>LR999964.1:114618300-115868300 GCA_905220375.1 Tachina fera
TTCGGAAGCTCTTAATAAAAATACAAAATCTGATAATACACTTTTTCTAACAACAAATCGACTTTTTCGACAGCGATCAACTTCGCTTTGTCCAATGCCTACTAGTGATTCTTTAACATTACAGTTGCCTAGTACTTCGTCAGTTAAGCCATTGAAATCATTCGCTTCGGGCTGTTCATCACCTAACCAAGTTGTCACTACAGATAACAGTAGCTCAAAACCAAAGGTACAAGTTGGAATGGACAGATATATAACCGTGGTAAAGCGTGGGCGAAGCCCGAATTCTTCTAAAATTTCATCTGTTCCAAAGATGTCTAGGGATAACAGCGCATCATCCATGAATCGCCAAAATCGTTTTTCATTATTGCAAGACGATAACGAGAAGACCGCTTCATCATCTCAGAAGTCTTTTAAGCCACCACCAATATATGTGAGGGAAAAAAATTCTAACGCGCTTCTAAAAAAACTACTGTCGACCATTGGTGAAAATACTTTTCACGTAATTCCAATTAAAAGAGGTAATATTGATGAAACTAAAATCCAAATATACGATGAAAACAATTTTCGAAAAATTGTAAATGATTTTGAAAAAAATAAAACAAACTTTTACACATACCAACTTAAGAGTGCTAAAGGCCTACAGATAGTACTAAAGGGCATAGATTCATATGTTGAGCCCGAAGAAGTAAAATGTGCACTTCTAGACCAAGGATTTAAGGTAAAAAACGTTACTAATATAATTAACAGAGAAAAGGTCGCCCAACCCCTATTTCGCATTGAACTGGAGCCGAATGACATACAATTGAAAAAAAATCAAACCCATCCAATTTATAGCGTAAAGTTTCTGTTACACCGAAAAATCACAGTTGAAGAGCCACGTAAGCGTTCAGGTCCTGTACAGTGCCATAATTGCCAAGAATATGGCCATACAAAAACTTACTGCAATTTACCTACAGTTTGTGTTATCTGCGGTGAATTGCATGGTACTGCTAGCTGCACTAAGCCAAAAGAACAAGCAGAAAAAAAATGTAGTAATTGTGGAGGTAATCACACCGCTAACTATAGAGGATGCCCTGTATATTCTTTTGTTAAACAGACTATGAGTCAAAAACCTAAGTTAGCCCCAGCCCAACCATTAAACGCGTACTCCGCCTCTTTTGCTCAAGTAAGTCAACCAGTTACTTCACGTGTATCGTATGCCGATGCTGCTAAGGCTAGTTCTAGTCCCTCACAAAATGTTTCACCGCAAAACAATTCAGCGAATGCAAGCTCAGGCTTTAACTTTAGTCGCCTTGAAGCTACTATTGAGAATCTGGTGCTAACTATAAACAACTTCACAACAAATATGACGAGCATGATGCAAGAAATGCTGCGAATGCAGAATACACTGCTTCAAGCATTAGTAAACAAACCATGAACATGTTAAAAATATGTTTCTGGAACGCAAACGGCATTCGCCAGCATAAAAATGAACTTGAGCACTTCCTCATGGAAAAAAATATTGATATAATGTTGGTCTCTGAGACTCATTTGACTTCAAGGAGCTTATTTAAAATAAATGGTTACACTCTATATGATTCAAAGGACCCGAGGGGGAGAGCATGCGGAGGGTCAGCAATTCTAATTAAGTCAAGACTCAAACACTATGTCCTTGATAACATTTGTGAAGAACATCTACAAGCAACAAATATTTGTGTCGAAAATTTTGTTACAAATTTCGTGATATCATCAATTTACTCCCCTCCCAGATTCGCAATTACTGAGGATCAATTCGAGGAATTCTACAAATCTCTTGGCCCTTGTTTTGTAGCAGCTGGGGACTACAATGCAAAACATACGTTCTGGGGTTCGCGTCTTATCACACCTAGAGGTCGGGCATTGTTCAACACAATTTCAAAAATGGGCTTGGACGTCATTTCAAGTGGGGAGCCCACTTACTGGCCTACGGACATACAAAAAATTCCGGATGTTATAGATTTTGGAGTCATGAAAAATATCACTAGGGAATTAATTCATGTTGAAGCTTCTGTAGATCTCTCCTCCGATCACTCTCCCACGATTGTTACAATTTGTAGCCCACTAAGAAGTGACTTCCCTGTCCCATATGTAAAGATGATCAACCGTGTTAATTGGCTGGGGTTCAAAAAATACCTCAGTAGCCATTGTACGGAAAATATTAACCTAAGAACACCAGGTGATATTGAATCTAACATTGAAAATCTTAACGAAAATATTAAACAGGCTGCTGAACATGCCACTACTTCCCATCCGCAGACTGGGTTTAATAGAATTTATTCTACAGACATTGAACGTCTTTTACGTGAAAAAAGAACAGCTAGAAGGGAATGGCAACAGCACAGATCACCCCAAAATAAAATTAGATTTAAAGAGTGCACTAGACGACTCCAAGAGCTGCTGGCATATGAAAAAACTGTATGTCTTAAAAATTATCTGGAAAATCTTGATTCCACACCTGCATCTAATTACTCCTTGTGGCGAGCTGCTAGAAAGCTTAAAACACCCGTTGAATATACACCACCTCTGCGCACTTCTACCGGAGGTTGGGCCAGAAGCGATAATGAAAAAGGTAACATATTTGTTGAGCATTTAAAATCCGTATTTACCCCAAACACATGTACTGGTGTTGTTGATTTACCAAGTGTAGTTGCGCTACCCCCTCGAACCATAAAATTTAAGACGCGTGATGTTCAGAAACTAATTGCTGAACTCAACACGAAGAAAGCTCCAGGTATTGATGGAATAAGTAACAATATGCTGATAAACTTGCCCCATATTGCAATTAGAATCCTGTTATTTATTTTTAACTCCATTTTACGACTGGAGTATTATCCACAAAGCTGGAAGCTTGCGAAGGTCAAAATGATTCCAAAGCCGGGCAAAGACCTTACCAAGGCTGAGTCATACAGGCCAATAAGTCTGCTATCAACAATGTCAAAACTCTTCGAAAAGCTGCTCATGACAAAATTGTCCCCAATTTTAACTGTTAGTGGGTGCATCCCAGACCATCAATTTGGTTTTAGAAGTCAGCATAGCACCATTGAACAAACTCATAGATTGGTGCAATTTATAAGAAGAACTTTTGAAGAAAAAATGTATTGTTCTGCCCTGTTTATTGACGTTTCTCAGGCCTTTGATAAAGTGTGGCATGAAGGTCTAATTCTAAAATTAAAATCATATCTACCAATAAATTTAGTGAATTTATTAGAAAGTTACATCACTACCCGGAAGTTCACGGTTGTGGAAGGAGAATTCATGAGTGTGCCCGAATCTATATCATCCGGTGTGCCACAGGGGAGCATACTGGGGCCAGTTTTGTATTTGATCTATACTTGTGATATGCCTTTGAGCAGCAATATCCATACATCTACGTTTGCCGATGATACAGCCTGCCTTAGTATGCATGAAAACCCTCACGAGGCTTCCCGATATTTACAAGAACATATTACACAATTGGAAATGTGGTTGAACTTATGGAGAATTAAGGTAAATGAACAAAAGTGTGTTCATATAACGTTTACCCTAAGAAGAGATACTTGTTCCCCAATTCGAATCAATAATCAAAATATTCCTCAACACTCCCAAGTGAAATACCTTGGTATACACCTTGATCGAAGACTTACATGGAAACATCATATTGACTTTAAGCTAACTCAGATGAAACTTAAGTTATCTCAAATACACTGGTTGATTGGCAGAAATTCAATACTTAGCCTGGACTGTAAACTTTTATTATACAAGTCGCTTTTAAAGCCAATATGGTGTTACGGTATCCAGTTATGGGGCACTGCTTCAGCCTCCAATGTAGAGAGAATTCAACGTAGGCAAAACAAAATTTTAAGGTTAATAACATCTGCTCCATGGTATATTAAGAATTCAAATTTGCATCGTGATTTAAGAATGCCACTAGTGACTGAAGAAATTGCAAGATACGCAGGCAAATACTTAACAAAACTCGAGTCACATCCTAATCCGCTTGCTCGTAATATTTTGAATTTTAATGGTCACATCCGCCTAAAAAAGAGGGACACAAGGGCTCTTATACTCAACACTCTAGATGGGAATGCTTGAAAATACATTTAATTTTCCTTTTTGATTATCACTACTTTGTATTATTTAAATTATCACTAAGTTTTGGCCGACACTGGTCGGGCTAAACAATTATATTTTAGCTTTAAGATTTGATCACTTATTGTTAGTTCATATTTGAAGATACAATAAATAAATATATGTATTAAAAAAAAAAAAAAAAAAAATACCGATAAGTTGCGTTTAAGGGGATGCGTCCGGCCCTCAAAGTTGCCATTATTAAAATTCAATCGTTTGCATATTCACTCGTTTTTCACGTTAGTGCTATTTACGCTATTTCGATCTCAAAATTACGCTTTTAAGTACTTTTTAGGGTTCCATACACCAAAGGTGAAAAAAGGACCCTATTGTTTTCGCTACGCTGTCCGTCACACGCTATTTTCTCAGGAACCGTAAGAGCTACGGACCTGAAATTTGGACAAAGTATGTAGAACCTTGGCTGCTACAACAGTAAATACATGAGAATTAAAAATTAAAGGGTGTTCCAAAACGAGCAACAAAAATTTTTAAAATCCCATGTAATATACATACAATTGTATGTACATATGTACATATATTGACACTTGAAATTTGTAAAATTAGTGCATTTTTATATAGACTACAACAATTAAGACTAAAATTTAAAAAAAAAAATTTAATTAACGGGTGGTCCATCACTTAATGCAATTTTGACTATGTAATTTTGACAACTTGCTATATCTTGGAAACCGTAAGAGGTAAACTCTTGAAAGTTTTAAAAACGGTAAAACTAAAAAATCGCCAAAATTAAAAAAAAATTTAACACTAAATAAGTCGCAAAATTCGAAAAAATCGTCCAAATGAAAAAATCGCCAAAATGAAAAAAGCGCCAAAAACCGAAAAAAATCACCAAAACACGAAAAAGACGCCAATAACAATATAATTGTTAATATGAAAAAAAAATTGCCAAAATTAAAAAAAATCGCCAAATCGAAAAAACGCATAAAACCGAAAAAAATTGCCAAAATTAGAAAAAAGTATCAAAACTAAAAAAGCGCTTAAATGAAAAAAGTCGCCAAAATGAAGAAACGCCAAAAACTGAAAATCGCCAAAAAAAAAATATAAAAACCCAAAAACCGAAAAAATTGCCAAAAATAAAAAAAATACTCCAATAATCGAAAAAATCGCCTATATGAAAAAATCGCCAAAATAAAAAAAGCAAAAATTAAAAAAAACGTCAAAAACGAAAAAAAAGCAAAAACTATATTTTATATAGGCTAAAGTTCGTATTTAATTACATATCTCGTGTCCGTACGGAACCATTCGTGCGCGGGTCAAAGTCGCACTTCACTGAATTTATTTTAAATTTTGAAGTGCTTTTAGAGCCAAAAAAAGTTGGCATCACTGGTAGGTACATTAGATTGGCCGTTAGTTGTAAGGAGAATTTATGTTTTTTGATTTCTTATATTCTCTCCCCCAAATCGGTTCAGTTTTATGCTAAAAAATACAAAAAAAATTCATAGCGATAAGTTGTTGTAGAGGGTGCGTCCCTCAAAAAAAATTCCTTTCAGACTAATCTTGTTGACTAGAAGAGCTAAAATATTGCCATACATATGTATATCATATTCTTGTAAAATGATTTTTTTAAAAGATAGTCATATGCAAAAAATTGCATTGAAAAATTGGATGGAAGGCAAACTTTTCAGGGACGGAAACACCCCGTAAAACATAACTTATCACTATGAAATTTTTTTTACATAAAACTGAACCGATTTGAGGGGAGAGAACATAAGAAATCAAAAAATAAATAAATAACGGCCACTCTAATATAAATATATGACTGAAGTTGCTGGTGTCTGTAAAGCGTCTTTACTGTAGTGAGTATTAGAAGACAATATCATCCAGATTTGTTTGCAAATTTGTATGTTATGTGCCGCTTAGTGGCCGTTTAGATGAAGGGTTGCGAGTTGTGTTTGCTGTCGAGAAGTGAAGAGAAGCTTGCGGCGACAATTTTTCGTTGCGGGAGAGAAAAATTATGGTAGTTTTATTTTTTAGAAAAAAAGTTTATAAAACGCAACTAAATTTATTTATACTTTTAAATGTACATATTTTAAAAATTAAATGTTTTTTACAAAGTTTAACAAAAGAATAATGAAAATTTTTTTAAGTGACAATTATAAAAATGAAAATGTAATCATTTTTATATATACTTATCAAGTACATAAATTTAAAGTAAATTTGTTTCACTACACTACTCCCCTTCCAGCAATAGCGATACTTTTCGAATAGATGCCTTAGGTAAAGGTTTTTTAATAAAAATCTCAATATTGTTGATGTTTTCGTTTTCAATATAAGCTGGTTTTAAACGATCAATAGTAACAGTATCTTCTTTGTTGTTGAAACGAATTCTAAAGTATTTCTTTTTTCGTTCTATTACTTTAAAAGGACCATTATATTTACATGAAAGTGGTGGATGAGTAGCGTCATTTCTTATCCAAACATAATCAGAATTTAGTAAGTCTTTGTTTATGAAAGGTTTTTCTGTATTATGGTTTGAAGCTTTTTGAGGTTGGAAATTGTCAACAACTTGTTTTAATTTATATAGAAAATCACTACAATTGTTAGTTTCAGATGATTGTTCAAAAAATTCTCCTGGAAGATGTATTGATTCGCCATATAGCATTTCTGCAGCTGAAGCTTTAATGTCTTCTTTAAATGCAGTTCTAATACCAAGTAAAACAGAAGATAATACTTTTGTCCATTGAATATTATTTTGACAAGCGAGAGCACTTTTAAGAGTTCTGTGCAAACGTTCAATCATACCATTGGTTTGGGGATGAAATGATGTTGTATGTTGGCATTTTGCTCCGATAAATTTGCAAAAGTCGTGAAATTGTTTTGATGTGAATTGTCGGCCTCTGTCACAAATAATTTTATTAGGACATCCATATCTTGCACACCAGTTTTCATAAAAAGATCTGCATATTGTTTCAGACGTAATATCTTGCAGTGGTATAGCTTCAGGCCATCTTGAAAATCGATCTATTATTGTGAAAATATATCTATATCCTTCTGAAGGTGGTAGGGGACCAACGATATCGATATGTACTTCAGAAAAACGATTTGAACTTATTTTATATTGCTCCAATGGAGAGTTAGTGTGCCTTGTAATTTTACATTTTTGGCACATTTGACAAAGCTTTGACCATTTATTACAGTCTTTATTCATACCTGGCCAAACAAAACGATCTCCGATAAGTTTTCTTGTAGCTCGGCTACCAGGGTGAGAGAGATTATGTAATAAATCAAATGCTGATTTTCTAAAAGCTTTTGGAAGATATGGCCTAGCTTTACCTAGCGAAGTATCACAGTATATTGCAATATTAGAACCAGGAATTATTGCTTGTTGTAACTTAAGACCACATACGGAAGTTAGAAGTTTTTGCAGTTCTTCATCAGAATTCTGAGCATCTGCAAGTTTAACATAATCAATAGCATTGATTTCATTTATTCTAGATAGGGCATCTGCGACGATATTCTCTTCACCAGATATATGCATTATTTTAGTTGTAAATTGTCCGATAAAATCCAAGTGACGATATTGACGTGGTGAAGCTTTATTTGGATTTTGATTGAAAGCATACGTTAAAGGTTTATGGTCTGTGTAAAGTGTAAAATCTCGACCTTCAAGCATATACCGGAAATGCTTAATAGAAACATAGGCTGCTAAAAGTTCTCGATCGTAAGTACTATACTTAACTTCAGTCGGACTTAACTTCTTTGAATAAAAAGCTAGAGGTTGCCATTTTATGCCAATTTTTTGTTCAATTACCGCACCAATTGCGAAATCGGATGCGTCTACTTTTAAAGCAAGTTCAGCATCTTCAACAGGATGTGCAAGAAGAGTGGCATTGGATATGTCTTTTTTACACTTGATAAATGCTTCTTCAGCTTCATTCGTCCAATTAACTAGGCGTTTGTCCTTTTTTTTAGCGCCTTTCATATAGTTGTTTAAGGGAGCTTGAAACTTTGCAGCATTTGGAATAAATCGTCGATAGAAGTTAATCATGCAAATAAATCTTCTTAATTCCATGATAGTTCGTGGTTTTTTGTAGTCTAAAATTGTTTGAACTTTTGAAGATATTGGTGTACTGCCAAATTCATTTATATGGAATCCCAGAAAATCGATTTCATTAGAACCAAATTCACATTTGGCAGGGTTAATAACTATACCGTATTCTTGAAAACGTGATAATACTGTTCTTAGATGTTCTAAATGTTCTTTTTCAGTTTTTGAAGCAATTAAAACATCGTCAATGTACACAAATACAAAATCTAGTCCTCGAAGTATATCATCCATCAAGCGTTGAAAGCTCTGCGCCGAATTCCTAAGTCCGAACGGCATTCGTAAGAATTCGTAAAGCCCAAAAGGTGTTGTTATGGCTGTTTTACAAATATCATCAGGGTGCATCAATATTTGGTGATATGCACGCACCAAATCGAGCTTTGTGTAAAATTTACAGCCATGAAGTGCAGTAGTATAATTTGTGATGAATGGAATAGGATACCTATCAGGAACTGTTATTTTATTTAAAAATCTGTAATCACCGCAAGGTCTCCAATGACCGTTTTTTTTTGAAACCATATGTAATGGATTAGACCAGTTGCTCTTAGATGGACGTATAATGTTATTGTCTAACATGAATTGAAATTCCATTTTAGCAATGTTAAGCCTTTTACTATCTAACGGTCTTGTCTTTGCATAAACAGGAGAACCCACCGTTTCAATACGATGAAAAATGTTTTGCTTTGTGTGTCGGAATGACATGGAAACATTATGAACTTCAGGAAATTCTTTTAAGAGTTTCTCATATAATGATTTATCTTTCAAAATAGTAGAAATACCAAGGGAGGGTTTGTTTGTTAAACATGCATTAGAAAATAAAAGTGTTGTTCCATCAACTAGTCTTTTATTTTTTAAATCTGGTAATAAATTAAAGTGATTTAAAAAATCTGAACCAATAATGCATTTAGTAACATCAGCAACTACGAATAACCATGAAAATGTTCTTCTTAGTCCAAGTGATAATTGTAATATGACTGTGCCAAACGTTTTAATTGAAGTGCCGTTTGCGGCGAAAAGTGTGTTAGTAAAATTAGAATTGTTACCTTTTATTCGATGATGTTTGGGAATCACGGAAATGTCGGCTCCAGTATCTATGAGGAAAACTTTTTTTGAGAGTGGATCTTGAATAAAGAGGCGGCTTGAGTTTGTAATACTATCATCGGTTGCCTCACTTTCCGATGTCAAAATTAGTTTTTTGGATAAGAGCACGTATTGGTACATTTTGTTGCTTTATCTCCAAACTTGTTGTGATACCAGCAATAATTTGAATTGACTTCTCTTGACTTTGATCTTGATTTACGTCTATGTGGCGTTTTGCTTCGACTACGATTTTGATTAAAATTTTTAAAACACCTTTCCAAAGCATCAATTCTAGAAAAAATTCTTGATTCGTTGCTAACATCAATATTTGAAATTGTTGTTGGCTGTGTCATATCCATAATTTTATCGGCTTGAGTTGCTAATTTGTTAACATCTTGTTGTTCACTTATTGCAAGAATTGCTCGTACATTTTCAGGCAATTGTTCGAGGAAAATAGATCGTATTACCTTTTCTCCAACTTGACCTTGCCCTAAGTTTTGGATAGTGCGCAAAAATTGTGAAGGCTTTTGATCACCTAAAACTTGACCACTCAAAAGTCGTTTGAGTTTACGTTCATCGGATTCAGAGAATAAGTTAATAATTCTTGACTTAAGTGTCTCATATCTATTTCCGGATTGATTACTATACAGCAGATCACTTACAAGATCAAGTGTACCTGGATCTATATTTGCTACTAAATGACGAAATTTAGTTTCATCTGACGTAATTCGTTGCAAACTGAATATAGTTTCTACTTGAAAAAACCACACTTTGGGGTTTTTTTGCCAAAAAGGAGGAAATTTTATAGTTGAGGCTGCATCAATTTGTATGTTTGATGATAGATGATTACTTTGATTTGGAATATCTCTGTCTATTTGAGGTATTGCAGATTCCAATGGATTTGCATTTAAAGTATCTGAATTGTGCGAGGTTTCAGCTCCATGTGACGGTGAGTGGAATAAAGCCATGGTTTTGTTCTTTGTCGGGGTCACCAATTATGGTAGTTTTATTTTTTAGAAAAAAAGTTTATAAAACGCAACTAAATTTATTTATACTTTTAAATGTACATATTTTAAAAATTAAATGTTTTTTACAAAGTTTAACAAAAGAATAATGAAAATTTTTTTAAGTGACAATTATAAAAATGAAAATGTAATCATTTTTATATATACTTATCAAGTACATAAATTTAAAGTAAATTTGTTTCACTACAAAATAAACATAATACAACGAAAGACGGCGACGGCAATACTTGTCATTGTTTGTTTAAATTTTTATTAATTTTTTTGTGCATGCATTTTCATAACTACCCAGGCAGAAATTGTGTTTTTCCCAAAAAAAATATGTATGTACCTTCACAACACTTTAAATAAAAATTACGACTCTTCCAAACACGAAAATATGACTTTACGTTTACAAATGCCGCGTCCTTAGTAATGATATACCACTACAACACTGTATTTACAAAAATCCGACGTAAGTTTCCCAATATCGCGTTTACAATAATTCTATACCGCTACAAAACCTTAAATACAAAAATTTGACATAAGTTGGGAAATTTACATTGTGACGAACTTATAAATTTGTATTTAGAGTATTGTGACAACATTGAAAACAAGAGTCGGAGGACGGTCATTCGGCGTTATCATTTTAATGTTATGAGTACATAAAAATTTTGGTAAACGAATGTTGTACTGATGTTAGTTGTACCCACAGACAATCCTAGCAACGTCGTGATGATTGTCTTTTTCTGCCTGGGTAAAAACAAAAAATGATTAACATTTTATACATTCGCAGATATAATTGATATATTTTTTAAACTTTTATAATCTATGACAAAAATGTTTGAACTTCAAAATCATGTTTTATTTTACAATAATGTTGGGAACGCAGCCAATTATTCAAAAACTACGGCAACGTCAGCAATAGAAAGAGTATCAAAAATTGAAAGAATAAGAAAGTCCGCAATGAAATAAAATAAATTTTAAATTTATTCCGTCCCGCACTGCCGATTTTTACTTCAAAATCGTATGGAAAATCGCACTGCAATAAATAATCGCTACATTGTGTTCAGACTCTGATATGTAAATGTAATTTTTTGACAACAAACACGGGAACAAAATTCTAAAATTTTTTTTAAATTTTTATTTTCCTGTGTTTGTTGTAAAAAAATAATTTTTTCCATTTTTCCAACAAAAAAAACTGAAATGAATACCTTTAATATAAAAATTTTAAGCAAATAAAGTAAGGAGAAAAATGGAATTATTGTATTTTGATAATAAATTAAAAAAAAATAAATTAAAATATGTGGACATATTAATTCTACATTTCCCAAACTAACAATTAGTTCCTTTACGGCAACACTGCTACAAATGAACGAATAAAAAGCATTGATCAAATTAATATCAAAAAGTCGCCTGACTATAACGACAAAAAGTCGCCTGACTATGACAAAAAGTCTGCATGTCAACGCGCGTAGATTTATTAAGTGACTCCAAAAGAGAACGTAAGCGTTGTCACAGATAGGCCACCCTTCATCAAAACGGGCTCTTACTCATGGCGGAGAATATCAGTTCGAGCCATCTGTGACATACATACATATAGCAGCTGATTGTAGGATCATAACAGACAACGTCCTTAAGTTTAAATTTTTGTATATATGTACTGTGATAATCCTTTTGATTGTGTCATTGTCATGTGGATTCATCACTGAAATTTTTATTTGTGATAATTTGGTCCAATTTGTGACTTGGAAGAATTTCAATACATATTCACTTGTTAATTTGTGTTCGCAACGATGAGAATAAATTATTTTGACAATTATAGTGAACAGTTATCAGAATTTTTCACTGGAAACATTGCAATAAATTGTGAGCACTAAAATTGGTAAATACTTAAAAACTCATTGTTGCGGAATCCGTCCCCTAATTCTGTGAAGATGATAATTAATGAAGCTACATACTATGTGTGTACATATGTAAGTGTTTAGAAAGCTCTGACACTGAGTGAATGGTAAAACCTTTTGTAGAAAAATATTTATGTGATTAATCTATGTATAAGGAGTTAACATTTCTATTTACCAAATCGATTTTGTTATACTTTTCCAGATGTTCTTTGAAGACAATATTGATAATGCCAAATACTGCGGTCATTTGTATGGTTTGGGCACCTCGTTTATTGTCAACGGAGCTAATTTCAATGAGGGAAACGGTGAAAGTGCAAATTCAACGTGATTCATAATTGAAATCGAACGTGAGAAAAATATTTTGGCCTACAATCCAATAAAATGAATTAGAATAATATAAAAAAATAGTAACAACAATAACAGTGTTTAATAGTTATAAAAAAACAACAACAGCACATTTAAAAAAGTAACATCAAGCAAAAGTTTTATAAATTATTTGCATAACACTTATTTTCTAAAAAAAATTAATTATCTTTCGTAAAAATAAGCTTCAAGATTGTAATAAATAAAATGCATGTCTTCAAAAACTTGTCTGTAGTAATAAAAAAATTAAAAGTAAAAAAAAAAAAATAGTAAAAGTATAATGTTCAAAGAAAAAAAATGTAAAACCATAATATGAGTATAATATTAAAGTAGATTAACCCAACAGAATTACAACAAAATATAATATACTACATACATAAATGTTTTTCTTTAATTTTTGATAACAAACATTAATTAATTAAAACAACAATTAATATTAATTAATTATATATTAAGAAAGCAAAGCATTATAACGATTGCAACAGTAAAATATATACCACAATTAACACGATTATTTTAAATTTATATTAAAAAGAAAATATTTGCTGTTTTATTTACAAACTAAAGAACTTCTCAGTTCTGTTTTGGTTTTCATATGTATGCAGTCATCATACAATACGAGTATATCGATGGTCTCAAGTAGAAAGGACCTAACTACAATTTTTTACGAAATTGAGTTTTTCAATGATTCCAATACATTTCACACAAATACACCTCATCACAAGAATTTATTGCAATAGTGTAAAATATAATGCTTTTAAAAGCAGTTGTATAAAAAAGTTAAATATTGAATATTATGGTTTCAAGGCTTAAATCAAGCTTAGGGGCACCTCCCAGAAATTTAAAAAAAGTATATTATCCTAAGAAAATTATTTTTACCATTTCATGAAAAGCATTCTCAAAAGCTTTAAGATGATACCAATATTGGTCAAATTCGTTGGAAAACACCGTATAATCACAATTTTTGGTTCTTATTTTTGAATTTTCTATAGGATAAGATGCTTTTTTAAATTTCTGGTTTAGGTGCCCCTAAACTTGATTTGTTCCGGTTTCTATTATGTTTTTACCTTACCCGTTAAAATTAGAATTATTTGAGTTAGGTGCTTTATGCTTGAGACCAAAGATATGTAAGTCTTATCTTAAGTTACGGTCACACTTGGCAAACATTTGGCCGAAAAAGCGTAACCCCTAAATACTAATAAAAAAATGTTTTGATTCCGATACGTGTTTATTAAGTTAAAAAACATAAATGATCAAACAGAATAAGTCCGCAGGAAAAATTGCTGTCAAATTAACAAACAGCGTTGTCAACTTTTAAATTTCAAAAATCTCTGAATCCACTAAAAAAGGGCGTAATTTAAGTAAAAAAGCACTAAATCTTTAATTATTATCATATATTAAAAAAATTGTTATACACAAATATGCATATAAAAAATATAATAACCGGTTGACTTTGCAATACATTCTTAAAGCTATAAATTTGAGGCATCCGATACACATTTAAATTGTATAAGAATCAGTGAATTCTCAAATCAGTTTGATGAAGACTTTTGTAGTTATTATAAAAAAATGTTATGTTTAAACATTCTTCGTCAGAAAACAAACGTATTTTTCGAATTCAATCAAATTATAAGTATCCGATAATTCTCAACTGAAAACTCGATAGTGGACTAGTTATATTTTCCCTAGACTAGACAAAATTTCGATATTAAACTATACTTGGGTAAATACTTCTATTATGTCTTCTTTGTTGCGTGGCAAAACATTTTTTATATTAATTATTATTTAAATGTTAAAGCTTAAGGGAAATATGGCGCTTATTTCTTCCACCAAGCCTTGTACAAACTTGGTAGAATTTTTTTAAATGCTCCATTTAAGTTCAGAGCTTATTTTTATATATATATGTACATTTCCTCGAAAGAAAAAAGGTGAGGAAATTTTTCTTCGAATTTTTGGTTTAGTGCCACCGACTCGAAACAAAAAGCACCGAAATGAATTTAAAAAAGCACTGAGCATTAACTTCAAAATTTTTCGCGTCGAAAATTTCAAAAAGCACAAAAAACGGTGCGAAAAGCACCGAGTTGACAACGCTGTTAACAAAGCCCATAATAAAATCTACGGCAGTAACTTCAAATGCTCTCTAATTTTTATTTTATTTTCTTTTGTGCTTATTTTTCTTTGTAGCTTTGTTCACAAAATGAATGAAATTGATTGAAAGTATGGTAACTTGCAGTGATGCCAACTTTTTTGACCATAAAAGCACATCAAAATTTAAAAAAAGCACAAAAAACGTAATTTTGAGATGTAATGGATCGATTATGGATGACAATCGAACTGTAGTTGCGTTGCTAGTTGCCTATATGGTATTACGGATGGCAACTGGCAACTAACAGCTGGTAATTTCAGTTGTCATATTGGCAAACACAAATTTGTAGTTGCTGCATAGTAAAAAGTGAAAAAATTAAAAATGAAGTGCTATATTATTTTTATTTTCGAGTTTCTTTGCATATTAAAAAGGAAATATGATTTAAAGTTAAAAGATATTGTTAAAACCTATTTTATGCCGTCTACGAGATTCCACATTTTGCATTTCCTTCTCTTCATCAGCAATTAATTCCACTTAACTAATAATTTTAAGATTTTAAGATAAGTATTGTTTTAAGCACTTTTACTTGATGATTTTGTTTTAAGGAATTGTATTTCTTATATATTGCATTTTTTTCAAATTATTTTCAGTTGCCAATCTGTCATAATCGTATTTTCGATAACTTTTTGGCAACTGGAGGAAGTTACCATACATAATACCAATATTAGTTTCAGTTGCGTTGCTAGTTAACTCGGCAACTGAAGTTCGGTTGCCATCCATAATCGAGCCATAAAAAGCGTAAAAAGCTCTAACTAAGTGATGATTCAAACGAGTGTAATTTAATAATGTTTAATATCTCCTGAGCTATTCTATATTTCTGCAATAGCATCATCTTTAAATATCAGACGAAAAATGCATGCTTTACACTGAAAAAATAAATACACCAAGTTTTTATTAAAGTAATTTTGAGAAATACACAAAGTTTTTCAAAGCACTAAGTGTTTTTTCTTAGTTTGGCACTTACGCTCAAAATTTGTCATTTTTAGTCTTTAAAAATCGCTAAAGATAGTGCCAAAAGCACCAAGTTGACATCGCTGCTAACATGTTTGAGAGAATGAGTACATATTTATATTTGAGAGCATAAGAAAAAATGCTGTCAAAATAAAATAGATTCTATCTTTCGACTGCTTTCTTATGCTATTTTTTTGTGTCATTTTTTATGGAACATGTGAAAAAAAATGTAAGTCATTCTAGCGGAAGTACATTTTCATTGCTTCCAAAAAATCGATATTTTTAATTTGCCGAGAGTGAGCAAAAAACCATGTAGAAGCTTATTTTAGTCACACAAAACCTTGTAACTCCTCCATAGTGTTAGAAAATACTCACCAGAATTTTAAAAAAATTTATTTTTTTTAAAGAAATTTATGAACTATTTTTAGTCTAAAATTTAAAAGTTATTTGCTTAAATTTACATGAAATCACTGTTTCGGGCTTAAATTCGTATAAAAAGAAACGAATTGTTAAAAAAAGCAACTATTTACCATTTTTCCTAGATAAAAATATTATCATAGAACACAAAAAAGGGAATTTTTCTTAATATCGCTTCCAATTCAGTGACCAGGCATCGAAAAAGAGAACTTCTTGCAATGACAACCCTATGTAAAAATCATTAGATCGGATCGAAATTTGCACTACTTCCGCATCGTAAATTCTACATTTTCATGAATTTTTTGGAGTCTCTTTTTTTTACTGGGGTGTTTATGCCGCAATTCTGTTTGATCATTAAAATGTCATAGAATACAATATTATTGGATAATCAGTTTCAGTTGAGTTAATAAATTCAAGTCAGTCGAAATTTTGTTGACTAGTATTTAATGGTTACGCTTTTTTTGGTCAAATGTTTGCTAAGTGTGAACATACCTTTAGTTTACCATTCTCCTGCTGTTTTATTGTTATACATTGAAGCTATTGCTTGATCTTCAGTTTCATAAATTATTAAAACCTCACGAAATTTATCGAGCAATTGCAACAGTTGGGAACGTCGCAAGTTTTCGAAATACATAATTTCCTCCAAATGATGTTCACTTTTAAAATAGCCTGCCTGATACAGTTTCACCATCAATGATAAATCGTCCAGATTGGCAGATGCTGGTATACGTCTTATAGCAGCTCGATCTGATTCTTCAAAAACTTGTATCATTTCTTTTATTTTTTCCTCATCCTCTATGGATGCTATACTGTCGCAATTATCAGTACTTAAAGACGCTGTCATGCTGAAAAATTGTGGGGAAAAAATTACTATTATTGTTCGAACTTCATTTGTTTCTATATTTATGATTTGATTAAGCTAATGTTCGTATCGCTTTGTAACGTCCCTTTTCACAATGTATGATTAAGAATTACCGTGAATTTTAACTTACAGTTCTTCCAACAAAACTTGCCGTTAAAGTTCCTGTTAGCTTTTAATTGTACATTGTGAAAAGTGCCGTAAGTCAAATTACATGTGATAATTATGATAATTATGAACAAATAACACCAAGTTAATTGTATGTTCCCAGTGAACATTTTATCAAAATATTATTTTTTTGCATTTTTTTTTCATCTACATTATATTTTTTTAGATAAATAAAGGATATATATATATACAGTGGGGAGCAAAACTGTCAACATTTTTGCCGAAATTGCATATATATTAATATATTTTCTATTCAACCATCAATATTAGAAACATTTATACACCAAAATAAAGATACGTGTTTAGACAATTCCTATTCGAAAACAAAACTATTTTATTCAATTTAATAAAAAAATTAAACAATTAAATCTTCTTTGAAGTCATTTTGACAGTATTGCTCAAAATTAATTTTATCATTGCTATCAATATTTTGTCCACAACCCTTTATTTTTTATAACACTTTTTATACGTCTGGGCATACTTTCCACTAAATTTTCTATTATTGAGTGTGGTATATTTGTCCACTCCGTCTGTACCCGGTGCCACAGATCGTCCATGTTGGTAGGTGGAATTCTGTACTTAGCCAACTGGCGCTTAATGTATGCCCACAAATTTTCTATCGGGTTAAGGTCAGGGCTTTGTGCTGGCCTCTTAAATGTTTGAAAAGTTTGATTTTGGAGCCAACTTTGGACTATTTTCGCAGTATGCTTCGGGTCTCCGTCTTGTTGAAAAATTATTTCTTCAGCTGGATAGGCACATTTGTCAACAAAATCAGTTAACTGTGTATTCAAAATATGCAGATATAACTCCTTATTCATTATCTGATTAATTCTATATAGGGGACCAACATTCCACCATGTGAAGCAACCCCAAAACATTAAACTACCACCACCATGCTTAACTGTATCGGTATCGGTTAACTTTCGTCTCGTCAGACCATATAACCCTTTTCCAGTCCTCTATTGTCCAATTCTGTCGTTCTTTGCAAAATTTAAGACGAGCTTTAGCATTTCGCTCAGACAAAGCAGGCTTCTTCTGTTTAACGGAAGCAACCATGCCTATTTTCTTAAAGGAACGTCGTACTGTCCACACACTTGCGTCAAGTTCTAACCGAGCAGCAGCTTCCCGAGGAGTCCTACATTTATTTTTCCGCAATAGTCGTTCAACAGCACGGGCGTCTCCATCGGAAAGCTTCCTTGGACGGCCTCCAGGGTTCACATCGCCAACAACATTTTGCCTTTTTTTACATTTACAACCGTTTGTCGACTTATATTTATTTTTTCTGCTATTTTTCTACTTGAGTAACCTTTTTCTATCAAAACAACAACTTTTTGTTCGACATCACGAGGTAATTTGCGCATTTTTAATTTGTTGCAAAAGAAATAAACTAGAATTGATTAAACTTGTCGATACAACAATAAAAACTCAAATAAAACAAAGTATTTATTTTGTCTCGCTCAGAGCAGTAACAATATTCCATTCGTGTCTGTAAAAGTAACGGGATTTTTTTAATTGCACAGTGTGGTGCAAAACTGTCAAAATGACATTGAAACAAATATTTAAGTATACTTTCGTTAAAGGGAAAAATACAACCAAAAAGTATATCAATTTAAAAAACATAGAGTATAACCTTTTTATTGATGTAGAAAA
Organism: Tachina fera; assembly: GCA_905220375.1. Taxonomy (NCBI): domain Eukaryota; kingdom Metazoa; phylum Arthropoda; class Insecta; order Diptera; family Tachinidae; genus Tachina; species Tachina fera. The sequence continues at coordinate 114,637,031 of LR999964.1, forward strand.
ATTGCTAATATTGTTGAGAGAACAGAAAATATAACAATATTTAAATAATTTCGCGAACATTTTGACGGTTTTGTAAATATTCGTTCTACTAAGTCCTCTTTCACACACGTCAGATTTGATGACTTGACTTGACGGTGTGTATGAACGCAAATGCAGGTTCAAAAGAAAATTGAACAAAAACTGATCAGGTAAACCTGACGTGTGTGAAAGAGGACTTAGTAGAACGAATATTTATTTATTTAGCTATGTACAGACGGTTGTCAGATCTTACAATATTGTAAGTAAAATGTGCTAAAAATTTCTTACAACCGTGTGAACTGAGAAATTTTGTCAGACGTCGTTGCCAGAAAAGGCATTGTCAGTCCATCGCAAGACTTGCAGCTTACAACAAATTGAGTGTGGCAACGCATAACAACAGATCTGACAATTTGTGCATATGACAACCGCGTGAACTGACGATTTTGTCAGATGAATTTATTGCCAGACGGTTGTATGGCAATAAATATTGTAAGATTTCTTACAACCGTGTGAACTGACAAGGAATATTGTACTGGCAATTTTCGATTGACAGTACATTGTCAGCACATTGACAGATCTGACAATATTTTAAAATCTGACAATCGTCTGTACATAGCTTAAGAGCTAGTTTTGTACATAAAGATAAACTCTACTTGTCAGTTAAATGTAGTTTAAACTTAAAATTGTGTTTTTCAAATAAAGATTATCTAGTAAAGCACCCCATACACGATTCAATTAAATTTTCAATTGAGTTGGTTGTTGTCCAAATCAAAGCGTGGACACAGAATACACATTGGTGAAGAAAGTGACAGGTAAAAACAGCTCCAATCAGGTTTTTTTAGAACTCGTGGAAAAAAGAGAAAAGTATAGTGTATTTGTACTGTAGTATATAACAACTTACCAATTAACACAGCTAAAAAAATTTATTGCAGTAGAAAGAAATATCAAAACAAAAACGCCGACAAAATTTGAGGGAAAACGAGACAAACAGAAAAATACCCTTATCTTCCGTCTCATGACACTTCTGTATGTTTTGTGGCGTGTATGGCTTTGTCAATTGATTAGTTTGGCAGTTGTTGAGTTGGTTGAAGAAAAATCAAAAGATTTTATGATCTTTTTTTATTTTTGGAGCATCACTATTTTTTAAGTCCATATTATATTTTTTTTTGTTATCCAAAAATTCAGAATTCAGTTGAAGCTTTTTTTTAATAAATTTAAAGAATTGTCACATCGCTTTTTAAGTGTTGGCCTATTTACGTAAACTGTTTTCAAGAATGCCACATCTATATAGAAAACAGAGTATGGCATTTCTAGCGCTAAATTGAAAACTTAATCCATTACTGGAAAACAGCATGGGCGGTTAAATTCCGTTTAACTTTGTTTCTTGGTTAACTCAAACGTATGTTAAACTAAGTTTAACTAATTAGTAAGAAATTAACCCTGAGTGTTTGTCAGAATATTTACAATTAACTTTGGTGTTAACATTTTTTACTGTTCCAGTAAATTTTTTGTTTAAATTTTATTCTATGCAAAAAAGTAAAACTAATTCATATAATTATTATAAAATATTGCAATTAGTTGATTGAAAAATTTATAGTTTATTTCAAACAAATTATTAACAATTTTTGCATTTGAATTTACAAATTTCTTTGTGGAACCTAAATTGCACAAATTAATATTTGATTCAAAGAATTTTGTTTTTCAATTTTGAAATGAATTTTTTATGTGTACAGTAAACTTTTCTATATCCAGCAAAAAATTTTAAAAAGTTAATCGGGTTTGTAATTAAGCATTTTTGGAAGCTCTGCCCTACTGGATTACCAACTTAATGATTTTAACAAGTAGAGAGACTAAAATAATCGATTCTTGAGAAGTACTTACTTTTTTTATTTGGCAACTTGTTCACGTAATCTATTTAATATAAAAAAAATCATTCTCGTCATTTAGCAACTTGTACGTAATTTTTTTAAATTTTAGGTAATGTGATTTGTAAGAGAGTAATGAAGTTTGGTAATCATAAAAGTAAGTCATTGTATGGCAAGTATTTCTGTTGCTAATGTGTAATTTTTTGCTGGGTATATATGTGTATACATTTATAGCATTTTCAGTTTAAATAAAACCAAGGTGACAACGATACTTCATATAAGGTCCGTTTGTTTACCCCAAAATTTGTGCAATTTTGTGCAAATTTGTACTGGATTTTACTGAAATGCGTTCGATTACACATAAAATTACAAAAGAGAGTGCCATTAATAGAGCAAATTGACAGTTGTTGACTGAGAGTCTGGAAATTTTTACTGAACATATTAGGCCTGTCTGCTACTTCCAGTAGCAAATACTCAGTCAATTCTTTTGGGAGAGTAAGACAAATTTTACTCTGTCGGCTGAAAATATCTCAAAAAGTACGCAGACAGTGAAATCTTGCAAGAAAACAGATGATCGATGTGTAAACAATTGAAATAACAAAGGAAAATAATTTTAGCATATATGTACGCAAAAGTGAATTCTCGCGGTAAATTAAAAATTTATTAATTATTACTGTTATTAATTTGCTAAGTTCAATTTCTTCTTAGTTTTTAGTTTTATTTGTCGGATTTTTTATAAAACTTCTTTTGCTTACATTGCCCACAAAAATTATTTCATTCAAACATTAATAAATAATAACAGCTGTTCAAACTAGTTGCAAAATCTTGCAAGCTTAAATTTCTCCAGTCACATTTTGCAAGTTCTCTAACTTCCAACTGTCAAAAAATTATCTTTTTGGCTCTCTCGCTGCAAGAGATTTGGAGTATGCAGACAACATTTTGTAAGACTTTGCAACATTTTGCACAAAATAATGTAATGATGAAAATGTGTACGCAGACAGACCTATTTTTGCCAGTAAAATCCAGTAGATAAGAAAAACATGGGTCAATAAAATAAACAAAAGTAAGGAAATACAAAGTATAAATTCTTTAATAAAAACATTTAAAAGAAGAAAAGTTCAAGTAAAAGTTTAACAAAACCAAAATGAAAATTATTAAGGGTTTTCACGCTTCGTAGTAAAGTACCTTCACATATGGAATGAATACAACTCTTACATATTTCATTGACACAATGGCAACCCTTTTATATTTTAGTTTACTCTTTGATTTGACATTCTCTTCTTGTATTTTATGGTGATTTCTTTTCTGAAGAAAATATGTTACACTATATATGTGTAACATGTTAAAATGTTACCTAGAATCACTCAAAGTGCTACATATTCTGTTACTACATTCGAACAAAATATGCTGTTTTTATTTACAACGGTTACATTTTATCATTAATATACTTCATTAGCGATTTTTAAGGCTATTTGAGAGGTTTTCCGCACACTAATATGATTTTGAAGCACACATTGGCATCACTAATTAGGACTTAAAAAAAACCAAAACATTCACAATATTTAACTAAATATTTATTTGTATTAATTTTTGTAATAATAATTTTTATGTTTTGTATTTAAGAAAGATTCTCTCGAAATTATAAGCATGACATGCAAAATAAAACCTTCATTATTATAGTTGGAAATAATGGCAGTATGTACACCTTCAATAAAGTGGGGGTAAAATATGTAACATATTACATGTTTTTCATGCAACATATTCAGAAAAGAAATTGAAAATGTTTCCCACAGTTGTATTTTTTGTACAAACGAACACAGAAATGTAAAACATGTAACATATATGTAACATATTTGTCAGAAAAGAAATCGCTATTAAACTCAACTGAAATTTAGTTTTGTTTTTACGTATTGTATTGAACATCATTTTTAGTCATTGAAATAAAGCATTGAATTCAGCTTTCATACAGAATAGTGGTGGGATCGGTAAAATGGAAGAGGAAAGATTAAATACCATAATTGGATCACTGGGTGATGCAATTCGTACAGCGGTGACGCAAGCTGCACAGACTGCTGCAGCACAACCATCTCAATCTACAACCGGGGGAAGTTCAGCACAATCGCCGAAACCACCTTCTTTTCCTATAAGTGAATACAAAGGCATAGATGGTTCCTCCGTGCATGATTATTTTGTCAGGTTCGACTGGGCGTTACAGTTGAGTAGAGTTTCTGAGAATGAGTACCATAATTATGCTCGCGTCCATATGGGCGGAGAGCTTAACGCGGCACTGAAGATTTTGGTCAGTCCAAGGCTGCCGGAAGATCTCACATATGAGGAGATAAAAAGCGTACTATCACAGCATTTCGATGGTAAGCGGAACATATACGCTGAGAGCTTAAAATTTCGACAGGTTAGACAAGAATGTGGTGAATCATTGGGTGCGTTTGCTTTTCGCTTAAAACAAGCGGCTGCCTTCTGCGAATACGGAGCTGTTTTAGACAGGATGTTGATCGAGCAAATGATTTTTGGGTTATAATCCAGGTCGATGATGTTATAGCTAAACAACCGAAGAATTTTGCGCAAGCGGAAGTGGCTTATGCCAGGGAATTAACTCATCGAACAACTAAGGTTGTCAACACAAGCGACAGTGCAATGGTTGAGCCAACAGAGAAGAAGCTGGGCAAAAGCTGAAATGTGCTGGTAAAGCAACAGTTTTTTTTTATGCATGTTTTTTTTTTATTTATTGTATCTTCATATATGAACTAACAATAAGTATTCAAATCTTAAATCTAACATATAATTAATAGGCCCGACCAATGCCAGACATAACTAAGTGATAGTTGTAAATAATACATAAGTAGTGATAAGCAAAAAAAAAAGTATTTTCAAGCAACTTCATTCGGAGTGTTTAGTATTAGAGCCTTGAGTTAACTTATAGTCAATGTGATGTTTCCATGTAAGCCGTCGATCGAGGTGTATACCAAGATATTTCACATGTGAATGTTGAGGAACAACTTGATTATTAATCCGAATGGGGGAACAAGTATCTCTTCGTAAGGTAAATGTTATATGGACACACTTTTGTTCATTTACCTTAATTCTCCATAAGTTTAACCATAGTTTCATCTGGCTAATGTGTTCCTGCAGTTTTCGGGATGCCTCATCAGGGGTTTCGTACATACTAAGGCAGGCGGTATCGTCGGCAAATGTAGAAGTGTGGATACTACTTGCTCACAGGCATATCACAAGTATAAATCAAATATAAAAATGGCCCCAGTATACTCCCCTGTGGCACACCGAATGAGATAGTTTCAGGCATACTCATAAAGTGTCCTTCCACAACTGTATTTTCGTGCAACAATGTAACTTTCCAAAAGATTTAGATTGTTTATTGGTAAATATGTCTTCAATTTCAAAATCAGGTCTTCATGCCACACTTTATCAAATGCCTGAGAAACATCAATAAACACGGCAGAACAATACTTCTTTTCCTCAAATGTTTTTCTGATAAATTGAACCAATCTATGCGTTTGCTCAATGGTGCTATGCTGGCTTCTAAAACCAAATTGATGGTCCGGGATGCACCCATTATCAGTTAAAATTGAAGACAATTTTGTCATGAGTAGCTTTTCAAAAAGCTTTGACATTGTTGACAGTAAACTTATTGGCCTATATGAATCAGCCTTGGAAAGATCTTTACCTGGCTTTGGAATCATTTTAACCTTGGTAAGCTTCCAGCAGTCTGGATAATACTCCAGTCGTAAAATGGCATTAAAAATGAATAACAGGATTCTAATTGCAGTACGAGGTAACTTAATCAGCATCTGGTTACTAATTCCATCCATACCGGGAGCTTTTTTCGGGTTGAGTTCGGCAATTAGTTTTTGTACATCACACATCGTAAATTTTAAGGGTCGAGGGGGTAGAGCAACTACACTCGGCAAATCAGCAACACCGGTACATGTATTTGGTGTAAATACGGATTTTAAATGCTCAGCAAATATGTTACCTTTTTCAGTATCGCTTCTTGCCCAACCTCCGGTAGATGTGCGCTTAAACGCAACGGGTGTTTTAAGCTTTTTAGCAGCGCGCCACAAAGAGTAATTAGATGCTGGTGTGACATCAAGGCCTTCCAGATAATTTTTGAAAGATGCAGTTTTTTCAGATGCAAGCAACTCTTGGAGTCGTTTAGTGCACTCTTTAAATCTGATTTTGTGTTGAGGTGATCTGTGCTGTTGCCATTCCCTTCTAGCTCTTCTTTTTTCACGTACGAGATGTTCAACGTCTGTAGAATAAATTTTATTGAACCCAGTATACGGATGGGAGGCAGTGGCATGTTCAGAAGCTTGTTTAATATTCTCGTTAAGATTTGCAATGTTCGATTCAATATCATTGGGTATTCTTAGCGTAATATTTTCCGTGCAATGACTACTAAGATATTTTTTGAATCCCAGCCAATTAACACGATTTATCATCTTGACATATGGGTGAGGTAAAGCGCTTCTCAGTGGACTACATATTGTAACGATCGTGGGAGAGTGATCGGACGAGAGATCTAGGGAAGCTTCAACGTAAATTAATTCCCTAGAAATACTTTTTATGACGCCGAAATCTATAATATCCGGAATTTTTCGTACGTCAGTAGGCCAGTAAGTAGGCTCCCCAGTCGAAATAACATCCAAGCCCATTTTTGAAATTGTGTTGAACAACGCCCTACCTCTAGGCGAACCCCAGAACGTATGCTTAGCATTGTAGTCGCCAGCTGCTACGAAACAAGGTCCAAGAGATTTGTAGAATTTCTCGTATTGGTCCTCAGTGATTGAAAATATGGGAGGGGAGTAAATTGAAGATATCACGAAATTTGTACAAAAATTCACAGATGTTGTCAAGAATATAGTGCTTGAGTCTTGACTTTATTAGAATTGCTGATCCACCGCAAGCTCTCCCTCTAGGGTCCTTTGTATCATGCATAGTGTAGCCATTTATTTTGAAAAAGCTTCTCGAAGTCAAATGTGTCTCAGAGACCAACATTATATTAATATTTTTTTCCGTAAGGAAGTGCTCAAGTTCATTTTTATGTTGGCGAATGCCGTTTGCGTTCCAGAAACATATTTTTAACGTGTTCATGGCTTGTTAATTAATGCTTGAATTAGAGTATTCTGCATTCTCAGCATTTCTTGCATCATGGTAATCATATTTGTTGTAAAGTTGTTTATAGTTAGCACCAGATTCTCAATAGTAGCTTCAAGGCAACTAAAGTTAAGGCTTGAATTTGCATTCGTTGAATTATTTGGCGGTGAAACATTTTATGTGGGAATAGAACTAGCCTTAGCAGCATCGGCATACGATACACGTGAAGTAACTGGTTGGCTCACTTGAGCAAAAGTGGCGGAGTACGCGTTTAATGGTTGAGCTGGAGATAATTTAGGTTTTTGCACCATAGCCTGCTTGACGAAAGAGTACACAGGACATCCTCTGTAGTTAGCGGTGTGATTACCTCCACAATTACTGCATTTTTTTCCGCTTGATCTTTTGGTTTGGTACAACTTGCAGTACCGTGCAATTCACCGCAGATAACACACACTGTAGGTAAATTGCAGTAAGCTTTTGTATGGCCATATTCTTGGCAATTATGACACTCCACGGGACCTGCACGCTTATGTGGCTCTTCAACTGTGATTTTTCTGTATAAAAGGTATTTTAGGCTATAAATAGGATGAGTCTCGTTTTTTTCAATTGTATATCATTGGGCTCAAGTACATTCTTTACCTTAAATCCCTGGAGGACGAGTGCATCTTTTATTTCTTCAGGGACAACATAAGAATCTATGCCCTTCAATACGATCTGCAGGCCTTTAGCGCTCTTAAGCTGGTATGTGTAGAAGCTTGTTTTATTTGTTTCAAATTCAGAAACCATTTTGCGGAAATCCTTTTCGTCATAAATTTGAATTTTCGTTTCATCGATGTTGCCACGTTTTATTGGGACAATGTGGAATTTATTTTTATTTTCACCAATGACCGAAATTAATTTTTTAATAAGGGCATTTGAATTTTTCTTTCTCATGTAGATTGGTGGCGGCTTGGATGTTTTATTCGAGGATACATCGGGTTTGTCGTTCTCATCTTGCAAAATTTTAAAACGGTTTTGGCGATTAGTTGAGGATGCGCTGTTACCCCTAGACATCTTTGGAGCGGATGAAATTTTTGAAGAATTCGGGCTTCGCCCACGCTTTACCACGGTTATATATCTGTCCATACCGACTTGCACCTTGGGTTTTGAAATACTGTTATCTGTAGTGATAACTTTGTTAAGTGACGAATACGAGCCTGAAGGGGATGATATTAGTGACTTATATGAAGAAGTACTAGGCAATTGTAATGTTAATGAATCACTACTATTTGGCATTGGACAAAGCGAAGTTGATCGCTGACGAAAAATTGGCTTTGCCGTTAAAAAAACACTTTCATTAGATTTATTATTTCTATTTTTTTCATTAAGAGCTTCAGAACTCACAGTAAAATAGGCATTTCTGCCGTTAGAACTCACTTCATAATTTTTTGTATTTGAGGCACTCATATAGAGTATTCCTCAAGGGCACTTTTTGTGTTTTTTTGCTTACGGTTTTTTTGTTTTTGTAATTTATGATTGTTTGTCTGTTTTTGAGGTACTCGTATAGAGTATTCCTCAATGTCACTGTTTATGTTTTTTTTGTTTGCGTTTTTTTTTTGTATTTGTTATTTCCACTATGTAAAAAATATTATCAAAGCAATAAAGCTTATTTATTAAAGTCAGTATGTACCTATTACGAATAATATGTACTACGAATATTTTTTTGTATAATTTTTTGTTTGTTTGGTATGTAAGAAAAAATACCGCTAATCGACTGTTCGCTATGAAGGTACCACGAGAACTGATGGTAAAGCAACAGTGGACGTAACTTTCGGAAGGACGAAACGTAGACTAAATATGTACATTGTAAACGATAATGTCGAAACGTTATGTGGTCGCGAATGGATCGTACATTTCACCCGTGACATAAATTTTACCGAATTATTCGACGCAAACAGTAAAATTAAGTGCGATGGAGGTAACAGGGCGTCACTCTCTGATCACAATACGAACTCAGTTTCAGATGAAAAGCAGAGTTTATCTGTTGAAGAACAACTTCGATTACAACAAATTCTATCACGATACGAATCAGTATTTGATGAAGTTGCTGGCACTTTTAAAGGTCCTCCTATTAAAGTTCATCTAAAGCCAGATGCTGTACCGGTATTTGCGAGACCAAGAGAAATTCCAATTGCATTAAGAAATGCATATGCAAAGGAAATATACACAAAAATAGCAGCGAGATTCTATAAAAAAGTAGAATTTTCGGAATGGGCGTCAACTACACACGTCGTAATAAAAAAACGGAGGTATAAGAATTACTGGCAACTACAAGCCAACTATTAACCCACAAATGGTTATCGACGAGCACCCGATTCCTAAAGCTGAAGATATTTTTAAAAAATTGAAGGGAGCAACGGTGTTTGGTCACTTAGACGTGACAGATGCTTATAGTTACTAAGCATTAAATACTACAACACATGGTGTTGAAGAACATACATACATACATTTACTTTCATAAATAAAATAAATAAAAAGACAACATAGTTTACAATCATACATACATACATTCATACACAACGAATTTTTCTGTTATTAACAAACATACAATCATACACAATTATAAGTTATTAACATTTAATTAATTTCTTACACATCATAAGGTTCATTAACCATTGCTAAGGAAATTTGCTTATTATTTAATTGTTTAAATACAAGGTGCATTTACCTCATTTATAAATTAGGTCATGTTATTGTGTTTACTCAAACAATATTAATATGCATGATTATTTTGTCAGGTTCGACTGGGCGTTACAGTTGAGTAGAGTTTCTGAGAATGAGTACCATAATTATGCTCGCGTCCATATGGGCGGAGAGTCAGTCCAAGGCTGCCGGAAGATCTCACATATGAGGAGATAAAAAGCGTACTATCACAGCATTTCGATGGTAAGCGGAACATATACGCTGAGAGCTTAAAATTTCGAGAGGTTAGACAAGAATGTGGTGAATCATTGGGTGCGTTTGCTTTTCGCTTAAAACAAGCGGCTGCCTTCTGCGAATACGGAGCTTTTTTAGACAGGATGTTAATCGAGCAAATGATTTTTGGGTTATAATCCAGGTCGATGATGTTATAGCTAAACAACCGAAGAATTTTGCGCAAGCGGAAGTGGCTTATGCCAGGGAATTAACTCATCGAACAACTAAGGTTGTCAACACAAGCGACAGTGCAATGGTTGAGCCAACAGAGAAGAAGCTGGGCAAAAGCTGAAATGTGCTGGTAAAGCAACAGTTTTTTTTTATGCATGTTTTTTTTTATTTATTGTATCTTCATATATGAACTAACAATAAGTATTCAAATCTTAAATCTAACATATAATTAATAGGCCCGACCAATGCCAGACATAACTAAGTGATAGTTGTAAATAATACATAAGTAGTGATAAGCAAAAAAAAAAGTATTTTCAAGCAACTTCATTCGGAGTGTTTAGTATTAGAGCCTTGAGTTAACTTATAGTCAATGTGATGTTTCCATGTAAGCCGTCGATCGAGGTGTATACCAAGATATTTCACATGTGAATGTTGAGGAACAACTTGATTATTAACCCGAATGGGGGAACAAGTATCTCTTCGTAAGGTAAATGTTATATGGACACACTTTTGTTCATTTACCTTAATTCTCCATAAGTTTAACCATAGTTTCATCTGGCTAATGTGTTCCTGCAGTTTTCGGGATGCCTCATCAGGGGTTTCGTACATACTAAGGCAGGCGGTATCGTCGGCAAATGTAGAAGTGTGGATACTACTGCTCACAGGCATATCACAAGTATAAATCAAATATAAAAATGGCCCAAGTATACTCCCCTGTGGCACACCGAATGAGATAGTTTCAGGCATACTCATAAAGTGTCCTTCCACAACTGTATTTTCGTGCAAGAATGTAACTTTCCAAAAGATTTAGAATGTTTATTGGTAAGTATGTCTTCAATTTTAAAATCATTCCTTCATGCCACACTTTATCAAATGCCTGAGAAACATCAATAAACAGGGCAGAACAATAATTCTTTTCCTCAAATGTTTTTCTGATAAATTGAACCAATCTATGCATTTGCTCAATGGTGCTATGCTGGCTTCTAAAACCAAATTGATGGTCCGGGATGCACCCATTATCAGTTAAAATTGAAGACAATTTTGTCATGAGTAGCTTTTCAAAAAGCTTTCACATTGTTGACAGTAAACTTATTGGCCTATATGACTCAGCCTTGGAAAGATCTTTACCTGGCTTTGGAAGCTTCCAGCAGTCTGGATAATACTCCAGTCGTAAAATGGCATTAAAAATTAATAACAGGATTCTAATTGCAGTACGAGGTAACTTAATCAGCATCTGGTTACTAATTCCATCCATACCGGGAGCTTTTTTCGGGTTGAATTCGGCAATTAGTTTTTGTACATCACACATCGTAAATTTTAAGGGTTGAGGGGGTAGAGCAACTACACTCGGCAAATCAGCAACACCGGTACATGTATTTGGTGTAAATACGGATTTTAAATGCTCAGAAAATATGTTACCTGTTGCATAGTCAACACTGAATTACATTTGCGGGTGTTTTTTCTTAATGAAGCTGTTGACATCACTAATACGATTTTGACAGACACAGTCTTTTTACCTTCGGTTTTTTGAACCACCATCTTTTTTATAGAGTCCATTTTTTGTACAACTTAAATTTATAAATATTAACTTTTATTATCCTTTAAATAAATACTTGAAGTCATTAAAAAAACATGCCAGTCTATTGAGGTAAATGGAAACAAGTGACGAGGTAAGCATTCCGGTGGATAATAAAGAGTTAACAATTGGCGACGAGGAAAAGTACGTGAGTGTGCAGAAGTTGGAAATGGCGTCCAAATATGGCGAGCTAAATTCATTTGAGGTTGCAAATGGAAATTGGCGCGTGTATTTGGAGCAAATGCAGTTTTTCTTTTTGGCAAACAACGTGGTGGAAGAGAAAATTAAGAAGGCGATATTTTTATCGTCATGTGGAGCAGAAACGTATACATTACTCAAATCTGTAGCTACCCCCAGTGATATTTTGGATGAAAAATTCACATATACGATGGCAATTGATTTGCTGTCGAAACATTTTTGCCCACCACCTAACCAGATTATCCAACGATTCCAGTTTTATCGTAGAGATCAGAAAGAAGGTGAATCGATACCAGAATTTGTGGCAGCGCTTCGGAAATTGAGCCAATACTGCGAATTTAAAGATTTAGACGACATGCTGCGCGACAGGTTGGTTTGTGGTATGCGTGACGAAAATTTACAAAAAAGACTGTTGTCAAACGACAAGTTAACTTTTAAAATTGCGCAAGAAGAGGCCGTAGCCAGTGAAGAGGCACAAAAAAATATGTCAGCTCTGAAAATGTCAGCAAACCAAAGGGAAGTGAACAGAATCAGCAGTAGTAAAAATGTTCAACACCAAAATCGCAAATGCTACCGATGTAATGGAGACCACCGGCCGGAACAGTGCAAGTTTAAAGAAGTCGAATGCCGTTATTGGAAAAATCGAGGTCACATTGAAAGGGCCTGCATCACGAAATTGAAGTCAGGTAAGAAGACGAAGAAAAATAATTCAAGATCCAGTAACCCAAGGGTAAATAAAATTGTATCCGGTCGTGAGAACGAAGATAATGAGTATGTTTTGTGTGTGACGGGCAACGAAATGTCACCCATTAGAAAAACCATGATGATTTGTCGACAGCCAATAGAAATGGAAGTTGATTCCGGTGCCAGCTACTCGATTATTGGTGAAGAGATATATAAGGAAAAATTGTATCACCTGAAACTAAAAAAAAGTGAGGTGCAGCTAAAAGCATGGGGAGCCAGAGAAAATTTGAAGGTTTGTGGTGAGATTGTGGTACAAGTGTCGTGCGGTAAGGACGAGAAAAATCTAAAATTGTTGGTATGTGGTGGAAAGGGGCCGGCCTTGATAGGGAGGAACTATGTCAAAACTCCACTATGTTCCAAACTCGTTTGGACCTCGTATATCCTGGCTATAAGCCAAACAAGCAACTAATTGAGCCCGAAATGCCAGTTAGGAGTTTCAAGACTGGTGATGACGTGTGGTACCGAAATTTCGGAAAAGGGGAGAGATGGTTACCTGGAACCATACAGACAACAGGCGCCCGTAATTATGAAGTCATGGCGGGTGGTACTATCCAGGCAAGACATATTGACCAGCTACGAAATCGAGTTTCTGACACGCATACACCTACCGGAAATGAAATTCCATTACAACCAGTTTTGCGTACTGAGGATGGTGAGCTACCTGCATCAACGGCATCACCAAGCCAGGGAGTGGGGGAAAATGAGCAGGGTTCGGGTGACTCTTCAGCAACACACATTTTGCCAGATCCAGAGCCGGAAACATCCAGATTTCCTGAACAGGCTGCAGCACTTCCACGCCCCGTAAGAGTAAGGAATGCTCCCAAGCGGTATGAAGATTACTTGATGGGGGAGGAACTGTTGCATAGTCAACACTGAATTACATTTGCGGGTGTTTTTTCTTAATGAAGCTGTTGACATCACTAATACGATTTTGACAGACACAGTCTTTTTACCTTCGGTTTTTTGAACCACCATCTTTTTTATAGAGTCCATTTTTTGTACAACTTAAATTTATAAATATTAACTTTTATTATCCTTTAAATAAATACTTGAAGTCATTAAAAAAACATGCCAGTCTATTGAGGTAAATGGAAACAAGTGACGAGGTAAGCATTCCGGTGGATAATAAAGAGTTAACAGTATCGCTTCTTGCCCAACCTCCGGTAGATGTGCGAAGAGGTGGCTTAAACTCAACGGGTGTTTTAAGCTTTTTAGCAGCGCGCCACAAAGAGTAATTAGATGGTGGTGTGACATCAAGGCCTTCCAGATAATTTTTAAAAGAAGCAGTTTTTTCAGATGCAAGCAACTCTTGGAGTCGTTTAGTGCACTCTTTAAATCTGATTTTGTGTTGAGGTGATCTGTGCTGTTGCCATTCCCTTCTAGCTCTTCTTTTTTCACGTACGAGATGTTCAACGTCTGTAGAATAAATTTTATTGAGCCCAGTATGCGCATGGGAGGTAGTGGCATGTTCAGAAGCTTGTTTAATATTCCCGTTAAGATTTGCAATGTTCGATTCAAGATTATTGGGTGTTCTTAGCGTAATATTTTCCGTGCAATGACTACTAAGATATTTTTTAAATCCCAGCCAATTAACACGATTTATCATCTTGACATATGGGTGAGGTAAAGCGCTTCTACAGATTGTACACGGGCTACAGATTGTAACGATCGTGGGAGAGTGATCGGACGAGAGATCTAGGGAAGCTTCAACGTAAATTAATTCCCTAGAAATACTTTTTATGACGCCGAAATCTATAATATCCGGAATTTTTCGTACGTCAGTAGGCCAGTAAGCAGGCTCCCCAGTCGAAATAACATCCAAGCCCATTTTTGAAATTGTGTTGAACAACGCCCTACCTCTAGGCGAACCCCAGAACGTATGCTTAGCATTGTAGTCGCCAGCTGCTACGAAACAAGGTCCAAGAGATTTGTAGAATTTCTCGTATTGGTCCTCAGTGATTGAAAATATGGGAGGGGAGTAAATTGAAGATATCACGAAATTTGTACAAAAATTTTCAATGCAGATATTTGTTGCTTGTAGATGTTCTTCACAGATGTTGTCAAGAATATAGTGCTTGAGTCTTGACTTTATTAGAATTGCTGATCCACCGCAAGCTCTCCCTCTAGGGTCCTTTGTATCATGCATAGTGTAGCCATTTATTTTGAAAAAGCGTTATATTAATATTTTTTTCCGTAAGGAAGTGCTCAAGTTCATTTTTATGTTGGCGAATGCCGTTTGCGTTCCAGAAACATATTTTTAACGTGTTCATGGCTTGTTAATTAATGCTTGAATTAGAGTATTCTGCATTCTCAGCATTTCTTGCATCATGGTAATCATATTTGTTGTAAAGTTGTTTATAGTTAGCACCAGATTCTCAATAGTAGCTTCAAGGCAACTAAAGTTAAGGCTTGAATTTGCATTCGTTGAATTATTTGGTGGTGAAACATTTTGTGTGGGAATAGAACTAGCCTTAGCAGCATCGGCATACGATACACGTGAAGTAACTGGTTGGCTCACTTGAGCAAAAGTGGCGGAGTACGCGTTTAATGGTTGAGCTGGAGATAATTTAGGTTTTTGCACCATAGCCTGCTTGACGAAAGAGTACACAGGACATCCTCTGTAGTTAGCGGTGTGATTACCTCCACAATTACTGCATTTTTTTCCGCTTGATCTTTTGGTTTGGTACAACTTGCAGTACCGTGCAATTCACCGCAGATAACACACACTGTAGGTAAATTGCAGTAAGCTTTTGTATGGCCATATTCTTGGCAATTATGACACTCCACGGGACCTGCACGCTTATGTGGCTCTTCAACTGTGATTTTTCTGTATAAAAGGTATTTTAGGCTATAAATAGGATGAGTCTCGTTTTTTTTTAATTGTATATCATTGGGCTCAAGTTCAACACGAAATAGGGGTTGGGGTACCTTTTCTCTGTTCATTATGTTAGATACATTCTTTACCTTAAATCCCTGGAGGACGAGTGCATCTTTTATTTCTTCAGGGACAACATAAGAATCTATGCCCTTCAATACGATCTGCAGGCCTTTAGCGCTCTTAAGCTGGTATGTGTAGAAGCTTGTTTTATTTGTTTCAAATTCAGAAACCATTTTGCGGAAATCCTTTTCGTCATAAATTTGAATTTTCGTTTCATCGATGTTGCCACGTTTTATTGGGACAATGTGGAATTTATTTTTATTTTCACCAATGACCGAAAATAAATATTTTAATAAGGGCATTTGAATTTTTCTTTCTCATGTAGATTGGTGGCGGCTTAGATGTTTTATTCGAGGATACATCGGGTTTGTCGTTCTCATCTTGCAAAATTTTAAAACGGTTTTGGCGATTAGTTGAGGATGCGCTGTTACCCCTAGACATCTTTGGAGCGGATGAAATTTTTGAAGAATTCGGGCTTCGCCCACGCTTTACCACGGTTATATATCTGTCCATACCGACTTGCACCTTGGGTTTTGAAATACTGTTATCTGTAGTGATAACTTTGTTAAGTGACGAATACGAGCCTGAAGGGGATGATATTAGTGACTTATATGAAGAAGTACTAGGCAATTGTAATGTTAATGAATCACTACTATTTGGCATTGGACAAAGCGAAGTTGATCGCTGACGAAAAATTGGCTTTGCCGTTAAAAAAACACTTTCATTAGATTTATTATTTCTATTTTTTTCACTAAGAGCTTCAGAACTCACAGTAAAATAGGCATTTCTGCCGTTAGAACTCACTTCATAATTTTTTGTATTTGAGACACTCATATAGAGTATTCCTCAAGGGCACTTTTTGTGTTTTTTTGCTTACGGTTTTTTTGTTTTTGTAATTTATGATTGTTTGTCTGTTTTTGAGGTACTCGTATAGAGTATTCCTCAATGTCACTGTTTATGTTTTTTTTGTTTGCGTTTTTTTTTTGTATTTGTTATTTCCACTATGTAAAAAATATTATCAAAGCAATAAAGCTTATTTATTAAAGTCAGTATGTACCTATTACGAATAATATGTACTACGAATATTTTTTTGTATAATTTTTTGTTTGTTTGGTATGTAAGAAAAAATACCGCTAATCGACTGTTCGCTATGAAGGTACCACGAGAACTGATGGTAAAGCAACAGTGGACGTAACTTTCGGAAGGACGAAACGTAGACTAAATATGTACATTGTAAACGATAATGTCGAAACGTTATGTGGTCGCGAATGGATCGTACATTTCACCCGTGACATAAATTTTACCGAATTATTCGACGCAAACAGTAAAATTAAGTGCGATGGAGGTAACAGGGCGTCACTCTCTGATCACAATACGAACTCAGTTTCAGATGAAAAGCAGAGTTTATCTGTTGAAGAACAACTTCGATTACAACAAATTCTATCACGATACGAATCAGTATTTGATGAAGTTGCTGGCACTTTTAAAGGTCCTCCTATTAAAGTTCATCTAAAGCCAGATGCTGTACCGGTATTTGCGAGACCAAGAGAAATTCCAATTGCATTAAGAAATGCATATGCAAAGGAAATATACACAAAAATAGCAGCGAGATTCTATAAAAAAGTAGAATTTTCGGAATGGGCGTCAACTACACACGTCGTAATAAAAAAACGGAGGTATAAGAATTACTGGCAACTACAAGCCAACTATTAACCCACAAATGGTTATCGACGAGCACCCGATTCCTAAAGCTGAAGATATTTTTAAAAAATTTAAGGGAGCAACGGTCTTTGGTCACTTAGACGTGACAGATGCTTATAGTTACTAAGCATTAAATACTACAACACATGGTGTTAAAGAACATACATACATACATTTACTTTCATAAATAAAATAAATAAAAAGACAACATAGTTTACAATCATACATACATACATTCATACACAACGAATTTTTCTGTTATTAACAAACATACAATCATACACAATTATAAGTTATTAACATTTAATTAATTTCTTACACATCATAAGGTTCATTAACCATTGCTAAGGAAATTTGCTTATTATTTAATTGTTTAAATACAAGGTGCATTTACCTCATTTATAAATTAGGTCATGTTATTGTGTTTACTCAAACAATATTAATATTGCATATGTTATTATCTATAAGCTAAGCACTTTTATTAATTTTTAATTTTATATAAAAGAAAGTAAAAAGAAATCATATTTTTAAGTCGTTTTCAATAAGCATATCAAGAACGGCTTCCTTCAAGTTACAAGTGCTTGTAAGGAATAACTATTTGGGAATTTAGTGCTAGTTCAGATTTATGTGTTTGAACTAATCAACACTAGCCCACTCACAAACACATGGGTTAATACGGCCAACACGCGCCGTATATGGTGCAGCAAATATTCCGGCGATATGGCAGCGGACAATGGAAACAGCCCTACAAGATATGTCGAATGTTTTAATCTTTTTCGTAATGTAGAGGAGCTATTAGAAATCTTAGAAGTAACGTTGGGGAGACTATAAGATCTTGGGTTTAAACTAAATAAATCGAAATGTGTTTTCGCTGCGTCATCTATTGAATTCCTGGGACATGAAATATATGCTGAGGGTATACATAAATCTAATAAACATATACATATAAGCAATATTACGTGCCAATAAACCTTCAAGTGTGGAAGGTGTTCAGTTGATTTTGGGCAAGGCGTCCTACTATTCTAATTTCATAACCAATTTATTCGACACTGGAAAGACCACTGCGTAGCATTATTAAAAATTGAAAAGTTTTCTGGTCTGAGAAAGCGGATGCTGCATATAACAAAATTAAAGAAATTCTCATATCACCTCAAGTGCTAATGCCTTACGACCCGGATCTACCACTTTTGTTGGCAACAGACGCCAGTAAAACAGGCCTGGGTGCGGTGCTATCCCATCGATTACCGAATAATAAATAGCGGCCAATAGCGTACGCGAGTCGCACTATGA
Source organism: Tachina fera (assembly GCA_905220375.1). Classification (NCBI taxonomy): domain Eukaryota; kingdom Metazoa; phylum Arthropoda; class Insecta; order Diptera; family Tachinidae; genus Tachina; species Tachina fera. Next base: position 114,655,617 of record LR999964.1, read on the forward strand.
GTGAAACCGAACAGAAATATCCACACATGGATAAGGAGGCGTTGGCAATTGTATGGGCAATGCAAAGGTTTTTCAAATACTTATATGCACGGCACTGGACCCTCATAACAGACCACAAACCAGTAGTTCAAATTCTACAGCCACACAAATCAACGTAATTCACAAAATTTCCAAAGACAACGCCAACGCTGACTATCTATCGCGTATATCGATGAAAACTGCAAATGTTGAGAAGGTAAATCGGATTCATACGCAAACAACAACCGATGAACACGACGAATTCGATCATTTTATACTAAAACAGATAAATCAACGAAATTTGCAAAAAAAAAATCGCAAGAAGTTTCATATTTTTAAACAAGCCATACTATTGATCCAAATTACCCAAACTGTAAGAAATGCAACAAATTCGCTAAAAATCGCGAAAACGGCGGAAATTTGCCAAAACTTATTAACAGCGGGATGATAACAAAGTCTAATATTATTTAAAAATCAAATCAGTCAAACTCTTAGGAAACAAAAAAATGCAAAATGTCGATTTTATTGCGAAATTTGCAAAAAATCGCGAAAATGTGCATAATCGAAAAACGCGAAAAATCGTAAATTAGAGAAAAATTGCTAAACGTATTGCAAAAATTACTATACCTATAAATACTAAAATTCGCAATAAAAATATAGAGAAATAAAGGGATTTGGGTTAATATTTTTTAATAAATTATTTTATTTTTATAAATACGAAATATTTGAAAGCGGCGACAAAAAAGTCGTTCATGCTTTGCCACAAAAAAACCTTTTAAATTCAAAAGGGTTTTAAAAAAACTACGAAGCGTGAAAACCGCTATTATGTTCAATTTGAACCAAATTAAAGAATATGTAATAATCGTTAAATTTATCAGTTTTGAAATTAAAATTGTGTTCTTTACTTTAAGTTTTTTAGAGATGTAAGGTTTATGGGAATACTTATTTCTGCATACTATGGCCGACTTCCTAAACGCAAGTTGCAATTCATATTTACAATGCATACACTTCATAAACGCATATGTAAACTTTCTGGCAACGTCCAATGTTCCTAATCGTTTGGCAACTCATTTTAATGAGTATCAGTTTTCAAAATCGCGCATCATTTTTATTTTGTGGGCAAACATATGTATAAGATGCATAGCGACGTTCCTAAATGCCGATAAAATTCAAAAAATGTCTCCACAACGCAAAGTTGCTCTTAATACATGCTTAGCATTGCACACGCATTTTATTAAATTGTGCATTGCAACTTGCGTTTAGGAAGTCGGCCTATTATATATTATACAACACTATGATCAGCTGTTTTGATTAATCTGCAAATTTGTGAAATTTTTCCGTTCGCGTAGTTTTTGTGCAAGAGACACTCTTGAGAGTAACATTTTAAAATTACCCAAAATTTACTCAACTACTGGATATTACTGTTAAAGCAAACAAATGGACCTATACTTTGTCATGGTTTCATAGCATATCTAGCTGTTTTACTTGAGGAAATTGGGCTGTAAGCTGGGCAATTTTATAATTTCTTTTTAAACTACTTCTAGACATTTATATATATATTTATTTTACATGCAATAAATATGTTATGTTTGCATTTTTCAAAATATCTCTATTACAATCAATTAAGAAGAGAAAAGGGTAATGCTAGATTTACAGCCATCCCTAAATAAGGACGGAAAGCGGAACGTTTTTTTCCGAGCTTTAACGTTTAAATGCTATACCTAACCAAAAGCTGCAGCACAAAGTAAATGTTATCCTCTGTGGCTGCAGCGTTCTGTCAAAACGATAAAAACATGGTTATCAAGAAAATAAATAAAAAAACCCTGATTATTTTAACACGGGAACAGTGTTATCAGATTTAATTTCAGCCTCCTCGGCAAATGACTTGTCGAATATCGCCAAATATCACTGATATAATAAAACATTAAATTTACGATAGAAAAATTATTTTTATTTTGTAATTACATTGCAAATATTGCTAAATTTTAATCTCAGTAGGTAACGTTTATCGGAAAACATAAAAATTATATTGTTTAGGAAAAATTAAAATAATACTTTAAAAAAATTATTAAATTAAAAAAATACTTGCAAATAACTTCCCAGCCAGGAAAAGACAATCAGCACAACGTTGCTACGATTGCCTGTGGTGGGTACAACTAACATCAGCACAACATTAGTTTACCATAACTTTAATGTACTTATAACATTAAAATGATAACGCCAAATACCCGTCCTCGCACTCTTATTTTCCATGTCACAATACTATAAATACAAATTTATAAGGTCGTCAAAAAGGAAATTTCCAAACTTGAGTAAAATTTTTTTTATTGACGGTTTTGCAGTGATGCCAACTTAGCTATTTTAGAGCTAAATGTAGCTCTTTTTGATTGCTTCTAACTCGAAATTTTTCGCTTTAGCTCTTTTTTAATAAAAAGAGCTAACAAAGCTCTTTTCAATTGTGGAAACGGCACGTTTGGAACTTTTTGGATCTTATAGTAAATTTTCCCGTTTTTACCCTATTGTTTCTGCTTTTGGGCATTTACATTTTTGGCAACTATGTTTTTGCAAATGCAGATACTTTTTTTTCGCAATTATGTAAGATACATATATTTATGTATTTAGGTATTTCAAATTGTAAAACCCCGTTTTTATTCGTGTTCGTTTTCTGAGTAATTAGAAAATTTTCCACTTCTTATTGAAATGGATTAAACCAACTGTTCCAGAACGACCCATAAAGGGTTAATCAGTTCGTACGTTGGAACACATTGTTTGCTAATGTCAATTCTGTCACTGTCAATTATGTCATTTTTTCAATTCTTAACGAAAGTAATTCGTACTGTCAGATTGCTTACCGCCTTTTTGCATTCCTTTTTGTATTATACACACACGTTTAATACTTCCAGTACGTATTAGTATAAAAAGAGCAACGAGGCTCAAAATTCATTTAATTTGTTTAAGACGGGTGCAAAACTGCGGTAAGTGAGTTACATAAATTGTTGTCAAAATAATAATACTTATTGTACTTTGTAGAAATAACTCTAGTTCTGGCTTTAGCTCTAGCTCTAGCCTAAATCGTTTACATAAATAAACGTGCATAGTTTGATACTGAGTTCAACGCAAACCCGTCTTTAATTTGGAAGATAACATTTCTTATTTCGCAGTTTTTTTGTATGTTAATTGTATGTACAAAATAACTGCATTTGCTTGTTGCCGTGGTGTTTAAGTCCAAACTACAATACAATCTTGAGATGTTACAACATTCTCCACCTCGCCGGAGTCCGCGAATGCAAGGCGACAGTGTAACATCTGACCAGACACAGCCAGTGCCATCCGCAGCCAGCGGTACACAAACAACCATACAAGCAAACGATGTCAATGTTGGTTTAATTAACTTATCATCCACATCACTCGCTCAAGCCCAGCCAACCACCGCAGATGTTAATAAAGCTACATCCAGCAAAGCCAATAGTGGTCAACAGAAACCGCCCGTACCAACATCATCAGCAGCCCAGTTTAAAACGGCCACACTGACACACCAACCACCATCCACCAACGTGCTGGAAATGCAAAAACAGATAGCCATGTTACAGCGCCAACTATCGGATACTCAGGTTAAACTCTCTGATAGCAACCGCCAGTGCCAAGAACTCCAGTCCGCCATCGGGAGGAACGCTCAGGTAAGTGACCTTAACCTCAAAATTGTTAATGCTTCGCAATCGTCGACACCCGCCATTGGCCAAATACCACCAACAACATTCGCATCGCCATATATAAGTCAGCCAACAAATACATCGACAACCTACGCAGTCGCCATGTCTTGTATGCCAACTGCTACTGCAGCCAGCAGCATAGTGCCACAGCCGACGCAAGCAGCACATACAATAAATAACTTGCTAGGTTTGCCAGCATTTTACACAAACGCATCGGCCGTGCAAATGGCGCCAATAATTGATAGCAGCACCAGTATGTCGACGCAAGCAGCGAATCATTTGTATGTGTCGCCCGCCACAAATAACTGTGTGCCGCCATTTTTGGAATTAAATCGACAGCCGTCTACCGCAAGTGAATTTTCGAATCCAGTCAACATAATGCCACGTAAAATTCAAGATTTGCCAGAATTTAGTGGCGACCCAGAGGACTGGCCCTTATTTTATACAGCCTTTACTCAGTCGACAGCAGCGTATGGCTATACAAACTTTGAGAACAATCAACGACTACAGAGATGTTTAAAGGGAAACGCAAGGGAAGTAATCAAATCATTATTGATTCATCCTGATAACGTCAATGCCGTGATAGAGCAATTAAAGTTTAGATTCGGTCGTCCTGAACAACTCATTCATAGCCAGGTACGTCAAGTCAGAGAACTACCCAACGTTCCTGAAAATAATTTAACAAAGCTCGTCCCCTTTTCCACTAAAGTAAAAAATTTATCAGTTTTCCTACAATCAGTGAATGGTCAACAGCATATAGCTAACCCAACCTTATTAGAGGAGTTGATGTCGAAGCTCCCTATGAGTAAAAAATTGGATTGGGCTAAGGTAGCCGCAAGTATACAACCCTACCCTACAATTATTGATTTTAATAATTGGCTTAGCGATGTCGCTAATTTAATATGCAGTGTCCAGGAAGTCGAACAAAAGGATCAGAAGCGTCGAGTTTTATTACATGCGGTGGGAAATCAACAACAGTGCCCCATATGCCAGGGCCCTCATAAAGTCTATGATTGCGAACGGTTTTTAAATTATAACGTGCAAGAGCGTTGGAAGCAAGTGAAAAAGATTCGTGCATGCTTTTCTTGTTTGAATGCTGGGCATACCACACGGGATTGCCGCCGCAAAAGGCCATGTTCAAAGGATGGATGTATACGGAAGCATAACAAATTACTTCACGAAGATAAGCACAATGATCTACCTTCTGCAGCATCCCAACAAAACGTTCTCAGTTGTTCAGCCGTAAATAATAATAAATTGCTGTTTAGAGTTTTGCCCGTTACTTTGTATGGAGAAAATTGCCATGTAGATATATACGCACTTTTCGATGACGGCTCATCCATTACAATGCTTGACAGAGAGGTAGCAGACAAAATTGGCGTGCGGGGAAAAAGCAGCCCTCTAAATATTCAATGGTTTGGCGGCCGATCAGCCTGTGAACCAGCTATATCGTCATTTACTAAAAGGTGTATACGCTGTTTCCAATCTAAACTTGCCTATGCAAAGTCTAACACAAGAAGATATTAAAAAAGTATTTAAAGACTCGTCTCGTTTGCCTATTGAACCCTACACGAATGTAGTGCCAAAGTTACTGATCGGCTTAGATCACGCGTTTTTGGGTTTGCCATCTATCTCGAAAAACAGTAATTTGACGGGTCCATTTGCCTGTAACACCGAATTGGGATGGGTGGTGTTTGGACCTTGTCAAAGTCTGCCACCAATTAAACAATCATGCCTTTTTGTAAACGTTAAAACAGATAACGATCTACATCAAAGCGTTGCCGACTATTTTAACATTGAAAATGTCGGCGTGAGAGCAGCTGCTATCGTGGAAAGTCAAGAAGATGTCAGAGCGAAGCGTATTTTGCATGAATCTACGATAAGGGTTGGCGACAGATTCCAGACAGGTCTTTTATGGAAATATGACGATGTGAGATTCCCAAACAGCTATCATATGGCACTCAGACGCTTAGAAGGAATTGATAGAAAGATGAAGCGAGACCCAACCTTCGCTAAAGGGTACAAAGATATTATGCGAAGTTATATAGATAAAGCGTATGTGCGTAAATTATCTCCTGAAGATATTCAAGTGACCAGCTCCAAAAAGTGGTATCTGCCACATTTCGGTGTGATAAATGCTAATAAACCAGGTAAAATAAGACTGGTTTTTGATGCCGCCGCATGTGTAGATGACACATCACTAAACTCTCAACTGTTAAAAGGGCCTCAAGACATTGCGTCTCTGCTGTCTACACTTTATAATTTTCGCCGTGGTAAAATTGCTGTTGGAGCTGATATTCGCGAGATGTTCCATCAAATCCTAGTGCAGCCGTGTGATAGAATTTCACAAAGATTTTTGTGGAGGGACAGAAACACCGAAAAAACGTCTGAAGAATACGAAATGCTGGTCATGACTTTTGGAGCAACGTGTTCACCCTGTTCGGCCTTGTACGTAATGAAAACGAATGCCCGAGATCACCATTCATTCCACCCTCGTGCCATTAAAGCTATATGTGATCACCATTACATAGATGATTTTGTCGACAGCTTCGATAGTAAAAAAGACGCTATTAATATATCTAAACAAGTCAGAGAAATTCACAAAAATTGAGGATTTGAACTAAGAGGCTTTATTTCTGACTCCACTGAAGTCACTACGGCATTGGACGGAAACATATCACCAAAGCGAATTCCTACTAATGATGGTATAGAAAAAATATTAGGTTTGATTTGGGAGCCTACTACTGATAACTTCAAGTTTAATTTGAAATTTCATCGTGTTGATAAAAGTGTAATGTCCGGCCAGCGTATTCCAACAAAAAGAGAAATTTTAAGCGTTATAATGTCGACCTTTGACCCTCTTGGTTTTTTAAGTCATTTTACTGTGGGTGGAAAGTTGCTCCTGCGAGAAATTTGGAGAACTAATTGCCTTTGGGATGAACAAATACCTAAATAGTGTATGGGAACGCTGGAGAAGCCAATTAAACAATATCACACATTTTCGTGTTCCGCGTTTTTATTTTTCATCTGGCCAACCAACATCGTTACAACTTCACATATTTGTGGACGCAAGTGAAGATGCATTTGCTGCGATTGCCTACTGGAGGTATATTTCTGATTCAGGTGAAATTTGTACGAGTTTTATAGCTTCTAAGACAAAGTGTAGTCCTCTAAAGAGAGTGACAGTACCCCGTCTAGAACTACAAGCTGCTGTTCTTGGTACGCGTCTAAAAGAAAATATTTTAAGTGAACACGCCCTTGCTCCAGATAAATGCATGTGGGGTGACTCTAAAACTGTGCTTAAATGGATCGCTAGTAGCCACAGAAAATACAAACCATACGTTGCACACCGAGTAGCCGAAATTCTTGCTTCTACAGACGTTGAAAATTGGAGATGGGTGCCCACAAGAGATAACGTAGCGGACGAAGCTACAAGAGCAACAGGTAAAGTTGACCTTTCCCCTTCTTCTCGTTGGTTAAACGGACCTGTATTCCTGAAATTATCAGAAGAGGAGTGGGTAACAAATCGTATTGAAATTTCAACTGAACCAGATGAGGAACAATTACCAGAAAAAGTCTTATTGATTGGAAACAATATCGTAATTGATTTTAGTAGATTTTCGTCCCTTGGTCGCATAAAAAGAGTAATTGCATGGGTATTAAGGTATATAAGTAATTGCCGCAAAGAATACAACGATTTACGAGGGTATGGTCTCACCGCAGGCGAATTAGAAAATTCCGAAAAATTACTGTGCCTGCAAGTTCAAAAAGAAGCATTTCCGGAAGAAATCAAAAATATTAAAAATGGAAAACAAATCTCAAAAGCAAGCCCTTTATTTAAATTATCGCCTTACATGGACGAATATGGCTTGTTAAGAGTGTATGGAAGAATAGATGCCGCAAGTTACTTACCTTATAGTTCGCGACGGCCAATAATATTGCCAAAGGTTCATCATTTTACATACCTTGTTGTCATGCACCACCATTGCGAGATGAAACATCAGAATCACGAAAGCACAATTTGTCAAGTACGTCTGAGAAGCCTGCTAAAGAAGGTTGTAACAAATTGTTGTCATTGTAGGGTAAAAAATGCCTACCCTCGAACACCCATCATGGGGCAGCTTCCAATGGACCGCCTAGAGCCCAACGTTGCACCCTTTAAGTATACTGGCTTAGACTACTTCGGGCCCATAAACGTTTCCATCGGAAGAAGAACAGAAAAGAGATGGGTAGCACTCTTTACGTGTCTCACCATACGAGCGATCCATCTCGAATTAGCCTACGATCTATCGACGGACTCGTGTATAATTGCTATGAGAAACTTCATGAATCGCAGGGGTGTGCCAGCAAGAATCCGTTCTGATAATGGTAAAAATTTTATTGGTGCCAGCGAAGAGAGTAAGCGATTTAGTGAAGTTTTCGATACCGAAAAAATTCAAGGGGAAATGGCGATGAAAGGAATTGAATGGATTTTCAACTGCCCTGCTAACCCATCTGAAGGAGGCATTTGGGAAAGAATGGTTCAATGCGTAAAAAAGGTATTACGTCATACATTGAAAGAAGTTTCGCCCAAAGAACATGTCCTACAGTCGCTGCTAATCGAGGCTGAAAACGTCGTTAATTCTCGGCCATTAACTCATTTGCCTATAAGCCCACAAGAAGAGGAGCCGCTTACTCCTAATCATTTTTTAATTGGTAGATGTAATCTTGCTAATACGCCGTGTATTGAATCGACCGAAGTAAGACACTTCGCCCTCAAAAAACAGTGGCGAATTTCGAAATGCCTTCGTGATCGTTTCTGGAAGAGATGGGTCAGAGAGTATTTACCCACGCTAACTAGGAGAGTAAAATGGTGTGAGCATACTGACCCCATAAAGGAAGGAGACGTAGTATTCATCTGCGACCCGAATGTTCCGAGAAGTCAATGGCGGAGAGGTTTGGTCACTTTCGTCTACACTGGTCCCGATGGTGTGGCACGTAGAGCCGATGTGAAAACTTCCTCCGGTAAGCTGCAACGCCCGGTGTCAAAACTAGCCGTTCTGGACGTGGAAAATGGTGAAGCTGATCGCTTCACGGGGGCGGGGGTGTTCCAGAACGACCCATAAAGGGTTAATCAGTTCGTACGTTGGAACACATTGTTTGCTAATGTCAATTCTGTCACTGTCAATTATGTCATTTTTTCAATTCTTAACGAAAGTAATTCGTACTGTCAGATTGCTTACCGCCTTTTTGCATTCCTTTTTGTATTATACACACACTTTTAATACTTCCAGTACGTATTAGTATAAAAAGAGCAACGATGCTCAAAATTCATTTAATTTGTTTAAGACGGGTGCAAAACTGCGGTAAGTGAGTTACATAAATTGTTGTCAAAATAATAATACTTATTGTACTTTGTAGAAATAACTCTAGTTCTGGCTTTAGCTCTAGCTCTAGCCTAAATCGTTTACATAAATAAACGTGCATAGTTTGATACTGAGTTCAACGCAAACCCGTCTTTAATTTGGAAGATAACACCAACAAAAGATCCTTCTAAAGCTAACTCTTTTTGAAAATGATTGTTCTTATTTTGTAACTTAACGTATATACAAGTATATGTAAATGTGTATGTTTATATTGTTAATGCAGATAAATATTTGAATCAATTGCTGTGAAATGATTTTATTTTAAATTATTATTTTTAATTTTTTCTTACTATTATTTTTATTAATGTAAAAAAATCTTGAAGTGCAAATTGAATAATAAATATGCACATTCATAAATTTAAAACGGAAAAATCTTGAGTTTTTAAATTTAGCTCTTTTTAGCTCTTTTTGTCTACTCAGTTGGCTCGTTTTGCCTTTGAATTGTTGGCATCACTGCGGTTTTGTAGCAGGAAACTAAAGTAAATTTTTTCTATTTACGCTGTTGTAGTGGTATAGGATTACTAAGAACGCGGTACTTATAAACGGTTGTCATATTTTCGTGTTTGCAGTACTGCGGTGGTACCTACACAAATTTTGGATGAGTTGTCATTTTGTATTTACAAAGTCACAATTTCTGCCTGGGTTCTTCCAAAAGACGAATCTCAATAAGATAAATTGAACTTGAACACCAAGATCAAAATTATTTTTTTAAGTCTTGTGATAAAACTGAACGTTTACTTACTTTTGCTTTTGTTATTTAAATTAAAATAAAATAATTAAAGTTTACAAAAATTTGTTATTTTGAAGAGTTAGAAGATGTGGAAAACTTTTTGTGTTTAGGATGATGGCCCAGCATCGCCATATACTTTTTCTTAAAAACCTTTTAATATGCATTGATTTTACTGAATTCAAATTCAGGAAAAATTTTATGTTTCAACTGAACTAACAAACATAAAGGTAATACTCGTAACAAAAAAATACATATGTATATACTGAATATAACATGTATAAGATAAATATATGTGTGCACATAATTCATAGTTTTGATGAAGGAAAGAAGAAAATATGTCAGTACTTTATTCAAAAGAAAATTAAATAATATACATAATAATAAACAGATAATAAACGCTTGCCGCTTTTGTTTAGGGATGGCTGTTAATGTCGACGGCGTCAAATTCCAAACAAAAGTTGAAGCGTATGAAATTGTATGAGAGCAGTTAAGAAATTCGACGCCGAAAAAGTCCAATCTGTTTCAACTTTTTCGGCGTTGTTCAATGTTGTTGTATATTCTTTGTTTTTGTATTTTCAATGTTGTTGTATATTCAATGCAGTAGTACACAGCTGTGTTAACGTCGTCGACGGCGTTTACATTAACAGCAAAACTAAATTTTATGACGAACATCACAATTTCGGCGTTAAGACGCCGTCAACGACGTCGACATTAACTCTAGCATAAGAACCAAAAAAAGTTCGAAAATGGGAAAAGGCATGGTGATAATAATAAAAAACATGAGGAAAACTCGTACATTTGCGACCCGTACGTTCGCAACCGGTAATTAAAAAAAAAATTAAACAAAAATCAATAGATATTTTATTGTGTAAATTTTAAAATAAATTAATCACTTTTCATTATTCTGTTCCATTTCGCAGATTTTTTATATTTCACTACTGTCAGCCAAAGTTGACTTCTATTTTGCGTACGTTCTTTACAACATGTTTATAACTATCATTATGCAATCCATGTTTTGCACGAAACATAGCGCTACCCAAATGCTCCTTATTCGCAAAAAGATGCTAGGAAAAGTTTTGTTTTCTTTATTCTTTGTACATCAAAAGCATACGAACGTACGTTCGAGACACCAGGAAATGCACATATACAGAAATAATAGAAGTTTAAAAGGTTTCATATTTTAGAAGAGAACTCAAAAAGTCCAATTAAAGAACACGAAATCAGTCGATAATAATAATTTCAGATAATTTAAAAACCTTAACAAAATAAATACTACATTACTACTACATCAATTCAAACGAAAAATTATTGTTTTTACAAAATTTCATCCATATACATTTTATTATTTTATCATAATAACTTCTAAAGGAAAATATGTATTTTGTACCACACTAAATGAGCAATGCGCATTTTTTGCTCTATTTTTCTCTTTCTCCACCTTCATATCGGTCTGGAAGTGCGAACTACTTGCCATATAATGATTCACTTTTCTGATTGCCAAATTTCATTATTTTGCTTACAAATCCTTTTACGTAAAACAAAAAAAAAATGCAGAACAAGTTGATAGATGGGAATAATGATTATTTTAGTTTTAATACATAGATTGCGTGAACATGTTGCCATATAAATAAATTAAGTAGTTCTCTAGAATCGATTATTTTTTTAGACTTACGCCTTTTTAAAATCATTAAGTTGGTAATCCAGTAGGGAAGAGCTTCTACCAAAAATGCTTAATTCCAAACCCGATTACCCTTTTTAAAATTTTTTTCTAATATTTAAAACAGTAACTCGCTTTGCCATTAGCTTGCGATTTACATAGTGTTCTAGTACTCACCTAAAATTCGATTTGTGGCTTGATGAAGGCTGAGCAGCGTTATTATCCGATGTTGTCGAGCCGTCACCGGAAAATCTGTCTTCCGTTAGTGAACGTCGACTAGTATGTGGTACAGGTAATGGTTGACTGGACAAACTTAATAAGGAACCACCTCCTCTGAAAGTAGGTAAAATAAGTATGTCTTCGATGAAATAATAACACAATTGTAAAACATACAAATCATCGTCACTCATATTACTGCTGCGTCCGGGCAATGTATTATCTTGACATAAAATCGATCCAGCTAGATCCATTAAAGATGTGGATTCTAATTCACATTCCACATCATCGTTGACGTCTTCGTCGCAATCGAAATCACCAAGATCACTTGGCATGAATTGTACGTAGGTGTGCAATTGCTTTAGCAAATGATGTTGCAACATCCATAAAACCATTTGTGCTAGAATGCCTTGTCTAGCGGACTGTTGCAGTGGAGTAGTCAAATGGCCAATTGAAGTGGGTAGGGAAAAATCCGAAATTACTTCAAATAATGACATGCCTGGAAAGCGCGCCGAAAATTTTTCAACCAAATGTGATTTTGTATGTAGAGGAGCATCTGGCGCAATAACGTAGACATTTGTTTCACACAATGGATAAATTACGGTCGCTTTAGCCCAGTAAACCAAATGAGAAACCAATTTATAAACGTGTTCTATACTAAGATCAGCATCAGCGCCCATACTTTGTAAGCTCATTAAGGGCGTATATACCTCTATAAGCTGCAACAACATTCTGGCACCAGCTGGTGGAACACAATCTAAGAGCTCTGCAAAATCTACCAGCAACAACATTCCATGGTATGGTTTGAGAGACTTTAAGCAGCTATCTATTGTTTCAGGATCTACCATGCTGCCTTTTTTGTGCAACTGATGAGCTTTTGCCGGCAAACAGAAACTTAAGGTAAGGTTTTGATTAATCGTGCTATTTAGTAATCCGGTGGTGCACAAATCATGGTATATAGATTTTAAAGATTGAGCCAAACTACAGCGTTCGGAAATCAAATCAAAAGCTTTTTCTAAAGGATGCTGTTTCGAAGAGATTTCATCATGGGTACGTGCCATAAGCATTGTTTCTTCTGTTAAATAGCCTACCCTCTGCTCCTCTACTTTTAAAGCTAAGCCAAGACGCCTACTCAAATCGTAGTAACATTTAACAATTGAATAACTAGCTTGTGCATGTAGAGCAAATACAATATTGACCAACATTTGTTGAGGCTGTGGTTTTTGAGTGTTCGAATTATTTGAAGCTGGCGTTAAAGATTGCTGTCCCAAAATTTGTGATTGGCCAATGGGAGTAGTTAACGTAGGTATACTATGTGCCGTTAAATTTTGTCGCTGTTCTTTTCTTGACACTAATGTTGGATGGCTGACAAAACGAACATCATTAACTTTAAGCTCAAATTTTTGATTGCACAGTTGTGGTTTGACAGCAAACAGCGGAGCCAATACTTCATCAGCAAATCCTTGCAAGTGTCCAGCTTTTGAAACTGCAATATTATTGCCATTATTGGTAACAGCCGGCTGTAGCAAATCATCTGAGTTCAGCAACGCAAAGCGGCTGCGTCTCTTCTGCATTATATCAAGCATTGATTTAGAATTAGTGCTTACCATACTGCTACTATTATCTACTTGTGCTGCTATAGGTGCTGGGGCCGCAAGAACCAACACTTTTTCTCCATTTTGCAATTGGTATGGGTAACGATACAGAAGCCTATCTCCTTTACTATCTAAATACACTAAAATAATTGCAATCGGATTAACTTCCATTTTCCCAATAAACTCTCGTACAAATCAAAAGTCAAAATCCAATCCATAGACTAACATATTCATATTCTGTGATCCAATCAAATAACTAATTGTAACAGCTGTTTAATTGGTAAGCGCACGTTGCCACACTTCCGAAACTGTGACCTACAAATCAGAAACCTTTAAGGGCCAAAATTTACAGTCATTAGTTAATTATTAGTAAACTAAAATGATAACTATTGTTTAACTAATACTTCATATTCACAGTGCAATATTTATTTAACTAAAGTTCTTAATATGAGCAAGGAATGGTAACCCTATCAAACAAGTTTCACTATCGGCAGCTCTGCTATAACATATGGTTTTTGTTTACATTTGCTATTTTATTTCTTAAGAATGGATAAAACAGTGCACGCTTATCTAACTTTACCGTGCAAGATATTTAATTAGTGCTGAAATTGGTTCGGAAAAACCAAACTATCGGTCCTGTTCTGAAAATCACGGTGATTTCAAATCACGTGATTTCAAAAGTAAACTATTAATAGCTGAATGTATAGTGGGTTTTTATTGCGTTTTAAGTTTTTTGCATTTATAATAGAATATTTTCTTCCAACTTCTAAGGCTATAAATCGAGAAATTTACAAAAGCAATGATTTAGCTTTTATTAATTTTTTGAAATCACCGTGATTTGGAGAACAGGCCCGTATAATAGAAAATAAAATAAAATGAATGTGTTAAGGCTAAATACAAAGAAACTGCTTGACAACGTATGTGTGAATGGTGTATAAAGTTTTTCACAAAGCAACAATACTAATCAAGTTTACAACGAGTCACTTGCTATCTAACTAATTTGTTAACCAACCACATTTGGCGGTTTAACTAATGGTAAACAAAGAGCTCTGAATCAAATATTATTGGTTAAACTATTGCTATTAGTTAACTAATGACTGTAAATTTAGGCCTAAGAGCAATGGATCTTAAACCTTAGGGTATTGTAGGTACACAATATTTAAAAAGCTGTCAGTTGATACTTCGCCGTTCGTAACAGTAATAACTCAATTTTTTTAAATGTCCCAGCGGAAAAACAGTAAAGGCAATTACTCACTATCCTGCACAATCGCACAAATTAAAAAAAAATACAATCCTGTACCTGTTAGGTTAGGTGAGCAGGTTGCTGGTAACATAGTGTCCACATCTCATGATTTAATATCATAACTCGTAATATAACACCTGCAGAGCAACTGTCAATTTTTAATAATATCAACACAAAGGTGTAGACGTTGATGATTTTATATCACGGTGAATCAAACAAATATTTGCAAAATGTTTGCGTGTTGTTTAATTTTTTGGTAATTTTTTTATGCTTTTATATCATGAATCAAACAAATATTTGCAAAATGCTCGCCAAAAGTATCTAATTTGCTTGTTGTTTAATTTTTTGGTCATAAATAATTGCGCCGCCTTTTTTTACATTTGATACCAAGATGAAATTGTCAGGCCGTGAGCTTTGATGATTTTATCATAGCGCTGCCATAATATTAATAAATTGTGTCATTTGATATTCATAATGACATAAAGTCATCAGGTGCTGACAATTTGTTAGGTGTTATGTCAGAGTTAATCGCAGTTGTAGACGCTATGTAATAATGTTGCTTGACAGACACTGTATATAAGCATTCTCTATTTGAGCCCGTTTAGATGAAGGGTGACCTAGCTGCGACAACGCTCTATTAAGTTCTCTTTTGAAGTCCCTTCTTAAATCCACGTGCGATTAAGCTCTAAATACATAGACGACAGCAGACAGCAAACAGCAATATGTCAAAAATAAAATCCATGGAGCACAACAGCATTTGCTGCTGCTGCCAACTTAGGCTATTCTCTAATTTGACGGGCAGCAATAAACAAATATAGTGTTGCCATTATATATATAAATTGGGAAAATAGGAAGAAAAACTTTTTTATTTATTTTTATATATATGCGGCATTACTCAAATTTGTATTGCTTATGTTGTTGCTGTCTTCAGAATATTTATGAAGCTGACTTCAAAGCCGCATTTGAAGTTGGCAGCACTTGAAGCCGTGAAGTCTGCTTTTGTCTAAAACCTACAGTACACGGCATGTAAAAATCCACATGCACATGTGGCTCTGGCATAATTTTGACGTCACCATGAAGCTACATGTCGTGTACTAGCAATATATGTAAATGGAGAAATTTACATAACTACACATGTGCTGCCTCTGGAAATGTGTTCGTCTCTGCTAAATTTGTCATATTTAGATTTTGAAACAAAAATATTATCAATATTTTATGACAAGTAACAACTAAAAATAATTTAATTGACGTCATATTCACATGCGCAAGTGGTTACTTACCGTGTACTGTAGGTTTAAGTGTTTAGAACCTAACATGAAGACTTTTTTGTCGCAAAATTCAGGCGACTTTTTGATATTGATTTGATCACTGCTTTTTATTCGTTGATTCGTGACAGTGTTGCCAACAAGGAAATAATTGTTAGTTTGGGAAAAGTTGGAATAATATATTGTTCATTAATAATTATCACATGTAATTTGGCTTAAAAAAGCGATACGAACTTTAGCCCGTTAAAATAAATCATAATTATAGAAACAAATGAAGTTTGAAAAATAATAATTAAAAATTAACTTAAACTAATAGCCAGGGGCATGTGGCAAAAATTAAATAAAAATATACTTAATAGTAACAAACCAAAAAAGTTTGCCTTAAGTAGAACCAAAATAAGCAAATTAACTAACATGTGAATAGTTAGTAAAGAATAAACGACAATGGTAACTCTGTTGTAAATTAGAGATGGTAAATTTGGGCTTTCATTACAAAACACGCTTCAGCAAATTGAAGTACGATGAATCAAAACAATTCACGTATTCCATTTGCAAGAAAGTTTCGTATAGGGCAGAAATCTACATCAACTGTACCAACACAGAAGAACGCTGATGATGAAGGCTTAATGGCCTTCGAAAACGGCGGGCTGTTCCGTTCAACTATGTGTTGTCAGAATATTTACAACTAACTTTGATGTTATTTGTTCATTAATAATTATCACATATAATTTGGATTAAAAAAGCGATACGAACTTTAGCCCGTTAAAATAAATCATAATTATAGAAACAAATAAAGTTCGAAAAATAATAATTAAAAATTAACTTTAATATGTCCATATATTTTCTCCTTATTTTATTTGTTTATAATTTTTATTTTACAACTGCTTATTTCATGCATGTTATAAAAAAATAGTCTAACAGGCAACACTGCTTGTACATTGCATACGAAAAATACGAGAGAAGAGATAAAATTGTAGCTTTAATTCCTAGTACGAGCGAGTTTTGCTACCCGCAAGCTTCTTCTCACTTCACGCCTACAAACACGACTCGGCGACTTTTTTTCGCAGCTAGGCCACCCTTTATCTAAACGGCCTCTTTGCAATATCACAATGTTGTAATTGCCCTGATTTACACGGGCATAATTAGACTGTTATAACATGGAAGTTTGTAAGCAAATTCGGTGAAGAGAATGGTTTTGTCGATGGCATAATTTTTCAACCATATACAACCCAGCATTAGCAGCACGAAAACAATACACACGTAAATTAAAAAACAGCAAATGTTAAATGATTACGAAAACCACTAGCACACAAAGCAGTGTATATTTCATGCCAGATGTATTAGTCTCGTGTAATTTGGAGAAGAACGAAAATTGTGCGGCTTATAAATGTTTCTCGTGTAAACTACCTCATTTTTGCCAATGAATATATTGTGTTTTGTTAAATGTTGTATTTTCCACCCCTGATTTAAACCATAATATATAACGACGGACGCAGTGTTGCCAATGCGGCGGTTTTCCCACTATATATGACTGTATTTTGCTGTCATTACGCATCGTCTATACGATATAATATCAAATATATACATCGTTTGTTGGTTTCTAGTTTGCTGCAGACATGATGTATTTTGAATAGACTGTGCCACAAACCAGAAACCAACCGACAATATATCTATCAGCAAACGGCAAATTTCATAGCAGATTAGTATTATATTAGTATTATGTCAGACATTATAATATTTTTTTCATAACCCTACGTCCACCTGATATATTTTTATCATGACAAACATCAAATTCCATATAGAAAAAAGAGCTAACATAAAAAAATTATTTTTCAATATAAAGTCTGACTGAAATATATCAGTTGTATACGCAAGGTAATATATATTTAGAAAACAATATTATGATATCAAGTGTCAAAAATGCACACATACATAGAAACGAGAAATTTGTTTATTAAAATGAAAATTAATATTTTTTGGTAAACAAATACTGAAATACTGCCGATGTTCTATTTCATATTATATCAGAGTTAATATCAGTTATAGTTATATAGTTATTTTCGATATAAGTACATACCTCAAAGAAACTAACGTCACTTTTTGCTTTTTTCATTTTTTTAAATAAAAATTTGACATTTTAACAAGTTAAAAATAAAGCCATACCCTACGGGAAGACTACTAGTCAATTGACTAGTCATTTGACTAGTAGTGACAACCACAACTTCGGGCACAGTCTCCAGTTAGTTTATTAGGGGTACGTGTGATTTTTGTACGTGTGATTTTTTCTCTTTCTCTCTCTCTAACTTATTAATTTCACTTAATTAAAACACATATATCTAAACTGCTTACTTTGCTACTTTTTTGCCAGTCACAGATTACATAAGCTTTGGTAAACTATGACTAGTCAATGGTTACTGGTAAAATGTAACTTCTAAATAAATAAACATAATTTTTATGTTATTTCAATTGTTTTTTTTTATTATAAGAATATATAAAAATAAGTAATATGTGTACATATACATGTAATTTAAAATATAAAATAACGTAAGAGGTAGCACTATAGCCTTCTTCACTATTTTCTCTAGCTCCAACACATCTTGCTTTTTGTAAATATCTAAAATTTTAAAAATAAATACATAAATGTATAAATTAAATTAAACTTTTCAATACAGTTTATTAACTTTTTTAGCACTTGTATAAATTTTATTTTACAGACCCAACGAATTGTATATTTAACAATAAAACGCGATGTCTTAAAAGTTTTGGCATATGTACATTAGATGTTTCACTCTAACATACAAGTTAGAGACAAGCAACTATAATTAATAAATGTGTCGGTCATCTCTACCAGTCAAATGACCAGTCAATTGACTTGCACTCTTAAATTCAATGGAATATTATTGCAAATGTGTTAGTGAAAAATTTCGTTTGTTTTAGTTTCGCTCATTCATTTTTTGTAGGGTATACATTAGGGTGGGTCGATTTTGTTTTTGCAAAAATAATTTAAAAAAACGTAATCTACACGAAATTCTGCCAAGAAAACACATGTTTTAAGTGCCTAGGAGACGACAAATAAAACCATAAATCGGTAAGAATTTGTTAGAGTCGTTTAATTGATGATTTTTCGGAGAGGTAGAAATAAAATCGTCAATCAGCATTTTAATTTTGTATTCGTTGTGTGCGATTGCATGTACTTATATCTTCATCGGATAATTTTTTGTTATTACCGACATTAAACCTTTTGAGAAATTTGTGTGTTTCTTAAATTTTTTTTAATAAAAACTTGTATTTATTATTTCATACATACCTTTTCGTCTGATATATTTGACTAAAGATGTTGATACCTTTGCCCAAATAGATAAAAGCTTAAAAAGTTGGCATCAGGTTGACGTTAGAAATCTTGGCGTTTTTGTAATTGATTAAAAAAACTTGTGTATGGTTCCTTTAATCTATTAAGAGAACTTTAAGATTTTCATTGCCAACCTTTTACACAAATAGGCTGTTAATCTTTCTTTAGTATTCAAAAATATGAATGAAACAATTAATATCAAAGAATATCTCTCAACACAATAACTTTTTCTGAATAATTTGTTTTTGATTAGGGACTTTTTGTTTCATCTTCAGTACATAATTTCAATTTATTTTTTTCCTCAATTTTACAATCGTGTATGCGTACGATTATTTTCAACTAGTTGAGTACTAAAAGTTGTCTTTTTATGAATTTTTGAATTAATAAATGAGTTGGAATAAACCCTTGAATACGTGCGTTTGAACTCAACAATTGGCGACGAGGATGAAGAAAACAAATTACGTTTATAGTGCCTATTATTTTAATTTAATTCCTGCTAATTTTCATAACCACGCAGTCGCGACTGTGTAATAAAAGAAATACATATTTATATAAGTATATAGTGCACATGGCAGAAATGGAAGAACTTTTGAAACAACAAGCCTTTACGAAAAATTTAGTTAAACAGCAACAGGAGTGGATGCAATCAGTTATGCAGAGTTTTCCTCCATCGGTTTCAAGAGTGAATATGGACCAGCAAATGGTTCTTGCTTTGCACGCCCTTAACAAAGATCACCAAAATTGGGATTCTTACCTGCAACAGTTAAAACAACATTTTTTGGCGTATACAGTGTCATCTGCTGAAAAGCAAAAATCATTTTTTTTATCATGGATAGGCACAGAAATGTTTGATTTGTTAAAGAATTTATTTGGCACATCAGATATAGAGCAACAAACGTTTACCACTCAAACGGATAAGCTAACGGAGCATTTTAAAGTATCACAGCATATCGTTGCTCCGCGGTATGATTTAAAAAAAAGAGAAATGAAGGGCAATCAATCATACAAAGAGTGGGTTGCTAATCTCCGTGGGTTAGCAAGAGAGTGTAAATTCGTTTGTAACTCTGAAACATGTTCTGCAACTTTTGTTGACGATATGATACGCGACCATATAACTATCCATACTCCACATGATGCAGTAATAACAGCCTCTCTGTAGAAAATCCAACAAATTAACGCACTTTCTGACACATGCAGTAATAAAATAAATTAGCTTGCTGGTAAAATATAAGGAAGTATTTGAATCAGATCTCGGAACCATCAAGGACTTTAAAGCTAATGCACATTTAAAGCCCGGAGCTCAGCCTAGGCAAATACCGTACGCTCTAATGACACAATTCAAACAGGAAATCACAAGACTTATTGGTGAAGGCATTCTAAAACCTGTGAAATTTAGTGAATGGGCTTCTCCTATCGCTTTGGCAAAAAAGTCAGATAATTCGATACGAATATGCGGTGACTTTAAGGTAAATTGATATTGAGCAATACCCGCTACCAACTCGTGATTATTTATTATATACTATTGGCAATGGGAAATTCTTTTCAACAATCGACCTAAGGGATGCCTATTTACAAATGGAATTAGATGACGAGTCGAAGAAAATACTGGTAATCAATACCCCTCTGGGTCTGTTTCAGTACCAGAGACTGCCATATGGTGTCGCTAGCGCTCCTGCAATTGTTCAGAAATATGTAGAACAACTCTTTACTGGTATAGAAGGGTGTGGAAACTATCTAGACGATATAATTATATCAGCACCCACATTAGATACACACTTAGAGCGTCTTGCGAAAATTGAAAAAATTTTACGATCTAAAGGAGTTAAATGCAAACAACAGAAGTGCCAATTTTTACAAGATAGTATAACATATCTAGGCTGCCAAGTTAGCTCCAAAGGAATATTGCCAGATGAAGCCGGTGTTCGTGCTGTAAAGAATTTAAAACCGCCAAGTGATATAAAGGAACTAGAAGCATTTATGGGTAAGGCAAATTACTACCACAATTTCGTACCGAACTTTTCGAGTCTGGCCGTACCAATCAATATCTTAAGAAGAAAACATTTTCTTTTCAAATGGGGTTCTGCACACCAACGAGCTTTTGATGATATGAAATACCATATTGTAAACTCAACACAACTAACACATTTTCAAGATACACTGCCTTTAATTAATTAATGCTTCTAGTTTTGGTATAGGCGCAGTCATATCACATTTGTACCCCGATGGTTCCGAACGACCAATAGCTTTCGCATCAAAGACTCTAGATCAACACGAAGTCAAGTATAGCCAAATAGGAAAAGAGGGACTTTCAATCGCATTCGGCGTCAAGCGATTCCATCAATACTTGTATGGACGCAAGTTTTTCCTGCTAAGGGACCACAAGCCCTTAGTAAGCATTTTCCATCCTCATAAGCATTTACCAATGATGACTGCGCACATACTCCAACGGTGGGCTATTACACTAATGGCATATCAGTACGAGATTAAATACCATAAAACAACAGATCACGGGAACGCTGATGCTTTGTCACGGTTACCATTGGACGATAATGTGCCGTTTGATAAAAGGGAAGCATGTTTCAACATATCTTTTGAAAATTTACCTATAAGTGCAGAACAAATTCGAGCGCATGCTGCAAAAGACAAAATACTATGTCAAGTACGTAAGTTTATAGAAAAAGGTTGGCCAAATCATCTTAATTCCGAACATAGTCACCTCCAATAGTTTTTCAATCGGAAAAGCTCATTGACAATATGCAATGATCTTATTTGCATACAAACTGAATTTATTCGCGTTGTCATACCTGATTCCTTAAATCAACTGGCTTTGAATCTTTTGCATGATTGGGGGGTAGTAAAAATGAAGCGACTTGCCAGACAGCATATTTGGGGTGCAATATACACGAGGATACAACACAAATGGCTTGAAATTGCGAGATTTGTAAAATCGAAAATCAGTCTCCTGCAAAGTTGTACCAAAGTTGGCCAGAAGAAAATAAACCTTGGTCAAGAGTTCACATCGACTTTGCAGGACCAATATTTACTTCTATGTGGCTAATTTGTGTGGATTCATTTTCTAAAGTTTCGTCGTTGTGTGGATTCAATTTCCTTATGTTTCGTCGATGTCAAGTACTACCACAGGTGACACAATCGGCGCCCTATCAGCAATATTTTCAATTGAAGGCATTCCCGATACAATTGTTAGCGATAATGGCCCTCAGCTGACGTCAGATGCTTTCAAAAATTTTTGTAAAACACTGGGTGTAAAACATGTTACAACCGCTCCATTTCACCCAGCCTCCAACGGTCTAGCAGAGCGCTTTGTGAGGACGTTTAAATCTTCTGTACGGAAATATATCGATGATATGACGATAAAGCAAGCAGTACACAAATTCCTTTCAAGATGCCGTTTTATGCCTAATGCTGCTAGTACGTCCCTTGCAGAACTAATACGTGGTAAACCACTTAGTACAGCCTGGTCTCAATTCTTGGATACGCCGAGAAAGTCACAACAAAGCTGGTCGTACACGTCCCAATTCCACACGGACCAAACAGTGAACATTAGTTTTTACGGTAAAGGACGGAAGTGGATTCCGGGAGTAATAAGGCAACAAACTGGGAAAATGGTATTTATTGTTGATACGGATATGGGGTGTTGTAGACGGCATTTAAATCAAATTAAGCCCAGAAGCTTTATATATTCGCAACAAACGTTTAAAAATTATGTTAGTAATGATAACTCAGACTTGTCAAAGCTAGTTCAACAGTCAAAAACACCGCATAGCCGTCAACAGTGTGAAACAACACATAGCCAACAAGAGCATGTCGCGCCAGCAGAAGTATCCCAAGAGTCGAAAGATGAAACTTCTGTAGAGGAAGTCCTCGTCCAGACTTGCAATTTTTGTTTCTGCAATTTCTTAAACTTCTGCTTTGAAATTGCATAAGTGTCCACATTATGAAATTCTAATTTGCAATTATGCATTAAAAAATTTCTATTGCACCACAAATTTCCCTGAAAAATTAACAATTCTATTTATTTTTGTTATATTTTTTATTTTTCACACAGCTGAATAAAAAACTTTAAAAACTACTAAAAACTTGATATAAACAAATACGAATTTCAAATCAAAAGAGAATATCCGAGCACATGAAACTTTGTACCCCTCCCCAATCGTCTCACCCCTCTCACTAATAAACTCAAGAATTGCTGCAACAAAAATTTCAAGTCTGGACAGGGACGAAACAGTTACAGACACACCTACGAATGTAGTTCGTTGAAGTGCCAGAACTAGAAATAGAGTATCACGTTATTCAAATTTTTCGAAGAAATTGATTTATGTATATAGTCTTGTAGCACAACTGTTATGTATGTATTTACTAAATCATCATATGAAATGTTGTATTATTCTAGTTCTTCCGTAATTTTGGATTTTTTAAGGAGGAGTAATATTGTATATTCAGTACATAATTTCAAATTATTTTATTCCTCAATTTTACAGGCATGTATGCTTACGATTCTTTGGAACTAGTTCAGTACTAAAAGTTGTCTTTTTATGAATTTTTGAATTAATAAATGAGTTGGAATAAACTCTCGAATACGTGCGTTTGAACTCAACACTTTTTGATTGAAATTTTCTTTTGAAATGAAACTTCAAGCAAATGTGAATAGAGCCATAGAGTTTATTTTATCAACACTATTTTTTAATTTCAGAAAGAGTAGGCTTAGTTTTGCTTACAAATATTGGCGAACTATGAGATTTAGAACAATTTATTTTATAAAATGTCTCATTATTTTTTTACCATTAAACCATGAAAAAAGAAATGAGTTGTTTGTAAAAAATTCAGCGGTTTTATTAGCGTTTATTTTACCCTGGTAGCGGGTTTTCAGGGGCTAATGGCGGGAAATGCTTACAACATTTTGGCAACACTGGACGGACGAACGTATGAAAGAAAAGAAAACGAACAGCAAAAGAAAAATAAAACTTAACGAAGAGCCGCCATTTATTGAATTTTGCAGTCTCTTTGAATGTACGTACATGAAAAACTTGTACACACATTTTTCCACAAATAAATGGAAAAATGTATGTAAATTTAAAGCATTAAAAATAAGTTAAATATAAAGAAGGATAATTTAAAGTGAATAACATTAAACAAATTTAAAGTTTTCAAAAATAAAACAACTTCCAATTGTAAGTTTGTGTTCCTTTAAGTGAGTGTTCCATAATATACATAGTGTCTGGAAAAGATGTGCAAAGAGAAAAAATAATACATAGAATTAATTTGATAAGGAATATGGCCGGGAGTCCCTACAAAAATTATGGTGCTTAAAAAATCCATACTATGAAATATATATATATATATATATATATATATATATATATATATATATATATATATATATATATATATATATATATATATCTGTGTGCATATACACATGTATGTATATAAATTTGTAATGTTACATACGGGATATAGTCAAAACGCAAAGAAAATGGTGATTGACGGATTCTAAGCAATATTTTAATTGAATCTGTTTATAAATTCAAATTCATACGTGGGCACTTTAAATAATGTCTCAGAAAGAAAAATGAACATACATACATACGCATGTATGCTGCATTTTACATCTGGTCAAACAATAGAAGCAAATGAATTCTTTTTTGTAAATGTTCTCACACTAAACTTAGTGATATGCGTACAATTAGTATTCTAAACGGATTAACATTAATACAGCCCAGAGAAATTCTATATTAAATCTTTATACATATCTACAAAAGTTTGTACCCCGAAATTTATTCATGTGTTTATTCCCAGCTAGCATTTTGTATCATAATTGAATCTTATCCGAATCAGCTTGACGGGAAAATAACCGCATATAAGCTCATTTTTTTATCATAAATTATACTAGCGTTTTGAGAAAATAGTACCCTACAGATGAAGCATATCAAAGAATCATTTATGATACGATTTGCTGAGCAATTTTCTGGTAGTGTTAAATCATTAAATCACCTTTTTTGCGTTTTTTTTTGAATTTAGTTCCTCTATTATCCAGAAAACATTATCTAATCATAATGATGAATCATAAGTGAATCCTTTTTCAATCATCCAAGTGATAAATCAGTTTTTAATCATCAAAAATTATCCGAGAAGAATCATATAAGAGATTTATGCAAAAAATCACCCATATGATAGCTGGGTTAGTATACCGTATATATACAATTAAAATGTGTATATAAGTATGTATGTGAATTCATTCGCGATGTGTGGAATAATGTTGGATTTTTAAGAGAAAAGTTGTCTCAAAGAGGTCTATACACTAGGATAAAAACCAGCATAATAGCGTAGACAGACGACAGCGTTAATTTGCATTAAAAGCAAATTAAAAATTTACCCTGACAGACGACAGTATTTGAATTAAGTAAACAACTAACAAAATTTGTGCATCCCTTTCGTACACACGCACTTCGATAATTTTCCTTGGAAATCTTAAAATGGAACAAATTTGTGTCGAGCTTTTAATATTTCTTTTTCTTTTTCTAAAAACAATTAAAATAACTTATATTCCCTGACTTTGAATCCATTTTAATTTAAATTAAAAATTAATTTAATTTTGATTGACTTTTGACGGTATTATCATATTGAAATAACTAAATTCAGTATTAATTCAATTTCATTTACTGCATTTACGGTAAATCTAATGCGCATTAGGATGGGGATAATTCACAAGTTAATTTGAATTAAGACAGTTAATGCAAATTAACGCTGTCGTCTGTCTATGCTATAAGATCCCGAAAGATGTGTGATATTTTACTGACGAGTTGTCTTAAAAAAACACTAAAAGGCAAATGAAAGAATTGTGAAAACCCTTAATTTTACATTTGTTTTCATTTTAAGTTCCAAATTCTTTTAATTTCAATAAGTATGGCATCACGGCACCATATAATTCCCTACAAAAGAGAAAAAAAAGTTGGCTTAAAATACAACTCTGTAACCCCAAAAGTAGTGTGTATGCACTAGAAAAGAAAAATAAGGAAACTACAACACTACCACTTCTACCAAATTAATCTGTAGTACATTATTTTTACCTTTGTCGCGCCAACTATTTTTCTTCTACAAATGAATTATCAATTTTGCAGTGATTATTTTGAAGAACTAGAGAAATAACTTTGTAATTGAGAAGTGAAAGGATATTTTTGAGTGAATTATTTATTAGTTTTCACATACTGAAATATTTGAAAGTGACTAGTGGAAAGGAAGTGAACTAATATAAAATATATTCATATATATGTTTTTTGTGGAATTACGTCTTAACTTATAGCCGAATTGAAGTGCAAAAATATAACAAACAAACACGTTAGCAAATAATTAATTTGCTGAAAAATAAGTCAAATGGCTGAAAATGAAAACATCAAAACAAACAAAATGGTAAGTTCCTACTTATTTTTAACTCTAGTTATTTTGAAATCTATATACAAACATGAATAGCAAGGACGGATGTTTCGACTTGCACATTATTATAAAGTTTATGGATAATACTTGTTATGTTTGTATTTATTTTTTCTTTAATAAATGTTACGTTTTTTAACTATATATATACATATATATGAATATATAATACATATTTTGCTTTCCCAATTTGATTTGTCAAAGTTCAGGCCGCCATATTGAATCAAAATTATAAATTTTTATAGTCTACAAGAAAAAAATCATTTTTTATTTCAGATATGTATTAATTAGAGTATATGTAAATTAAAAACTACGAGCTTAACTTTTTCTAAATTGATGCTTGACAAACGAAATGTGATATTTTTTAAAATTTTCAATAGAAAAATTGCAAAATATTTTCTTTTTACGTTTTAATTCATCAAGTAGCCATTTTCAGTATTTCTCTTTTTTACTTTTTAAAAGGTACAGAAAGGTGTTTAGTAGTCATCTCTTTCTATAATTAGTTTGCCCGTGTGCCTATTATATTATTCTTAAAAATGGCGTCTCATGACCATGTAGAATATGTATATGTATGTATTGTATATCTAGTGTATTGAAAAAGCGAGTATTAAAGTTTGCGACAAACACCAAAACATTTGATAATAAATTGATTTTTGTCTATTTTATTTTGTAAAACTGTTGAAAGGATCACCAATATATAAATTATTTTATGTACCAACCGGCGAGCGGAAATATCTAGCCCTTTACATTCACCACGACCGTATATTTGTAAATATGTACATACATCCATATGTAATGTGTATATTAACGTGTTTACAGTTTTGTTTTAGTACTTGCGCAGTGTAGTTTTCCATTTATCTGCATCTGATTTTATTCTCGAAATTGATGTTTAAATATTTTTGTATTATTTGAAAAACTGATAGAAAAGTGTATGTGTTGTTAAACGCAGTGAGTCATGAAAATAATTAAATTCACTCTTGTTAAGACAAAATTATACACAGTAAAAAACAAAATTCTAAATGGAGTATGTGTTTGTGTGCGCATAAAATATTCCATGGTTTAGAATCTAAACTTTAGATAAATTATTTTCTCATACATATGCATGCATGTGTACATATGCATGTGTGTAAAACTTCTGAATCTCAATTTTCTGTTTATCTTTTGACATGCTAAAAAAGTTTCGTGGTTAATATTGCCATTCTTTTTTCGCTTGAAATTGTTTGAATACATATTTTGTATTTCTTATATGGTTCTCTCTTTCATAGCAAAGAGTAGAATAGTGATTTTCTGTTAGTATCCATTTTTTATGTTTAGTTGAAAGCAAAAGTTGGAACTGGTTACTTTTTCTTGGTGCATTTGCTTGTGTTTTGATTATTTTTCTTGATTTTCTTATGTTAAATTTTTTATGTGTTGCCAATCGTATGAATATTAAATCTAGTAGAACATATTCAACCAAATGGACTACCAGGTAGATTCTGTCGGTACCCCCAAAGAAATTGCAAAATTGAATTAATCACCCTTATTCCAGTTGGCGTTATCGACGTCACTTCAACACAACACCAAATAATTGGGCCTTGTTTACTCGCTCTGGAGAAAAATTTTGCGTAACTGATAATCTATTTCAGTTCCCTAAGGTCTAGAAAATAGCATAAACCTGCCAACAGGAGTCAGTTGTTTTCGACAACGGATATACGAGCACCAATTTTTTGGTGTTGTGTTAAAGTGACGTCGATGGCGACAACTGGAATAACGGTGATTATTCAGTGTCTGATTATATTGTATATAAAAGTATTTTTGCACATAAGCAGTTAACTTGATTGGATGCTTTAATCGATTTCAAATACAGATATAGACTAATATTGATTTTAATAACAAATTTGTGTACATAGATTTTATTTTATTTCCTTTATTTTTTTCAAAATATTGTTTTCAAAATGTTACAATTACGTGTAAAAAATTAAAATATCACCTCCGGCGCGACAGGATTCTTCACACTGGATAATATGAATCTATTTTATTTTTCTACACCTTTATACAATTACAAATCCATTTGGTAACAATAAAAGAAATAAAAAACTTGCTATATTAATAACATATCAATCGTTTAAGTGATGAAATTAAGTGAAGGTAGCTATGTTACATACATAGATATATACATGTATGTAAACAACTAAAATTTACTTTGAAATGACAAACTTTATTTAATTTATTTATATATTTTAATCTGGCAAACAAAATTCATTCTCATTTATTGCAATAGTGTAGCTTTAACAATCAGTTGTACAAAAATATTAAAGAAAGAATGTTACAGTTTATATTGTACCTTTTCCTGTAAAATAACAATTATTTGAGTTAGGGCCTATTTACTAAAGACCAACGATATGTATTTACTGCCTTCCTTCCACTGGCTTGAATTCTAATAAATTTTCATTTTTGAGTTAATGATTCAGATTAATCCTCATATCGATCTTATTTTTTTTTAACAAACACAAAATTGTGTGCAAATTGAAAGCTTTAAGTTTGTATTCTGGTAATCCTGTTTTTTTGAGTTATAACGTTATTTGAGTAAGTGATTGTTATGTTCTAAAACTATAATAAAAAAAGTTAAAACAAAAAAACTGAGTAGTACTATTGAGGTCGAAAAAGTACAATTTTGTTTCTCATTTATCATCCCTGCTTTGTACATTGCTTACTCTCTCGCTCAATTCCTTTGGTAAACTCACACGCATTTCTTCATGTAGTTATGACAAATAATTAACATAGCCGAGAAAGTCTTATTACTTTATGAACTTTTTATTTGAGCCACAACAACAGTTTTTTTAAACTATGTGAAAATGTTAAGACATTATGACACTTCAGACACCCTTGTGAATACCACAATTGTCTTGACGTTGATGTCGACAAAAATTTACGGAATGAGGATGAATAACTTTAGTTATTAAACCTATCTTGTTCACTAAGATTTTATAAAAAAAGTTGTTGGTTTATGTTATGACTACTTTTTAGGGTTCCGTTCACCAAAGGTGAAAAATGGAACCCTATTGTTTTCGCTACGCTGTCCGTCTGTCCGTCACACGGTATTTTCTCAGGAACCGTAAGAGCTACGGACCTGAAATTTGGACAGAGTACGTAGAACCTTGGCCACTACAACAAAAAATACATGAGAATTAGAAATTAAAGGGTGCTCCAAAACGAGCGACGAACAATGTTAAAATCTCATGTAATATACATACAATTGTATGTACATATGTATATTGACACTTGAAATTTGTAAAATTAGTGTATTTTTATATAGACTACAACAATAAACATTAAAATATTAAAAAATTTAAATTAAAGGGTGGTCTATCAGTTAATGCAATTTTGACTATGTAATTTTGACAAATTGCTATATCTTGGAGACCGTAAGAGGTAAACTCTTGAAATTTTCAAAAACGGTAAAACTGAAAAATCCGAAAATTATAAAATCGCCAAAACCTGAAAAAAACCGCCAAAAATTTAAAAAAAATCGCCAAATCGAAAAAAATCGACGAAATTAAAAAAAAAATTCTAGCACTAAAATAAATCGCCAAATTCGAAAAAATCGTTTAAATGAAAAAAATCGCCAATATGAAAAAAACGCCAAAAACCGAAAAAAATCGCCAAAACTCGAAAAATGCGCCAAAACCAAAATAATTGTTTATGTGAAAAAAAATCGCCGAAATGAAAAAAAAATCGCCAAAAATTAAAAAAAAATCGCCAAATTTAAAAAAAAATCGCCAAAAACCGAAAAAGTCCTCAAAACGAAAAAAAGTGCCAAAACTAAAAAAAAATTGCCAAAACCAAAAAAAATCACCTATATGAAAAAAAACGCCAAAATTAAAAAAAAAATCGCCAAAATAAAAAAATCGCCAAAATAAAAAAACGCCAAAATAATAAAAATTGCCAAAATTAAAAAAACTTCAAAAACCAAAAAAAAAAAAATCGCCAAAACGAGAAAAAAAGTGGCAAAACTCAGAAAGCGCCAATAAATTAAAAAAAAAAAACCCCAAACTAAAAAAACCCTTAAAACCGAAAAAACCCAAAAACGAAAAAAATCCCAAAACTATAGTTTATATTGTTCGTATTGAATTACATATCTCGTGCCCGTACGGAACCCTTCGTGCCCGGGTCAAAGTCGCACTTCACTGAATTTATTCCTGTTTCTTTTCAAAGTTGCTATTAAGCCAGCCTTTGAAAATAATCTTTCACAAGGCACTGATGTCGCAGAATATTTTCTTTTGATTTCGTACATTTTGGGATTTATTAAAACCGAGTTTTATTAAATAATAGAATTGCCAAAATTTTTATAGTAATAACAAATCGATTTAAATAGCCACATAATCGATTTCAGCATAAAATCGCTGACACAGAATCGATTTAAAAAATCGATGTTTTTAAACAAAATCGATTTTCGATTGCAATCGAAATCGATTTACCAATCCCTAGTTTGATGCACACAATTTTTTTCCAATTACTTTGTAAAACTATAGGCCGTGGCAAAATGAATCCGTTTATTTTTGTACGAAAACACCCAATAATCCTTTTATTTCCAGGATCTACTTTTCCTTCCCTATTTTAATGGCCAAGTGAATTTCGTGCTTTTTCGCATAGTATGTTAATTAATTTAAAATGTTACTTTTTTATTGTTATTTTTATTTAGTATAATGCTGCAGGTAATAAATATTAACGAAGATTGGCTAATTGTTCGCATAAAATTGAAAAATGTGCATTATATATGTAGGTCGTACCTATTTTAATGGCCGTATGTGTGTATATACATATGTACATATGCCGTATGCATATGTGTATATTACATATATATGTTAAAGACCTGCAAAAGACGTCTTATAAGAACTTTCTAGACATGAGGGCAATTTCAAATGCTTTACTCCAGTGAAATCTTCTGAAACAAACGCTAACCAACGTGTTCGGCAATACATTTATTTAACTTATTGCAGATGTAAGAGTAAAGAAGAAAATAGTTCGTGACTGAAGAATTTGAGGTGTTTGTGCTTTTTTTTCTCACTAGTACGTATGCCGTATACATATGCATACTGCAACATTTTCCGCTTTTATTTGCAAATAAGAAGTGCATATAAACGGGATATACGTAAATTGGAATAAAAATTTTAAAGCAAATTTACACCAAAATATAAAAGTGAATGTAGTAGTAAAAATGCCTCAAGAAAAAATAAAAAAAAATCATCAATCATCAAATTGTCGATTGCCGTACAACAGATTTTACAATGTTCAACAATTTTGGAAATATTGCAATATTGTAGCTTTATATCTCCTGATATATACAAGATATCGGAAAACTGATAACGAATTTGGAATTTGGACACATTATTCATTATAATCAATAAATAACACAATTTGTATCAAACAATTTCAATAAATCAAACCAGAAACCAAATGACGATAAATGAATTTTATTGAATAAATATGTTATTTTCGTCATTATTTTGTTAAATAAAATTAAAAAAATTAAATTTTTTTTTTAATAAAAGAACAAATGTTAAAAAAGCTCGATTTGGAGTTTTTTTGGGGATGACAAATGAAAAATTGGGGATAAACTTTAGAAAAAACTGGCAACACCGGTCAGTAGCACAAAATTGTTCTCGAGATAAGCCTGGTACTCTGTTCACAATTTTGTGCGAAATGCTGTCAAACTACATATAAAAGTATTTGGTATGAAATGTTTGCGAAATAAATTCGCAAAAGTAGTACTCTGCTCTTGTTGTGAAAAACACGTGAAGTCATGTCTTTCCATGCAAAATTAGTCTGGCATCATTTTAGTCTAGCTGCGAAACAACATGAGCAGTGCTTTTTTCGCACGGAATTTTAACAATGTTGCATAGGCCGACTTCCTAAGCGCAAGTTGCAATGCATAATTTAATAAAATGCGTGTGCAATGCTAAGCATGTATTAAGAGCAAACTTGCGTTGCGGAGAAATTTTTTTGCATTTTATCGGGATTAGGAACTTCGCTATGCAACTCATACATATGTTTGCCTACAAAATAAAAATCATGCGCGATTTTGACAACTGATACTCATTAAAATGAGTTGCCAAACGATTAGGAACATTGGACATTGCCAGAAAGTTTACATATGCGTTTACGAAGTGTATGTATGCATTGTAAATATGAATTGCAACTTGCGTTTAGGAAGCCGGCCATACTTTCAAGCAAAAAAAGCAAGAAATTTATAAAAAAACCGCGATTTGGTCTACATTTAGTACATGCCAAGTTTTTCATTTAAAATAATCAAGGTTTTTCGCAACTTCGAACAGAGTACCAGGCTATAGAGAGTAAACAAGCCCCGCTATGTAATGTGAGCGGCTGTGTTTTGGATTTTTAAAACACTTGCCTTAAACGTAAGGCTGAGTTTACATCTGGCATTTCTTGTGTCTCATTTGCAATATGGACGTGGTGTTTTGGTGGTTTTTTCGTTTTAGCGATTTTTTAGGTTTTTGACGTTTTTTTTATTTTGGCGATTTTTTTCATTTTGGCGACTTTTTATTTTAGCAATTTTTTTTTCTTTTAGGATTTTTTGTTTTACCATTTTTGAAAATTTCAAGACTGCCTCTTACGGTTTCTAATATACAACAATACAAAATTACATTAACTGATAGAGCAGCCTTTAATTTTATTATTTTTAAATTTTAGTGTTAATTGTTGCAGTATGTATAAAATTACATTAATTTTACATATTTCAAGTGTCTATAGACACGTATGTACATATCGCTCATTTACTTCAATAGTGGCATAACTCAAAAAATGGGTTTTTTGAGTTAATAATGCAGAAAGATTCGGCATTTTGTATTTTATCTTGTGTAAAAATTTCATGCAAATAGCTTGTACCATCACCTCCTGAGAGAAGATTTTTTTTTCATTTCTCCATTGAGTTGTATGCAAATTGAAAACTTAAAACGCGTTTTCTGCAAAACTGGTTTTTTTGAGTTGTGCCACTATTGAAGCAAATGAGCGATATGTACATACTAGTGATGCACGAATATTCGTATTCGTATTCGAATTGTCGAATATTCGGCCATTTTCAGGCGAATGCGAATGTATTCGTATTCGCTAAATTCAGGCAGATGCGAATACAAATGCATAACTCCTAAACGAAATTTAAAAAAAATTACTAAAAATTTTATTTTGTACAAATACATAAATTTTTTTTATAGAAATTTGTGTTTTGTGTCATTTTCAAATATTATTCAATGACGATCATTCAAATTTTGGGTACTTTTTATTAACTTTAAAGTACGCCAACAAGAGTGTGAAGAAATTTTTCATAACAATTTTTTAATATTTCATATTGCATATAATATTCGTATTATTTGTATTCGTTTCCGCGAATATCGTTTGAAATATTCGTATTCGTATTCGCGAATATCAAAAATTGACATTCGTTACATCACTAGTACTTACATATGTACATATGTCTGTCCGTTCATATCGCCGATGTTTTAACTAAATCACCTAACATGTTGAAAATTGTACAGGAAAAAATTTAAGTTACGTGATCGGTTAGTTAAAACAGCGACGATATGTATACATATACTTTACAATAAAATGGCTGAAAATAAAGTTGAATTTTATTACAAGTACTTGAGCAAAAATAAATGAGTTTGTACGTTATTATAGCTTTATTAGTAGTATACATATATGTATATGTACATATTATAATATGTACTTGTGTAATGTATTTTACAGAGCTGTATCAAATGCTTTGTATTTGTATGAAATGCTATTATATGTATGTATGTATGTATGTACATACAAATATATGTACGAAAAATAGAAATGTAGGCAAATCTGTTTTTTATAAGTATGCATTTATTTTTCTTTACAAAAAATCACGTATACTTTTTGTAATACCACAATAATATAAATGAAATAGACATTCAAATAAATTATCATTATTGTTGCAGTGTTGTTACTGCTGAGTAGATGACGAGTGCCAAGGCAAAATTAGTGCATTCACTTTTGGCTGCTACGAACTGCAAGACCAAACAGCCGACCGACCATTCGACCGATCTAAAGACCCAAAGAATTCAAACAATCGAACAAAAAACGATAGAGCAATAAAACTCAACTGACGTCGTTATAAAACTACAAAATAAGTACGAACAGATAGATGTAAATTAATAAATAAAAAAATGCAAAATGCTACATTAGACCGCAAAAAGGTTTTGTCAATATGTACATATTAGTGATGTAACGAATGTCAATTTTTGAATATTTCAAACGATATTCGCGAATACGAATGCGAATATTTGAAACGATATTCGCGAATACGAATACGAATATTATATGCTATATGAAAAATTAAAAAATTGTTATGAAAAAGGATTTCACACTCTTGTTGGCGTACTTTAAAGTTAATAAAAAGTACCCAAAATTTGAATGATCGTCATTGAATAATATTTGAAAATGATACAAAGCACAAATTTCTATAAAAAAATTAAAGTATTTGTACAAAATAAAATTTTTAGTGATTTATTTAAATTTTATTTAGGATTTTTGCATTTATTTATTTAATTTCTTTGGAAAAATATTCGTATTTGAATTCGCCTGATTTTGCCGAATACGAATACATTCGTTTTCGCCTCCGCCTGAATTTAGCGAATACGAATACATTCGTATTCGCCTGAAAATGGCCGAATATTCGACAATTCGAATACGAATATTCGTGCATCACTAGTACATATACATACATACGCATGTTCATATGTATGCATTTGTGTTAGAAAATTAATTTAATTTAATAGGTATTGATCCATGTTTAATAACATTCATACATACATAGATACATACATATGATTGTATGTACATGTAACTTGGATATATTTTTTCACAGACTTTGTAAAAATATTAACAATTCACATTCTGATAAAATTGACAATGTGTATTTATGTATGTATGTTATTTTTTAAATACTACACTTTCATCTACATGTATGTACTTATGTACATAAGCACTATTTTATATGCACGTAGACATTTGAATTGAATAAAAATAATGTGTTACTGAAATGTATTTAAAAGAATGTCAAGCAGAAAACAAATTCCGAAAAGAAACAAAATAAAATTATAATCGCAAAATGTACAAATAAAGAGAAACATGAAGAGGTGACCGACGAGAATGCCATATCTATACAAACATTGAAGGTAGTAAAGACGAAGAAGAGAGCAACTATGTGATACATACGAATTTATCCAACGCAGTTACCATTTCCGCACCCGCTCATTGGCTAGCACATAGAAACTTACATTTACGAGAAATTGTAATACCTATTTTTCATAGAAATATGAAGTGGAGAGAATATGAAAATGAATAAGTAAAAGTACGTGTACATGTATTAAATATTTTCCAGATTCGATTTCGAAAACGAATTGTTTATGAAACGC
Source organism: Tachina fera (assembly GCA_905220375.1). Classification (NCBI taxonomy): domain Eukaryota; kingdom Metazoa; phylum Arthropoda; class Insecta; order Diptera; family Tachinidae; genus Tachina; species Tachina fera. Next base: position 114,691,694 of record LR999964.1, read on the forward strand.
TGCAGAGTTGTCCATAAAATGGAAAATTGGTAACACACCTACATCTTCCGAAAAAGTGATTCCATTACAAAATTAGGTACGTAGGAAAGTTTGAGGAGGAACTAAGTTTTCAGAAACTTAATTTTTAGTTTTAGGTATACACTGAAATAAATGGTGCCAAAATTTACCGCTTTTTCTTATTGAAACATCTCTCAAGTTAGGGTACACATTATCGAACACGAGTGACGGTTTGGTAAAATTTTTGGCTTGATCGATAGTGTGAACGCAAATTTCGACAGTCTTTGACTGATATTGTCTACCAAAAAGTGACAGTAATTAGATATTTTTTTGTAGTATAAGCACAATAAACATCACAAATGGTTGTAGACATGGACGCTGAAATTTATTGCGTAAAGTAATTTACATATATTTATAACACACCTAGAGTATATGATGTGGTATGTCCAAACCAAATCATCAGATTAGTTATTAAATATTGTGAAAAAATATAAAAATATAAATATACATATGTATACATACATATATATATATATATATATATATATATATATATATATATATATATATATATATATATATATATATATATATATATATATATATATATATATATATATATATACAGTGACGAACTAAATTATTGGCACAGTAAACATTTTCAACTTACCTATTAATTTAAGGGCATTGATAAATTAATTTTTTATGAACAAATATTTTTGTGGGATAGAATGATAACTTTTCCACAAAATGCAATTTACTTCATTTTAGTATTTTTATGCGATTATTGATTAATAATAAAAAACAAACAAAAAATACTTCATTTCATTGAACAAAATTATTGGCACATTTCATTAAAAACTATAAAATAGTGGTTACTGGCGTATATTAGTATTTAGTTGCTAGTCCTTTCTGATTAATTACGGCCTCCAATCGATGTGGCATAGAATTCACCAACTTTTTCGTGACGTCTTTCCCAATATTTTGCCATTCTTCGACCAATGCCTGCTTCAACTCATTCTTATTCGTTATTGCTCTCTTTTTCACTCTCCTATCCAACTCTTCCCATAAGTGCTCAATCGGATTGAGGTCTGGGTATTGTGGCGGATGTGGTAGAACATGCGAAACATTATATGCAAGCCACATACGCACAACATGAGCTGAATGCTTCGGGTCATTATCATGTTGAAAAGTAAACGATGATGGTAAGTTCAATTTTTCGGCACTTTTTTCAAGTTTTCCTTTAGAATATCCATATATTTTACTTTATCCATAATTCCCTCAATAAATACCAACTCGCCTACCCCTGCAGCGGACATACAGCCCCACACAATCACTCATCCACCACCATGTTTTACAGTTGCAGCCAGATTTTGTTTTTTTAACTCTGTGTTGGGCTTTCTCCACACCGTTTGGCGGCCATCAGAGCGAAATATATTAAATTTGCTCTCATCGGAGAATAGCACTTGGTCCCAAAAACCATTTGGCTTACGGAAATACTCCTTAGCATATACTAAACGCTTCCTTTGGTTAACTAAAGAAATTAAAGGTTTACGTCTGCAAACGCGACAGTTGTAGTTCCCTCATGTAGTGCTCTCCGGACCGTAATGGAATGAACATCTTTTCCAAACTCTTGCTTAATCTCGGCAGCGATCTGTGTGGATGATATTTTTGGGTTTACTTTAACTTTTCTGATTATCTGGCTGCGTTCTCGGCTGGTTAAACATTTGGGCCGACCTGAATGCTTAGCACTTTCAAATGTTGAGGATTCCTTGAAACGCTGCACGATGCTTCGAATGGTGTAGCGACTTCTGTCCATCATTTCTCCAATCTCAGCGTAAGATTTGCCTTGATTGTGCAAATATAGAATAATTTAAGCTGAGATTCTGTGGTTTCCTTCTGTTTGTTGCCCATTTTGAATAAAATCAATATATTTTTTTTCTAATTTAAAACACGTTGACTTTTTCACGGTGACATATGATATTTTTGAATATTATTATTGAATATAAATAACAGCGATTGACAAAAAAAATTACTAGATCGGTAATATTTAGAGAACACGACTAAGTGTGCCAATAATTTTGTTCAGTGAAAGTGGGTATTTTTACTGTTTTCTTATTTTTAATAAGCCGTAAAATCGAATTTTTGGAAGGAAAAAACCAAATTTTAAAGAAAATGTTTTATTCTATCAAGAAAAAATTTTTGTTTATTAAAACAATTTTCAATAAGACCAGGAGGTTAAAGTGTTCACTGTGCCAACAATTTAGTTCGTCTCTGTAAATATTAACAGTATCGTCATAAAAAATTTTTTATTTTAGACTTAAAACTCAAACTTGCTTTTGATTAGTTTTAGGCTTAAATCTGTTTATTTTAAAATTGTATGTTCAATGAAACTATTTTTTTAAGCTTTAGGTCAGTAAATTTCATAAAATTCTTTATATTTTTATTTTTATATCGATATTTCGTTAACCTTTGGTTAACTTCTTCAGAATTATTCTTCTGCTTATTTTTTGATAATCAGTTTTCGTCAAGTCTTATTGCTTCATTGGCGTTCACATAATGCAAGTCTTATTTTTCAGCCCATATTTTTTATGCATAGTTTTGTGTATACATGTGTGCTTTTTTAACATTACGAATGAGAAAGCAAAACGTATTGACAATACATAAAACTAAGTACTCATTTCTTTTCCAAACGTCTCCCTCTCTCTCTCTCCTACAAACTAATCAGCTTAGCAATAAGTCTTGCATTGTTTAGACTAGGACTAAGCATTACATAAGATATTGCAAGTTTTAAAGTATTTTAGATTTCGATACTGCCAAACGTATTCAGCAGGTATTCCTTCAATAAACAGATTATGATTGCATTTGGAAATTGAAATAAATAGTTTCATTCATTCATTCATTCTTCGCTTGCTATCGAACATCGAAAATCGAATATTCAATTCATATAATGAGCATCGAAAATTTCGTTGACCAACGAATTTTCTATCAAACGGAATTTAGCATTCGATGAAAAAAAAGTTTATTTATTTATTTATTATTATTATACTTAACAAAGTAAATTTAATAAAAAATGTATGCATGCAAATGAATAATTTCAAGAGGGAAAAAAAGGAAAAATTTATATTACAATCAAGGTCTTGATTAAAATTATGTACATTTCTGACAATATTTCAAATAATAAATTTCTTAAAATATTACAATTAATGTTTTAAAAAGTGAAAAATTAATTACAAATGTGAGACGAATGTACTGCGACGGATGAGTAATTATTCAATTTCGAAATTCATAAAATTATTAAATTTTAATTAATTGCATTAGCAGCCCAATCAAAACAAAATAGCAGAGCGTTACGCCAACCACAGGGCAGGCCCGCCCAGTGCATCCAAAGCCATACATACATATGTATGTATATATTTGAACCCACTCCACGTTGGCCCCAGCAACGCGACGCCCCACGGATCCTGCTTAGTTTGGGCCTAAAGAGGCATATAAAAAAAATTTATAAACGACTGTTTTTTATTTATGATTTGAACGGGCTAAAGTTCGTATCGTTTTTAAGCCAAATTACATGTGATGAATTTCTATATTACCCGTTACATGCTGCATGAAAGTTACGTTAAACAATTTTTTTGGTTCTAGGAGAATTTATAATTTGGCAACCTTGCCTTCCGGCTTCCTCCATCCGCCTCCATATCTAAAAAAATTGATTCGGGTAAACTAGAAAAAAATTCTAATAATTTATGTTATGACCTAACTTGATTTTGTGTATAGAAGTTTTTATCGTAACATTTTAATGCTATATCGCAAAAATGTGTAACCAATAATTTAATTGCAATAATAAAATTATCTTAAATGTATACTTCTTACGAGTAAGAAACAAAAAATAAATTGTTTGACTAATTGATAACCGTCAAGATGGATGTCTAAAATCTTTAGTACCGAACATACATACATATGTACATATGTATGTATGTACTTTTATTATTGCATAACTATTATATTTTAACTACTATTAAGTATATACTACGTAAATACCAAGAAAAACAACTCTTAATTTGAGTTGCCATACTTTTAATTGGAATATAAAATTGTTTCAGTTCTGCTAAGTATGTGCACACTTATGTATATATTTTCTTTTGCAAATTACCTTTTGTTTTCGTTATTTTGTTTAATTTTCTTAGCTTTTGTTGGGGCTTGGAGCAGAGCAACGAATATATACCTTATTTCTTTCTTTCTTTGTGCTACTGATTCTATGTTATTTCTTTCCTTGCAATACTATTTTCATTTTTGTTTATTGAGTTTGCGCTTTTAATTTCAAATACAAAAAATATATTTTCAGGAATAAAACTCGAGAAAAAAATAGAACAAGTACATACATACATACTACATTAAGATAATTTATAGTTACATATTAAATTTCCACGGAACTTAATTAAATTGCAGGACGGAAATAAAAATTTTCAAAAATTAAAAAAAAAAATTAAGAAAAAAAAATTGAATACGTGTGTAAGAAAATACAGTTGTTAAATTTTTTCCCTAAAAATTGGTTGTTCATCTACATACATATGTACATAGATATGTATTTGTAATATAAACTATATACATACAATACCTGTTTGTATTTACCAAAATGAATAAAAATATTAACTTAGTAAAAATGTTAACATAACTTGCTGCGGTATCCACCAATTTAACACATACTTCGATACATACATAAGTGTGTATGTACATATGTATGTACCAGTGCTGTTGCAGATGAAAACCCTGCATCTACCATCTTCTGCTACACCTTTGTTGCATAGTTTGTCTTGTGTTCCTGTAGTTTGGTATTAGTTCGTATTGTGAGTTTTCATTCGTGCTATTACACATTCGTGCTGGGTACTTTAAACAATTGGGGTATTCACAAGGGTGTCTTAAGGGTCCTAAGTGTCATAATGTCTTAATATTTTAACATAGTTTTCTCAGCTATGTTTATTGTTCGTCTTAACTTCGTTTAGAAATGCGTCAGAGCTTACCAAAGGAAGTGTGAGAGAGAGAAAGAGAGATAGAGTAAGCAAAAGGTGCTAAAACCAAAACACAAATAAGTACAATTTTTCTTTTTAAATTAAGTACAATACCTATGTTCGTTTTGGTTAAGATTCCCAGTAAAAAAAGAGACTCCAAAAAAGTCATGAAAATGTAGAGTTTACGATGCGGAAGTAGTGCAAATTTCGATCCGATCTAATGATTTTTACATAGGGTTGTCATTGCAAGAAGTTCTCTTTTTCGATGCCTGGTCACTGAATTGGAAGCGATATTAAGAAAAATTCCCTTTTTTGTGTTCTACGAAAATATTTTCATCTAGGAAAAATGGTAAATAGTTACCTATTTTAACTATTCGTTTCTTTTTATACGAATTTAAACCCGAAACAGTGTTTTCATTTAAATTTAAGCAAATAACTTTTAAATTTTAGACTAAAAATAGTTCATAAATTTCTTTAAAAAAATAAATTTTTTTTAAATTCTGGTGAGTATTTTCTAACACTATTGAGGAGTTACAAGGTTTTGTGGGACTAAAATAAGCTTCTTTATGGTTTTTTGCTCAGTCTTGGAAAATTAAAAATATGGATTTTTTGGAAGCAATGAAAATGTACTTCCGCTAGAATGACTTCCATTTTTTTTCACTGGGATTATAGAAAAAATTTATGTACATATATTGAAAACATAAACAAATTTTTATATTTAAGCCTGGTACGGAGTTCATACGGAATTTCGGTTCTCATACAAATTGTATGTAAAAAAATTACGGTTTGTTATGGTTTTCAGTATAAATTCTCTAACATCAAATGTGAAAAATCAACTTAAAAAACATGAGAAACATTCTTTTGATTTTTATTTCATACTCGTATTAGAAAATTGTTAACTTTAAAGAGGATTGAAGCGCAGCCGCGATTTATATAAAATTCGGAGATTTTGCTATTCCTTGCATTGTAAGTGATTTCTTCAATGCACTTAGAAATTTTTTGCGAGCTTGCGGTATTTTAGCAAACTTGAGATTTTTGCGTTTTTTCTGAGTTTATTTTATTTCTAACAGTTTTGGCGATTTCTAATGAATTTTATGAATTGTTTCTGATTTTGCGAATTCTCCTGAATTTTTGTAATATTTGCGATGAAAGCGATTTTTTATTTTTTTATATTTAAATTTTTTTTTTTGGCGATTTCTAATGAATTTTAAGGATTGTTTCCTATTTTGCGAACTCTCGCGAATTTTTGCAATATTCGTGATGAAAGCGAGTTTTGCAAGTGCATATTCTGATTCTTAAGTTTTTAGGAATTTTAAAATTTCGGATTATTCTGCTGTTAGCAAATTTTTGCGAATTTGAATCGTTTTCGGCATTTTTACCGAATTATTGACATTCGCTAATGCTTTTAAGCCCCAAAACATAATTGAGAGGAGTGGCGCTATGAAAAAACCAGCCCAACTAACGATGTAATAGAAGTGAAGCCAGATCCTTTCAAGTCATCTAAGGCGATTGCAGCTAAATAACCGAATTTCAGCAAGTGTTCGTCGTCGGTTATGTGATTAAAATCTTCCCGGACGAATAGCTCGCAAAATTCCCTTCTTACGAAAAGTGAACTTAACGAAGAGAAAATACCTTGCGAATAGTCATAAGACATTGATGATGTGGTTCAGAAGGTCTAAAAAAATTTTGCAATATGGTCTGGATGAAAACAAAAATTATTTATTTGTAAATGATGCCGAGCGAAATGTTGGAAAACAATAATCAAACATGGTGGCAGTAATATAATAGTTTTGGATTGATTTTCTTCGCCTGACGTCATCTCATTTCAGAGACAATTACGAAGGTGGTCTACAAAACCATTTTAGAATATTTTATGTAGCTTTATGCTGTGGAGGAAATGTCACTACTTTGGTGTTTCCATGAAGATAACGATCCAAAACACTCTTCTAAGTTAGTGAGTGGTTGATTTCATCAAAATAGGTTTTGATAATCCTTGGGAGATCTAAATACAAGGATTGGAAAAGAAAATATTCAAAACAAGGCTCAATTGTGGAAAAAAGTGCAGGAAATGTGGTACGATAACCGTATTGACGCCTATCTTGCGACAGGCAATAGATTAGATAATGTCATTAAAACTAATGGTGGACATAGTGGCTACTGATGTAATTTAGCTGTTTCAATGTTATTTTTATGCTAAATGACCCAATAATCCTTTTATTTTCAGGATCTACTTTTCGTACCTACATATTTTAATGTCCAAGTGAATTTCGTGTTTTTTTTCGCATAGTACTCGTATGTTAATTACTTTAAAATTTTACTTTTTTATTGTTATATTTATTTAGTCTAACGAAGATCGGGTATTTGTTCACATAAAATCCAAAAATATGCATTATACAGGTCGTACCTATTTTAAACCTGCTAAATCACTTCAAACCAAATTTTACAGGAGAGACAAAATGATGTTAACATTTTCTGTACATAGCTTAAGAAGTTAGCCTAATGCATCAAGTTTTTTGGACATGTAGAGTTTCAAATTAAAATAAATATTTTAGGCAATCGATGGGGGGTATCTTTTTCTATATCGAACGGCAGCTTTACACTCGTAAGCCGACAATATGTGTACGTATGTATGTGAATAATAATAAAATATATATATATATATATATATATATATATTTATTTTAGAATATATTTGCATATAATGCAGTAAAAAACGTAAAATTTTGTGTAAGTATGTGCAGATTTTTATAATGTGTGTTGTCCTACAAAAAAGTTTGAATTGGACATTGGAGTCATTGCTAAGTTATTTCTTTTGTTAGATTTCCCAAAAGTTAGCGCGAGAACTAAAAGCAGAAATAAATTAACAATGACCCAAATCAAATAATACTTTAAGAATAATAGAATTTATTTCAATATGAGTAGCAAGCACCTGCTACAAAAAATGCTTAAAAATCATAGTTTTTTTTATAAAGAACGCATTTGTGATGGCACGAGTTGTAAAGTTTAATGCACCACTGGACACGACTTGAAAAAATGTTTCTGGTGATGTACTTTTCCAATGTGCTGTATTGGGAGAAAACACGAAAATATGCAAAAAAAAACTACAAAAAATATACATATATTTAGACACGGTTCAGCTCACAAACGTTTATCTCTAGACCCCTGAAATATTTTGGAAATCCTCATTAAAAAGATCGATCTTTAATTTGAGAAGAATAACAAATACTTTTTTCAGATAGTTGCTCTAATGTACATAAATACATACATATTTATGTACAGGTATAAGGAAACTTGGGAACATTAGTGGTAAATCGTTTAGATTATTTCGGAGTTAATGCCAATTGCTGCTATTTTTTTAGAACACTACAGACATATTCGGATGCCATTTTCATACAAGTTGACGACCCCAAGCATTTTGTACGTATTTTTCATGCATTTTATGTCTGTTAGCATACTTTTTCCAGTGTAGTTTTATTATTTTTTATTATTATTGTTTTTATATTAATTATGAATAACTTTTATATATTTTCTATAAACATACTTACATATATATTAGCAGCCTAAGTATTGGCAAACTATTTTTTACATGTAGGTAAAACGTATGCTACTGGATTCAACGTATTACTTTAATCAATTAAATTAAGAAATGAAAAAAAAACATATAAGATGGTTAGAGCACAAGGGATGGAAGCAACTAATATTTAGTAATGAGAAAAACTAACTTTTAATAAAATATTATATACTTTGTGGTTTTTAACTTTTTTAGTAAGAAAAATTCTGAGATACATATGTACATACAGTATGTCAAGTAATTGTTTTTACATAGTTAAAATCGTTGTAAATTTTGACTTTTATCGTAAATATTTTTCTCCCTTTTTGCATTATGAAATTTTTTTTTAGTTGACTTCATTTTATATACATTTAAGTGCACATATAGTCGTAAGTTATAAGCAAAATTAAGAATGAAAGCATAAAAATTACATGAAAACCAAAAAAACTCAAAAATTTCTTTGTCAAGAAAATGTTTTTACATCCTTGTATTATATAGTAAGCAAATGGGAAAGATTTTAAGGTGTACAAAAATGAATATTGTTTTTGGCCGCCATTGGCATCAAATAGGCCTGTAAGACGACTTCTCATAAAAAAAATTTTTTTTTCCATATATACCGCTGAAATTTCTCACTTTCCCCTCGTATTACTGTTCTTAACTCCATTTAGTTCTTGAAATATAATTTGGAAACACTATTTTTCAGTTAAACCCATAAATTTTGAATAGGATATAGATCTGGACCTTCAGATGGAGTATTCACAACTTTACCGCAATTGAAAAGACACCATGTTCTTACCCAAAGTGTCCTACATTTCAGGTCAATACATTAATACAAATTTAAAACTTCCACGTTTACCAGCAATAAAGCCAACCTTACTCAAGCTCTCATCCAAAAAAATACTTCAATATACTGAGCTACTGCCCCGCATCCATAATATTTTCAATAAAGCACATTTATTCCTCCTTTTACAGCATAAACATATATACGTATACATACTATATATACCTCCAATCCATCAACCAAATTATTTTAAATTTTACAGTTGGGTTAATGGTTTCACTTCCCAATATTTTACAAATTTTTTTCATCCATACTTTGTTAGATATGTAGTTCTAATAAAGCAGAAGTTTGGTTTCGTCGCAGCAAATCACATTATCGTAGTAGCCATCAAGCTTGGAAGTATGCGTTATCGCAAAAGGCAATTGTTGTTCTTTGTGCTGAACTATAAGAGGCGGGGATTTGCGAGCAGTTCTTGAAGTACAATCTATTTATTTATTTATCTTTTTAGCAATTGCCTTTTTCTCATGGGAGAGTGTTACTGAGCGGTACTTCAATACGTTGAAATGGTTTTTGGTTGACAGCGCGAGTAAGGTTGGCTTTATTGCTGATATGTATAAACGTTTTAGATTTTTTTAATGTATTGACCTCAAACATGAGGCACTTTGGGTAAGAACATGGTGTCTTTTCAATTGCGGTAAAGTTGTGAATACTCCATCTGAAGGTCCAGATCTATATCCTATTCAAAATTTATGGGTTTAACTGAAAAATAGTGTTTCCAAATTATATTTCAAGAACTAAATGGAGTTAAGAACAGTAATACGAGGGGAAAGTGAGAAATTTCAGCGGTATATATGGAAAAAAAATTTTTTTTATGAGAAGTCGTCTTACAGGCCTATTTGATGCCAATGGCGGCCAAAAACAATATTCATTTTTGTACACCTTAAAATCTTTCCCATTTGCTTACTATATAATACAAGGATGTAAAAACATTTTCTTGACAAAGAAATTTTTGAGTTTTTTTGGTTTTCATGTAATTTTTATGCTCTCATTCTTAATTTTGCTTATAACTTACGACAATATGTGCACTTAAATGTATATAAAATGAAGTCAACTACAAAAAAATTTCATAATGCAAAAAGGGAGAAAAATATTTACGATAAAAGTCAAAATTTACAACGATTTTAACTATGTAAAAACAATTACTTGACATACTGTATGTATATTGTAATCTAACAAGTTAAAAAAATGTATATATTTTTTCGAGAGAAAAATGTTCACGATAGAGGTGAATATCTTGACAGTTCATATTCGATTCTGATATGAAATCTGAAAGTGAAAGCATATTTTATTAAGTAATATTTTAATTTTAATTTTATTTTTTTCATTGCAGTTTGTGATTAAAACAACGATCTAAATCGAATTATAATAAAATTTAAATCGATTTAATTGAGTTATTATCAAATAAAAATATATATAATTGAGGTGAGCAAAAAAATTCACAAATTTACGATAATTTTGAGTGAGAAAACGGTAAAGCAAACAACGATCGTGGAATCAACAAACAACCATAGTTGTTGTAAACGCTTCCAACGGAAACCTAAGAAACGTAAAAGGGAGTTAAACTACAGCAGCCATAATTATTGTTATAGTCATTGCTATCGAAATACTATAAATTATACTTATCGAAATCAAAAGATTCTGAATACAAAAGTAATGTTGATTGATGTAATGGCTAATAATGTAATGTTGTCTAAAAATATTCAACGATCAAAACTTTTAAAAGCTCTAAGTATTACGGATTATTGTTTTGAGTTAAGCCCCCATGATTTTGGGGGCCCGCCACCACTTTATGTACAACATCAACTGGAAAAATCTAACGACAAAACGACTAAAGAAAGAATTGGCCACAATTTACAGCTTCAAAAAACTGAGGGTCTGCAGCATCATAAGAATAAGCTTATCTACTGCACTCCGACTAAAAATAGTCCGATAAGAATTACGGTAAACGATGATAACAGTTAAGTGAAACAACAAAAACTATAATAAAATATGTAAAGAAGAAAAATTATTAAAAACATTAAAAAAAAGAATTTATAAATAAAATACTGTAAAAATTATTAGAAACAAAGCAGAAGAACCCAGCTGCAACTGACAGGAGTTCGTACAACTGAACGGAAGCAAAGTGAGTAAACTTAAATGAAAAAAAGTTTTGCTAGAATTTTGTTTCGTTTGTATTAAAAATAAAATTTTTTGTGAAACAAAATTTTTTTTTTAAATTTTATTTTTCGGGAATAAATAAACAATAAAAAATATAAAGTAAATCGCAAAATTCCTTGCTATTGAGAAGTATTTTTTTTTGATAAAAAGAACAAGAAATCTTCAAAATCCTAAAATATAAACGTACAAACAAATAAACAACTTTAGGTTACTTTTCCTCCTAAATAATGCCCTTGCCATCTTCGGGTATAATTGTAGTTGAGAAACCATCTTCAGCATCTGTTACAAGAATCAACAAATCCACAGCATATATTAATACAATTAATTCTTCTGTTCATCCACCACAAGATCAAGCGGATCAACAAACACAGATACAATATTATGAATATTATGATGTTCATGACAACCAACAATCGCAACGACAACAACAGCAGCATCAACAATATCATCATCAGCAGCAACAGCAAAATTCAACAATTGTGGTGGATGCTACAATCTTCCATCAGCAACAACAACAACAAAAACATCAGCAGCAACAAGGAGGACTAAGTGGTGTGGCAATAGGACGCAAAAATCACAGTTCTTCGTCTGCATCATCTTCATCCTCATCAACATCGTCGTCCTCTCTGTGTTCGACGTCCTCAAAATTGTCAAATAAACAAACTTTACAAAGACAAACTGTAAAAACTGTGCCCATGCCGCAAACTAAACAATATCAACAACAACAAATAATACAGCATACCTCCCATTCAACCTCCACGACAGCCACAACTTCTAATCCACAACATCATCTTCTTCAATCCACACAACATGTGCAGCAGATCAATTTGGCTGCTTCATCGATACATCATCAAACACAACATCATCATTCGCAGCAACAGCCAACTCCGACGGCCCATATGATTCAAGTTTCCGAAGAGTTTCTTGAGCAAGCTGCCAATAACCACAACACAGCAAATATGATGATTTCAACTACAGGGGAAGTTATTAATCAACAGCAAATATTTAAAATTGTCAGCACAGATGGATCCACTGGAAATATGATTATCGACGCAACGAACCAAAGTGCTAATACAACAACTACAACATCCAAAGTTCTTTTGAGCAATTTGACAGTTTTGTCCAAGCAGCAAGCCACCCCTCAGGGACAAATAATAGGTAACAATCATCAACAGCCCCACTCCGCAGGACAAACAATAAACTTTGTCAATGCCAAGAGCTTGTATAGTACTACAACCACAAGTAGTAATCTTGCGAGTGGCAGCAAGCAGCAGAAGTTTACAGTTGCTACCGCAAATGTTGGCAATTACAAAGGTTCGGCCATTAAGCAAGTTTCCCCTGCAAATACCCAATACTTACAACAAACGAGTTCTGTAGGGCAACAAAAAATAAATATGACCGCGGGAAATCGAAATATGCAAGTGCTGACAACAACTCGAGTACAAAACACCGCCAATAGTAATAACGCTCCGAATATTACTAACAGCAACAGCATTGCTGTTTTATCAAATAATGCGCCTACGCCGCAAACCATGGTATTGCAACAGCCTCAAAAATTCATTACAAATAATGCGTCTGTATCTAAGATAACAACTACGACTTTCGGGTCAGCTAGCGGCAATGTCATAAAAAAAACAGCTACAACTGGAACGCTTAGAATGAATAACAGTCACAACACCGCGCAAACAACAAAACTAATGAATAATCTGCAAACGACACAAGGAGTGAAAACATTTATTACTCAAACCTCCAGCGTACATCAACAGCAGGCCCAACAGAATATTAATCAGTTACCGTTACAGCATCACACAACCAAGGGCGGTGGTAAATCAAAATTTGTTAAACAGTATAACAATGCTATTCTCAACAGCGCTGGCGCCGTGGCAATAGCAACTTTGCCACATCAGCAGTCAAATAGCCAAACCAATTTACAAATACAACATCAACAATTGCAGTCACCAACTGCATACGTTAATCATCATAAGAGTGGTGTTGGTGGATCATCAAAAGTCAATAAGATCAATTCGAAATATGCACAATCGGTAAATATGGTAGCTCAACTACCACCTGGTACGCAATTGCATCAAAAAAGTATTAATCAGTCGCAACAACAACCACAACAGCAACAATTTCAAACAACCAACTGTAATAGCAATATTAAATTTGTTAATGCTCAAGGTACCGTTATACAGCAACATCAGCCCCAACAACAACAGCAACAGGCATTAACACCTCAAAAACTGAATAATAAACATAATCATCAGCAGCAGCAGCAGCAATATCAAAATTTGCAAAATTTTGATACAATTGATGGAAATCACATTTTTCACCAATCTAATGCAAATCAGCCAGCAGTTGGTATGGTTTCCTCAATCTCATCTGGAGCAACAACGATGTCGCTAGCAACAGCAACTGGCTCCTCACTACTAACTGATGACATAATGATGGTAAATGGTACACAAATGACAGATGAATTGTCTGCGCGTATTCTGCAGAGTATGTCCCAGAAATCATTCAGCAATCAAAGGTATCAACAGCAGCAGCAGCAACAACAGCAACAACAACAACAATCACAGCATGTTTTCCAAACGAAGCCACCAACATCAACAACAGCTACATCATCTTCAATAAATTCTAACAACTGTAATAGTAATAATATGTTACCACCTCCACCATGTATTGCTACACCGAGCAATTCAATAGTGCAAACAAGTAACAACTCAAATATTTTATTATCCCCTCGAGAATACACACTGTATCCAACAACATCATCCTCAGCATCAAATGTTGGTATTGGGTCTGGAAATCATCAGACACATTCGCATACGTCTCCTATTCATTACAATAATTCGGCAACCCCAACTGTATCGGCTTTGTCAAATATAACAGCTGGTTCCTTTTCGTCAAATAATTACATTACCGTTTCTAATAGTAGCAACAGTATGACAACTATAACGCCACACATGACCGTAGTTTCGGCAACAAATGGTATGTTGTGTTCTAACACAAGTGGTGGATCTACCAATACCGTACGCCACTCACAAAGTGCTCCTGGTTCACGTTCTCAGTCGATTGAACGAAAACTTCATGAATCTTCAATGTCTCGCAAATCAACAGAGTATTATAAAGTCAAGTAAGTGCAATTTGTTTACTTATTAATTTATACATATGTATTGGAAATACACTTGCCTTGTTTTGTCTATAATTTCTGGTTACTTTAGGATACATATCGTCGCCTCAGAATTGTTTTGCCCCACCTACCCTACCTTCTCAAAAAAAACTCTGTAATTCGAAACGAAAGAAAATGCTTTCGATTTTGTATGTTTATAAAATGTAAATTCGAAAGCATTTTCTTTCGTTTCGAATTACAGAGTAGACTCCCAGTTAGGTATGGAGTATGTATGTATGCCGCTTACTTGAATAGAATCATAACTTTTTTCACTTTCAATTCAATTTCTCTTAATATAAACTTAACAGTACGACCACAAAATCAATTTATTGTGTCTTAATACAAGCAATAACGTCGGCAGAATGATGACGTCAAATTGCTTGTGTTCAACAATGTATCTAGAGGTGGCGAACACGTACATTCAAATATATTTGTATTTTTATGCATATACTTACTTAAATTGTCCTTTATTAGATCTTTTGTTAATTGCAAATTGAAATTCTATTTATTTTATTAATTTAAAATTGTTTTTCTTGCTGTTGCGTTAAAAAAGAATTAATATTATTTTAATTTGACAGCATGTATTAAGAGATTATTGCTCAGCAATGTATTTTAACATTTGTTGCTTAATATTTATTTATTTATTTGTAACTTATCTTAATATACTTAGGATACCTTATATATATATTAAGCAATGGCAGCAGGGGCCTTCAGCTAGTTGGAATTACTATAGCC
This sequence comes from Tachina fera, assembly GCA_905220375.1. NCBI lineage: Eukaryota > Metazoa > Arthropoda > Insecta > Diptera > Tachinidae > Tachina > Tachina fera. The sequence continues at coordinate 114,707,149 of LR999964.1, forward strand.
TTTCACTTACTAACTAATATTATTTACATTTTCTTTTGTTTAAGACTACAATGTAGTATAGGCTTATATTTAAAATATAATCGTTTTATTTTAATAAATCTTTGCTTTACATATAAATTTTTTGTGGTAAAACATATATTTTAAATATCTTGGAAAATTTTGTTTCTTTTTAATATATATGTATATATATTAATATATATTCGAACACATATTCATACGATCTACACGCTAATATCTTGTGTAGGCAATCGAATTTGATAATTGCCAAGGCAATAATTGCCGAGGTTATTGCTCGTGTGGACGGGTAGTAAAGAAAACTATATATTTAAAATGTAATAGAAAGATATTTTAAATGCTCAAAATATAAAAAAACACAAAAAACTAACAATGCATTAAAATCTTTTTGAAATTTTTTTGCTTTTATTTAAAATTACAGTAAATCTACGGTCAAACATTTGCCCCAAAAAGCGTAACCTACAAACACTAATGAAAAATGTTTTGATCCAGACACTTGTTTATCAAATTAAACAATTTCGAGCACTACTAGTAGGTAATGTCATAGAATCCAAAATTATTGGCTACTCTTTAACTTGACACACTTTTGTCTGCATTGAAAGATTTTTCATTAGGATGACAAGTGTGACCGTACCTTAATAATACATGCAAATTTTAGCTCACTTGATTAGGTTCATTACACAGTACAACATTTTTGAAGTCATTGATTCGGGACTCCATTCTGATAATTTCACGTGAAATTAGGAACTTGTGCATTCGAGTTACAACAGAATCAGACGGAAGAGCTATCATAAGAGCTGCCTCCTAGGGTGCTAGCCTAGCCCAGCTATGGCAAAACGGTTACTTCGAAGTGCCAAGCATTTAAAAATAATTAAAATAAAAAAAAAAAATTAATACTACTCGTCAATCAAAACGACTCCAGTTTGCACGAGATCACGTCTTATAAATATGAATGGCATCGTATATTTTTTTTCAGATGAAAAAAAGTTTAATTTGGAAGTTCCATACTAGAGATGGGCAAATGAAAAAAATTTATCGATATATATCGTATGGATATTTTTGAACAGTATCGTTATATATTTTTTTAAAACATCGATATTTCGAAATATCTATATTTTTTGCCTACAAACATTGCCAAAAAAATTCCAAATCTGAAATGAATACACATACATACTAAGATATTCGTGCGCCAACCGGCAAAAAAGTTTAAACCACATACATTTAAACAATTATTGATACTTTATAAAGGGATTTAAAAAAAGATTTCCATAAAAAATTTTGCTTATTAGAAAGCCTTAATAATTTTTATGAATAAGGATGTTAATCATGGTTTAATGAATGCCCAGCGTTGAACACTTCAAAGTTCATCATTGCAGAATACGAGAAATATCCACTGGGCATTATTAAACAACAATATTTAAAGAAATCGCGAACAAATAACTCAAAACTTAATGAACTATGTATATGAGTTAGTGATAGCGATAACGCGTTTTTTTAATAATGTTGCTCCTTGTGAATGTTATTTCTAAATCGCTGTTCTTTTAAACTGTGACTGATTACAGTTTAGCAGTATTTTGTTTGTAGCAGTTCTGTTATTTTAAGAAAATCTAATAAGAAGAGCAGCAGTGAAATTAAACTGTGACTGTGATCACGGTTTAACAGATTTCAGCTCTTCTGCTTTAAAAGTATTTATTAGTATTGGTATTTTGATAAATACTAATAAGAAGAGCGACAAGAACAAACAATTAGCAACAGCGTTGTCAACTTTTAAATTTCAGTTTTGGTTACAAATAACTAAACGGCAGCTATATTCACAACACAATTTTCTGGAAAATTTTTTATGTAAAGCAAAACGCGATCAACTTCTGCGTTTAAATGTTAAATTTTAAGGGTTATATGTCACGTATTTTTTCAACCAAGCCTTGTACAATCTTAGTAGAATTTTTTGAAATGCTTCAGTTAACTTAAGCGCTTATGCTTTTTAAATTATAGGTTAGGAAATTTCTTTTTGAATTTTTGGTTTAGTGCCACCGCCTCGAAACAAAAATCACCGAATATGAATTTAAAAAAGCACTGAGCACTAACTACAAAATTTTCCGCGTCGAAAATTTCAAAAAGCACTAAAAACGGTGCGAAAAGCACCGAGTTGACAACGCTGATTAGCAATCAACCCCATCCAAATATTGAGATTTTCGTATAAGAGGCAGAGAGACAAAAATTGCAAATATGAACATGGAAGATGTACATAGTTGCCAGAAAAGACGATTTGACGATTTTTTTATAGACAAAAACTGAAGGTATAAAAAAATTCATGTGGTAGCCTTATCTAATGTTAAGTAAGCATATAAGAACAATCACAGTCTGTATAAAAGAACTATTAGGCCTGTCACAGAAATACATTTTGATCGAATTTCGTTTTAATCCGAAAAAAGCTTCTTCAGAAAACGAAAATCGATAAATTTTCTCGAATTGAAATCACTTTTAATTTTGTGGTCGAATTAGTAGTTTTTGTACCTGTTAGTACAAAAAGAAGTGCATAACATTTTTATTTGTTCAAAGAAACCCCTTTTTTAAGCTTTCAATTAAAATTTATTGATATTATTTATGATACCTAGTAGCCAAGAATTCTTGTTACCGTTTAAATAGTTGTCAAGAAGTATGTTCCTTGGCCTGCTCATGTGACAAATAAATGAGTCATGGCATGACCCGGCCCTGCAACCGTCTAAAATGCACTTGCATTTTATAATCACATATCTGAAATAAAGGAAATAGATTGCTTTTAATATTAAGAAAAAATAAAAATTTCAAGTAATTTCTTACAATCATTGCATTAATGCTAAATGTCCCCTTTCTGTTTAAGTAGAGAGATTCATCTTCAGATGGTTTACAGAGCTTGATGTGCGTACCATCAACACAACCTATAACACCCGGTATCTGGAATTTCTGAAAAATTAATTTTTGACTTTTCAATATCGTCTTCCGTCATCTGCAGCTTTATCCAGCGTGGGCATACAATATTCTCCGCTGCAGTTATTACCCTCCACATCAAGGTTGATACCGTGCTTCTCCCTAAATAATATCATTATCTTTAGCTGCAAACAATGTATGTATTTATATTACTTACTTGTTACAGTTGTACACAGTACTTACCTATAACACCTTGAAATGAGCCTGTGCCTAAAAACCGCAATGTGGTTGCCAGTTGTATACTTGATGGAATTGAAGAACTTTTGAGGTAAGGACTCAATTTTTGTAAAACCATTACGAATGCTTCTTTGTTTAAACGATAATAACTGATAAAACTTAAAATACAGAATTACACTTAATTACTTGATTGCAACAAATTGAGAATACTTACACTGTGTCAGGATTAGAAAGTGGATCTGAGGCATCTCTTAAGCTTCTTCGACGTAACTTTTCAACGGAATGTTGACGGTTTTGTCTATTCAATACCAAAATAATTGAAACTCCCACCATTTTATTGTTTTAATTTTTTGTAACTTTTATATAAATTGTTATTTCTTTACTTTATTTTGTTTTCTTCTTTAATAAACATATGTTTTTGTTTTGGTTTACACAATGTAGCCACATTTAACGCACAATATTGCCACATGTAACTGAAAAATAACAAATCTAAAATTTGTCGGAATGGAGTAAATCGAGCAAAGTCTGAAGAAGGTAAAAACAACTTAATCGAAATGAAAACTCGGAATCAAAACCATTCCGAATAATTTCTGTGACAGGCCTGTATATTTCCAAAACCTGTTACTTGATAAATTCAGTCACAGTTGTGATTAGTGATTTTTCAATCGCTGTGAAAAAAGAACAGGTTTCAAAATATCGCTCAACTCTAATATGAGTGGAGAAAGCAAAAATTGATATGGATATCAAAAAAGGAAATAAATTTATCCATACATACATACATACATCTGTATGTTTAATTTATATTATAAGATAATTTCTCAAAAACTGAATTAATTTCGAATGCACAATTAGTCAATTACATCTATGTGCCATTTGCCACACAAGCGTAAAAAACGTAATTACTAATGAAAAACTGTTTGATTCAGACGACACATTATTTATTAAGTTAAACAGTTTCATAAATAACTAATAAGTAATTTTATAGAAACATGATTGGAAACAGTTTAAATCAATTCCCCTTATTGCGAATGGCGTCGTCGACGTCACATCAAGACGACAGTCAAAATTGGTACTTGTCTTCTCTTTATCAACAACAATTGACTAATATTAATATTAAGTAGAACAAAAAATAAGCAAATTAACTAATATGTGCATAATTAGTAAAGAATAAACGACAATGGTAAGTCTGTTGTAAATTAGAGATGGTAAATTTGGGCTTTCATTACAAAACACGTTTCAGCAAATTGAAATACGATGAATCAAAACAATTCACGTATTCCATTTTGCAAGAAAGTTTCGTAAATAAGGCAGAAATCTACATCAACTGACACCACACACAGGTGGACCAATACAGAAGAACGCTGATTATGAATGTTTAGTGGCCTTCGAAAACGGCTGGCTGTTCCGTTCAACTATGTGTTGTCAGAATATTTACAACTAACTTTGATGTTATTTGTTCATTAATAATTATCACATGTAATTTGGCTTAAAAAAAGCGATACGAACTTTAGCCCGTTCAAATAAATCATAAGTATAGAAGCAGATGAAGTTCGAAAAAAAAGAAAAAAAAATAATTAAAAATAAATTGTAATTGTAATTGTAATTGTAATAAATTGTAAGCCTTAGGGCGACTTTTTGAGTTGAAGATTAGAGATTAAATTAACCTTAATCTTCATTTGCAATTTTTGGGTAGTCGATTATATTGGTTTACTTGCTAGTTTAAGCGACCAATCGTGGTGGTTTAATCTTACTTTAGTATTGACAACAAACACTTGTGAAACATATAAATTTTTGTAAAAATTATATGATAAAATAATTTAAAACACATAAATATACATATGTATTTTATATTATTTATATATTTCCTTTAACACGCGAAATATTTACTTGTAAATAATAATATATTACAATTTCTTCTTCTTCCAAAAAAAAAATCAAAGTGTGTTGATAACATGTATGACTTTTGCATAGAAATTGTTGTCACTATTTTGTTTCTCAGTATGGTAATACTGCACATAACAAGAAGTTTAAACTACCACTCAAAAACATCAAACTCAATTATGTGAGATTAAGTTAATTTCTGGGATTAGCTAATTAGAGAAATAAACTAATCTTAATCTCGAACCCAAAAAGTCGCCCTTAGAGATTAATGAGAGATTGTCAATAAGATCTAATTGCTGCCGATAAAGAGTATATAGGTGCCAACTTTTACTGTAGCCTTGATGTGCCGTCGATGACGCAATTCGCAATAAGGGGGAATAAATACATGTCTGAATTAAACAGTTTTTTATTAGTAATTAGTGGTTACGTTTTCTCTGGCACATGACACAAAAGAAATGCCAGATGTAAACTCAGCCTATGTTAAGTTATCTGTTCTGTGCTGTGCCGTTGTTTCTAAATTTCAATATTTCCTTTTTCTGTAATAAATTATCAGCTTTTTCTGACCAGAACCGTGACAGTTTTTCACTAAATATAGCTTTATGTTTTTCTGGTAAAAATTAAATTTTTTAAATTCTTAAAGCACAATAGCAGTTTAATTCGAAATGTTTTTATTATTTATTTATGCTGCCACTTACAATTATTACTTATTTTTTTATTTAACACCTTGGCATTTAGCTTAGTTCACAAATAAAAGTCACCACCTGGCTTTGTGGGGTCACCTTATACATATGTAGATGCACAGCCAACGTTTTTTTGAAAAGTTTTTTTCTTCGCATTACTGTTATAACAGTGATGCCAATATTGTACAATTAAAAAACGGCTAAAATTTATGGAGCTCTTGAAAGTATGGAAACCCGATACATACTTGTAAATAAAATTTATGTACCGATATATCGGTTTTTGAAATATCGATATATCGATATTTTTGCCCATCTCTAGTCCATACAATTACCCTGTGTGACAAAAATTAATAATGCCGAAATAACAGGTGTGTGTTACTATTTTTCTGGTAGGCATTGTCGAGTGTAATAACAATATATCTGAAATTTTCCAAACACCTCCAAATCCTGAGTTACGGGTAAAAACCGGGTTTTCGACTCCGTTCGCACTTATCAACCTTTAACTAAGTTGAATATTAACCGATTCGAAATTTATAAGTGGATTTAGATAGAAGAGACCCTAGACCTTTATAACGATATAAATTCTATTTCAGTTAATTTCTGATATGCATACACACGTGAGTATTTTTTACCAAACTTATTTTTTCAGATTTTTTTTGAAAATTTTCTCCATTGGGTTCCTTCTTATACAGTATTTTTGTAGGGGAACTATACTATTTATAACCTTAAAAAGGGGGTTTGTGCTAAAAAAAATCCGATACAAATTGACTGAGTTATTAAATATTTTATTAAAAAGGTCGATTGGCTTCGTGTAAATATAAACACTGTATACAGAGGCCGGTACTTTACCTGGTGCACTACGGTATGGAGAAAGCCCGCCTTTAAAGAAATTAATATCTTGTAAACTGACTTCTTTCCAGCGTTGCGACTATATCAGTGTACGGTTTGTCTTGATTACGCAGATGCAGTATTATTTTGCGCTGAGATTCGGTGGCTTCTTTCTATTTTGAAGTTTTTTCTTAAGAAAAATGTCGAGTTGAAAAAGATAACGGACATATATTTTTTATATAGGTATATATAAAAAATTGTTGTTTTGAAATCGTTGCCGGATCTCAGAAAATTCAACCATAAACGAAATTGTGTCAAAACTTTTGTGCGGCAAACTATGACTTTAACTAGGAGATATTTATTATAAATGTGTTTTCTGAGAATTTATTCGGAATGGCTTTAAAATAGTAATGAAAGCAAAAAATATTGCTGTGCCAATCCACTTGACCTTGAGATTCGACATAAACGAAATGCTCACTTAAGCGCAGAAATATCAAAACAAAATTGTTCGATATTTGTTCGCTAATCTAAAAAAATTCAAATGTTCTCTCGATAGTTTACCGAATGTGTGACGATAGCCTAGTGGATGTGTGCTAGTCTGGTTAGTCTAGAGGTACCGAGTCCGACCAATGACTGCAACGTAAGTTAAAGAATTAAAAAAAAACACTCACATACATACATATGGGCATTTCTCTCAGAAGGTCCACCGAGACGAAAAAATTAAAAGTTCTTGAATTTTTTCTTTGCAAATTTTGAAAGAAAAACAATTAAATTTAATAAATTTGCAAAGTTTTTGCATTTATTCATTACTCATTTGGAGATATTCATGTCCAAAGTCAAGCAAGTGAAACTTTTTTTTTAATTTTTTTTTAATTTGAAGAGCAACTTTTGTTTTGAAAAATATTCTTATCGCTAATCGTTATAGATTGAGTTTTTCTCTCTTAGATTTCCGTAAGGATATCAGGAGTTACAAAGTAATGCATAAGATTCAATGCGATGAAAAATTCTGCTTTGCATTTCCGTTAATTTAATGTCCCGTACGACATTGCAAAACACCCTTTTCATCCAGTAATGATTACAAACAGACATTTTTATTGCAATTAAAATTAAAAAAAAAATATTAAATATATTATAAATAAATACCAAAGCGCCTGTGCAAAATTTTTCCCGTACGACATCGCTACTGAAAAAATTTAAAAGTATTAATAACTAATTAATGCAATTATTTAAATCAAGATGAATATAAACAGCGAGAATTGCAAACGGTATAGAGAAAAATTAAAAGAAAATGAAATTAAATTGCAAAACTGTAAATTAAAAAGCCGAGAAATATCAAAGTCAAAAGCGTTAGCTGAAGCAAAAAAAGAAGCTTTTGAAGAGAAAAAGCGGTATGAATGAACGTATACTTAAAAGGCAAAGTCAAAAAACCTTATTATACCCGATGCATTTTCTTTTTATCAAGGGATTAAAATGTACTATAAAAAAAAACTATAATTAATGTACCCAATACTATTCGTATTTAATTTTGCCTATTTTGTGAAATATATTTACTTTTTCATCTCATTCTGCATTTCCTTTTAAGTTCGTCCTTATGTTAAAATAAACACATTGAATACCTCTATTTTATTTAATTTTTTTAATTTTTTAGTTTAGTTTAGTTTATTTATTTTCAATTCAGTAATAATAAAGCCTATAAGGCCGAACAATTTACTACATAAGGGTACAATTTATATAAATTTTTTATTCATAATTTCCAAAAAAGCAGCTGAAAATATATAAACTTCATGATGGAACAAAATGTCCCGAACGCCATGTCACGTACGAATATAATTAAATTTAAATAAGAAAAAAGCTATTAATATTTTTTTTTAGTAAAATCTAGCCCATTTTAAGAAACATTGGGTATTATGAATAAAAAAGTATTTCCTTTTTACTTAAAAATTTGTTTTAAAACCAAAAATATGTATGTGTTTTTTGTTTTTTTTTTAACAAATTTTTAAGTAAAAAGCAAAAACTTTTTTTATTATTGCATCATAAATAAATGCTATATAATTTTAATTTTAGTTTATTTACTAGTTGTAAAGTATATAATAAGAGCTGCAGTTTTTACGACTGTGTAAGAACAGAAAAGGAGAAAACGAAAAAAATTTACGATCTTTTTTTTTGTGACATGAATCGATATTCAAAAACACCGTAGGACTCAAAGTTGAATACCTCGGCTTGAGTCAAGAATACCAATACCATTGAAAATTAAAGAAAGAAACAAGAGCATGGTACATATAATAGCCCTTTTAAACCGCATTAATTTCATGTGGATATAAAGTGATTTTGAAAGTTTCTTAGCTTGTTTCAGCCTTTAATGAAAAATATCCTGTGATACGATACGGATACATTCTACAGTAATTAAATGGGGGACGTGGCCGAAGGCTGTCGGATACTATCGGCCTTATGTATAATCAAAAACTGGCATTAAGTTAGCATAAGTGATAAAATTGAACTACGTGTTGGCGAGTTCCTCTATACAATTTGACATTAAAAATAGCCGCATGATTTTTAATGTAAACTTGTATGGCATAACACGTTAAGACCATGTTCAATTTTGCCACTTATGCTAACTTCATGCCAGTTTTTGATTATACATACATATGGCCGTATATTTCTATTAATAAAATTAAAGAAATTTTCGTCAAAAAACTTTCTCCCATTTGCTAAAAAAAAATACAAATAACGTGTTATTGAAGTGTACGTTAAAACAAAATTTTCATTCAACAACTGGTTTTAACGCACACTTGAAGCACACATTACTATTTTGTATAGGGGGCAAATTTCTTTTGCTTTAAAATTTCTTTCATTTTATTAATAGAAATATAGTATCCGACAGCCTTCTGCATAATTTGGTATTTGTGCGCACATAGTATTGCTTTCTTGTTCACACTATATACCAGCTTTCGTTACATTATCATCTCAAGTTGAATTAATTGAAGATGCGGTAAAAAATAAATTAAAATATACATATGCAACAAATTGTATCAAAATAGATCTAACAACGAAAACTTAGACACTGAATATTCCACAAACAAAATAACAGCATTTAAATGCGCACCAATAAATAACTTAATTTTTATTACATAAAACTTTTTTCAGAAAAAATCGTCAAAGATACCTTTGATAATTTAAAAAGAAACATTTATTCATTAATGTACGTAAATAAAAGTTCGACTGAACTTTACTCGTATATTGTTTTCCATATGATTTGACAAAATATTTGTTAAAAAGCATTGATGCTGAGCTTTCTATGTTTTTAAAGTTTCTAATGTCAAAATGTTTGCTAAGAAAGCAATGAAGCTGATTTTTTTAAGTTTCTAATGTTCTTAAATGGTGAAAAAAATGATAAATGCATATTTTATTATGTACATAATAGTGGCCTGCGTAAGCAGTCTTGAAATGTAAATACGTCATGTTTTTTAAATGTATTCTCATGGCATGTATTTACTAAGCCAATAATAAATGCTATCGCAGTATAAACGAAGCACGATGGATGTATTGGTGAACGTATATATGACTTTTAACAAGCGATGTCGCCAAGACGTCTTGGTCAAACAAACAATGAAAATAAGTACTGTTTATACATGTATGCTTGTTATTTTGCATATTGTATGTTTGAGTGTGTGTGTGTATGTAAGATGTAGATGGTAAGCTATTATGTGTTTAAGGGAGGTTTTTTAAAGCAAACGCATACAACTTATGTAAATGTATGTGTGCGTTTGTATGTGCGCAGAAAAATAAGAGAGCATACAAAAATTATATAGGTATAGGTATGTATGTATGTACACGAATGACGTTAGTATACGCGTCAATGAGAGAAAAAAGCACAAGCACCACAAATTCATCAGTCACATACTATTTTCTTCCTTACTCTTATACCTGCAATAAGTTAAACAAATGTATTGCCGAACACGTTGGTTAGCGTTTGTTTCAGAAGATTTCACTGTAGTAAAGCATTTGAAATTGCCCTCATGTCTTAAAAGTTCTTATAAGACGTCTTTTGCAGGTCTTTAGTACATAAAACGTGATTTTTTTAAATGCATGAAAATCCTTTCCCTAATAATTAGACATGTATTAGGGACAAGAAAAACATTATTCTCAAGCAAAGAGCGTTGATTAATGATCTTCGAAAAAAGGAAAAACATACAGAGAAATTAAAGAAATCCTTGAGTGCTCCGACCAAATGATAGAAAATGCCTTATCTTATGAAAATAAAGCAGAAACTCGAGACAGTAAACGTAAAACGTTTAGTATGGACGACTGACTTACAGTAAGGTATAGGAAAACAAATCTTAGGCGTCGTCCAAAAAGATACTACGGGATCTTAACATTGATGTTAGTATCATAACTATACGCAGACACTTATTACAGAACCAACTAATTGCAAGAAGTCCAAGGAAGGTTCCTTTTTTTAACAAAAAAGCAAGCAGTCTCACGCTTAAAGTTCCCTAAAGACCATGTCAAATGGCAATAAGAACAATGAAGAAACATTTTCAGTCCAATCATGAATATTCCCTCGGAATTTATTTATCACGGAAAATAATTTTCTCGAGAAAACAATCCTCCAATCATAAATTTCTTGGGAACAAAAAAGAGTAATACGTGGCATCACCGCATTACGAATCTCGTTGTTTTGCTTGTTTGTTGAGATTTTGTTTCGAGTGAGAGAGTAAACAAAATTACTAAAATTCAACAACTTGGAAAAATATGTAAAAGAAGTTAATAAATGATTTATTTGTGCATTACCTGTGTTTTTTTAGATACAATATCTATAAAATACAAGTTTATGTATATAAATTGTGTTTTAATTGTGTATTAACTATGTTTTTATGTAAACCCCTTCTGTTTTGCAAGGGAAAGATTTTTGGTGAAAAAAAGCAAGTTCAACGGCGTTCATAATGCCTACTTTTTTCCCCGGGGAGTTTTTTTTTATCCGCATTTGGTAAAAAAGGGAAAAAACATTTTCATGATTGGAGAAAAAGGAAAATTGAAAAAGCTCGCACGGAATTGTTATTCATGATTGGGCTGATTATGGACAGATGAAACCTAAGTTGTTCTATTTGGTGGAACTAGCTTTAGACAGTATGTCCGACTTCCGCCTAACACAGAATGCAAGGTGCAGTATACAAAAAAAAATAATTTAAACATGGTGGCGCATATGGGGACGTGTTTCGCACAGTGGTGTTTGTCCAATACAGCAGATAAAAGGAATAATTAATAAAAATGTTAATGTGAAAATAATGAACGAAGTGATGTTTCCATATTCAGAATGGAATATACCACTAAAATGGATATTCAATAAGATAATGACTCAAAAACACCAGTAAACTAGCAACGGAGTGGTTTTCAGACAAAAGAATGGATGCTATATCGTGGCCTGCTCAGTCTCTAGACCTCAACCCTATTGAACATTTCTGGAAAGATGTCAAAAAATATGTTGAAGAAATAACGGCAGCGATTTATGGAGCATAGTCCAAGATGCGTGGCAGAAACTCCCGTGAAAGCGATGCATCGCGATATCAGGACCTTATTGATTTCATGTCTCGAAGTTGTGCAAAAATTATTGAAAATGGAGGTTATTCAACAAAATATTGAAAATAATGAGCTTGTTTTTATAAAACTGCAAACTACTTCTATTTTTATAAAAAAATTTTCTCCGTTCACTAACACTCCTATTATTTTGAACACTTGAATTTTTGACCAATTTTGTTAAGTAGTTTTTTTTTCTATTTCTTGACCATAAATTGCCTTCTAAATTTTCTTAACATAGGCTTATAAATACGTAATTAAATCTAATGTAAAAAAATCTGAATAAAACTACGATTTTTTTTATAAACTGAAACTTTTTTTTTTTTGAGATTAGCCCTCCTATTTTTTGAACACAACTGTACATACATAGTATATGTACATATAGCAATTCAATGATTTGAATACTTTGTATGTTCATTTAACGGTTTTACATGCAACTTAAGTACAAAATTCCTACACAAGACCACTTATGTATAAAAACCTTTATGTATAAAAACCTTTTCAAAAGCTTTACCACAGCGAAATCTTCTAAAAGAAACCCTAAACAGCACTGTTAGCAAGACATATGTTCCAGTTATTGCAGGTATAGGAGTAAAAAAGAAAATAATTCGTGACGGACCGATCTTATTTAAGATCGATGTGTGACCTGATATTTCTGTCTTCACCAAACCTGTTTCTACGAGTCTAAGGAGACTTCTAGTCGCCGTTCCCACCACAAAATCCTCTATAGGAAGTAGATAAAGAATGACGTCCAATGCAGCCGGAGGTGTGCTCTTCTGAGCACCTGTGATGTCCAGCGAGGCACATCTCTGAACCTTAGCTAGTAATCTCCAGTGACTTTCCTTCCTTAATGCCTCCCACCATACCACACAACCATAGGAAATAACCGGCCTGATATACCCATGTGTAAATCCATTTTACTACCTTCTGTTGCAGACCCCAGTTCCTTCCTGTGGAGTTCCTGCATGCGTAGTAGGCATTAAGCGCTTTCTTTAGCTTTTCCAAGAAAGCTTACTATCTAGGAAAACACCCAGGTATTTAGCCCCTCTGCTAGTATCAGCTCCACCCCTCCCAACCTGGGTAGTACAAAGCTTTCTACTTTGTATCTCCTGGCAAAGAGGACTAGCTCGGTTTTCTCTGGGTTGACTTGTAGTCCTTTACTGCTGGCCCAGGAGGATATATCGCCCAACGCCGACTGCATGATTTCTCCGATAGTGGGAAGAAACTTTCCCGTCACCAGTAAAACCACGTCATCGGCATATGCAGCTATCTTCCGTCCGCTCCTGTCATAACGCCAATTGCATTCATTGCCAACAACCACAATAGAGGTGACAAAACTCCTCTCTGTGGTGTACCTCTTGTCACTAATCTCCTCAGGCTTTCTCTTCCCATACTCAAGTTGAGGTTTCTGCTTGATAATTATCTACTCCATGATGAGCATGATAATTATCTACTCCACTAGAAAGTTGTGAACCCTAAGAGCCTCCAGCAACTCCCTAATAGCATCTATACTTATGTTGTTAAAGGCTCCTCCAATGTCTAAGAATGTAGCCAGTGCTGCAGTCCTCTCTCTATAACACCAACCACGTCATGAAGCGCACTCTCAACAGATCTGCCTTTACGATAGGCATGCTGAGCGCCTAGATGCAGATCAATCAGTCGTTCTAATGTTTTCAAAAGATACGACGAAAGACTGATTGGCCTGAAATCCTTCGGCTTTGAGTGGTTTGCCTTACATGCTTTGGGTATGAAGATGACCCTAACCTCTCTCCAGCCTTTCGGTATAAACCTCCTAATTAAGCATATCTTAAAGATATACACCAGAGAAAGTGGTACGCGCTCTGGGACATTCTGCAACATGGCAAAAATAATAATGATAATTTTAACTTTGTGCCCATTCCGATCTTGTACTAAAAAATATACTTCACACAAGTTGCTCTCAAATAACATCAAACAAAAACATCAGTTTTTTTTTTTTTTGATGCATGTTTTTTTTATTTATTGTATCTTCATATATGAACTAACAATACGTATTCAAATCTTAAATCTAACATATAATTAATAGGCCCGACCAATGCCAGACATAACTAAGTGATAGTTGTAAATAATACATAAGTAGTGATAAGCAAAAAAAAAATTTTTTTTCAAGCAACTTCATTCGGAGTGTTTAGTATTAGACCCCTTGTATCTCTCTTTTTTAAGCGGATGTGTCCAGTAAAGTTCAAAATGTTACGAGCAAGCGGATTAGGATGTGACACGAGTTTAGTTAGATATTTGCCTGCGTATTTTGCAATTTCTTCAGTCACTAGTGGCATATTTAAATCAGTGTTTCTGTTCTACAATATTATTTGCAAATCTCACTTTCCTCCAGTAAGCATATTATTGCAAATTATTGCATTGGTCTCTTTGTAAAATCATTGCACTCTATATAAAATCTATGCGCTCTTTGTAAATTCCTTGCGATCTCCTGCAAAGTGATTGTGCAAAGTGTTCCACAAAACGTTTAATCATCTTAGCATTTTTTTACATTCCGAAACGCAAAATAAAAATGAAAAAAAAATTTGCAGTGTTTACATGTAAAAAAAAGAGATATTTTATTTGCTTGTTTTCAAAACAATAAAGTAAGTATTTTTTATGAAATATTTAGAACATGTCTGTGTTTTTTTTAATAAACCCACATTTTTCTGTGTAATTTTTATCAAACTTTTTTTACAGTCATGTAAACATACATACATACATATGTATGTTTACAGTCATGTAAACATACATACATATGTATGTATGTGGTAAGAAGTTTGTGTGAAATTTTCAGGCCAAAAATTCCCTGAGGGTAAGATCCCAGAGAACAATAAACAAAATTGCCAAGCACACTAAAAGTGTGTGGAGATAAAAAATCTTATGTCGATAACAGTTGTTAACATTGAACAACTAATTCAAGCACACAAAATTGTTTTACCTTTAGCTCGTTTCTGTATTTCTCGTATATCGTAAAATTTCCCGCATGAAACGAGGGAATCGTAACAAAAACAGTGATAATTGAAACACAAAATGGAATTTCACACATAAATGTTTCTGTATCTTTACTTTGCGAGAACTGTCTTGTCATTTAAATAAATTTCCAGCAATTATTGGAAGGATGTGGAGAAAAAGTGTCTCTGTAACAATATTTTGTGAAACGTTTCTCACAAGAACTGTCAAAATAACTCGCATTTTAAATTGGTACGAGAACAACCAAATTTGTACAAATTTGAAAAATAAACTAGTATATGATTATTTTTTTGTGCAATTTTCATTCATGTTCATTATTTTATATCCTTTTTCTTGTAAATTATGTTATTTTTTGTTATTGAATTAATTATTAATATTTCTGTGACATTTTGTTCTCATTTGACACTCGATTACTGGAAACATTCCAGTAAAAACAGAAACAGTGTTGCCTGTTCTCGCATTAAAATACAGAAACACTTTCCTCACATATCAAGAAACGATGGAATTTTGTGTTTCACATGTCATTTGAGAAATTTTACGATTCGAGAAATACAGAAACGAGCTACAGTAAAGTATACTTATGGAGCACAAAAAGCTACTTTTTGAAAATAAATTAAGAAAAGTGTATGCGGCTGAAAACGTATTATTACTTTTACAATAAAATAATATTAACTTCTAACTTCATTGATGTAAGTTCACAAAAATTTAGAATTTTCTTCAAATACAAAATAAATCCATCGGGTGTATTTTGAGAAAACTTCATGTTGTAAACCTTTTTAATAGTTTTTATCCAATCCCAACTTTGTGGCATATGAGCTAAAAATATTCTGAGGCGACGAATAGATGGGGGTATTTTTAAATTATATGTATTTTTATATTATAAGTATTTCCTTACTCTTAATTTTCAACTTCAAGTTTTTTTATTTTTGTGTTTCTTTTTTACATTTATTTTGTTCATAAAAAATCATTAAATTAAAACAAAAAAAAAAACATTACAATTCCTCTTACCATATCAATTTGCTTTATTAAAATTTGCGAAAATTAGAATTAAAGATTATCACACAGGTTGTTCAATTGTTGTGCCGTCAACGGCCACTATATATGCAACCAATACATCCCCTAGTGCCACATCACTAATTGATTTTATTATTCCTTTACCTTCATGTACTACCATAACAACTACCAACAATATAACAACTTCTTCTACAAATTGTGCTACCATGACCACAATAATAACAAATTCTTCCTTCAACCACAACCACAACCTTAACCAAATCAATAACAATAGTAATCATAATTCCTTCCGTGGTAGTCATCATAACAATTTAGCAACCGCAGCAGCGTCTGCAGCTCCAGCGGGCAATAACATGGGTATGGCAATAGGCAATATGTCAACTTCAGTTTCGAATCTAGTGGGAACTAATGCCGTGCCAACATCAACGCTACCAACACCATTGTCAACTGCTCGGCCAGCATCATCTTTACCACCAACTTCTCTAATAATGGAACCACAGGCCCAAGTAATACATTTGCAAGCTACAAAAACGATACCGGGTGCAAACAATTCTTCTAATGATGATGATGACGACATAGTTGGTGAAGAAATTCGACCTGCGCCCGTAGAAACTGAAGATATACGCTTGCGTATACTACAAACAGTCTTGTTTGATCACACTTATGTCAATCCCATGCCATTGAAGTTGCCCACTTCATTTGCTGTGCATTTGCCGTCTGTGGCAACTTCCAATACAACAGTAGCGTCTTCGGGCGTTACTAGCGCTGCAATTCATAGTCAGCAATGGTCTTTGGGAGGTATAGGTGCTATAACTACTGCTGCACCAGGTGGTGTAGCACAACAAAATTATAACCTTTATGGTACACAATGTAAGTAGAATCTAGAAAAAATGCAACTTCTCTCATATTGAAAGTTTATTTTTTAGTATCGCGTCTCCACCCAGAAAAAGATTTCTATATATCGCTCGGCAATAGTTCTGGATTGGCGACCGGAGATATAGATCCTGGTGAGGAAACTGAGACCGCTCCCGAAGCGGAGCTTGAAGACGATTCTGTTACTCGTTGCATTTGTGATTTAACTCACGATGATGGCTACATGATATGTTGTGATAAATGTTGGTAAGTACTCTTATGTTAAAAATGTTGATAAATACGATAAATACCCGAATCATATTTCATACCAAACACTTAAAACATTTTATGTTACAATTAATTATCATTTTAGCGCATGGCAGCATGTTGACTGCATGGGAATCGATCGTCAAAATATACCTGACGAATATTTGTGTGAATTATGTCAACCTCGTGTTGTAGACAAAGCGCGAGCGCGATCTTTGCAGCTAATGAAACGCAAGGAACAACAACAACAACTTATGTTGACGGCTCAAGCACAGGCTTCAACTTCCGCTGGTACTATGGCAGCTGGTTCTGCAAATGGTGCTAGTATGGGTGGTGTAGCAAATCAGCCCAACGATGTATTAGGAGGAGCACAACAACGCTTAACGACAACAAGTGGAACGGGCTTTAAGCTTAGCGGTAATATGTCGGCTGATCCTGCTGCTCTGCAATCATTAGCGGTAGGCAGTTCAAATTTAAAGAAAAGCAAAATGTTGAAAAAGACGAAGGAGGGCGTCTCTGGTAAAAGGTTAAAGAAGGCAGAAAAGTTAGCGGCTGCTACTGCTGCGGGTTCGAATACAAATACTAAACCGCTACGAAAAGAAAGCAAAAAGAATACGAAACGTAAAAAGGCAGGAGCGCATGATGGTGGTAACAGTACAGTTGGCATGACTGCTGCAGAGAAGCATGCAGCCAACTTAAGACAATGGATCGAAAACTATGAACTGGCTGTAACAAATCACTACTCGCCAGAATTAAGAGCCCGTCTACATGCCATAACCAAGCAGCCTTACCTCTTGCAAAGTATTTTGAATACCGAAAACCCGATACTTAAACAATTTAGCAATGGCAGCTTAGAAAACCGCGCAACGACAGTGCCGCATGCAGGCGGGAAAATACTCATTAGTAATTTGGATATTGTTCCGAATTCACCCATTTGTGAGCTGAGGGGTAAATATATGCTCACCACGCAATACAAAACGCAGAATACGTCAATGAATATGAATAGTCCACCTCCGAACAACTACCACCTATCCAGCTATAAAGCTCATAAAACTCCTGGACCATTTATATTTTTCTATCAGTTGCCAGGCACCGAAGTTGCCGCACCACCATACCAACAAGTTCCCCAAACAACTACCACAACGATATTAAATGCAGACGGGACTTACACAACCACCACAACAACTTTACCAGCTCAACAAAGCCCGCCAACATTTCTTAAAGGTCCCGAAATCTGTGTTGATACCCGGACATATGGGAATGAAGCTAGATTTGTCCGAAGATCATGCCGTCCAAATGCAGAGATACAACATCTATTTGAGAAGGGTACCATCCATTTATTTATAGTGGCTTTGACAGACATTCGAGCCAGCACCGAAATAACAATTCGCCATGAGCCTCACGACTTGTTAGCAGTGGATAATAAGAAGTCATCCTCAGTGGTCATACAGCCGACAAGTACGCCATGTGCCTGTGGCTTTATAAAAGATTGTATATTTGGACCACCTTTACCCCAACTGCCGCCGGCGGCAAAATCAAATGCAGGCCGTAAATCTCTTGCACATGGTGGTGGCGCCTTTGGCAATACTGGAAATTCAACGGCTAAGCGTAAAGCTAATCAGCAAAGTTTGAATCGTAACCGTTCAATTTCATCTAGTGCCAGCGGAGACAGCAATATGGGCGTGACAGCAGTGGTCAACACGGTTAATAATCCAAATAATCTGAGCAAGGCAGCAGTTGTTCATAGGGTTGCGAATAATAATAATCAGGTGCCAATAAATGCGTCTTGCAGTAGTAATTTAAGTAATGCATCGTCTACATCATCAACGTTGACGAACGTAATGCTTGATTCTGGAGTTTGTACTTCTTCATCGTCGCCATCTGTGTCTATACCATCACCTACAAATCATATGCACTCGCCAATACAACAGCAGCAATATCATCAACAACAGGCTCCGCAGCAATTGTTACATAACAACCAAATGAGGTCAACAATACAGATGTTGCCACAGCAGCAGCAACAACAGTTGATGCAAACCTTGCCCTCACCGTTAGTGCTAGTGTCTCCAACTATACCACATCAGCAACACCACCACAACCAACCGCAGCAGCAGCAGCAGCAACAGCAACATCAACAGCAACTGCAAATTCAACAGCAACTGCAAATTCAACAGCAACTACAAAGCCAACAGCAATCAACATTGCAACAACCTGCAATGACTGTACAGCAACAACAGCAGTCTTTAAGTCTAATAGATCAAGCAGCAACAGTTCTTAACTCTGCTCAGGATGTCAATCAAAGTACGGAACAGAAGCAGCCGGAAATGGCATTGCCTCTATCAGTACAACCAACTTTGGAACAACCATCTCACATACAACCGCAACTGCATTCTATGCATCAACAATTAGTGTTACAGGAGCAAGAGCAGCAAGAGCAAACGCAACCAACACAAGAGCACTCAGCTTCTGCAGAAACAGAATCTTCGGGTCTACTGGATACTGTTTCGCCGGAGGCTACAATAGCAGCGGTTGCTTTGCAGTCTTTAAATGCATCGCATTCTCCAAATGTATCATCATTATCAGCTTCTGCAACCTGTGCCATTGTTGAAACACAATTGCAATCACCACAAATTACACAGCAACAATTTCTAATGGTCCCAAAAACTGAAGTTGTGCCAGAACAGTTACAACAAGAAACGCAAAAGCAAAGCCAAACTCTAGAGAATAAAGTTGTGAGCCCCTCAGCGAGTTCTCTAATATCTTCACCACAGCAGCCTGAGCCGCAGTCGCCACTGGTACAGCTGCAGCAGCAGCAAAAATCTCCACAGAAAAACAACCATTCCCAGAGCAGTAACTCTCATTCAGGAAGGAAGACTCCTGGCAAACATAATCGTACTACTAGTTCTTCTGAAGATAATGAACATCACAATGAAGATCATTCTGTAACATCGAGACCAACATATTCTTCTACGCCTAAAGAAAAACCAAAACTATCCCGAGAGGACAGAAAAATGGAGGCCATTTTAAGAGCTATAGAGAAAATGGAACGTAGTCAACAGAAACAGAAACAACCCAAACGTCAAAACTCCGGTAGCCAGAACACGACCCCCACATCACCAAATAAAACGTTGGACTCTTGTGAAAACTCAGTTGGAGGAGCCAAACGTGGAAACGGTCACGCAGGAACGGCCGGCAGATCGAAGAAGAAACGTAAGGGTGGCGCAAAGGGTGGACAAGGTGGTGGATATAACAACCAGCGAAAACGTAGACAAAGCCGCATGAACAGCCAGGAATCAGTGGAGGAGCCTAATCAGCAAGATAACGATACGATTACCTCAGAATCCGATGGCTGTGCACCGACGCACTCCCCTCCAATACAGGCAATCGCATCAGTCAGACAACCAAATGTTTCAACTCCTACTTCATCAACAATGGCAGGAGGTGTGGCCATAGCTGCAAAACTGTCAACTGAAACCGCTAGCAATGTCGATCAAGCGGCTGGTCTCTTAATGGCATTTGCCAATCCAAACATTTCTGATATAACTCAACCTTCTGCGGAAGTGTCTGAGCAGCGTCTACAACAATCACCACACCGGTCATCTCAGTACATAATATCCGCCATTGATGCAACTGCACCATCACCACCCACCCCACCATCACAAGTTAGTAGTGCTTGTTTGCTAATTGAAGCTGCATTCGGGCCATTGGAATCCAACTTAAATGGCAATCATGCTGAAATTCTTAATGCTGAATTCAAATATCCTTTGCAGGCAAAAACTAAAAAACATTTAATGAACAATTGGCTTCATCAAGCGGAGGATAAATCTCCGGATAACAATAAATCTATTTTATCTGAAAGTACATCTTCTCAATCATCGCACACTCCCGTTGCTTCGGCGGCTAGCAGTGGTGTTGCCGGTGCTTCGGTAGTATCAGGAGGATTGGACTCTTTGCTTCAAGCTGCAATGAGCGATATAAAAGAATCGCAAAGCGACACAGAACAACCGCAAAACTTAAGTATTGCAGCACAGAAAGTCGAGGAATTTATACAACAAACTGAGGCATCTGTGTGCGTCACGCAAACGCGGTCACAAACAAAACATTCCTATGAATATGAACAGCGCCAACAACTTCAAAGATCATATGTAAATTTGCCAACTCCAGCTGTAGACTTAACTTTAAAAACGCCTTTGACAATAGGACAAAATCTGTCATCGGAAATGGCCAGTAACAACCGAAATTTTCATTTGCCTTTACAAGTTAGCACATGCAGCAACAATTCATCTGTTAAGAAACGTTGGCTCAGGCAAGCAATCAGTGAGGAGACTCACGAAGAATTTCATCATACATTATCGATGACTCCATCACCTACCACGGTCACAGCAATGGATACATTTCCAAATTCCCAGGTACAATCACCGGCTGCCACTTGCTCGCCAGCCACTATAATGAATTACGTTCCAAATGGTTTTACTACACCATTGAAAAAAAGACGTTTATTACTAACTGGCAAAGATGAGGTTGACGAAAGTATACCCCAGGGTTGTGGAGATTTGTGTGCTAATTCTACCTCTTCCCCTCCATCTGTTATGGTAACACAGCAAAATCAGGAGCAGCAATTTAATACAAATGAGCCTAAAATTTCACAAGAATGTGAAAACAAAGAGATGCTACGAGACGTGCAGGAAGACGTTGATGTGGATGTGGATGTGGAAAAATGTGACATAACAAATGATGCAAAATTGAGCCGAACTCAACAACAAGATCTACAATATTCAAAAATTGAAATCGATCAAGAACAAGATGTGGATGTTACCATTACCAGTTCTCCGCAAGTTAATGCTCTGCAGCAAAACGATAGCAAAACTGTTATTAAACAAGAAAATGACGTGGCGTGTGCCGAAGTAAAGCCCAGTTTGGAGACAAGTGCTCAACAAACAGAGCAACTAGCTCCTGCCGAATTCAATGATCAAGAAGACGATGTGGATATTTTGAGATCGCCAAGTCCGGGCAGAGAAATGATTAAAGCGGAGGATAATTTGGTTAAAATCGAACCAGAGGACATAACCGGAATGGAAGATGTTAAAATTGACGTTGAACGTGAAGAAAGTATGGCGGCCGATGATGAAGTTGTTACCCAACACAAAGAAAAAGAGAAGGCATTGATAGCGGAAGTCCGTAAAGAAGACGTGCGGAGTAATAATTCACAATTATTATTAGACAATGTTGAAATAAAAAAAGAGTTTGAAATAAAGTTTGCAAAAGTGGAGTGTCCTGAACATAAAGAAAATTTAAATACAAAATCCAGCAGTGAAATTCAAGAGGACTTGCTAGTAAAAACTGAAGATGAATCTCAGGAACCTAAAGCTAAAAAAATGAAATTAGAGCAACGTGAAGCTGAAGACCAAATATCAGTTTGTCTTAAAACAGAGATTTCAACAGGCGAAGCTTCATTAATGACTCAAGAAAAAAGTCCACAACCTGAGATTTGTCCGAAGACAAGAGTAATTGAAAAACAAGAAATTGTTCCTCATTCTACCACCAAAGAAGAAGAAGAAGATGATGACGGGGAAGAAAGAGTTGTGAAAACAGAGTCGTCTACTAGAAAGGCAAACGAATCCACAATTAACACCGTAGCCGAAGTATCATCCTCATCATCATCTACATTATTAGCAGTCAAATCAGTTGCCGCTGATACTACTTTTGATGATATTGAAGCTTCTACAACGCCTCCTCTACCTGCAACGGCTATTGTCGGTGTTGTTGGTGCAACTCCAGCTCCCATACAACGACATAAATCTTTAAGTGACGATGACATACAAGCACGTTTACATAGCTTCCATAAAGAAAACATTCTATTTCTTCAGTCTCGCAATAAAAAAACAAAATCTTCTTCATCTCTAACATCAAACGCAAATAGTAATTCTGCATCGACTAATTGTTTGGCAAATAGTAATGACCATCATAAAGTTCGTGCGACATCATCCACGTCCTCCTCTTCGACTAATCATCAGCACCACCACAATCATCACCACCATTATAATTATCATGAGGGTAAAGACAAATCAGACAAATCAAGTGTAAAACACCACAAAACTTCTTCAGACACACCCAGTAGTTCTACCAAGAAACAAAAGTTGCACAAACGAGAACGAACGACTAGCTCTAGTAGTTCCAATAGTCATAAAAATTCGACAAACCCGCAAATATCGTCATCTTCTTCGTCTTTGTTGAATAAAAGCACAGTGGCAAACTCAAATTCGACTTCGTCTGGATCGTCAAAGAAATTAAAGTCTTTAAAGAAGTCATCATCAGGATCCTCCACCTCATCTAATACATCACTGCCGTCGTATTCCTCTTCAACTGTAGCACTTCAAAATTGTTATCCGACAAGTTCTTCTGCAACCATAACGAATTTAAAGTCAGAAAAAGAAAGAGCAGTAGATAAAGATAAGCATCATAGACAACGAACAACGTCGAGTAGCAATAATAGTGTTAGCAGTAGTAATTTCAATGTCACCTCTGCAGTACCTTTTCCTACAAGCAAAAAGCGACAACTCAATTTCGAATTGGAACTAACGAAAGACATGCATCTGCTTAATAGTAGCGCGACAGGAGGTAGCAAACACAAAAGGGAAACATCAAGACTGCCTTCAGACGATCAAACTCATGTAGCTGCAAAGAAGTCTAGGAAAGAGTCAACTTTATCACAAAAGGATGAATTTAAAAATAGCGGGAATAAACATGTCAAAATGGAAAAAACACAGGATAAGAAATTGTCTGTGGCAACTGCAGCAAACAATTCAACGAAACAGTCTACAGGAATTAATTCTGTCAGCTTTCAGCCTACAACTCCACCCGTCCTAAGTACACCTAGCATCCCTACGCCTACAGAAGAGCCCAAACTTATACCTACTATTATATCTCAACCTCTACAATCGATGCCAACAGCTACTCCAATCTTAAGAGAGCATCCAACTATACCACACTTTAATAACGTTGTTATTGGAACAAGTAGTTCTTTGGGAAGTCATCAGCCACCACCTCAAGCACCGCTAACTGCAGTGCAATCCCAAGCCAATCTGTCAGTACTACCGCAAAAAATTCCAAACCATGTGAATACTAACCCCAGTTTAATTCCATCTGTCCAAAGCAATCAAACGTCACAGCAGCAGCAACCTCCTTTACCGCCTACTGATTGCGTGTCATCGCCTTTATCTGCACAAACTGTTAATTTAACAACTCATTTACCATTTTACAATACCATCTATGGCAAGCTTTTGGACAACCATACACCAATACCCAGTTTATCTACACCATTGACACCATCATCCAATACTACAATGTCGTCTCCTCCAATAACAAGCTCTTCTGTACAAACTGCAGGCGGTGTACTATCCGAGTATTTGGACACTAAATTAAAAAGTTACAACACTTTGGGTGGTTATGTGTCTCATACTGCGTTGTTTGGCTTAAATAATGAAGCTGTCATAAAAGATTCGCCGGCTTCCCCAGTTGTAGTCAGCTCATCAACAATAACTAAAGATTTGGCAACTGAAATGCCGGCACCACATCCTCCATTTTCAGCTGTACCTGGCAGCTCATCAACATCATCCTGTTCTGGCAATAACGCCACCACTATAACGCCTTTGAAAATACTGACTAAGACAGCAAGTCATGATCCTCGTTTGAATCCTCACTTGACAGCTCCAGAACCACCGGCGCAACCAAAGCGTAAACTCTCAATTAATGAATACCGCAAACGGATGCAGCAATCTTCATCAAATGATTCAAATAATGGAAGTTTAACTACAACACCCACAACTCCTCCCACATCGCTAGATCCGTCGTCGCTTTCATCGCTGCTGGGAATGCAAATGACACCTTTAATAAACAAATGTACTTTGAATTCACCCGATCGTTTGACGCAATCTGTGGACTCACAAATCCAAAAGGAAATAATGTCGACGACATCAGCTGCTGTCACGTCTTCTTCATCTTTAGATTCTCTAAACAGTAGTAGCAGTTCCATAAGTTTGAACGATACTCCTTTGAAATCTTCCTCCTTCGTTGAAGAGGATTCTACTAAAGGTAAGTGTGCAAAAATAAGAGACAGAGTGTTTGTGTGTGTGTGTGTGTGTGTGTGAGAGAGAGAGAAAGAGAGAGGCTGTACGCTCGATAGAACTAGAAATTTCACTCGTAGCCAGCGTTACCATATATGTATATTTAAAAAAATCTTCTTAAATCAGAAAAAAACCTTTTTTTCATAAAAAAAACTTTCTACAAAAGTACCAAAATTTTAAAAGAAAACAAACATGTATTTGGAATTAATATTATTTAAAAATATAAAAACGATTAAAATCAAAAACATAACATATAACTAGCCAATTCACAAAGTCTTCTAAAGTCATAAGTGATAAATTAATATTTCAGACTAAATAGCACCGTGGTGAACGGCCTGTTGTATTGTCATATAAAAAATAGGTTTATTTCTATTTCTGAAGTCGTTGAAAGACGACTAACGTCCCTTTTCACAATGTATGGTTAAGAGTTAACGTGAACTTTAACTGACAGTTCTTCATACAAAACATGCCGTTAAAGTCCCTGTTATCTTTTAACCATACATTGTGAAAAGGTACGTAAATGTTTGAATTTGTTATTTTTAATTCGAAAATATTAAAAAATTTCCATTATGGTGATGTGGTTTTGCGAATTTTTGCAATATTCGCGATGCATGCTAGTTTTTTACCCCCATATGCAAAAAAATTAACGTATTCTTCAAGTTTACGTTAAACCGGGTTTTGTATGGAAATTTTGTCTTAACGTACACTTCAAATTCACTTTAATTTTTATGCGTTTCTAATGAATTTTAAGTATTGTTTCCGATTTTGCGAATTTTTGCAATATTCGCGATGAAAGCGAATTTTTTTATTTTTAACAGTTTTGGCGATTTCTATGTAATGAATTTTAAGGATTGTTTCCGATTTTGCAAATTTTTTCAATATTCGCAAAGAAAGCGAGTTTTGCAAGTATTCTGATTCTTAAGTTTTTGCGAATTTGAAACTTTGCGATTATGCTGGAAAAGAAAATATTCAAAACAAGACTCAATTGTTGCAAAAAGTGCAGGAAAGATGGTATGATATCCCTGTTGACACCTGCCGCATGATCATCTCTTCTATGCCCAACAGATTAGATGATGTAATAAAACTAATGGTGGACATAGTGGCTACTAGATTTGAGCGATATTTAGACACCTGTTACTTTTTCACAGCGATTGAAAAATCACTAATCACAACTGTGACTAAATTTATCAAGGAACAGGTTTTGAAAATAGAGTTCTTTCCTACAAACTGTGATTGCTCTTGTATGCTTACTTTACAGTAAATAAACCTACCACATTAATTTTTTTATACCTTCATTATTGTCTACCCTGCGTCTTATACGACAATTCTCAATATTTGGACGGGATTAATTCCTAATTGTTTGTTGTTGTCGCTCTTCTTATTAGTATTTATCAAGACACCAATCCTAATAAATACTTTTAAAGCAGAAGAGCTGAAATGTGTTAAACCGTGATCGCAGTCACTGTTTAATTTCACTGCTGCTCTTCTTATTAGATTTTCTCAAAATAACAGAACTGTTACAAACAAAATACAGCTAAACTGTGATCACAGTCACAGTTTAAAACAACAGCGATTTAGGGCGACTTTTTGGGTTCGAGATTAAGATAAGTTTATTTCTCTAATTAGCTCATCCGAAAATTAACTTAATCTCACATAATTGAGTTTGATGTTTTTGAGTGGTAGTTTAAACTTCTTGTTATGTGCAGTATTACCATACTGAGAAATAAAATAGTGGCAACAATTTCTGTTCAAAAGTCATACATGTTATCAACAAAATTTGATTTTTTGTTGGAAGAAGAAGAAACTGTCATATTTTGTTATTTACAAGTAAATATTTCGCGTGTTAAAGGAAATATATAAATAATATAAAATATATATGTATATTTATGTGTTTTAAATTATATTATCATAAAATTTTTACAAAAATGTGTATGTTTCACAAGTGTTTGTTGTCAATAATAAAGTAAGATTAAACCACCACGATTGGCCGCTTAAACTGGCGGTAAAACCATATAATCGACTACCCAAAAATCACAAATGAAGATTAAGGTTAATTTAATCTCTAATCTTGAACTCAAAAAGTCGCCCTTAGAAATCACATTCACAAGGAGCAACATTATTAAAAAATCACAGTTTCGATAATCTCTAGTGGCTACTAATAATAATCGAGGGTGGCGTTGGCGGAAGTAGTTAGCACGTTGACTACAAAACCGATGATCCTGGGTTCAATCCCTGCATCCGACAGTCATTAAATAACAACACCACGCATTTTTCTGATGTGCGTTGGTGTCCTTTGTGTCAGTTGTTGTAGGAAAGTTCAAGTGATGAAGCCATAGTCACTGGTCACTGAACTATACCGACTTCGGCAGATAATAATCCTAATGTAACATCAGAGCGCCCTCCTTCGTCGGTATTGTGTAGCAGAATCATTGGCGAAGTAAAATAACGAATACAAATGGCTACTAAACACAGCTTCAAAAATTTAATGCGCATTATTTGAACCCAGAGGCGCTGCAACTCTGCATTATAACGTGCAAAACGTAGAGTTGTAAAAGAAAAAGAAGCTTTCCTCTATCTCTTCCTTCACCACCTGTCTTCTCTATCACTATCACTTTCCTAAAGAAGGTAACACCTATAAGTAGTAGTACGCATTCATTGCCTGAGTGTTACTTCTCTTTAAAAAAAAATTTGCTGTTCCAATGTTATTTTTGTACAAAAAGACCCAATGATCCTTTTATTTCCAGGATCTACTTGTTCGTACCTATTTTAATGGCCAAGTGAATTTCGTGCTTTTTCGTATGTTAATTAATTTAAAATGTTACTTTTTTATTGTTTTTTTTATTTAGTCTAATGCTGCAGGTAATAAATATTAACGAAGATTGGCTAATTGATCGCATACAATTTAAAAATATGCATTATATATGTAGGTCGTACCTATTTTAATGGCCATATGTGTATATATTTATAAAAAACTTTACAAAATTTTATATTTTCAAAAATCTTTTTAGCATTTCAAAAAATTAAAAAAAAAGGGAAAACTGGCAACGCTGCTCGTAGCTTAAAACTGTTTTAAGGCTGAGGCACATAGAATACGCCGTACGTTATACGTCGCCTCTTTCAACTGATAATCACCCTTATCGGAAAATATGTTCCCTTTCCCCAAAATTGGGATCGCCAATGATTGCGTTGTTGTTGTGTCAGTAGCATACTATTTTCTAATCTTGTTCACCATTTTTCTTTCACGGGAAATATTGCACGTGAACAAAATGTTCGCCTTTTATTCCCGATAAAGGTTTTTAACGCAACGATGGAGAAAGTTGGCAAAATGCTTAGTTTGTTGACGGAAATATGTGTTTGAGCAGTGTTAATAGATTTCTTCTCATTTTTTAATACAAACTTATAATTATAAGTTTGTAGTGTGTGTCTGTACGAGCGTATGTACAGACCAAACGGCTGGGCCGGTTTTGATTTAGTTTTTTAGGGTTCCGTTCACCAAAGGTGAAAAAAGGAACCCTATTGTTTTCGCTACGCTGTCCGTCTGTCCGTCACACGGTATTTTCTCAGGAACCGTAAGAGCTACGGACCTGAAATTTGGACAGAGTATGTATAACCTTGGCCACTACAACAACAAATACATAAGAATTAGAAATTAAAGGGTGCTCCAAAACGAGCGACGAAAAAATGTTAAAATCTCATGTAATATACATACAATTGTATGTACATATGTATATTGACACTTGAAATTTGTAAAATTAGTATATTTTTATATAGACTACAACAATAAACATTAAAATATTAAAAAATTTAAATTAAAGGGTGGTTCATCAGTTAATGCAATTTTGACTATGTAATTTTGACAACTTGCTATATCTTGGAGACCGTAAGAGGTAAACTCTTGAAATTTTCAAAAACGGTAAAACTAAAAAATCCGAAAATTATAAAATCGCCAAAACCTGAAAAAATTCGCCAAAAATTTAAAAAAAATCGCCAAATTAAAAAAAAATTCTAGCACTAAAATAAATCGCCAAATTCGAAAAAATCGTTTAAATGAAAAAAAAATCGCCAATATGAAAAAACGCCAAAAACCGAAAATAAATCGCCAAAACGCGAAAAATGCGCCAAAACCAAAATAATTGTTTATGTGAAAAAAAATAGCCAAAATGAAAAAAAATTTCCAAATTAAAAAAATATCGCCAAATTTAAAAAAAATCGCCAAAACGAAACAAATCGCCAAAATTTAAAATAAACGCCAAAAACCGAAAAAAATCCTCAAAACGAAAAAAAATGCCAAAACTAAAAAAATTCGCCAAAACCAAAAAAAAAATCACCTATATGAAAATAACGTCAAAATTAAAAAAAAAAACCAAAATTAAAAAATCGCCAAAATAAAAAAACGCCAAAATAATAATTTCCAAAATTAAAAAAACTTCAAAAACCAAAAAAAATCGCCAAAACGTGAAAAAAAAGTGCCAAAACTCAGAAAGTGCCAATAAATTCAAAAAACACCCAAACTAAAAAAAAACGCTTAAAACCGAAAAAACCCAAAAACGAAAAAAATGCCAAAACTATAGTTTATATTGTTTGTATTGAATTACATATCTCGTGCGCGGGTCAAAGTCGCACTTCACTGAATTTATTTTTGTTTGAAAAAAAAAAACCAACAGCTACTGTCAAATTCTTCAAAGTACGTTAAAAGTTGCTTAACTTTTGTACTTTGCTTTGAAGGAGACGTACTGAAACTCTGTATTTCATATCAGCTGTCAGTTAAAAATGGCAACGTATAGCGTATGATAGATTAACTTTGCTTTGTAAAGTGCTGAGTTTATTGAATAGGATAAAGAAGAATTTTAAGAAGAAGGTGTACAGACATTCGGGCCTGTTCTGCAAATAACGACATACCAAGTCACGATGATTTCAAAAAATTAATAAAAGCTAAATCGTTGCTTTTGTGAATTGCACGATTTACAACGTTGGAATAAAATATTCTATTATAAATTATAATAAAAACTTACGGTCTAATTCATGGTGTAATTATACAGGTGACTGCGTAAGGATTTGTTATACAATAATATGGCAACCATAGCTGTGTGTAAAGAACCGAAGAATGTCAAAAGCACAAACATTTTTGTACCAAAACCAAAACAAAACGAAGTTTCTGACATTCGTTATCTACAAAGCACATAGAGCGAAAAAATTATTAGCTGAAGTAGCGCTGCCACCTAGTTAGATACACCTTGGTCTAATTCATGAAAAATATTGTAGGTTTATTGCACGTTTATTTGACAAATTTCCCATAGAAATATGTCAAATAAGCGCTTAATAAACGTGAAATATTTTTTATGAATAAGGCAGTTAAAATACAATCATACCAATCATGAAAAAAAATTCCGGGCGAGTTTTTTACTTCTTTCCTATCATGAATAAAATTCCACGTGAAATTTTTCCCGGAGAACAATTTCAACTAATAGCAAGCAAGTTATAGGGAAAACAAAAAATTTGGAAAAGGGAGAAATTTCACGCGGAATTTTATTAATGATAGCCCTGATAATGAATTTGTTTTTTCCCCTTTTTACCAAATGCGGGATTAACAGAACTCCGCGGGAAAAATGTAGGTATTCAGGGCAATCATGAATAAATTTCCGCGAGGAATTTCACCTTTTTCCAATTAGAATTTTTTGTTTTCCCTATTACTTGCTAATTTTTGAAATTGTTCCCCGGAGAAATTTCTTGCCGAATTTTAGTCATGATTGCCCTCATTAGGAACGAATTTGAACTTTCTTTTTCACTGAAAATCTTTCCCTTGCAAAACAGAAGTGAGTTTACATAAAAATATACTTAATACTTCATTAAACCAAAATCTAAATAAAGTAATATTTTATAGTTGTTGTACTTCAAAAAAAAAAACATAAATAATGCTTAAATACATCATTTGAAAATTTGTTTTAATTTATTTTTTCAATTTGGTGAATTTCAATAATTTTGTTTATGCTTGCACTAAAAAAAGCGACAAAGCGGCAACGAGTTTCGTAATGCGGAGAGGAATTTATTATTGCATTAACTTTTTCTTGAGAAAATTATTTTCTGTGAGAATTAAATTCCGAAGGAATATTCATGATTGGCCTGAATAAAGACGCACCAACAAATCAGCTACGAGGATGGGTCATTAAATCAGTGTCCTTTTGAATTTTCCGACTCTTAATTGAAATGACAACACTGCTCCTGTAAGACTTGCGGAAGTTCGTTGTGACCGTACAAGCCGAACATTCTGGACTCCCAGTTGAGGTCTCTACATCCGAAACAATAAAAAAAATACACGATGTGGTTTTAGCCGATCGGAGATTGAAAGCGAGAGAGATTGCGGAAGCCATAGGCATCTCTCATGCCTCATAGGTTTCAATTATTAATGATTATAATTGGGCAAGATGCGTGTCCCGTTTGCTCACAATTGACCACAAATGCATGTGCAGTTTCCATGGCTAAAATCTATCAATGGGCTACGAATCGCTCCCTCATGTGCCCTATTCTCCAGATTTAGCCCCTACTTAAAGAAATGCCGGCGGAAAGATATTTGACTCCCAACAATGAATCATCTCACAAACAAATGCATATTTTGATGACCTTTGCAAACTGTATTTTTCGGAAGGGATAACAAAATTGGAGAAACGTTGGACTAATAAAAATAAAATAAAAATTGATTAAAAGGCATTATAAACCATGGGTAAAACGGCAGAGTTGAGCTTGGTTACCAGATCTTCGATGGTAGCAAAGTTTAAAGCTGGAACGCCAGTAAAAGACATTGCAAAAGAGTTCAATGTTTCGCGTCAAACTGTGCACTATCAAATTAATAAGTTTAAAAAACTTAACGACGTAAAAAACTTAGGAGATCAGGTGCAAAACGTAAAACAACGCACACTGAAGACCGAGTCCTTCTACGAGAATTTAAAAAAAAATGTTTTCTGAAGCCTCAATCTGTTGCAGATCAATGGAATTTGACGGCCAAGAATCCAGTCAGTGAGCGCACTGTTAGACGACGTTTAAAGGAAGGAGATTTTAAGATAATTAAAGCTAAGGACGTGCCGTACATAACAAAGTCAAACAAGCTAAAAAGACTGGCCTTTCCAAAGGAATACTTAAGCAAACCAAAAGAGTTCTGGAGAAGTGTTCTATGGACAAATGAAAGCTCCTTTGAGTATAACTCATCCAAAAACACGTTTTTTGTAAGATTGCCAAAGGTAGTACGTCAAAAGAAACGACCAACTTATCAAAAAGTGAGCCATGGTGGAGGCTCTGTCATGTTCTGGGGATGTGTTGCGTATAATGGGCTGGATGACTTGGTTCCTGTCACCGGTTCGATGAACCAAAACCAATATTTGTTTACGTTGAATGAAAATGCCTTTCCTTCTGTTGAAAATCTTATTGAGGAATCATTTATCCTGCAACAGGATAATGCCCCGTGCCACAAAGCCCGGATGATACTAAGTTTTTGAAGGATGTTGGTGTTAATACTTTAGACTGGCCACCTCAAAGTCCAGATTTGAATAATTTAGAAAACGTCTGGTCTCTTTTGAAACGCAAAAGAACAGTTTCGTTAAATAAACCCAGAGAGGAGACAATTTCTGAGGTCACTTCCCTATGGGAAGAGATATCTCCAGAGATTCTTAAAAATTTAGTGGATTCAGTACCAAGACGTCTTCAAAAAGTTATTGAAGCCAAAGGAGGACATATATTTTACCAACTTATTCTTCATTTCTTTACTTTTGTTAAGTTTAAGCACTGTTATCTTAGTATTACATTTTTATCAAAATACTTATGCCAACATATGAAATTACAAATTAATTTATATCTTTTTAAGTTTCTGTGAAATCATACTTGTTTGCTTATTTTTAAGTTTGCACAAGTTATTATTAAAAAGGAAAAAATAAACAAGCATTTTTAACAAAACCGTTTAAAAATCAATCGTAAAAATGCACGATTTTTATTTCGTCAAAATATGCCGACTAATGTATGTCATAATCCGAAAATGGCGTTTTTACGTAACGAGTTGTACGATTATAGACCCCTGTTTTTTTTAATCACTGAGTTAATGATCCCACTTCGTATTAAGAGTTTGTCTTTGAAATAACTGTGATTTTCAGAACAGGTCAATAATATTGTATTCGCATTTTTTTCTCTTCGTTTGTTTCTTTTGTTGTTTATTTCGTAGTGTGTAATTCACTCCGTGGCGTAGTGGAGATTTTAAAAATAAAAAGGGCAATTATGAATTAAATTCCGCGAAAGAATATCTCGCGGAATTTTTATTTTAAAAATTTCCCATTTTTTCCAAAATTATCTGATTATACTTTTCTCGCTGTCTAAAGCTAAGTCTAGACTATATGTTGAATCAGCATATTTATGGTGAAAAATTTTTTACCGGTGCCAACTTATCGTGTAGACACAAAATTTTTTCAATATACGTATGCTTAAGTATATATGAAGGACATTTGTTAAAGTTGCCAGCAAACGTTTGTTCAAGATTTTAGCATATCGTGTAGACGCCATATTTTTACTTTATAACAAATTTTCTATGTATGATGTCATATATGTTATTTGTTGAAAAGCCTATTTAAGCTTTTCAGCATACGGCAAATTTGAAAGCAAATAGAGTTGATATTTTAGCTCTACTCATGTATGTAGTGTTAGCTGATTTGTAACTTTTTCTCTTAAATTCGGCAATTTACTGCATATTAAACTTATTGTACCATTGATTAAAACGAAACGGTAAATGAAAAATATACTGCATAAATGTTAATGGTGGATTCGGGTGAGTAAAAAAAACTAAGGGCAATAACAATTTCATAAAAAAAATCAGGCTATTCTGAAGAAGATAATCCCTCTTATTCCAGCTTCCTTCCGATTTTGCAACTTCTCGCGAATTTTTGCAAACTTCGCAACAAAAGAGACTTTTCGCATGCTTTCAGCCTCCTAAGAGTTTTGCCGATTTTAAAAAATAAAAGAATTGGTCATCATCCCGCTGATAGTAATTTTCGTCATTTTCGCGATTTTATTGAATTTTTTGCCGATTTAGTCGATTTTTAATCATTATTATGGCTGTTTCAAAATTATGCAAATTCTCGCACTTTTTTTTTTTGCAAAATTTGAGATAAAAGCTACTTTTTACGTCTTCAGTTTCTTGGCGGTTTTGCCGATTTTAAAAAAAATTATTAAACTTTGCTATCATCCCGCTCTTAATAAATTTTTTCAAATTTACGTAATGTTCGCGATTTTCACGGAATTTTTGCACTTCTTACAGTTTTAGCGATTTTTAATTCATATTATGGCTTGTTAAATTTTTGCCAATTTTCGCCAATTTTTACTAAGTTCGCAATAAAAGCGGCCTTTTGTGTGGTTTTTACCAGTTTTAAAAGTTTTGAAGAGTTTAAAAAAATTTCAGACTTGTCATCCTGCTGTTGCAGCTTTTTTCCAATTTCCGTCATTTCGCCAATTTCTTTATCATTATATACATACATGTATAATTGCAAAAATATAAATTTTTTCACTAACAGCGATATACATATATAAATTAATAATACAAGAGAGAGAGAGAATTGTCACATGACTCAACATATGTATCAGAATACGAAATTCAACCTACTGTGTAGACACAAAAATTCTATGCTAACTCATATGTTGTATTATCATTTGCTGACATATGATGACTTTAAAAAATTTGGGACTTTCAGCATATTGTGTAGACGACTAAAGGTACGGTCACACTTGGCAAACAAAAAAGCGTAACCACAAAATGCTAATGAAAAATCTTTTAATTCAGAGAAAAGTTTGTCAAGTTAAAGAGTAGCCAATAGTGTTGGATTCTATGACATTATCTATTAGTTGTGTTCGAAACTGTTTAATTTGATAAACAAGTGTCTGGATCAAAACTATTTTCATTAGTGGTTGTTGGTTACGCTTTTCTGGGCAAATGTTTGACAAGTGTGACCGTAGCTTAAAGTATATATATGCTGACATCAGGATTTTGTTGTTATATTTAAGCATATGAATGTAAGCATATATTTGCTGATTCAACATATCGTCTAGACTTAGCTTTAAATTAGTTTTACACAAATATTTTATTTTTCATCCGTAGGACAATTTAATGCCGCCCCCACTCTTCTGGAAAAACAACAAGAGAATCTTTGTGCCCGTTTGAAGTCTTTAAAGGAAAAACAGAGTTTGAACACTTCGTTTAGCGGAGGAAGTGGTAATCGTTCACGTTTCTCATCATTTAGTGAAAGTGTTGCCAATGGTCATTTTGGATTGAGAAAAGGTAATTTTAAATATAAAATACTCTTAAACTAAATGTGAAATGATAATTAATTGATAGTAAATTTTGAAAGCTTAAGCTTACCAGTAAAACTGGGTAATCCATTAAAAATTTGTACTTACGGCCCATTTTTTGAGTTGATTCTATTATTTTGTTTGCAATGTTAAGCATATGAATAACTTCAAATTGCGCTGCTACTTGATTATTTTGGAAACGATAGCAGCATCATAAGTAGCTCATATTCAAGCATAAGTAGCGCAATTCACCGGTCATATTAAATTTAAAATCATATAAAGCATTAAAAACATTCACTATAGCAAGCTACCGACTTCAAAATGTCAAGGATAGAACACGACGGCAGGTTGTTCTCCATGCTGATTTTTTCATTGTAATCCAATTAAAACAATTTAAATTTTTGTTAGCGGCAATGAACAAATATGGACTGATGTTTTCTTCTGTATTGCGAGATATAGAGAGAAATGGACTCTCTGAGAGCATTTGTATGTATCTTACTCTTTTGTGCCAACTGTTTCATACTTGTCAAGGTCTATTTCAGCGGCCATCAAAACCTATTTTGTTTTGGTACCAAAACTTTCAAAAATTATAAAAATATTTGACACATATTCTTATTTTAAAATTGTAAAAAATAATTTGTAATTGAAAGGGGAAAAGAAAAAAGAAAAATACTAAATATTAAAAAACAAAAACAATGAACATATATCCTGAAGAAGTTAACCGAAGGTTAACGAAATATTGATCAAATAAAATACAAATATTACCAGACCTAAGCTCAAAAAAATAGTTTAATTGAATATATAAAAAATGTCGAAAAATTAAATAAAAGAAGTTTATTTTCCAATAAAAGTATAAAAACATATATAGTAACATATAAGTATAAATGTTTTTATATGCTAATGTAAAAATACTCCCTTTTCGAAGTAATTTAATAAAAAAAAACGATTTTTTGCTATGTCCACTGTCTGAACTAATAATTTAGCAGTAATATCGGTATACCGGTGTTATAAACTCGGTAACGGTATGTACCGGTAATACCGATACCGAAATAAACAAAATACCGATACCGTTAAAGATACCGAAATTTAAAAAATAGTTGTACCGGTATCAATACCGATACCGTTATTTGTTTCGGTTGCCAACTTTGATTTTGACACTTTTTCTCATTTTGGCGATTTTTTTAGTTTTTTTTTTTTTTTTTTTTGCAATTTGGCGATTTTTTTTAATTTTGGCATTATTTTTTTCATATTAACAATTATTTTGTTCCTGGAGCATTTTTCGCGTTTGGCGATTTTTTTTCGGTTTTTGGCGGTTTTTTTCATTTGGACGATTTTTTCGAATTTATTTTATTTTATTTTTATTTAATTTTGGCGACTTTTTTCGTTTTGGCGATTTTTTTGAATTTTTGCCGATTTTTTTTATTTTGGTTTGGTGATTTTATAATTTTGAGATTTTTTAGTTTTACCGTTTTTGAAAATTTTAAAAACCTCTTACGGTTTCCAAGATATAGCAAGTTGTCAAAATTACATAGTCAAAATTGCATTAACTGATGGACCACCCTTTAATTTAAGTTTTTTTAAATGTTAGTGTTAATTGTTGTAGTCTATACAAAAATACACTCACTAATATACGTATGTACATACAATTGTATGTATATTACATGGGATTTTAAAATTTTTCGCTGCTCGTTTTGGAATACCCTTTAATTTTTAATTCTCATGTATTTGTTGTATTAGCGGCCAATGTTCTACATACTCTGTCCAAATTTCAGGTCCGTAGCTCTTACGGTTCCTGAGGAAATACCTTGTGACGGACAGACGGACAGCGCAACAATGAATTTATAAAAGCATTTTTTTAAATAGTTGTGCTGTAATTATCGAAATACTTTCTTGGCAAAAGTTTTAGGGTGTCACATTAGGGTGGTAGGAAATGAGATCGCTATATCAAACTTTAAGATCGGACTGTAAATATGAAAGATATAACGAAAAAACTTAAAAGGCGACCCCTACGTTCGGCAAAACAATAAATAATTTTTTTTGAAATGCCCTTGGAACAATACTTTATATTACGGAGAACTTTTTTCTAATGCACATGCTAGTTAATTTGCTTATTTTTGTTCTACTTAAGACTAATCTTTTTGGTTTGTTATTGGTTTAATTTTTGCCACACGCCCATGGCTATTAATTTTAGTTAGTTAGTTTTAGTAGTTTTAAATATTATTGATATACTTTTTATAGTTAAACTATAAAAATAACCATGAATTAAGGATTTCTGAAACTTTCTGGAAACTTTTACTTTTAAAATTATGTAAATATTTCCTTTTTAATATCAATCTGCTGAGAAAAGGCTGGTTCGTTGTGATTTATAAGAATTGAATTAAAATTTTTATTTTGTATTTCAGAAGATGAAGAAATCGACATTATGCGCAATCGTAATCTTAGTATATCAAGCAGTATTGGCGGTGGTGATTTGCTCGACAATTGCCTAGAAGAGATCTCATCAACGTCGACATCAATGTCCTCCTCCCGCGAACCAAGTCCAGAGCGTTGTTATACTAGCATTCATAAAATGTTAACAACATCGGCAACAACTGCAATGACAAATGCAGCTACAACAAGTCATAGCAATAATGGACAAACAACAACACCATCAACAACATCATCATCCTCAACAACATAATATGAGTTGTGATAAAAGTGAATTGATTGGTCTGGAGTGTAAACAAAGTGTTGATACAGTTTAATTGAGATGCTGATCAAATAAAGATTTGAATTTTTTTTAAAGAACTTTGATATACACAGATTCGTAAGGATTCTTGATACAGGGATAGTTTTTTGTTTATATATATTTTTTTGTTGTTTGTTTGCAAAATGTGTTGAATAAGTAAAACGTTAATTTCCTTAAAGGCAAAATAATTGAATCGAATATAAAACTTTTTTGGAAAGTCGTAAGGATAAACTTATATACGTATGTATGTATGTATATAATTGTATATTGGTACATACATATGTATGAAAATGCATACATGTTTAGATAAGTGTACATAGCGAATAATGTTAATCAAAAATGTCTTATTTCATTTCCCCTCGAAAAAAATAAATAAAAATATTACGTATAAAAAGATTATGGTTAGATTTAGAGAAAAGGGAAATTGTAATTACTATTATTTAAAAAAATAGTTCTTAAACTATTTTTATAAACTCTTCTTATAGCCTTTTTATTTTCTAAACATTAAATTCTATTTAAACTTTTATATAACTAAAAAGGTGGCTTCTCACAACTGTACTATATGTGTTAAGCGAATATTTGTTTAACATTAATAAAGTTTTGCTAAAGCAGAATTTCTTCAAATAGTAAACGTGTTGTTATGTCTGCTGTTGCTTAAATCAAAGATTCCTTTTTGTCTCAAAAGGGTTTTGCAAATAAACATACATATTTATAAAAGCATGATAACACGTCTTCATAATGAGTAACTATTTACAGCTTCTCTGGATTTTGTAGCGTAGTCGGTCATATTGGCTTAACACTTTCTTTCTCTATATTTTGTTTAGTTGAATCAATAATCATCAGCTATTAATCCTTTTTATTTGTCTTTCTTTACTAGATTTTATTAAAAAAAAAAATGTGTAAATTTAATTTTCTTATGGAAATGTCTTATCATTTGAACATTTGTTTACATTTCCTTTTCAATTTAAAATTCACTTTATGTTATTTTAAGTCTTTTTTTTTACACTTTTTATCTTAATCCTTAAAGCTTTCATTCAGCCTTCAAATATTTTATTTAAAATTTTAATGTTTAGATATTGTTTAATGAATTAAATATACGTTATAATAATTAAAGCAAAATAAAAAAAAACCAAAATGAATTTATAATTTAAATATATGTTACTCGTATGTATATAGGAAAACCATCCCTGTACATTATTTACAAAATAGATTAAAATTAATTTTATATTTATATAAATTACAAAAAAAAAACTTATGTATATTTTTAATAAAAATGTAAAAAATGTGTAAAAATTCAATTAAAACCCCCATTAATTAATTAATTCTTCAAACTTAACTAAAACAATAAAACTAATAAAATAAAATAACATTAAAAATAAAAATAGTTTTACTCAAAATCAAACAACCAACCCTCCTTCATTACTCTTGAAATTTAAAATCCCAAGTCGAGCTACTTTAACTACAACTAACTTCCCTTCTTAAGCTCTTTGTGTTGTACATAGACTTCTAACTATACATACATATTTTACGAAAACCATTATTTATATGTGTATATTATATAAGTTTCACAACTATTATAATAAGATAGAACAGTTTTTAAACTGAGCCTATTTTATGACAGTTACTTGTAAATATTATTTACATATTTTTTAATAACTTAAAAATAGTACAAAAATCTAAAAAAAAAAACTAAATTTAAATACATCAATCTAAAAGATATACATTAATTAAAAAAAGAGAATTTTTTAATACTTGCTTTAAATTTGGCTCCCATTTTAAAAGTATGTAAACACTAAGTTAATTTTAACTTAAATAATAAATATATACAATTACTTTTAGATATTAAGTGTATTTTTATTATATTAATAAGTAAAGGAACTAAATATATATTTTTTAATTATTTTTATTTTTCTACTATTCTCTGTTTGTTTTAACGTCTTTTAACATCTCTACTTTCCCTATTCCCCCACTCCTTACCATTTAATGAAATAAGTAAACACAAAATCAGCAAAGGGCTGTTGCTCTTTAATTAAATTCGGAATTAGGGCGTTTTCGAATTTGCCTGCTATTATACATACTGCAATTCGCAATCAGTCACTTTCGATTCGAATTTTAGAGCAATTTCGCCCCTCTCCAGTTTTAAATATTTTTATTCTTATGTATTAAAAACAAAGAAAATGAAAAAAACATACTTATTAAACTTTAAAATACATTTAAAAGTGAAAATAAAAACAATTAAAAATAAAAGAAGTTGTATAAATTAATCTATTAATTAATTAATCATTAAAAAATTCAATACAATAAAACAAAAAATAAAACATGTATTAGAATTATGTTTTTATTTTTTAAATTAAGCGAATGATCGAAAGAAAAAAAATCAAATCAACTTGTTTGAAAATAAATAAAAAAATATTATAATGACAAAAATAGTTAAAAAGTCATCCTCATTTTCTGCATTTCGATTACATTTCCTAAATGAAAGTTCCCAAACAGAGAAAATTTCAATTCGAATCGAAATGCAGACAGGGACGAATGTTTTATTTACTAGTGGCCTGCGTAAAAAGTCTTGAAATGTAAATACGTCTTGTTTTTTAAATGTATTCTCGTGGCATGTATTATACTAAACCAATAATGAATGCTGTTGTTTAATAAGCGAAGCACGATGGATGTATTCATGTTCTTGTATATGAGTGTTTACACGTGATGTCGCGAAGACTTTTTGTTCGTAACAAACAATAAAAATAAGTAGTGTTGATGAGTGTATGCTTGTTATTTTGCATATTGAACGTCCGAGTGTGTGTGTGCGTAATATGTAGATGGCAAGCTATTGTTTTTAAGGTTGGGTTTTAAAGCAAGCGAACACAACTAATGTCAATGCGTGTGTGCGTTTGTATATGCGCAGAAAAATAAAAGATTACACACACAACTTGTGTGCGTATGTACATCAAGGTTGGAAACCGAAACTAATAACGGTATCGGTATTGATACCGGTACAACTTTTTTTCAATTTCGGTATCGGTATCGGTATTTTTTTTATTTCGGTATCGGTATTACCGTTACATACCGGTACCGAGCTTATAATACCGGTATACCGATATTACTGCTAAATTTATAAGTTCAGACAGTGGACATAGCAAAAAATCTTTTTTTTTGTTAAATTACTTCGAAAAGTTAAATAGCTGAATCTCTACCTACCCAAGTAGATAGACTAGAGTGCTGATGAAGTGAGTGGCTGCACAGAAAAGCATCGGTATTTCCCCCAGCTATAAAGTCTAGTTTCATTTTTCTTCTCTTCTTTAGAAACTCACATTAATTAATAATAATATTTCATTCAATAAGAATCGAAATTACTGAACTTAAGCCCGAATAAGAAATTATTTCTGATTAAAATTCACTACAGTTCAATTAAATCTAAAAATGTCTCATATTTCAAAAAATCTTATCTGCGTCCGGCGAAAAATAAGAATAATGCTTAAATACTGAAAAGTCCCAGTTTTAGGATTTTGTAATTTTTTTAAATTCCCGGGAACTCAAAAGCAAATTGTATTTGTTATTACTTTCAGTGTATTGCATCATTTTCTACCTAAGAAAGACTTTTCACCCGAAAATAGTTATTGGCAAAATTTTTTTTATAATAGCGAAATAATTAACCCACTTCTTTTAATGTTACAAATTTTGTACCTTATTCATAATAAGTTTCATTTTCTAAATCTAACAACATTTGACTCCTCCATTAGCAGAACAGTGGACAAAGGTTGGTAAAAAAGCCAATTTTTATATTTTTTCTCGAATATTTCCTAAACTTAGCGAAAACCCATAAATGTAGCAGGCTTTTTGTAGCTCTTGGATAGAAAAAAAATCTACTTGCGAAAATCTTTTTAATCTGATCAAAAACATGAGCTTGGCATCGATTTTAATTTTTATTAACGCAAGTTTACCCATTTTGGTTCCCCCTTCAAAGATATAGGGCCTTATATATAATCAAGAATTGGCATGAAGTTAGCATAAGTGACAAAATTGAACATGGTCTT
This sequence comes from Tachina fera, assembly GCA_905220375.1. Lineage (NCBI taxonomy): Eukaryota > Metazoa > Arthropoda > Insecta > Diptera > Tachinidae > Tachina > Tachina fera. The sequence goes on from LR999964.1 coordinate 114,749,588, forward strand.
AACGTGCTTTGCCATATAATTTTACATTAAAAATTGTGCTAGGATGTAATCGTGTGTTAAAAGTACATTAGGTCTGTCTGCGTACACATATTTTGCATAATTTTGTGCAAAATGTTACAAAATCTTGCAAAATGTTGTCTGCGTACTCCAAATCTCTTGCAGCGAGAGAGCCAAAAAGATAATTTTTTGACAGTTGGAAGTTAGAGAACTTGCAAAATGTTGCTGGAGAAATTTCCGCTTGCAAGATTTTGCAACTAGTTTGAACAGCTGTTTTTATTATTTTTGAATGAAATAATTTTTGTGTGGTAAATAGTTAGAATTTGTTGATTTTTAACGTTTATAATAAATTATAATAAACAAAACATTTTATTTCATACCAGAAACGTCCAAATATACAGTGCAACCGTGGCGTAAAAGCAGAACCAATGATTCCAATAATGCTATTTTTCTGGGTAAAATTCTTTTGCTTTATTTCAATTGTTTACACGCCGATCAGCTGTTTTCTTGCAAGATTTTACTGGATACTGTCTGCGTACTTTTTAAAATATTTTCAGCCGACAGAGTAAAATTGGTCTTACTCTCCCAAAAAAGTTTACTGAGTATTTGCTACTGGAAAAGTACGCAGACAGACCTATTATGTGACAATTTTTAATGTCAAATTTTATATAGAAATTCGTCAACACGTAATTCAATTTTGTCACTTATGCTAACATCATGCCATTTTTTGATTATACATGCGGCCGATATAGTCTAAATTCCAGACTTAAACTCTGTGCTGTATTAAATTAATAACAATCGGACAGCTAGTTTAAAAACTGCAGAATTATTTCGAATTGTTTTAAAAAATCCCCACTGTGTATCGGCTACTTAGGCCCCACCAGAAGGCACCGTCGGATCGAGCTAAAAAATTATGACCTCATTTATGGCAGCAAAACTCATATTTTAGACAGAGAACATGTGTAGTATATCAATTAAAGAAAAAATCTTTGCGACCAATCTAATGTGCATACATTACAAAAGCACTCTTCAAACCTTTAAATCTCCGCATTATCTCGTGTATCTGGAACAGCCAATATAAATGTGGCTTAGAAATGCTTTGCTCTTTTCACGAAATTAAAACATTTATATGTCTAGTGAGACGTTTTTCGTTCCTAAAGGCATTAAGCAGTTCTCCAAGATTGTTAGTATTTCGCACTAGTGATGATTATGATTGCACTTTCATAAGAATGTGTAAAGGCGAACAAAAACGTGTTTATATAAGAAAGTTAATTGAAATATATATTTGAAATTTTATTTTTAGTAGGAATCGGTATACCGGTACATACCGGTATAGACATAAACGGTATCCTCGATACCGGTATTTTCTTACCGAAATGGATTTCGGTATCGGTATCTAATTATAGCGGTATTTGAATCGGTATCGGTATTTTTACGATACCGTTTGCCAACCTTGATGTACATGCGTGAAGTTTGTATACGCGCCCATTCGTATGAAGAAGCAAGCATCACAAATTTTTCAGTAACGAATATTTTCTTTACTCCTATACCTGAAATAAATGTCTTGCCAACAGTGTTGTTTAGCGCTTGTTTTAGAAGATTTCGCTGTAATAAAGCATTTGAAAAATCCCCATGTCTTAAAAGTTCTTGTAATTGGTCTTGTGCAGGTCTTTAATGAACATACATATCGTCACCTTAAAGACCAGACTACCTAGGCTGAGTTTACATCTGGCATTTCTTGTGTGTCATTTGCCCAAAAAAGCGTAACCAACTAATTACTAATTAAAATCTGTTTGATTCAGACCAGTGTTGTCAGATTTATTTTCAGCCTCCTCGCCAAATGACTTGTCGAATATCGCCAATATAATAAAACATTAAGCATCGTTATTTTGTAATTACATTAAAAATATTGTTAAATTTTAAATTCAGTAGGTAACGTCTATCGTAAAACATAAAAATTATATTACTTGGAAAAAATTAAGAAAAGTGTACATTAATAACTGGCGTACAAAAAGTAGTTGAAAGATGAATCTAAATAGGATAAATTAAACTTGAGCACCAAGATAAAAATTGTTATTTAAGTCTTGTGATAAAACGAGGGATCGAAAATAACGATTATTTCCAAATTTAAACTAAAACAATTACACCAATAGAAAAGTCCTACGTGCACAAGGAATATTCCAAGGTACTCCATGTTACATGGACTCTACCTATAGATTCAATGATTTTTATTTTATTTTGATTTTGATTTATTCCTCACAAAATAACAGCTCCTTTCTGATTTAAATTTTTTTCCTCAAAAAATTTTTAATTTTTAAAATGATAAACCATGATATAAATATAGAAGGTACTTCCATTCTTTCATTTTTTCCTGACAATCACCTTCTTACAACTATAGGTATTCTGAAGTTTTTGTTAAAATCGTGTTACCGTATTAATTTAATATTTCCCCCTCTGTTTCCTGTTTGTTTGAAAATTTTATTCAAAAATTATTTCAAAATTGTTTTTATAAAATATATAAAATGTATAAACTAAGCAAATAATGCATAAATTCTGTTCGACGATTGAAGCGTCTTGTCTATGGCCGAAAAAAAGCCGCAGTTGTGTGATTCTTTAAAACATTATTTATTGTCTATGCTAAAAGGTTCGTGTATTTGCTTTATGATTTTGTTCCACATTATACCCAAACACATATTTTTTCATATATTTTTCAAACTATTGTATAATACATTAATTTAATTTTTATGTTTTAAGAACATGGTTTTAAGAACATGGTCATCAGTTCTCGTGGTACCTTCATAGCGAACAGTCGATTAGCGGAATTTTTTTTTACATACCAAACAAACAAAAAATTATACAAAAAATATTCGTAGTACATATTATTCGTAATAGGTACATAACGACTTTAATAAATAAGCTTTATTGCTCTGATAATATTTTTTACATAGTGGAAATAACAAATACAAAAAAAAACGCAAACAAAAAAACATAAACAGTGACATTGAGGAGTACTCTATACGAGTAACTCAAAAACAAATAAACAATCAAAAATTACAAAAACAAAAAAAAAACCGTAAGCAAAAAAACACAAAAAGTGCCCTTGAGGAATACTCTATATGAGTACCTCAAATACAAAAAATTATGAAGTGAGTTCTAACGGCAGAAATGCCTATTTTACTGTGAGTTCTGAAGCTCTTAATGAAAAAAATATAAATAATAAATCTAATGAAAGTGTTTTTGTAACGACAAAGCCAATATTTCGTCAGCGATCAACTTCGCTTTGTCCAATGCCAAATAGTAGTGATTCATTAACATTACAATTGCCTAGTACTTCCTCATATAAGTCAGTAATATCATCCCCTTCAGGCTCGTATTCATCACTTAACAAAGTTATCACTACAGATAACAGTAGCTCAAAACCCAAGGTGCAAGTCGGTATGGACAGATATATAACCGTGGTAAAGCGTGGGCGAAGCCCGAATTCTTCAAAAATTTCATCCGCTCCAAAGATGTCTAGGGATAACAGCGCATCCTCAACTAATCGTCAAAACCGATTTAAAATTTTGCAAGATGAGAACGACAATCCCGATGTATCCTCGAAGAAAACATTCAAGCCACCACCAATCTACTTGAGAGAGAAAAATTCAAATGCCCTTATTAAAAAATTAATTTCGGTCATTGGTGAAAATAAAAATAAACTCCACATTGTCCCAATAAAACGTGGCAACATCGATGAAACGAAAATTCAAATTTATGACGAAAAGGATTTCCGCAAAATGGTTTCTAAATTTGAAACAAATAAAACAAGCTTCTACACATACCAGCTTAAGAGCGCTAAAGGCCTGCAGATCGTATTGAAGGGCATAGATTCTTATGTTGTCCCTGAAGAAATGAAAGATGCACTCGTCCTCCAGGGATTTAAGGTAAAGAATGTATCTAACATAATGAACAGAGAAAAGGTACCCCAACCCTTATTTCGTGTTGAACTTTAGCCCAATGATATATAATTGAAAAAAAACGAGACTCATCCTATTTATAACCTAAAATACCTTTTATACAGAAAAATCACAGTTGAAGAGCCACATAAGCGTGCAGGTCCCGTGCAGTGTCATAATTGCCAAGAATATGGCCATACAAAAGCTTACTGCAATTTACCTACAGTGTGTGTTATCTGCGGTGAATTGCACGGTACTGCAAGTTGTAACAAACCAAAAGATCAAGCGGAAAAAAATGCAGTAATTGTGGAGGTAATCACACCGCTAACTACAGAGGATGTCCTGTGTACACTTTCGTCAAGCAGGCTATGGTGCAAAAACCTAAATTATCTCCAGCTCAACCATTAAACGCGTACTCCGCCACTTTTGCTCAAGTGAGCCAACCAGTTACTTCACGTGTATCGTATGCCGATGCTGCTAAGACTAGTTCTATTGCCACACAAAATGTTTCACCGCCAAATAATTCAACGAATGCAAATTCAAGCTTTAACTTTAGTCGCCTGGAAGCTACTATTGAGAGTCTGGTGCAAACTACAAACAACTTTACAACAAATATGACCAGCATGATGCAAGAAATGCTGCGAATGCAGAATATACTGCTTCAAGCATTAGTTAACAAACCATGAACATGTTAAAAATATGTTTCTGGAACGCAAACGGCATTCGCCAGCATAAAAATGAACTTGAGCACTTCCTCATGGAAAAAAATATTGATATAATGTTGGTCTCTGAGACTCATTTGACTTCAAGGAGCTTATTTAAAATAAATGGTTACACTCTATATGATTCAAAGGACCCGAGGGGGAGAGCATGCGGTGGGTCAGCAATTCTAATTAAGTTAAGACTCAAACACTATGTCCTTGATAACATTTGTGAAGAACATCTACAAGCAATAAATATCTGCATTGAAAATTTTTGTACAAATTTCGTGATATCTTCAATTTAATCCCCTCCCAGATTTTCAATTACTGAGGACCAATATGAGAAATTCTACAAATCTCTTGGACCTTGTTTCGTAGCAGCTGGCGACTACAATGGTAAGCATACGTTCTGGGGTTCGCGTCTTATTACGCCTAGACGTAGGGCGTTGTTCAACACAATTTCAAAAATGGGCTTGGATGTTATTTCGAGTGGGGAGCCTACTTACTGGCCTACTGACGTACGAAAAATTCCGGATGTTATAGATTTCGGCGTCATAAAAAGTATTTCTAGGGAATTAATTCACGTTGAAGCTTCCCTAGATCTCTCGTCCGATCACTCTCCCACTTTGGCAAGCTGGAAGCTTGCAAAGATCTGACCAAGGCAGAATCATACAGGCCAATAAGCCTGCTATCAACAATGTCAAAACTTTTCGAAAAACTGCTCATGTCAAAATTGTCCCCATTTCTAATTGGTAGTGGGTGCATCCCAGACCATCAGTTTGGTTTTAGAAGTCAACATAGCGCCATTGAACAAACGCATAGATTGGTTCAATGTATAAGAAGAACATTTGAAGAAAAGAAGTACTGTTCTGCACTGTTTATTGACGTTTCGCAGGCATTTGATAAAGTGTGGCATGAAGGTCTAATTTTAAAATTAAAATCATATCTACCAATAAATTTGGGGAATTTATTAGAAAGTTACATTACTACCCGGAAGTTCACGGTTGTGGAAGGGGAATTCATGAGTGTGCCCGAATCTATCTCATCCGGTGTGCCACAGGGGAGTATACTGGGGCCATTTTTATATTTGATTTATACTTGTGATATGCCTGTGAGCAGTAGTATCCACACTTCTACATTTGCCGACGATACCGCCTGCCTTAGTATGCACGAAAACCCTGATGAGGCATCCCGAAAACTCCAGGAACACATTAGCCAGATGGAACTATGGTTAAACTTATGGAGAATTAAGGCAAATGAACAAAAGTGTGTTCATATAACATTTACCTTACGAAGAGATACTTGTTCCCCCATTCGAATTAATAATCAAGTTGTTCCTCAACATTCACATGTGAAATATCTTGGTATACACCTCGATCGACGGCTTACATGGAAACATCACATTGACTATAAGTTAACTCAAATGAAACTAAAATTAACTCAGGTACATTGGCTGATTGGCAGAAATTCAACACTCAGCCTAGACTGTAAACTTTTAATATACAAGTCGCTTTTAAAGCCAATATGGTGTTACGGTATCCAGTTATGGGGCACTGCTTCTGCTTCCAATGTAGAGAGAATTCAACGAAGACAAAACAAAATTTTAAGGTTAATAACATCTGCTCCATGGTACATTAAGAATTCAAATATACATCGTGATTTAAATATGCCACTAGTGACTGAAGAAATTGCAAAATACGCAGGCAAATATCTAACAAAACTCGAGTCACATCCTAATGCGCTTGCTCGTATATTTTGAACTTTACTGGACACATCCGTTTAAAAAAGAGAGACACAAGGGCTCTAATACTAAACACTCCGAATGAAGTTGCTTGAAAATACTTTTTTTTTTGCTTATCACTACTTATGTATTATTTACAACTATCACTTAGTTATGTCTGACATTGGTCGGGCCTATTAATTGTATGTTAGATTTAAGATTTGAATACTTATTGTTTGTTCATATATGAAGATACAATAAATAAAAAAAACTTCATAAAAATAAAAAAAAGAACATGGTAACAATATTTTTAGTTTTCATTATCAAAAACAACAACCATTTTTTAATTAAATAATTTAGAGAATTCAAAATCAAGAACTTAAAAGTATTTTCAAACAAAAACATCCTAAATATTCTTACTGAATTAGGACATAAGTAAAAATATTAGTGCAGTATTTTTTTAATTCTCTTCATTTTCTGGTGTTCGTCAAAAGTGGCTAACAGCTTATAATATCTGTGAAATAGACTTGCCAAAAGATCTTCAATATTTTAGAAGAAGATGTTACAATCAACAAAAAACAAATTATGTAGATTAAACAAAATGCAATATCAATGAAAATTTGTTAAACTTAATAATTGAGGGTGGCGTTGGCTGAAGTAGTTAGCACGTTGACTACAAAACCGAAGGTCCTGGGTTCGATTCCGGTCTCCGACAGTCATTAAAAATAACATCACCACGCGTTTTTCTGATATTCATTAGTATAATTTGTATCATTTGTTGTAGGAAAAGTTCTAGTGATGCAGGCATAAGGCAGGCACTGGTCACTAAAAACTATACCGACTTCATCAGATACTAATCCTAATGTAATCAGGCGCCCTCCTTCGTTGTGTAGCAGAATCATCGGCGAAGTAAAATAACTAATAAAAGGCTACTAAACAAAGCTTCAAAAATTTAATTCGCCTCATTTGACACCAGAAGGTGCTGCAACACTGCATTATCAAAAATTCGTGCAAAGACAGAGTTGTAAAAGAATGAAGCTTTCCTCTATCTCTTCCTTCAAAAACCTGTCTTCTCTATCACTATCCCTTCCCTATCACCCTCTCTCACTATCTTCTCTTCAACTAACAGGTAGCACAAAGGGACCATTGTATTGGACCCAAGTGAGCTGGATTGCATTCTTCCTTACCAGCAGCCTGCTAACCTAACCTAATACAAATTCCTTGTCAACTAATCAAAAATATCAATAAATTTGGTTTCTCAATCCCAAATTTAGATATAGAAATATAGTTAAAAGATTTGTATTAAGCAGAAAACATAAAAATATGAGATAAGTTATTATATAAACACTTTTAAATCTTCACAAATGTGTAGTTATCTATATTATATCACTTTAATTTTTCGCAAATAAGAGAATTACACATTTTTGTAAAAAAAATTTCTAGGGGAAGACTTAAATTTTTTACTATATGGGAACATTTTTCTTTATTTCTCTCAAAAAACAAACTTCTAAAATACCTATTTTTAAAAACAAAGAGAGAATGGAAGTACCTTCTATATTTATATCATGGAATAAACTATAAAAAAGTTAATTTAATTTAACATATAAGAATCTTTTTAAAGACTCTGGCGATAAATTCCATTTTTAAACGGGTAATATTAATTTTAACGCAAAAATTAAGCTTTCTAAATTTTAAAAATTAAGCAAAAAAAAAAATCAAAATCAAAAGGTAACTGTTATTTTGTGAGGAATAAATAAAAATCAAGAAATAACGATTAAAAAGTAATTTTTTAAACATAAATTATAACCGTTACGGCCCCTGAATAAAACTGAATCAACATTTGAATACATACATACATATATGTATTTAATTACATATATCATATCCTTGAAGTTGTAAGTACCAGCAGTATCGTCGTATTCATACACTCGAGGCGAGAACTCGTGCAGGCTTTTTGGTGCTTGATTATCAAAATGTTGATTCTAACTTACACAAGAAAGTTTTTCCCACTGTGTTTCATAAACACCAAATGATATTTTTTTCCATATTTTTTTTTAACTTCTTGAATTTCAGAAAATTTTGTTTGCGATAAAGAGTTACAAGAATTTTTTGCACGTAGTGTTTTATTTTGTAGGAAATATTCCTTAAAAAATTCATGTTTTTAACATTATTGTATTTTATTTGAAATCGTAAAAATATACCCAAAAATATCGCCAAGGCGGTTCAAATATCGCCAAGTAAATCGCTACTCGCCATTTCAAAATTTTCATCGCCAAAAACAAATTTTTGTCGCCACATTTGGCGAGATATCGCCATATCTGACAACTCTGATTCAGACATGCATTTATTGATTTAAACAGTTTGCAATCATGTTGGATTCTATAAAATTGTCTATTAATTATTTATGAAACTGTTTAAATTAATAAATACATGTCTGAATCAAACAGTTTTTCATTAGTAATTAGTTGGTTGCGCTTTTTTTTAGTAATTAGTTGGTGGCACATGGCACACAGATGTAAACCCGGCCCTATCAGCAGTTTTCAAAAGTTTACAGGAGAGAGAAAAAACGTTATAAAATTGGAACTATTTGCAATATTGAAAAGAAAATTATATATTCTGATTGAAATGAAACCAGCCCAGTCAGCCCATTATTGGTTTGGAGCATATGCCAAAAAGTCGGAATGGAAAAAAACGACAAAGAAGGTTTACATGAAGTTTTCTCAAAGTATAACCGATAGAATTTTTTTGTATTTTCACTATTGCTTCAGACACATGTTTGGAAGAAATATGTTAATTTTTGTGAACTTTTATGTATAAAGTTCGAAGTTATTATCACATTGTTGAAATAAAAATACTATTTTGTGCCACATGCGCCACTTTTCGTAATTTATTTTTAGAAAGTAGCTTTTCGTGCTGCATATGTATAGAACTTTACTGCTTTATATTGAGAAACTTGTTGAGAAGAAAATTAATGCTTCAAATTTATTTTTCTTGCTATCCATAGAAATAAGTCGATCGGTTTAGCGATGACCCCAAAATTAAACAAAAACCTGTACTAGACATTTTAATTTCCGCGTTGTTAGCAATTTTTTTCCAGATTGATCTTATTTTCTGAAGTTTTGTTATTCATTGCAGTGTATCTAATTAATTTCTTCAATGCATTTAGAAATTATCCGTGAATTCGCGGCTTTTTCGCGTTTTTGTTTTCAGTTTATTTTATTGTGAACAGTTTTGGCGATTTCTAATAAATTTAAGGGCTTATTTAGGATTTAAAAACTTCTCGCGAATTTTTGCAAGTAAAGTATCCTGATTGTTAACAGTTTTCGCGAATTTTTAACAATAGTAGACTTTGCTTTTGTAAAAATTTTAGCAAGTTTCTGTGAATTTTCGCTTGGAGAGTAGTAAAAGCGAAATTATGGTAATCTGGATTCCAGCACACCTAGGCATTCCAGGCAACGAATATGCTGATAGCGTAGCAAAAACTGCACTGGATCTACCGCAAATCACAGAAGTCCTATGTTTTCCAGGAACGTTAAAGAAACCATTCTTTATTAACAGTGAGATAAAAAGTCCTAAACACAATATGAGTCTTTCTAGAAAACATTTCATTATCCTTGCTCGATTGAGAGTGGGCAAAGCACTTTAGAATTCCAAGCACTATTACGAATAAAACGGATCCACCCATTTGTAGCCAATGCAACGTACTGCTCACCATACTGCATATACTTGAAGAATGATAAATTTCAAAAATTAACCAACCTCTGGAAAAGACACTCGACTGCACCACTGATGTCCACATCAAATTAATCAACAACAGTCACAATCAAACACAATTTTTGTACATATTGTTACGTAAAAATATTCCTACAGGGTTAATGCAAAGAATTATCTAGAAGTATTTAACTAAAGCGCTACACGTACACACATATTCACGTGCAAGCACTATAGCAACAACAATTGTGTAAAATAAATAAATAGTAAATAAAAGTGCGAGCACTTATGGTAACCACCCTGTACTAAAAATAGCACACTGCACTACCAACATACAAGTCGTTACTTTGAAAATTCAAAGACTAACGGCAAATCGAATCACCTACAAACATCTAGAAACGGCGACATGAATTTTCCCCATTATGCTAGAAGACTGTTTGAACATCTCGCTACCATATCGTTTCTTCTGTGTTGGTCTTTACTAAGTACATATGTACATGCATGCATGTTGCTACGTCATCTACTTGCGAATATTCTAGATCCGGTTTGGTAGTATAAAAAGAGAGCTGCCATATGTGAGAAGTCAGTCAGTACAAATTGCAATTTAGTAGAGTGAACATCGTTGAAAGTAAAAGACATCGTGCCGTGGATAATAACGTTAAGAAGTAAATAAGAAAAGACAAGTTGTAATTGGTTTAGTCAAGAATAAAAGGAAGTTCAGTTGCAAATAAGAAAATCGTGTTGTTATTTATTTTTATTTTTGAGCAATCAAAAGAACTCACACGTTTAATAAAATTTAAACGTAACAATATGTATCTAAAACATGAAAAATTAATTCTTAAAATTTTTTTATTGACTCCTTTATTAATTTCAATCATTTAGTAGTTTTCTAAAATACTTTTTTCAATTTGTAAATATACTAGTTATTTTTTAGTTCTCTAGTTATATTCAACTCTGTTATTTGTTTTTTTTTCTGACAATACGCGCGGACATGGTCAAGTTACCCGGCGCCTAATTTTATATATTTTATAAATTTATGTTTTAAAATATATCTCAAATAAATAAATAAATATATTCCGATTAGCCCTTTCGACCCGGATGATATACATGTATACCACTCACACTTTAAACATCTCTAAAAGGTTTAAATTAAATGTTATTTGGTTGTGTATTGCACCATGTCGTCTGCAAACTTCGCTTAATAGATTCTGCAAAGTCGTGTTATTTTATTTTGTTATTTACGTTTGATATTTAAACTTTTGTGAGTCGCGACGAAGCCGAAGTGAAGTGCGTTGTTAGTTTTTGTGCGATATTAGCCGTGGAGCCTTCGAACATAATCAAAATGAGGATGAATTTAAGTTTTTGAAAGTATTTGCAAGTGAAGCATGTAAGTATTTTTAAAAATATATGTGTTTTGTGGTTATTTTCGATTATGGTATATATATGTATGTACCATTCGGCCGGTATGGTGATACATATTCGTACCATTAGTCCGGTGAGCACTGAATATTGTAGTTTCATATTTTGGGAAAAATTTTTTGTTTTCGTAGAAATGGATCCTGAAAGTATTCGAACAATTTTGGAAGATGAAGCTGATAGCGCTAGCGACTCAGGGGACTTTTCCAGAGGCCTGTCAAACGGGGTATAAAAATTTGGCTTCGATGTGACGCTATTAGGGGCTATACATTCGACTTCAACATATATCATGGAAAATAATTAGATCAATCTTCTGGAACGCTGGGAGAGCGGGTTGTTACCAAATTAGCCAGTTCAATATCAGAGACAGATGTCGTCCTCTGCTTCGATCGCTTTTTACCTCTGTTCACTTATTGGAATATACAAGTCGCTTTTGAAGCCAATATGGTGTTACGGTATCCAGTTATGGGGCACTGCTTCAGCTTCCAATGTAGAGAGAATTCAACGAAGACAAAACAAAATTTTGAGGTTAATAACATCTGCTCCATGGTACATTAAGAATTGAAATTTTATCGTGATTTAAAAATGCCACTAGTGACTGAAGAAATTGCAAGATACGCAGGCAAATACTTAACAAAACTCGAGTCACATCCTAATCCGCTTGCTCGTAATATTTTGAACTTTACTGGACACATCCGCCTAAAAAAGAGGGACACAAGGGCTATTTTACTCAACACTCTAGATGCGATTGCTTGAATATACATGGCCGACACTGGTCGGGCTAAATAATTATATTTTAGCTTTAAGATTTGATCACTTATTGTTAGTTCATATTTGAAGATACAATAAATAAATATATGTATTAAAAAAAAAAAAAACTTATTGGGCACTATTTCCTTCCCAGCCGTTGGTACCGTGATGGTAAACATAAAAAATTTACCCAAATTTTCCGGCAATAAGTTGAAAAGGGGTGAAGCGGAGCTCAAGAGTACTTCTTCTGGACTTCTATGTGCAAAATGGCAAGATGCATCAATGCATCTTCTTATTGAAGGAACTACTCGAAATCGTTGCACCAACTGCAGCGTTAAAAAACAGACGCGCCCTAAGGCAATGTGCAAGGAGTGCCACTTTGCAACATGTGCTTTGCACCATATCTCATGTGAATTTTATGTGAAAATACATTTTTATTATAACCTTCCTTTTTTCTTTTTCAATAAAATAAAAAAAATCAATAAAATATGATTTATTATTGGCATAATTCTTTTTGATATAGTTAGTTTTACAGGACGGTTGGTACTTATTTGTACCAATTAACATCCCGTGTGGTACAATGGTTTACCACCACCCCCTCAGCCCACCTGATAATGATTCTCTGATTTTCGTTCACTGATAACTTATTTATTGCTTACTTAACCCCTTGCCACCGAAAATTTTATTGTAGCATTGCTATTCGAATGTCGGGTCGAAAGGGTTAAAATGAAACCAGAAGTATATATCGGTTCAGAATACTTTGTTTTTCTAAACACATCCTATAATATGGCGCTTAGGTTATTTGGAATTGTAAAAATCTGAAACCAAACAACCTATCAGCAATACTAATTAGTATAAATAATTAAGAATTCCTTTGAACACATGAATATTATTTAAATTAAATAATAACAGTTATAGTTTCTTTTACTTGTTTAGACAAAAAATTGTTTAGACAAAAAATGTTTGCTTAAATTCACTATGCAACAAAATTAAAATTTTATCATTATGTTTGATGATTTATTTTCCTATTTTTTAGAATATCTAAATTAATTAATTATTAATTTTTCTTTTTATTAATGAGTGAGTGGAATCGTATTTCATTTGGGTATGTATCACGATCAAGTATTTATGCACAATGGTAAAGAAATTAACAAATAAAAATTTTTCTCTCCTTTTTTAGAAAATTAAAAATATGGCCAAGTTAGCAGATTATCTAGAAATTATATGACACCCTTAGGATTACAAATTTATATAATACATAACATATTTCTGTGTTAGGTATTGTGGCAAACAAGAACTTGGTCAAAATTTATATCTCACTACTTTTAATGGCCGAAATTTTGGACAGGAACTTGGCCTTTTCTCACATTTATGTTTTTGTGAGGATCTGACTACTTTTTGAAAAATGTTCTATAATAACACTTTTTATACCTAAAATTTCTGGTATGTCTTATTTCTATTAATGATCACTGTGCCAATTGAAAATGGCATAGTTGCATAAAATAATGGGTTAGAGCGTGATGGGTGTTGGATTGTTGACCTTAAAAATGCACTATTGTGTCATTACAACGGGTCGCTAGTGTGTACGCAATCTGGTAAGAGTCATCTGGAAAGAAACATGTTAAATACAGCGTACATTTTAGTGAACGTGACGCCGTCTATTTTCTCAATTTACATATTAAAGTCTGCTTAGCCAAAATACATAAATCAAAAGGATATTCCCAATGCGCATGCAAAGTTTCAATAGGGCAGATGGTGCTTTAATTTTTGGACTTTCCGATTGAGTACATCAACTCTCTATAGTATAATATTATGTAAAATATTTATGGGCCTTGCCACGTCGACTTTTATATCTGCTACTGCTCATGGGTCCTGCAAAGTTTGGTATTAAAAAGTTAATGAGAGATATATGAGTAGTAAATTTAAAACTGCTAAACCGAAGTACATGAAAGAAAAAACTACTATTTATGGGTGAAGTCACGGCTACTTTTCAAAATAGGAAACTTTTATTTTGGATAAGTGCAATGTGTATGAAAAGTTTTAATAAAATTTATCTTAATTTTGAATTTGAAGTGCTTATGTCCACCACCTGATAGAAACTTCTGGTTTTTCAGATTTTTCTTAGTGATTATACCTTTAAATTTTATCAGCATTACCTCTCCCTCTATTTCTAACTCAAAATTTTGTTCTGAGCAGCGCTTATAATTCATGCTAATTTTCTTCTAAAATATGCTAGACCAAAGTAGATTAAACACAAGGCTAACATTTATGGAAACAATCACGCCCAATTTTTAAGGTGATAGTTTAAAGTATTGTGCACGTGCAAAGCGTATGCAAGATTTCATTAATTTGGATTGAATTAAGTTTTTAGTACAAAATAATATTAGCGAGGCCCCGCCCACTCTTATAAAATTTTTTGGGTTTTCAGATTTTTCTAGTTGGTTTCTCACCTACCTACCTACTTGTGTATCAAATTTCAGCTCATAAGCGCAAGTATTGATTTTTAATTTTTATGGACGCAGCCCCACCCCTCTAACTAAAATTTTCAGCGTTTCAGACTTTTCTAGTTGATTTCTCACCTAGACCTACTTGTGTATCAAATTTCATATCCCTAGCGCAACTTTTAATTTTTATGGGCGTAACCCTGCCCACTTTTCCAAACTCAAATTTTTTTTCGGCCAGTGCTTAGTATTCGTGTCAAGTTTCGTTGCAAACAGATAATAATAATTACATAAATAGTATATCTAAATATGCTGAGCCGCAGGGTATTAAAATGAGGTTTAAATTGTATGGGCGTGTCAACACCCACTTTTATAATAACAAATTTATAGCCTTGAATTACCGCAGTATATATGCCAATTATCAATAAAATAGCTTCCATTAAGCGCCTTATATTATCTTTTTTAATTCTGACTTTCATGGGTGTAGCCCCGCCCACCTGGCCAAAATTTCCAACTTTTCAAATTTTTTTATTTTATTTCTTACCTAGACCTAGCTCTATATCGAATTTCAGCTCAATAGCACACATTTTTATTTTTATGGGCGTAGCCCCGCCCTCCTGGTTAAAATGTTCGGCTTTTCAGATTTTTCTGGTTCATTGCTCGCCTAGATATTCTCGTGTACCAAATTTTACCTATCTAGCAATAGCGGAAGTGCTTTATTAATTTGATGAGTGTTTCAGTGGTCAGTGAGTTTTTTTTTTTTTAATACATGTATGTATTTATTTATTGTATCTTCAAATATGAACTAACAATAAGTATTCAAATCTTAAATCTAAAAATATAATTATTAGGACCGACCACTGTCGGACATAAACTTGTTAATAGTTATAAATAATACATAAGTAGTGATAATCAAAAAAGAAAAAAAAATTATAAAAAAGTATAAAAAAAGTATTTTCAAGAAATCCCATCTGGCGTGTTGAGTAATAGAGCCCTTGTGTCCCTCTTTTTTAAGCGGATGTGTCCAGTAAAGTTCAAAATATTACGAGCAAGCGGATTAGGATGTGACTCGAGTTTTGTTAAATATTTGCCTGCGTATTTTGCAATTTCTTCAATCACTAGTGGCATATTTAAATCACGATGTATATAAGAATTTTTGATGTACCATGGTGCCGATGTTATTAACCGTAAAATTTTGTTTTGCCTTCGTTGGATTCTCTCTACATTGGAAGCTGAAGCAGTGCCCCATAACTGGATACCGTAACACCATATTGGCTTTAAAAGCGACTTGTATAATAAAAGTTTGCAGTCCAGGCTAAGTGCTGAATTTCTGCCAATCAACCAGTGTATTTGAGATAACTTAAGTTTCATCTGTGGTAGCTTAAAGTCAATATGATGTTTCCATGTAAGCCTTCGATCAAGGTGTATACCAAGGTATTTCACTTGGGAATGTTGAGGAATATTTTGATTATTGATTCGAATTGGGGAACAAGTATCTCTTCTTAGGGTAAACGTTATATGGACACACTTTTGTTCATTTATATTAAGTCGCCATAAGTTTAACCATAGTTACATCTGGCTAATGTGTTCCTGGAGTTTTCGGGATGCCTCATCAGGGTTTTCGTGCATACTAAGGCAGGCTGTATCGTCGGCAAATGTAGAATTGTGGATAGTACTGCTCACAGGCATATCACAAGTATAAATCAAATATCAAAATGGCCCCAGTATACTCCCCTGTGGCATACTCATAAAGTGTCCTTCCACAACTGTAAATTTTCGTGCAAGAATGTAACTTTCCAAAAGATTTAGAATGTTTATTGGTAAGTATGTCTTCAATTTCAAAATCAGGACTTCATGCCACACTTTATCAAATGCCTGAGAAACATCAATAAACAGGGCAGAATAATACTTCTTTTCCTCAAATGTTTTTCTTATAAATTGAACCAATCTATGAGTTTGTTCAATGGCGCTATGCTGACTTCTGAAACCAAATTGATGGTCTGGGATGCACCCACTATCAGTTAAAATTGGGGAAAATTTTGTCATGAGCAGCTTTTCGAAGAGTTTTGACATAGTTAACAGCAAACTTATTGGCCTATATGACTCAGTAAGATCTTTGCCCGGCTTTGGAATCATTTTGACATTTGCAAGCTTCCAGTGTTGTGGATAATACTCCAGTCGTAATATGGCATTAAAAATATACAGCAGGATTCTTATTGCAATATGCAGCAAGTTCATCAGCATCTTCTTACTAATTCCGTCAATACCTGGAGCTTTCTTTGGCTTGAGTTCAGCAATTACTTTATGTACATCACGCATCTTAAACTTTAAGGCTCGAGGGGGTAGAGCAACTACACTCGGCAAATCAGCAACACCAGTACATGTATTTGAGGTAAATACGAATTTTAAATGCTCAGCAAATATTTTACATTTTTCCATATCGCTTCTTGCCCAACCTCCGGTAGATGTGCGCAGAGGTGGCTTAAACTCAACGGGTGTTTTAAGCTTTCTAGCAGCGTGCCACAAAGAGTAATTAGATGTTGGTGTGACATCAAGACCTTCCAAATAATTTTTAAGAGATGCAGTTTTTTCAGACGCAAGCAACTCTTGAAGTCGTTTAGAACATTCTCTAAGTCTGAGTTTATGTTGGGGTGATCTGTGCTGTTGCCATTCCCTTCTAGCTCTTCTTTTTTCACATACGAGACGTTCAATATCAGTTCAATAAATTTTATTAAACCCAGCCTGCGAATGGGAGGTAGTGGCATGTTCAGCAGCTTGTTTAATATTTTCATTAATATTGGCAATGTTAGTTTCAATATCATTTGGTGTTCTTAGCTTAATATTTTAGGTGCAATGACTACTAAGATATTTTTTGAATCCCAGCCAGTTAACACGATTGATCATCTTCATATATGGGTGAGGTAAGTCACTTGTTAGTGGGTTAGAAATTGTAATAATAGTGGGAGAGTGATCAGACGAGAGATCTATGGAAGCTTCAAGGTGAATTAATTCCCTAGAAATATTTTTCATGACGCCAAAATCAATAACATCCGGAATTTTTCGTACGTCAGTAGGCCAATAAGTGGGCTCCCTACTCGAAATAACACCTAAGCCCATTTTTGAAATTGTATTAAACAAAGCTCGACCTCTAGGTGTTACAAGGCGTGAACCCCAGTACGTATGTTTTGCATTGTAGTCTCCAGCTGCCACGAAACAAGATCCAAGCGATTTGTAGAACTTCTCATACTGATCTTCGGTAACTTGAAAATCTGGGAGGTGAGTAAATTCATGATATCACGAAATTAGAACAAAAATTTTCTACAAAAATATTCGTAGCTTACATATTTTCTTCACTAACGTTGTCAAGGATATAGTGTTTGAGTCTATTGAGTGCTTGAGTCTTGAAAATTGCAGATCCACCGCATGCTCTCCCTCTAGGGCCCTTTGTATCATAAATAGTGTAGCCATTCATTTTAAAGAGGCTTCTCGAAGTCAAAATAGTTTCAGAGACCAACATTATATCAATGTTTTTTTCCGTAAGGAAGTGCTCAAGTTCATTTTTATGTTGGCGAATGCCGTTTGCGTTCCAGAAACATATTTTTACGTGTTCATGGCTTGTTAATTAATGCTTGAAATAGTGTATTCGGCATTCGTAGCGTTTCTTGCATCATGATAGTCATATTTGTTGTAAAATTACTTATAGTTTGAGCTAGGGATGAAACGATACTTTTACTTGATACGGCATCGGTTCAGAAGTATCGATACATACTCAGTATCGAATAAAAAGCATCGATACTTACTTGTATCGGTCAAGCTTTTCGCATGATTTAAAGTAGTGAAAACAAAATTAAATACCCACCAAAGCAAATGCTCCTAGTTCGAAAATAATTCTTAACGACTAGTCGACAAAATCTTCTGATTTAGGAAGCGATTAATATAAGAAAAAACTAATTGTTTAAATTTCTTGTAGATGAGTTTTGGTAGAATTTATTTATGAAAATACTCCTTCAACAAACTAATTTTCCTGAATAACAAAAATTTTATAGTTCAATTTTGTTAAAATGATAGCTATAAAAATTGCCAATAAAATCATTTATAGCCAGCAAAATCGACATTTCGCCAAATCAAAAACTTAGACCCCAAATAAAGTGGAAAAATTGCCACTTTTGGGCTGGACTGGAGCATGAGATATAGCCGAGATGACATTTTTAATGTTTGTGCAAATTCGTTTTGTTCCTGCCATAATGCACGCTTTTAAAATAATATTTGCAGATCGCAAATTTTATCGTCTTTTTTTATAAAAAGTTTGATTTATATAATATATATTCCAGATGTAAGTTTACATTTAACACGAACAAGTAAAATTGTGTTAAACTGGCGTCATCTTCAACTTTTCTATAGCCAATAAGGAGTGAGTATATTTTACCGATACCTACTTGGTACTCCATAGTAGAGTATCGATACCAAAAGTACTTGGTTTCTAAGAAAAAGTATCGAGTATTTACTTGCATTTACTCGTATCGTTTCATCCCTAGTTTGAACTAAATTATCAATGGTAGCTTCAAGGCGATTAAAACTAAAGTTTGAGTTTGTATTTGTTGAAATATTTGGCGGGGAGACATTTTGCGCGGGAATAGAATTTGTTTTAGCAGCATCGGCATACGATACACGGGAAGTAACGGGTTGGATCATTTGCGCAAAAGTGGCGGAGTAAGCGTTTGCTGATTGAGATTGAGAGCTACTTTAGGTTTTTGTACCACAGTCTGTTTGACGAGAGAGTACACAGGACAACCTTTGTAGTTAGCAGTGTGATTACCTCCACAATTACTGCATTTTTTATCACTTTGATTTTTTGGCTTATTGCAACTAGCAGTACCGCGTAATTCGCCGCAAACAACACAAACGGAGGGTAATTTACAGGATGTTTTTGTACGGCCATATTCTTGGGAAATGATTTTCTTCGTATATTTGAATTTTAGTTTCGTCAATGTTACCACGCTTTATTGGAATAACATGAAATGCGTTTTCACCAATGGCCGAGACTAATTTTTTAATTAGGGCGTTAGAATTTTTTTATCTCAAATACATAATTGGTGGCTTAAAAGACTTCTGTGATGATGCAGCGGTTTTGTCGTCTGTGACTTGCAATAATAAAAAACGATTTTGACGATTGGTAGATGATGCGCTATTATCCCTAGACATCTTTGGAGCAGATGCAATTTTTGAAGAATTCGGGCTCCGCCCACGCTTTACCACGGTTATGTATCTGTCTGTAGTGAAAAAAATTTACTTTAAATTTATGTACTTGATAAGTATATATAAAAATGATTACATTTTCATTTTTATAATTGTCACTTAAAAAATTTTCATTATTTCTTTTTTTAAACTTTAAAAATATAAATAAATTTAGTTGCGTTTTATAAACTTTTTTCTAAAAATAAAACTACTATAATTGGTGACCCCGACGAAGAACACTTAAAAAATTTTCATTATTTCTTTTTTTAAACTTTGTAAAAAACATTTAATTTTTAAAATATGTATATTTAAAAATATAAATAAATTTAGTTGCGTTTTATAAACTTTTTTCTAAAAATAAAACTACTATATGTCCATTCCCACTTGTACCTTGTGTTTTGAGCTACTCTTATCTGTAGTGATAACTTTTGATATTACTGACTTATATGAAGAAGTACTAGGCAACTGTAATGTTAATGAATCACTATTTGGCATTGGACAAAGCGAAGTTGAACGCTGACGAAAAATTTGCGTTGCCGCTTAAAAAAGACTTTCATTAGATTTATTATTTCTATGGTTTTCATTAAGAGCTTCAGAGCTTCAGAGTAAAATAGGCATTTCTGCCGTTAGAACTCAGTTCACAATTTTTTGTTTTTGAGGTACTCATATAGAGTATTCCTCAAGGGCACTTTAATATAGACTATTCCTCAAGGGCACTTTATCTGTGTTTTTTTTGTTTGCGGTTTTTATACCCTTTACCAAAAAATGGTAAAAGGGTATATATAGGTTTGTCATTCCGTTTGTAATTTCTACAATATTAATAAGAGACACATAAAGTATATATATTCTGGATCCTTATGCATAGGGAAGACGAACAAGCGATGTCCGTCTGTCCGTCTGTCTGTACGTGAAATCGGTTTTCCCAAGCTCCCAGAACAGCTAGAGACTTCGTTCTTGGACTGGTGTGTCAGAAATTTTCCGAAAAATTTTGCTATTGAAAATCAGCAAAATCGGGCAGACGGTTTCAGAGCTGGAAAACTCAAACCCTATTTTCCCATAGAAAATAACTACCGAAAACAAGTTTTTATTACTTTTTTATTAAATTAACTTATTTTATACTTCGGTATGAATAAAATTGGTACTTATAATTTAAAAAAAAAAATTAAAATTTAACAAAATAAAAAACGTTTCCAGGGTTGGAAAACTTTAACTTTTTTCCTAATAATTAAAGATATTTCATGTTTTAGGAACAAGGCTATTTTCTCAGGAACGGTAAAGGCTTCGGGTCTGAAATTTGGACATTGTATGTAGAACTTTGGTCGCTCCAACAACAAATATATAAAAGCTAAGAACTAAAGGGTGTTTCAAAATGAGTGACGAAAACTTTTAAAATCCCATGTAATATACATACAATTGTATGTATGTACATATGTACATATGTATATTGACACTTGAAATTTGTAAAATTAGTGTATTTTTATATAGGGTACAACAATTAACACTAAAATTAAAAAAATTTAAATTAAAGGGTGGTCCATCAGTTAATTAAATTTTGACTATGTAATTTTGACAAATTTTTGAAACTGTAAGAGTTAAACTCTTGAAATTTTCAAAAACGGTCAAACTAAAAAATCCGAAAATTATAAAATCGCCAAAAATTTAAGAAAAATCGCCAAAACGAAAAAAACGCCAAAATGAAAATAAACACTAAAATTAAAAAAAAACGCCAAAAACCGAAAAAAATCGCCAAACGAGAAAAACGTGTCAAAACTAAAAATAAATTTCCACAATGACAAAAAAACGCCAAAACCGCAAAAATCGCCAAAACAAAAAAAATGCTTATATGAAAAAAAATCGCAAAAAATTAAAAAAAATCGTCAAAATAAAAAAAATCGTCAAAACGAAAATAAATCGCCAAAATTAAAAAAACGCCAAACACCGAAAAAAAAAATCGCCAAAATAAAAAAAAATTGCATATATGAAAAAAATCGCCAAAAATTAAAAAAAAAATCGCTTATATGAAAAAAAATTGGCAAAATCCAAAAAAATTGCCAAAACGAAAAAAAATCGCCTAAATTAAAAAAACGCCAAAAACCGAAAAAAATCGCCAAAACGAGAAAAAAGTGTCAAAACAAAAATTCCCACAATGACAAAAATCCGCAAAAATCGCAAAAAAAAAAAATTCTTATATGAACAAAAATTAAAGAAAATCGCCTAAATGAAAAGAAATCGCCAAGATCAAAAAAATCGCCAAAACGAAAGTAAATCGCCAAAGTTAAAAAAAACACTAAAAACCGAAAAAAATCACCAAAACAAAAAAAAATTGATTATATGAAAAAAAATTAAAAAGTCGCTTAAATGAAAAAAAATTGTCAAAATCCAAAAAATCCGCCAAAACGAAAAAAAATCGCCAAAATTAAAAAAACGCAAATAACCCAAAAAATCGCCAAAACGAGAAAAAAGTGTCAAAACTAAAAAAATTGCCAAAAAGAAATAAAAACGCCAAAAACCGCAAAAATCGCCAAAACAAAAAAAAATTGCATATATCAAAAAAAATCGCCAAAAAATAAAAATATCGCCTAAATGAAAAAAATTGTAAAAATCCAAAAAATTGCCAGAAGGAAAAAAGTCGCCAAAATTAAAAAAAAAACGCCAAAAACCGAAAAATTCGCCAAAACGAGAAAAAAAGTGTTAAAACTAAAAAAATTGCCAAAAAATAAGAAAAAAATAAAATATATGAAACATAAATAAATCGGCTAAATGAAAAAAAAATCGTCAAAATCAAAAATATCGCCAGAACGAAAAAATCGCGAAAATTAAAAAAATGCCAAAAACCGAAAAAAATCGCCAAAACCAAAAAAATTGCCTATGTGAAAAAAATCGCCAAAACTAAAAAAAATCAGCAAAATAAAATAAATCGCCAAAATTTAAGAAGCACCAAAGTAAACATAAAGCCAAAAGCCTAAAAATTGCACTAGAGAAAAAAGTATGCATTTTTTTACAAAATTAATATGTACCTACCTCTGTGCTTATGTAATTATGTATCTCTATACTACATAAACGCACTTTGGTAAAGGGTATATAAGATTCACACAGATTCGGCACAGCCGAATATAGCACTCTTACTTGTTTTGTTTGTTTTTGTTATTTCTACTATGTAAAAATATTGGAGGCTATTCTGGAAAACGCGTCGAAGAAGTGAAACTTTACATTAAAACAAAAACAAATTTTCAAAAATTGTTTTTGTTTGCCACGCATTTCTTAAATGAAATAAACGCGAGAATTTCAACGCGTTTCTCTTTCTTTTAAAAACGGTTAATTTTGTATGAGAAATAAAAACAAATATTTTACATTTACACATTTTTGTTTTTGTTTTCCATGTAATTTTTCCCCAAATCGACGCGTATTTCAGAATAGACACCATTAGCAAAGCAAATAAGGTTATTTATTAAAGTCAGTATGTATGTACATACCTATTACGAATAATATGTACACGAATAATTTTTTTGTATAATTTTTTGTTTGTTTATTAAGAATGTAAGAAAAGTTTCGCTAATCGACTATTCACTATGAAGGTACAACGAGAACTGGAACTTACGGCACACTTGATAGCGCTTTGTTTTGTTATATAAAAAAACGCTTTTGAGTTTGAGCATCGAGAATTTTCCACATAAGTTATTTTCTTTTTTGGCGAAAACTTCAACACTACTGGTTACGTAAAGTTTTTTCTGGTCCCTTGAAATCTGCCAAAAACGTTCAAATATTTCCGAACGTAATTTTTCGGAAAAAATAGAACAATGTCGATTTGAAGCTTTTTCACAAAATTTGGATGTGCACCCAGACGTTTCATTGCTCTTGCCTTTCTGTAAACGATTTTGCCATTTGAAAAATTTTCATATTCCTTAACGTTCATACGATTTTTCTTTTTTTCTTCTTTTTTGTTGACTTTTTTAGGAACTTCCATATTTGCCTCAAAATTATTTTCATTTGTGGAAGACATTCTATTGCTTTTTAACACTTTTTTATTTTCTTTTCACTTCTAACAATAAATAAAATGTAATAAAAAACAAAAAGAAAAAATTGAAATAAATAGTTACTCTGATTTCTTCTTTAGCATGAGTGCTGAAAGCTTATTAGGTTTCAGAAAATTGTACACTTGCTGATAGGGTATTTGGTAATAGCTTGGGTATTTGTAATATTAGGCATATACATACATATATGCTTTATGATATAGGGAATAATATTAAATAAAAAACTCAATTTTGAAATTTTTCCCGATAGGTTGTTTGGTCTTTAAGGTGACAATATGTTGTATATCCAGGCTGCCCAGAGAAGCGCCAGAGTGCCGAAGATAAATCGGCTTTTTATACACATACGCTTATACATATCTCTCGGTTAGCAATAAAATTAATGAATAAATAATAGCAATTTTGTGTATCGTTAACTTTATACGAAAAGGCCCCAACTCATAATTTTTCAAAATCGATATTTTTACATATTTCGATAGACCATTACTAAACTAAATTAAAAAAAATAATAAAACTAATATAACACTAAATTTGTAAAGTGTTTTTAATAAAAATTGAAAAAAAGTTTTTTCTTCCTCCTGTAAACTATGAAAAACATGAGTTGGGGCCTTTTCGTATTACATAAGTTAACGATATATATGTATGTAAGTTCTTCATTTATTAGTTAATTTCGTACAACATTTTTCAATATTTCAAATCTAATTAAGTACATATGTATCGTAAAATGTTCTATCTACACTTAAAGCGTCCACAATTACTCCTTGTTGTTGTTATATACATTATTCTCGGATTGAAGTCTTTATTTTTAAAAGAATGGAAAACGAGCACAATAAAAATAATGACTCTTAAAGATTTATTTATTTCAATTAACATATTTTTTACTTGTTTTATTCTTAATGTTCGGTAATGTACTGGAAAAAATCGTGCTAAAATTATGATTAAATTTTCATTATGGTTTAATTATATAATTTGCGACCACAGAGATGCATACGAGCTTACAGATATTAAATTGTGAATCACCGATATTTTATGCACATACATACATATGTACATACATAAATATTTTTTTCATGAAAGGTGTAGTCAATCTTCACAACAGAAATAACAATTTAATTGTGTTGGGTTTCAGTTCTCTCATTAAATTATACATCAAAAGTTCATGGTGAAATTGTAAAGAATTCTTTGATTGTTTTATTACCCAATGTTCTGAGCTCTCTTAAAATAATGGACTTGAGATGTTTTGAATTTAATTTTAAATATTTTATATTCGGTATATACATATGTACATACATATATTTGTATATGTATACCGAAATGGCTTTGCGAAATGGGAGTAGAACACAGAATTATTAGGAATTTTATTTAAAAGATCAAAACAACATAAAATTCCAAAACTACAGTCGTTAGGTTGGAAGTTTGGAACTTCTTTGTGAAGACTAATATTGAAAAGTACCCGGCAAAAAATAAAATGAGTACTTCGTTAGAAAGAACTTCTTAATTACTTCCAAAATAGGTTATACATTTTATTCCGGTTTAACAAGTTTATTTTTAATCACACATCCAAAGTAATGATAAATCACCTGTTTTATTATTATTATCCTCTAAAATAAAAACCCAGTAAAAAAGTGATGAAAAAAAATACATAAAGCACCACAACTACTGATACAAACCACTTCAAATTGTTTCGACATTGTTGAAATTTATTTAGGAATATTAGTATTTGCTGATGTTAAGGTTAATCGAAAATGTGAAATCATTAAAATTTTTCATATGCAACCGTGTGGTAAAATTTTAATTAAAATAGACTTCGAAGATAAATTAAGTCTAATTTATCCCTACAATATTAATATAGAAAACAAAAGTTCTTTCTACGATACATTGTTAAAGAGTGTGAAGGTCAGGAAATTTAATCTAAATTCAGGCAATTAAAGTTATTAAAATTGGAAAAAGTTTTCTATGATACATACTTAAAACTTTAAGATTTGTGGAAAAAATTCCAAAAAGGAAAATAAGACTAGTCTTTTAATTCCCACCATAACTAATTTTATCTAAAAATTTTCTTCCAGCTATTAAAGTCTAGTTTAATTTTTCTGCTCTTCTTTATTAACTCACATTAATTAATAGAAATATTTCATTCAATAAGAATTGAAAATACTGAACTTCAGTAAACGTAGAAAGAGTATTTGCAAGTTAACTTAAACAAAACCAAAGTAAGACATGTAATTATTTTGTTTTTTAAAAAATTTTTAACAAAATTTAGATTATTTTATAATTACAAAGACTGCGAATTTATTTGTTGTACTATGTTTTCGTTTGATAAGAGTGTTTGTTTTATTTTTGACGAGTTTTGGACGTTTCAGCATAATAATTTTGACGAGTTTTTGTGCGAAATTTGACGAATTCACACTTATTTAATCTGGCAACTATGCCCTTCATGGCAGTCGGGCAAAACCTTTTGTACATTTTTGTAATCTCCTTTTAATTTCCTTTATTGTGATCAGCGTGACCGTTTGACCGACTAAAGTGGCAAATTGCCACTTTTTCGACTGCCTTGCCGCTTTTTCATCTGCCTTGCCACTTTTTGTCTCCCTTTTTAAATTATATATAAATACATTAAAAATAAAAAATTTAGTATAGTTTTCTCGTTTTATATTAATTTTGCCCTTTTTTTGATGAATCCCCTTTTGGTGCCACTTTTTGAAAAATATCATCGGTCACCTGATTGTAATACCCCACTCGATAGAATGAGTAAAAAAATTTTTGACGAGTTACTATTTCACGCGAAAAATCAAACATTTCGTTTAGTGCTTTTAAACACCTGTCTGAGACCTCTTATCGCTTTATTTATAAAAAGAGGGACTTAAAAAAGTAGGACTTAAAAATAAAAGGACTACTAAAATCTTAAAATTTAAGACTTAAATACATATCGATGGTGTTGCGTACAAAGGGTCAATCTCGCACCATTTTACATAGAATATTGGACATTTATATCCAACACCATTGATTTGTTTAAAATAAATTGTACCTACATAAATATTCACACATTTAAGAATATTTGCATACGTAAACGCACAGAAATAGCACATCAAATATCATTTGAACTGTTGGAAACACTTTTTTAAACGTATAGTCGTTGGTACTTATCAAAAAAGGTTTATAGCACAAGAATTCATTGAAAAATAGTTCTTCATCAACTGACAACCCAAAACTACTCACCCTCTTATGTGGTTGAAATGTACGTTAAAACCTGTTTTTTCTATGGAAATTTTGCTTTAATGTACACTTCAAGCACATGTTACATTTTTTTGCATAAGGGGGTTAAAGTGCAACCAAATATTTCTAACGGCAGGGCTAGGAACTTATAATAAACTTCATTGTTTATTTAAAATGTCTTATTTGTACATAAAATAAAGAATTTAAACTCTCGCTTAATGCTACGTACTATATTATACTGGGCCTTTTTACTTAACTCCATTTTAATTTAATCTTAATAATTCTGCGTCTTAAAATAACATGCGACAACCCTCATGAACAGTATTATTTATAAGATCCAATACCAATTATATCCCTGTTTAGTTTAGTTTTTAATAAATACAAATACTATTTATCAAACACTTTAATTTTAGAGCTCGGAATTGAAATTTTCTTAAAAATCTGTTTTAAACAACTTTATTTCAATAAAGAAAAATGTTTTTAAACCATTTATTTAAAATATGTTTTTATTAAATTTTAATTATTATTTTTCGAACTTAATTTGTTTCTATATTTATAATATGAACAGGCTAAAGTTTGTATCGCTTTTTAAATTGTTGTAAATTAGAGATGGTAAATTTTGGGCTTTCATTACAAAACACGTTTCAGCAAATTGAAATACGATGAATCAAAACAATTCACATATTCCATTTGCAAGAAAGTTTCGTATATAGAGCAGAAATCTACATCAACTGACACCACACACAGTGGACCAACACAGAAGAACGCTGATGATGAAGGTTTAGTGGCCTTCGAAAACGGCTGGCTGTTCCGTTCAACTATGTGTTGTCAGAATATTTACAACTAACTTTGATGTTATTTGTTCATTAATAATTATCAATCACATGTAATTTGGCTTAAAAAGCGATACGAACTTTAGCCTGTTCAAATTATAAATATGTTTTTATTATTTAATTTTTTTACATATTTAAGATATTTTATCAAGTCTTCAGTAAAAAATGCATCATCATAAAAAATGGAATATTCTCTTCTGTTAAATAAAATTAAATAAAACTTTTGGATATGAAAATGGATCAGAAACAATTTTTCAGCAAAGTCTTTACAACTCTGAAAGCTGCAAAGCTGCAGTGATTGCAATTACAGACATTTCATGTATAATTTTTTAAATTTGGTTCATTTCAATAAAAAAAATTATCGTTTAGTAAATTTTTGATCGTATTAGAGTAACCTAGTGTTTTTTGTTTTGTGTTGCCCAATATTGCTACATTTAAATTGAAAACAATCGAATTGGCGTTTTTTCAGTATGAATAAATCGATCGAAATCTGGAGAAGGTAAAGCAAAATCGATCGAAATGAAAATTCGTAATCAAAACAATTTCGATCGATTTCTGTGACACGCCTGATAATGATACCTTAATTGGCGAAAGCCATGCAGCCGTTTGGGAGATAAGTGGTAATAAAGAAATTTACAAACATACATATATAACGGGTGTTTTTTTTAGAGGTATAGAACTTCGAATTGAAATAAAACACAAGAAAATCGTTTTAATGTCCATCAATTTGGCTTGACAGGTCCATTCCGCGAAGTTATGCGCTCATCGAATGTTTCCTTCAATAAATCGACTGTGACGTGGATGTGTGGCATGTAGCGCCGTCTTGTTGGAACCACAACTCATCCACATTCATGCCATCCAATTCGGGAACAAAATAGTCGGTTATCATGGCTCTATACCGGTCTCCATTAACGGTAACTGACTCTCCAGCATTATTTCGGAAGAAGTATTACCCAATGACTCCACCAGCCCATAGAGCACACCAAACAGTCAGTTTTTGTGGATGTAATGGCGTCTCAAGGGTCTCATATGAATTCTCTTCACTCCAAATGCGGCAATTTTGCTTGTTGACGTAGATATTCAACCAAAAATGAGCCTCATCACTGAACAAAATTTTGCGGTAAACTTCGCGAACTGAACCATTATTTTCGAAATAAATTTGCACGATTTGCAAGCGTTGTTCTTTTGTCAACCTGTTCATGATGAAATGGCTAACCAAACTAAATATTAATCACTTGACAGCTGACAAAATGGCCGCCAGTTAAAAAAGTGATGCCAACTTAAAGTTCTATACCTCAATAAAAAACACCCTTTACAAGAAACGAGCGAAAAACATAACCCTTCTTGGCAGTCGGGTAAAAATCACATGAAAATAAATTTCTATAAGAACATGTATTTGAATTATGTACATACATAGATGTACTACATACATCATTTTATTTAAATTGAGCTTTGAATTGATCGAATATTTATTAATTTATTACCAGGGAAACCATAAATATGCAACTGCATATTTTTTCTTCTGTGACGTATTAATGCGGTGATAAGATACTTATCCGTTTCAGAACTTTTTATGAATTTTGGTATTGAGTTGTTTGTGCATATTTTACATTTTTAGAGCATATTTTACGCTTTTAGGGCTTATGAAATTTCCGTACAGCAGTACCACACACAAACACAAGTTCAAAAGTTTTACAGATATGTATCTGTTGCATCAAAGTTTGTTTTTATGAATATACATATGTTTTTCAGTTCTCTTTCTAAATTGTAAATAATATCAAAAGAAGTTGTTCACCAATTTCAATGAAAACAGGCTCCATTTCTTTGGAATACATTAAGCTACAAGCTACTGAATTTTTATTTCTTATGCGCTCTTAAAAACAAAAAAATTAAATTTTTTTCTAAAATTTTATATATATTTGGGCTAGATTTTCATGATATCTCTGAAAGTACTAAGCAAAATAAAAAGCAATATTTCCACGGCCTCAAAATTATTTTGTTATCGAGTTTCGGTTTTTTTTCTTTACTGAATAGAGAAACCCCTTCTGAAGGTATGTATGCTGTTATATGCGGTAAAAGTGCCTTTATTTTTTACATAACGCTATATCTCAAAAACTAGAGGTGATAGAAAAAACTGGAGTACAGACTCGCTTTCAGCGTTCCAAATAACTAAAAAACAACTTTCATATCTATCTATCATATCTAATTACTAATGAAAAACTGTTTGATTCAGTTATCTATTTATTACGTTAAACAGTTTCATACATAATTAATACACAATTTTATAGAATCCAACATGATTGCAAATTGTTTAAATCAGCTACGCCCAAACATACACACACTGATGTTTGCATTTGACGAGTTCCAAAAGCGGGATCGAAATGTTTAACCATAAAAACAATCGAATTTTTGAAAGTAAAAATAATAGTTGAACCTTTTATTTGATTCAGTTATTTTTTTCTGAAATACTTAAAGTAATTTTTGCAAACTTCTTTTGCAGTGTCAAATAAAAATTTTACTAATCTTTTTTGGAAAAATTGGTAAGAATTGATATTGATTCAGTTATTTTATTTTCTCATAATTAAAAAAATTTCAGTGAATGTGCTTGTAAATTATAAAAAAAATTGCTGAATAACACAAAAAAAATCTGTAAAAATCAAGGTTGGCAACCGAAACAAATAATGGTATCGGTATTGATACCGGTACAACTATTTTTGAAATTTCGGTATCGGTAACGGTATCGGTATTTCTTATTTCGGTATCGGTATTACCGGTACATACCGTTATTGAGTTTATAATACCGGTATACCGATATGACTGCTAAATTATTAGTTCAGACAGTGGACAATACAAAAAAATCTGTTTTTTTTTTATTAAATTACTTCGAAAAGGAAGTATTTTTACATTAGCATATAAAAACATTTATACTTATATGTTTCTATATACGTTTTTATACTTTTATTAAAAAATTATTTATTAAAGAAGTAAAATAAGGAAACTGCAGTTGAAACTTTGCATATATATATATATAAAGTATACATTTTGGTTAATTAAACAAAATAATAAAAATAAATACATACAGTGGTTGTACATTATACACGAAGTACATGTATAATTGTATGCACTTAGTGATGTGCGAATATTCGTGTTCGAATTCCCGAATACTCGTCTTTTTGCGATATTCGTATTCGTACTCGCCAAATTCAGACGAAACGAATATTTTAATATTTGATATCAATCAATAAACAATATTCTTGTAGCCAACTTAAAAACAAACAAAACAAATTTCTCGTACAATTAACATTTATGGCCATTATTACAACTTAAATATATTTAAAAGTAGGATTTTTTGGACGTATAAAAAG
Organism: Tachina fera; assembly: GCA_905220375.1. Taxonomy (NCBI): domain Eukaryota; kingdom Metazoa; phylum Arthropoda; class Insecta; order Diptera; family Tachinidae; genus Tachina; species Tachina fera. The sequence continues at coordinate 114,780,933 of LR999964.1, forward strand.
CTACTTTAGGCTATTCATTATTATAAATTTAATTTAACTTACCAGGAAGGATACAATGCCTTTAACTTAACGCTCACTTTAGGTTAAGTTAAAATTGTACTGATGGACAACTTTTTATACGTCCGATAAAATCCTACTTTTAACTAACTTCAAGTTGTAACAATGGCAATCTTTAACTTCAGATATAAAAGTTTCGAAAATTGTTCTACATTATCTCTATCAACCCTTAACCCTATGTTTGAATTATACCTATTTTTTTTATAAATATACATATTCCGAATCTGTAAATAAAAAATGTATTACGCCCCTTTAAAACAAGATTTGTTTTTAAACATGTATATCCAAAAATCTAATCAGCGTCCAGCGAAAAATAACAAGAATACTGCAAAAATACTGAAAAGTCGCATTTTTAAAATAATTTTCTTGGAAATTGACGGGAACTCAAAAGCAAACTGCACATTGATTGCATAATTTTCTACCTATGAGAGACTTTTCAGACGAAAATATTGTTTGGCGAAATTCTTTTATAATAGGGAAATAATTAACCCATTTGTTTCTTCAAAAAACGGCGAAAATCGACTTTTGTTAAAAATTTTAGTTTAAATTGAGTATAACTTTTGACTTAATTGTGATTTTGATACCAAATTTTTTTTAATATTACAAATTTTGCCCCTTATTCATAATTAGTTTAATTTTTTTAATCTAACAACATTTCAGTTCTCCATTAGCAGAACAGTGGACAAAGGTTGGTAATAAAGTCAAAATTTTAATATTTTTCTCTAATATTTCCTAAACTGTTGCGAAAACCCATATATGTAGTAGACTTTTTTAGCTCTTGGATAAAAAAAACAATTTCAAAAAATCCTTTTTATCTGATCAAAAACATGAGCTTGGCAAGGATTTTAATTTTTCATTAACCCAAGGTTGCCTAATTTGGTGCTTTGTGGCTCCGCCCCTTTAAAGATATATAGTCTAAATTCCAGACTTAAGCTTTGTGACACCTTCCTCAATGCTGTGTAAGATTTCATAACAATAGAACAGCTAATTTAGAAATTTATTTCCAATATTTTTACAAAATCCTCATTGTGTATCGGGTCCTTTAGGCCCCGCTAGGCATTTATGGCAGCAAACCTCATATTTTATACAGAGCACATATGTAGTATATCAATTAAAGCAAAATTTGATGAAGGTTTAGTGGCCTTCGAAAACGGCTGGCTGTTCCGTTCAACTATGTGTTGTCAGAATATTTACAACTAACTTTGATGTTATTTGTTCATTAATAATTAGCACATGTAATTTGGCTTAAAAAAGCGATACGAACTTTAGCCCGTTCAAATAAATCATAAATATAGAAACAAATGAAGGAAAAATAATAATTAAAAATTAACTTAAAATAAGGAATAACGTTGGTGAAAGAACGGATCCTTGCGGTGGATTGAATTATGCTATTGTTCCAAGAGGAATTTGTCCAGCAAACATACTTGTCTCATTTCAAATTGATGATGATATGCGAAAAATATTTTGTTATAAATAATGCATTTGGTAACATACAATGCCTTTTATGTTATCAAAGCTTTAAGGAAAAAAAGGAATATGTCATTAAAAGACATTATGATGCTTTTCATAGTGATATGAATAAGTTTAATGGTAAGCAAAGGGAAAACCTTTTAAATCAGAATAAAAACATTTATATTGAAAAAATAAAAGAATGGATGCTATCAGTGGACGATACCAAACTAAAGTTTGAAAATAAAAAAATGCAATTGGAAGTATCAAATTTAATAAGTTTGGATATTGTTAGACAAGGAAGACCATTTTCTGATGGGATATTTTTTAAAAATATGATTAATAAAGTTTTTCAAAAACTTAATTATAAAAATAAGACTTTACAATCTCTTTCTTTGTCTCGCCGCAGCGTAGTACGGCATATTACTAAATTAGGAGAATTAGTAGAGTCTGTTATTAGAGAAAAATTAATAAATTGCAAATTCGTTTCTTTTTGTTTAGATGAAAGCACAGACATTAATGACCTTTGCCAACTTCTGATTTGTATTCGATGCGTAGATCATGACTACAATATTTTCGAAACAATGTTTTCTCTGGAAACATTTGATAGAAACGTTACAGGCAAACTATTGTTCGATACTGTCAGAGATAAACTTTTCTCCATAGTAGACATCAACAAAATTGCTGGAGTCTGTACCGATGGAGCAAGTGTAATGACAGGAAAAAATGAAGGTCTCGTAGGACAATTCCAAAAAAATGGGATTTCAGTTACCAGCTTTCACTGTATTATTCATCAGGCTGCTCTTGCATCCAAATTTATAAGTAATTACCCTTCTATGAAGATAGCAGAGCGCATTATAAATAGGATACGAGGAGGGCATCACGCCCTCACTCATAGAAAATTCGTTAGTTTTTTAAAAAGTAAAAATGCTTCATACAACGATCTCAAAATGTTTACTGAAGTTCGTTGGCTAAGCCGTGGTGAGTGTTTAAATAGATTATTTAACTTAAGGGAATATGTGCTGCTGTTCTTAGAAACGGAAAAAATAGAAGGCTATGAGATAGAGGCTTTAAAAAATAATGAATTCATTTCAGATCTCGCGTTTTTGGCAGACATAACCAAATTTTTAAATAATTTTAATTTACAGCTGCAAGGAAAGGGAAATAATTTATGCGATCTGTTTAAAATTCTTTTTAACTTTAAAACAAAGCTTTTTTTACTCCTTTCTCAAATTCAGTCGGATGATTTTTCTAGTTTTCCAAAAACTGCTCTCACATATGACAAACAGAATAAAAAAAAGTTTGAATATATAACAATATTTGAAACCCTTTTCTATAATTTTCAAGACCGGTTTAAAGATTTTGAAAGTATACAACCATTTCTTGATCTTTTCGAAACCCCTTTTAATTGTGATGTAACTAAGTATGAGTTTGATATACAATCAGAACTCATAATACTTCGAAGCGAAATATTTCCTCCAGAGAAAATAAATTTAATTGAGTTCTGGAAAAATGTGGATGAAATGACATATCCCGAGCTCAAAAGAAACTCTTTAAGATGTCTATCGTTTTTCCCATCTACATATCTCTGTGAGCAAATTTTTTCTGACCTGAAATTTATTTGTTCAAAGCAGCGGAATAAATTATCATCGTCAAATTTGAAACACATTTTGCTATTACGAAACTGTGATAAAAGCATAAATGTGGTTGATTTCGTTGTTGATAATTCGCTTTGAAGTTTTATGAATTCTTATCAAACTTGTACTTATTTATTTGTACCGTAATTGAAAGGGGTTTCAAAAATATACATATGGGCTATTCCATATCAGCGTACGTGACATTTGTACGCCTTCAAAGTGGAATAGATTCTGAAAAAATAGAAGTAACTCAAAAAGCTTTTGTTGTTATGTTCCACTCAGAGCATACTATATGTGAAAAAAAATTATTACATTTGGAACCCTGTTGTCCAAAATATCGAGGGAAATAAGGGCATAGCGTACGTGACATAAAACGGAACTGATATCAAGGTGCATGTAAAAGTATACGAAAATCTGCGAATTGTGAATTTTTTTTATTTGTTTTAAATTTCTTACACGAAGCCAACTATTTTTTCCTCTATTATCCGTAATTTTTAAATAAAAAAATCTTTTGGATGATTTTATAATGAATGAAGTTTAATAGCGTACGTGACATAGCGTACGTGACGGATTTTTCTCTTATAATATTCTTAAGTAAAAAATTTTTTTTAAATATATGCATACAAAAACTTAAAACAAAACAAAAATATGTATTCAGTGTTAATAGCAATAAAAACAATAAAGAGTCAACTTCATTTCTTACTACATACTATGTATTTGGGCGCTGAGCTTTCGCCGCCATCTTAGCCTACTACATACTAATTAAATTTTGATTTTTTCTTTTAATGAATACGCAGTTCGAGAAACAGTTATATGCTGACTATCATGATATATAAACGAATGAAGTTTTTTTATTTTTGGAATGGGCTGGACATTCTGCCATTTTTCAATAAGAATAGAAGAAAACGTTTCAATCTCTTCGGCAGCAACATACAACAAACTAACTCCTTGCACATATTTATGAGCACATTCATAAAATGAAAAAGCATCTGGCAATATTAATTTATTAGCTTTCACAACTTGCCAGACCTTTCTTTTAACGGTAGCACCAATTCCATCAACTGCACCTTTACCATGGGATGTTGCGAAGAAGTTCCATTCTAAATTCTTGCAGCTGAATTCGTTTACTAAAAAAGGAATACTTTTCAAAATAAATTTGTTTTTAAATTGAGCACTACTCCCATCGGAGAATATGTAAATGGATGATATGTCATCACATTGTTCTCTTATTTCCAGCATAATTTTCGTAATGAAACAATAAACATCAAACTTGTTGTGTGTTAATTTATCGCTAATAATAGCAAACGGTTTACTTTTTCCAAAGATCCACGCAACGCACGTGAAAATAGTGACCTGTTGGTAGCTAAAATGAGCATCTTGAATTTCATTTTGATTAATCAATCTATAGTTTTCAGCGAAATCTATTTGAAGAACCACTTCACCAGGTGAAACATTTATCTTTTTAAATCTAAAATATCTTTGCTGGCATTGCTTTACAAAACTATGCAGTTTGAAAATCGGCAGTTGAGCTTCTATTTCATAAATTAACTCCGCCAATGAAGCGATTGTATAGCCTAACGTTAAACGGTTATCAATTTTTCTCCAATACTTCCATTTCACATTTTTATCCATTTTTGTATGGAAATGTAGAGGGATTAAATCATGTTCTATGTCTCGTACGCAATTCTCACAATTTTCGGCCATACAATTTTCATCCAGTACATTGCAACAGACTGATTGTAAGAACCTTTCAAATGTACTTGGAAACGTCGGTATTACTTTAGCACAGGAATCCAACAAAAAACTAAAATTGGCGTGGTACTTACAAACACACATGTTGTGTGGCATTTTGTCTATTAATTGTACATAGCTAGGTCGGTGCTGAAAAAATAAAGATTTTCCAACACTTCCTGTGGTGAATTCGGTTTTGTATAGTTGATAAGCTTCTCCAACAGTCAGAAGCATGAAGCGTTTCGCAACTATTTTCCCATCATAAATTAATGTGTCTTTTCGACCAGGAACTTCTACACTTATTCCATCTCGCATGAAGAAATCTTTAATTATTTTAATACTTTCAAGTGAGCCGAGGTGTTTTTCCTGTTCACGATCTGTAGGTTTTACATATTTCTTATATAAAGTAGCAATTACTTCAACTTTTTTACTTATTTCCATTGGCAACGCCTTCTCTGCCTTTCTTACAGCTTTCCCAAAAGTTTGCCGACATTTATAAGAGGATTCAGGGATAAAATTACTTACACTTTTATTTATTTCTCTTCTCCGCCTTTGCTATCGAATGCGGTCTTTTGTTCTTTTTTTTTGAAGAAGCTTTTTGTCTTTTTTGGCTGCATCTGCCATCTTTTTTCGATAGACACGTCTTTCAGCCTCTTTTTTCCGATACTTTTTAATTTTTTCTTCGTTCTTTTTCAACTCCTCTCTCCATTTTTTTGTAGTTTCAGAGCTACTTTTACCCATCTTAATAAAAAAATTATAATTATAAAGTTAACGCTGATACATTTAATTGCAATTTTAATACTTACAATAGCGTACGTGACGAACTTTAAATGCTTATAAAATTTTTATTACACTAAATTGAGAAAAAATTTCGAAAAATATTTATTTGCGACAATTATCCTGCTTTGAACTTTTATTTTGAAAAAGTTGCGACCGGCCAAATTTAAATGACATATACCATATTTACATTAGGCATTTTTTCATGGAATTTCATGAATTTTGTTGCACGCAACTTTTTCTATTTGCTAATTGTAGCGATATAAGGGAGAATGTTATATAAAAAAGGACGTAGAATGAATCTCTGATGCATTTTTTGCAACGCTTTTGATATAAGTTTTTCTTCCAGGCCTCCTATTGAAAAATAAAAAATTTTCATGCAACTAATTTCATGAAAAAAAATGCTTAATGTAAATCAGGTAATAGACAAATAATGTTTTTGCACTGCGTACGTGACATTAGAATAGCATCCAAAGCAAACCAAAAAATTGCCGCTAATCGAACTCTATATGTTCTTTTTTCTCATGGATCTTGTTCATTGTTGTTGTAACATTAATTTTAAAGTAAAATTCCAATGTTTCAAATACCTGAATCGAGTCGCTAGTTAAGAGAAAATAGGTGATTGCAATTTCTTAACATTAATCAAAGAGATGGTCAGTTTAAACTGTTATTTTTGCTCTTAAAAATTTTTTATAAGCTATTAATACCTCTGCATAGTAAAATTTTAGTGATTGTTTCCTTTTTGACATATTTGAAAAAAACTTTCAAGGGTTTTTAATTTTTCAGTCGTGGTTGTCATTTTCATGGAAATGCCCATATACAATATACAAAATTATACAAAAATTTTTTATATAGTAATATATTTAAAATTTTTCTATTTATCACTGTGACAGCAGTTTGTGGAAAACTAGAAAAAGTGAGTAAAGAATGATGTGTTTGAAAGTTAAAAAGAATTCTATATAAATCGCAAAAATTCTTTCCCATTTATTGCAGTTTTTTTATTAAATTCGTTTAGACTTCATTATATTTGTACTGCACATTCTTCTATATTTCCGTTTTTAAGATCTGCAGCGCTTCTTCCTTTAAGTCAAATAATCTATATAGCCAATCACTATGGCTCAGACGTACTTCAGTAAACACTTATAGATCAGGGTGCGAAGCATTTTTTTTTTAATTCTGTGAATGAGGGTGTGACACCTCGAATTGTATTAAGAGTGAGCTCTGAAGCTTCTATAGCAGGGAATTAATAAGCTGTAAATTTGGATGAAAAGGTGAAACCGTAGAACTCAAATCCAAAATTTGTCATTGCCCTATCGAAATGTCAATATTTTTAATATGTTTCCCATCTGAAAATGATCTTCCATGCCGATAAATATCAAAGCTTATTATGTTTGATACATCCAACCGCATATTTTTATTTGGTGAATTTTCACCTTTGTGCTCCACCAAGCAACGATTCTTTTATTTTTTTTTTATTGAATAGAAAACATGATGAATTATTGTCCTATGTTTTTTAATTTTTTTATTTCACTGTTTACTTAGAAAAAGATTTATTTTCAATTAATAATTTTACTTAATCAACGTTTTCTCTCAAGATAAAAAATATGTCTTTTTATGTATAAATATATAATGCACCATTATCTTTCAACACATAAAAAATTTACCACTACATTGACAGTGCCCACCAGTGAATTACACCATAAATATTACCTATTTTGATCGTGTACGCGGTGTTGTGTTCATTTTCATATGCACAAATGTGTTTTATTTTTTATGACGAGAGTTCGCACCGAAAAATTCGTCGTTCGTCCCAGTTGTGTTCTTTTTTTTTATTTATTTTATTTTTTAATACATTTATTTATTTATTGTATCTTCAATTATGAACTAACAATAAGTATTCAAATCTTAAATCTAAAATATAAGTATTAGGCCCGACCACTGTCGGACATAAACTTAGTGATAGTTATAAATAATACATAAGTAGTGATAATCAAAAAAAAAGAGAAAAAAAATATTTTCAAGCAATCCCATCTTGAGTGTTGAGTAAAAGAGCCCTTGTGTCCTTCTTTTTCAAGCGAATGTGGCCAGTAAAATTCAAGATGTTACGAGCAAGCGGATTAGGATGTGACTCGAGTTTTGTTAAATATTTGCCTGCGTTTTTTTCCTATTTCTTCAATCACTAGTGGCATATTCAAATCACGATGTATATTTGAGTTTTTAATGTACCATGGAGCCGATGTTATCAAACGTAAAATTTTGTTTTGCCCTCGTTGGATTCTCTCGAAGTTAGAAGCTGAAGCAGTGCCCCATAACTGAATTCCGTAGCACCATATTGGCTTTAAAAGAGACTTGTATAATAAAAGTTTGCAGTCTAGGCTGAGTGTTGAATTTCACCAATCAGCCAATATATCTGAATTAGTTTAAGCTTCATTTGTATTAGCTTTGAGTCAATATGGTGTTTCCATGTAAGTCGTCGATCAAGGTGTATACCAAGGTATTTTACATGTGAATGCTGAGGAACAACTTGATTGTTGATTCGAATTGGGGAACAAGTATCTCTTCGCAGGGTAAATGTTACCTGAACACACTTTTGCTCGTTTACCTTAATTCTCCATAATTTTAAACATAGTTCCAGTTGTGTAATATGTTCTTGTAGATATCGCGAAGCCTCATGAAGATTTTCGTGCATTTTTAAGCGGGCTGTATCATCGGCAAACGTAGATGTATGGATATTACTGCTCAAAGGCATATCACAAGTATAAATCAAATACAAAACTGGCCCCAGTATGCTCCCCTGTTGCACACCGGATGATATAGATTCAGGCAAACTCATGAATTCTCCTTCCACAACCGTGAACTTCCGGGTAGTAATGTAACTTTCTAATAAATTCACCAAATTTATTGGTAGATATGATTTTAATTTAAAAATTAGACCTTCATGCCACACTTTATCAAATGCCTGCGAAACCTCAATAAACAGTGCAGAACAAAACTTCTTTTCTTCAAATGTTCTTCTTATACATTGAACTAATCTATGCGTTTGTTCAATGGTGCTATGCTGACTTCTAAAACCAAACTGATGGTCTGGGATGCACCCACTACCAATTAGAATTGGGGACAATTTTGACATGAGCAGTTTTTCGAAAAGTTTTGACATTGTTGATAGCAGGCTTATTGGCCTGTATGATTCTGCCTTGGTCACATCTTTGCCCGGCTTTGGAATCATTTTAACTTTGGCAAGCTTCCAGCTGTGGGGATAATACTCTAGTCGTAAAATGGCATTAAAAATTAATAACAGGATTATAAATGCAATACGAGGCAATTTTATTAGCATTTGGTTACTAATTCCATCAATACCCGGTGCTTTCTTCGGGTTGAGTGCAGCAATTAGATTTTGTACATCACACATTTTAAATTTTATGGGTCGAGGGGATAGCGCAACTACACTCGGGAAATCAACAACACCAGTACATGTGTTTGGGGTAAATACGGATTTTAAATGCTTTGCAAACAAGTTACCTTTTTCAATATCACTCATGGCCCAAACTCCGGTAGAAGTGCGCAGAGGTGGTTTAAACTCAACGGGTGTTTTAATTCTTTTCGCAGCGCGCCACAAAGAATAATTAGATGCTGGTGTGACATCGAGATTTTCCAGATAGTTTTTAAGAGATGCAGTTTTTTCATATGCAAGCAGTTCTTGGAGTCTTTTAGTGCAATCTTTTAATCTAATTTTATTTTGGGGTGATCTGTGCTGTTGCCATTCTCTTCTAGCTCTTCTTTTTGCACATACGAGAAGTTCAATATCTGTAGAATATATTCTGTTAAACCCAGTCTGCGGATGGGAGGAAGTGGTATGTTCAGCTGCCTGCTTAATAATTTCGTTAAGATTAGCAATATTAGATTCAATATCGTCATGAGTTCTTAGCTTAATGTTTTCAGTGCAATGACTACTAAGATATTTTTTGAATCGCAGCCAATTAACACGACTGACCATTTTCACATATGGGTGAGGTAGAGCACTTCTCAGTGGGCTACAGATTGTAACGATCGTGGGAGAGTGATCGGACGATTAATTCCCTAGAAATATTTTTCATGACGCCAAAATCTATAATATCCGGAATTTTATGTATGTCAGTAGGCCAGTAAGTGGGCTCCCCACTCGAAATGACGTCCAAGCCCATTTTTTAAATTGTGTTGAACAACGCTCGTCCTCTAGGTGTGATAAGACGCGAACCCCAGAAAGTATGTTTTGCATTATAGTCTCCTGCTGCTACGAAACAAGGGCCAAGAGATTTGTAGAAATCCTCGTATTGATCCTCAGTAGTTGCGAATCTAGGAGGGGAGTAAATTGATGATGTGACAAAATTTGTGCAAAAATTTTCGATACAAATATTCGTTGCTTGTAGATGTTCTTCAGAAATGTTGTCAAGAATATAATGCTTGAGTCTTGACTTTATTAAAATTGCTGATCCCCCGCAATATCTTCCTCTTGGGTCCTTTGAATCATATAAAATGTAGCCATTAATTTTGAATAGGCTTCTTGAAGTCAAATGAGCCTCAGAAACCAACATTATATCAATATTTTTTTTTCGTGAGGAAGTGCTCAAATTCATTTTTATGTTGGCGAATGCCGTTTGCGTTCCAGAAACTTATCTTTAACGTGTTCATGGCTTGTTAACTAATGCTTGAAGCAGTGTAGACTGCATTCGTAGCATTTCTTGCATCATGCTAGTCATATTTGTTGTAAAATTATTTATAGTCAGCACTAGATTCTCAATAGTAGCTTCAAGGCGACTAAAATTAAAGCTTGAATTTGCATTCGTTGAATTATTTTGAGGCGGAATATTTTGTGTGGGAATATAACTAGTCTTAGCTGCATCGGCATATGATACACGTGAAGTGACAGGTTGGCTCATTTGAGCAAAAGTGGCGGAGTAAGCGTTTGCTGTTTGTGCTGGAGCTAATTTAGGTTTTTGCCCCATAGTCTGTTTAACGAAAGAGTAGACAGGACATCCTCTGTAGTTAGCGGTGTGATTACCTCCACAATTACTACATTTTTTTTCTGCTAGATCTTTAGGCTTAGTACAACCAGCAGTACCGTGCAATTCACCGCAGATAACACAAACTGAAGGTAACTTGCAGTATGTTTTTGTGTGACCATATTCTTGACAATTATGGCACTGTACGGGTCCAGAACGCTTGTGTGGTTCTTCAACTGTTATTTTTCGGTATAAGAGATATTTTAAATTGTAAATTGGATGAGTCTCGCTTTTTTTCAAATTTATATCGTTTGGCTCAAGTTCGACGCGAAATAGAGGTTGAGGAATCTTCTCCCTATTTATTATGTTAGATACAGTTTTTACCTTAAATCCCTGGAGGACGAGTGCATCTTTTATTTCTTCGGGAGCAACATAGGAATCGATGCCCTTCAATACGATCTGCAGGCCTTTAGCACTTTTAAGCTGACATGTGTAGAAACTTTTCTTACTTTTTTCAAATTCAGTAATCAGTTTACCAAAGTCTTTTTCTTCATAAATTTGAATTTTGGTTTCATCAATGTTAGCACGTTTTATTGGAACGATGTGAAATTTATTCTCACCAATGACTGAAATTAAGTTTTTTATAAGAGCGTTTGAATTTTTTTCTGTCAAATAGATTGGAGGCGGCTTGGATGTTTTGTTCGTAGATACATCGGGTTCGTTGTTGTCAACTTGTAATATTTGAAAACGATTTTGACGGTTTAAAGAGGATACGCTGTTATCCCTAGACATTTTTGGAGCAGATGAAATTTTCGAAGACTTTGGGCTTCGTCCGCACTTTACCAATGTTATATATCTGTCCATTCCCACTTGGACCTTGGGTTTTGGGCTGCTCTTAACTTCAGTAAAAACTTGGTTAAGTGATGACCACGAGCCCGAAGCGGATGATATCGCTGAGTTAAATGTAGAAGTACTAGGCAACGGCAATGTTAACGAATCACTAGTTGGCATTGGACAAAGCGAAGTTGATCGCTGACGAAAAAGTGGCCTCGCCGTTAAAAAAAGTCTACTATCAGATTTCTTATTTATTTTGTTATCATTAAGAGCTTTAGAGCTCTCAGTAAGTCTATCATCAGATTTTTTATTTTTATTATTTTCATTAAGAGCTTCAGAACTCATAGTAAAATAGGCATTTCTGCCATTAGAACTCACTTCACAGTTATTTGTTTTTGAGGTACTCATATAAAGTATTTCTCAAGGGCACTTTTGTTTGCTTGTTTGTTTTTTTTTATTATGGTTTTTATGTTTTTGTTAATTATGACTACGTAAAAAAATATTAGCAATGCAAATAAAGCTAACAATAACAATATGTATTCCGAATATTTTTTCGTACAATTTTTTTTGTTTACTATGAAATAAAACTCCGCTAAATTCACTATGAATGTACAACGAGAACTGAAGTGTTGTGTTCTTAGCATAAGTCTTGAAATTGAACTATGTGTTAACGAGTTCCGTCATACAATTTGACATTTAAAATCGGAGCATAATGTAGTTTTAATTCTCTACTATATCCTAGCTTAATTTTTAATGTGAAATTTTATGGAAAAACTCATTAAGATCATGTTCAATTTTGCAACTTATGCTAACTTCATAAGAGTTTTTTCTTATACTTACATACATACGAGTACATAAGGCTGCAACTTTTTAATGCGTACATAGATGCTTTGAAAATGACTCTAAAATTGAAAGCAATTTAAAAAGAAATATTTATCTCTTTATTATTTACAATAAAGTTCACTTATCACTAAACATAGTAGGTATGTCTCTTTAATTACGATAGAAGTAGATATATTTACAATTGTACATATGTATAATAAAACATTTATCATTATTTAGTAGATCGATCTGTCAGTAGTTGTATATACACACATACAAATATTAAAACCAGAAAATATAAATACATACATATGTATGTACTTGTGAGTCCATAATTATGAAAGTGGTCTAATCATATTAATCTTTGTTTCGAAATATTAAACAAATCTTACATAATACATAAATACATATGTACATGTATTAAATACATTTTCATCAGACGCGACTAATACATTTCTAAATTAGAATGTTGCAAAATATAAATATGTACATACATATGTAAGTATGTACATACCTATAAATATTTTTTGATTTATTCAAATGTAATCTACTTGATTGCTTGAAACATTATACATATAAGTATATGTATGTATGTATATACATATATACTATGTATATGATTTAGATAAGTTTCGTAATTATGGACACATATGTACATAGGTATGTATTTGCAAACAATCATGCATATTTATGTACATTTGCAGCATAATACATAGAGTACAGAGAGTACGTATGTATGTATATGTATTTATTTTGATTTTGGAAGGCCCCAACACAATAACGTTATGTAGGCCCTTTTTATAGTTATGAGTACATACATATGTATGTATACAATGTATACATACATATGTAGGTATGAATGCATTTACTCTTAATATAATTTAACACGTCAAGGCTGTGAAGTATTAATCAGCTGAATTTTTCCAACTCGTTATCCCATGTGAGTACTATTCAAACTATTTTCCTCCACATCCATATTTGCCGCAATTTCTAGATGTCGTTGTAACTCTATTGTTTCTTTTATCATAATAATTATTTGGCAATAAAACTATGATCAGCAATAAGAATAGTAACAATTTTTTCAAGTTCACCAACATCTTACTTAAGCTAAATCAAAACAACAACTGACTGTAGCATTATAAAAATTTATTGTATTTGCATTTTCCAAAATAAATGCAATCCGTTGTGATTCGCAGTTTATATTGTTTTTAGGGATACCAATCGGAACTGGTTTTAACGATCCCGGGATTTCGAAAAATCAAATCCCGGGATTTCGGGATCCAGAAATTTTTTGAGATTCAGGAATTTTCGGGACTCTTGGTTTTTTAAGTAAGTGAAAGATTATCAGCGTAAATTTAGCAAAGTACAACTTTTAATGACATTGCCAAGCCCAAAAAATGGACAAAAGTTACTTATAAAAACAGCTATACACAAAATAATAACGCAGACATACCTGTTTTAGGCCGAGCTGTTAAATTTCGATTGCGATTAGTAATCAACTATATTACATTTTAAAAAGAATTGTACCGATTATATAATTCCCTTTAAAAGAATTTCTGATAAATAATTTATTACGATTACTAATAATCGAAAAGTAATATGAATTACTTGAAACTAAAAAAAAAATAATCCAAAAGAATTGAAATTAATCAAAAAATTGTAATGTTAATGTTGTAATGGAAATTGGCTATCATAGTTGTGTGGTGACAAAAAGGAATGAAACCATATTGAACGTGATGGTTGCCAGATGATAGGCCGTGCTGGCATGCTGGCGTATGCCCGGAGAGGGCTCGCCATCTTGGGGTGGTCCCTGCCAATCCATCTGGAGGTCCTGCAGCTACAACAAACAAACAAAAACAACTCATGCCAGCCAAGTATTCCAAAAAGGAAACAAAAAAAAAAAAATTTAGGTGGTCTAGAAAAAGAGAAAAAAAAGTTGGGCTCCAACCTTTTTTTATCCTAACTACCTCCCTGGATACTTACACACACACGCGACCAAATTTGCATGGCAGGTGTTATGCCAAGACATTCAACCCTGCCCTTAGAGGTCAGAGGACCTCTCCTTGACATCGCACTCAGTCTGCGCTGTCCCTTAACCTGCGTTAACTGGTCGAACTTTTATTCCCCCTACTTACCGCATATTAATATGTAGCACCAATTCATCTTATAGACTTTTCACACTTACTCACATCTTTCATCTTTCATCAATTTCCCAAAAGAATTATACGAGGCTGAATGTTCAACATCTTTCAACATCTTTAAAAGATGTTCCTATCTCACTTTGTTCCATTCAACATCTTTCGATTATTTTAGTGTCATCACTAGAAAAAATTTATACAACTATATACATACATGCATACATACTATAAACATGTATACAATGTATGTATGTATGTATACCTACATATGCATGTATATATGTATGTACATGCATTCAGGGCTACCTTTTGGAATATTATTCCCACAGAAAGATCTGCAACTGCTCCAAGATTTTATTATATATGTACATGTGTATATGTACATATGTATATAATAAAATCTTGTATATATTTTTCCATATCGAAATAAATGACATAAAAGTAATTGCAAATTTCTACAAGCTGCTAGGACTCGAAATTTTCGCACATAAAGTACTCGAAATATTTCTTCATCATCATCGTCCACTGGCATAATTTCTGCTAATTCTGCATATTGTAGCATTAATTGTTTCTCCTCCTCAACAAGAGAAGCAATTAAATAAATTTCCACTGAATTTTTAAATTCCATTTTATTTTTTAATTTTTAGTTGCTCACATTCGTAAAATAGTATTATAATAATGACAGATGAAAGATGTTGTAATGTAAACAGGTTTTTTAAATTTTTAACATATTCCATGCATTCCTCAAAGATGTGAGTGAGTGTGAAAAGGCTATTAGAGCAAAACGCCTAGAAATTTCATTCAAATAAGCTTAGTAGGCTTTGAAACTGATACAAAACCCAGCAAATAATTTATATTCAGGTGAACTCATTTTATTTTTCCTTGTGATTTTCAAAAATATTATTGTTTTATCAATTCTCATATAGTTTTTGAAAGTCTGTGCATAAAGTAAGAGGCTTGTGACTGTTCAAAATTTGTGGTTGAAGTCTACTGATGATTTTTCAAGCGCCAATGAAATACGTACATATATAGACATGCTAAACCACCAGCAAATAAATTTCAATTATTGTAGTAAATACACTTCTGACAATATGTCAAATAAATAAATTTCATTAAAAATAAAATTAATTAAACAAAGGTATTAATTCAAAATCTTAAATTATACAATCATATTTTATGTATGTATATGCAAAATGGCTGAATTTTTTCTTTGTTTTACATATAATTTTATTTTTATCTATTTACAGATTCGAAATTCTTATCCCGCCTTATCTTGATGATTTGCCGTCGGTCTGTGGCGTGTCCTCAGTCTCTTTCCAAGATGAGTCATAAATACATATGTAAATATATATTTTTGCATGAAATTTAAATTAAACTTTTATTTTTTCTCCTTTAAGACAAACACCCAAAATACTGGGGACAAATATCCCTTTCCTTTCTGTTCCCTACGTTCACCCTATATAGCTGGGATATCTCACAAATAGTCAGGACCTCTAAGAGGTAAGTAATTTAATTTAACCTTTAGTGTTTCCCTCAACTCGAAAAAAAATAGAAACGTTTACTTTTTATATATATATATATATCTATATAAATATATAATATGATTTTCTTTTATACAGTTCGTTTAGTCCAGTCTCGTATGTCCAGACTCGCTTGGCAAAATACCTGGGCAGGGATACCAATCTTGGTGCTATGGTGTTAGATGCACTGGTCCTGTTCCCCCGCTGAAGGTGGCGTGTTGCAGGTGATTGCTTTTTGGGCTATTGCTTTCAAATTATTGTTTAGTTTAGTTTTGGTTTTCTTTTCCTACAATTTATCAAAGTTTGTAGAATTTTAATTTTACTTTTCAACAATTTTCAATTTATTTCACTGTTCACAAATTATTTATATATACATATGTTTTTTTCAAGTTTTAAGATTTTATAAGTATATAACTAGTTTTAAGTTTTTGTTCACATTTGTTTTCTCTTTGTTCACTATCTTAGCTTTAAATAATCTTTGATATCAATTTTCTTTTTCATAAGACTATATCAAGCACAATAAAAAATTTTTACTAACCTTTTCCGTTTTTTCTTCTCACTTTTGCACTTCACCACCCACCTCGATCAACTCCCTTTTCCGCAACCCACTATGTGTCTTCCTCAACTACCAAAACTTGTCTTACTAGTGACATTTTCTCTGATTTTGATATAATATTGAGCTCGGGGTCATTTAAACTTTCTAGTCTTTTGGCGAGTTTATACATACTACTGTGTCCAATCGCGTCCATCCCAAAAAATGCATAATACTGTGTAACACCAATAGAAGTCTGCATTAACGATCTTAGGGAAAATTTAATTTCTGACAAGTGTTTGTCCCATTCAGCTTTATCAACTTGTAGATAGGAACGTATAGCAGAAAAAATTGACTGATTTGTTCGCTCGGACGCGTTAGCTTGCGGAGAATGGATTGCTGTTCGCACGTGTCTAACGCCAAAGTTTTTCACGAGCTCTGCGAATTCCTTGCTAACAAATTGCTGGCCATTATCAGAGACAATAGTCTCTGGCGTTCCAAACTTATGAAACACATCGGCTATTAAAAATTTTATTATGTTTTTTGTATTAGCCTTTTTCAGAGCTTTTAAAAGAACAAATTTTGTTAGATGATCTAAAACGATAATAATGAAATTGCTGGCCATTATCAGAGACAATAGTCTCTGGCGTTCCAAACTTATGAAACACATCGGCTATTAAAAATTTTATTATGTTTTTTGTATTAGCCTTTTTCAGAGCTTTTAAAAGAACAAATTTTGTTAGATGATCTAAAACGATAATAATGAAACTGTTGCCGGATACCGACCAATGAAATCTACAAAAATTCTTTGAAACGGACGCTCGGTAATAGTTTCTGCTCCCATTGGTGGTCGTAGCGTTTTATTGCTAGGTTTCGTTTCCTTGCAAATTTCACAATTTGCAACGAAATCTTGAACTTGCGCGTTTTGATTTGGCCAGTGAAAATACTCTTTGACTCCTCGAAGACAACCGTGATAACCTAGTGTTGAATTGTGTGACTTTTCTATGATGGCCGTGGTTAATTCATGAGGGACCCATAATTTCCATGAGAAGTCCTCATTCATTACTACTCCATCATAAGGTCGTGCTCTTTTTTAAACAAATCCCTCAACTACTTTTAAATCAGGCCACTGTTCAGAATTTTTTTCTATGGTAGAAATTAATTCTAAATAGTCACTGGATTTAAAAGCACTTAAGTTTAGATCGACCAGCACTTCTACATCTGCCGAGACTTCCTCCATTTCGTAACGCGATAGGGTATCGGGTACTACATTTTGTTTCCCCTGCCTATGCTCTATCGTAAAATCATACGATTGAAGATGTAGGCTCCACCTAGCTAAACGACCAGTGAGATCTTTATATGACATAAGCCACTTAAGACTACTGTGGTCGGTTCTCACGGAGAAGGGCCTAAACTTCTTAATCACCAGGACTACCGCCAAGCATTCACGTTCAGTCACCGAACAATTATTTTGCGCCGATGTCAATTTGTGTGAAAAATAGGCAATGGGGTGTTCTTCAGCAGAATCGTCTTTCTGAAAAAGAACAGCTCCAGCCCCCACATCTGACGCGTCACACTGAACGTAAAAATGCCGGGAGAAATCTGGTGATTGAGAAGTGGGCTCAAAATCTGAGCATTTTTGAGGCGATAAAACGCAGTTTTGGTTTCATCTGAAAACTTGCATTGCTTCCCCTTCTTTAGCGTGTCAAAGATTGGAGCTGCAATGTTAGCATAGTCTGCCTGTTGCTCCCATGAAACTCCGCACCTGCTTAGCTGTCTTAAGGTAGGCGAAACACTTTCACCGGATCAGGTTTAAACTTACCACCTCCTACTATATAACCCAGATATTTTAACTATTTAAAGCAGAATTTAGATTTTGTCACATTGATGGTCAAACCTGCTTTTGTCAGACTATTTGCCACACGAGACAACAACTCCAAGTGTGTCGCAAAATCTGGAGACACCACCAGAAGGTCATCTAAGTAGACAAAAACTCTATCCCGAAGCGCCGCAGGGATCACCCTATACATTAGACGGCATAGCCTTTGAGCTGCGCTACACAACCCAAAAGGCATGACCGTAAAATGGTAAAGTGGTCGCCCAGGCACCGTGAAAGCAGTTTTTTCCCTACTAGACTGATCCAGTGGGATCTGCCAGAAAACGTCTTTCAGGTCGACACTAGAAATAAAAATCGTGCCTCCCAAGCAGCTAAGCAAACCCTCAATGTGGGGCAGATGATAGACTTCCTTGACCGTCAGTGCATTGAGCTTTCGAGCTTCCAGACACAATGACACAGAGTCAATGACACCAAGGCCAATCATCCTATCGAGCTCTGCGTACATTAGTTTTTGTACTGCCGGGGAAACAGGATAGTGCCGGTCCTTCACTGGGGTTGCGTCTCGCATGTCTGTATAATGTTTTTCTAAATTTGCCTTACCGAGACCTTTTTTACTGAAGCAGGGGAACAACGATATGACTGAATCTAATTTCTGTTGTTATTCATATGTCAACTTATGAGTCACTATATCTGCGTCAATTTCTGTCTCTTCAATGAGACTTATTCCATTTGTCGTGAGACTATCGAGGTTGGCAAACATTTTAAAAACCTTCATAAGATCTAGACCCAAGAAAAACTCAAGACTCAAAGTAGGACTAAATAAAATGTTATGACCTGCGTTGTCTGGCCAAACGCAACTTGCGCCCGCACGTGGCCTATTTTATGCGCGGTACCGTCGGCTGTTCTTATGAAAGTCGCGAAATCGTGAATTTTCAGCCTTGCTTTCTTTACGAAATCTAGACAATTGAGGCCTAAGGACGATACTGCGGCTCCACTATCGAGAAGACCTTCTATTTCGCAAGAAAACCCTTCTATTTCGCAACCACCTTAAGCAATTTCGGTGTAAAGGCGAGAATCCGTCCCTTCGTACAGCGAAGCGATAGAAATTTCACGCCCCACTTTCCTGCGTAACTTGTACCTCTCACGCGCTTTTTTATTTGGCTTGAGATATTTCGAAAAATTTTGCATTTTGCCTAATTGTACTCACGTATTCTGACGTGAAGAATTTTACGTCACAATTAAAATTGTTAACTAATTTATCATTATTTTGTAAAATCTTAAAACTACTGACCACTTTTTCAGTTTGTTGATTCAAAACTGGGCTTAAACTTCGGTTGCACGCGTCTCGCCAGTTCGGGACGTATTCTGATTGCGGTTTCCCTGATATTTCTGACACTTAGGGGCCAGCACGTTGTCCTTACCACATTTAAAACAAAAAATACGTGTGACTGGCTGAAGACAGTCCATAAAGCTATGACCCACCACCTTACAGTTCCAGCAGGTATAATTATTTTTAGAGCGTAGTGCATCTACTTCTAAATCTATTAGAGGAAAACTTTCGTCCTCATATACTATTTCATTTACTCTGGGCTGTAAATTTGCACGCTGCTGATAGAGCTGCCTCTGTTTCGAAATTAAATTTTCAGTCCGCCTCACCTCTCGACAAAATTCCGACAACATTCTCAAATTTACTGAGAACATCATCTGTGCCAGGGATGGTTTTAAATTGCCCCTCATAATTTCCATCAACTGCTCCTCCTCATAAGGATTTTCTTGTTGGTTGCGCAGTTTTATGACGGCGCACATTGGGTTGAAATTGATAAAAACGGCTCTTAATTCAGGCGTTACAGATAACACTTATTTTTTCGTTTCGTAGTATTAAATGGGTCATTAGTAGTTTAAAAAAATCAGTTTTGAAAAAAAATTTTTTTTAAACTCCAGGGATATCCGTTTGTCTGCCCGTATGACTATTTAAATTGCTTTGCAAACTCCATTTTTAAAGATAAATGAATGAAATTTGACGCATATGATTTTTTTAGGTTAGTAACTCAGAATACAAAAATTCAACGGAATCGGTAAATGATTTCGTATAGCCCCCATACAAAATTTTCCCGAAAATAGGTCATGCTAATCTTTATTGATTAAAAAAGTTTTTATTAATATTAATATATATATAATAAATTTACATTTTAGTTTTGATATTATTAATCTTCATATTCGCTGTTACTAAAATAAATATCATCGGAATTATTTTCTTCAGAAATTTTAGGTAACATTAGAAGGTCCAATACCTGCTGTGGCAACACGCTACTTTTCTTTTTGTAATGTTTGCTCATATTACTAATAATAGGATCAGAACTTATTAAAAATCGATTGAAAATATCTTCATTGGACTTTTCGCGACTGCATTTTCGTGAAAAATGTTCTCTGTATGATTTAAAATCTTTATTGCGAGCTTCCTGCGCTTCCTCCGATAACTGACCAATAGGTAACAGTGCATGAGTAATAATCTCCGAACCATGTATTAAAAATTTATGTAAAGTGGGAGACATGATATACCATGGGTATTTTTCAACAAAGTATTTTGCGGTCGATAAAGTAAAATTTCTAAATTTTTCAACATTAATCTGATGACCACACGATACAGCAATTAAAATAGTATGCAACTTTTTGATCAGTTCAACGTCGATTTTTGTAATTTCCGCTGAAACTTCGGGATTTTGGAAAAAACGTCTGGCTGTATTCCCGTCATTTGAGTTTCCAAACCCTGGTTTTGGCTGGTCAACTATAAGTCCGGTTTTTTGTCTGAACTCGACCTGTATTTTTGATCTGGTTTCATTCACTATTTTTTTTCTGCTTCGGACCTTGCTTGCCATTTTTTTATTGGAATTTTATATGACAATTGAAGAAGGCACTCGAAAAATCTTATTCAACCATGCAGAATGGATAAACCAAACTGCAGAGTGTTATTCTCAACTTTTCTTTGGATCATGCTATCGATTGAATTGAACTCTTTACTCGTGGCACCGCATATATAACATTTTTGAGTTGATTTTGTTTCTGTTATAGAATTACATACCTTTCCATAGACCATTACTAACATAAGTTCATGTTTTACTTGGACGTTCCTCTCTCCTAAAAAAGCAGGTGAATTAACAAGTGATTTAATTTCTATATCTACTCTTTCTTTTTCAAGTTTCGCAACATTTGCTGTCTCTTTCTTAAACTCTATTTTTAGCGGCCTGCAAAATCTTGTTGAAGATGGACGAGGATTTTCCCAAATAATTTTATCATTGGCTACTAACTTTAAAGAAACGACAGATGTAATAAATACTGCAGAATCATCGGCATCAGAACCATGAAATGCCTGTTTGTAAGAACTGTGTCCTGAGCTGCCATCGAAGCCCCACTTTGTATACAATTTAATGTTACTTAATTCTTCATCAGTCAGATTGCCAACTTCTTTTTCCTTTAAAATTGTTAACCGCTCAACAGTATGGTTTAAAAGTCCTTGAAGACTTACTTCAGATGAAGTTTCACAAATTTTTATGCATTCACGTTTAGGATAGCACTTTTTTTTGCATTTTGTATATCTGTATATGGCGGAAATTTTGCTGGAGCAACTCTTCGAATGATATTGTATTGATACCTTGACAATTTTGCATCTATTAATACAGCAAGAGCTTCTTCAGCAG
Organism: Tachina fera; assembly: GCA_905220375.1. Taxonomy (NCBI): domain Eukaryota; kingdom Metazoa; phylum Arthropoda; class Insecta; order Diptera; family Tachinidae; genus Tachina; species Tachina fera. The sequence continues at coordinate 114,802,941 of LR999964.1, forward strand.
TTAATTTTTTGGATTCTTCTTTCCCAAAACTTTCTCTATATTTCTTTGCTTTTGTTGGGGAAATTGTTATATCTTGAACAATTTTTGATGCATCAATTTGTCCAGAAGCTCTCAAGCCCATTTGGGTTGCATGAGCCAAAATAGCCATTTTTTTTGTTTCTGATATGAACGAAATTTCGGTATTAAGCCAACTTTAGTTATTTTTAAAAAAATCGTTCTCTTTTCTGCAACTTTTAAGCCATCGACTTTTAAAATCATTGCAAAAAATATAAAACCTGTTTCTAAAATGTTTCATATCTTGAGGATTGTACCTTTTAATTAATTCAGTCTGCAAAAAATTTATTTTATTATACATTCTTATAGAGTTTGCGTTTTTCATTATATTATAAAGCTCTCTTCGAGAAATGTAAATACCAGAATTTGTTCCTAAAATAAGAAGTTTAAAGTAATGGTATTTTTTTCTGTATCGAATAACGAGTAGTGTTTGCTCACATCACTTTTAGACAATAACACCACAGTTTAAAAAAAAAAAAAAAAAAAAAAAAACAGTCACAATTGAAACAAACAAAAAGAAAGTTAAAAAAACAATTATTCACGTTTCCAACTATCTTAAAAGTACTAACAATTATACATACTCAACAGTTCAAACTTGAAGGACCATCTCCAATACTTATTAAAAGGCTAGATATTTCAACATGTGCTTTTGCAAAGTCAAGCACCTGTTCGCTGTTGCTTCAAAAGAACATATTAGCTTATCCAATGACAAGTACATGTTAAAGTCCTATGCTATTTTACCAGTATTGGAGACGGACCTTCAGTTTGGAACTGCTGGGTAATAATATTACAAATAAGAATATTGATAATGAAAATATTAACAAAAATAAACAATAACAAAACTACATACCAAACATATGTATGTACACACTTACATGCATACACGAATTTTTCTTTGATGTTAAATTGAAAAACTACTTTTTTTCGTTCTTATCGCAAAAAACCTGCAAAATGTTTTTATATGATTTGTAAGTAGACATATCATAGAAAGCTATAAAAAAAATTTTTTTACCCAAGCTTGCCCAAACCGAATTTGAATTTCTACTTAAAACTAAAAAATGATTGTTTTTTATACCAATTTTCCAAAAAATATTAAAAATATTTCTACAACAAAAATATTTAACTGGGATACATATTTGAGTTTCCAAATACCTGAGGTTGAAGGTTCCATTGTAAAAATATTACTTTTATGCTATTAAAATATAAAAATTTTATTTAAAACAAAATTTTTTTTTAAATTTTTACCACTGTTTTCAAAAACTTAAAAAATGTTCAACTTTAACAACGCACAACTCGAAAAGTAAATAACAAAGGAAAATGAAAAAGATAGTTAGTGATGCACAATTTTGTTTACTATAACCTGTAATTGATTACTTTTTAAAAATACTAATTTTCAATTTTCAATTAAGAGCCATTATTGGGAATTTCAACCCAACGTGCGGCGTTATAAAAATCATCAAACGCTTCGTTTAGCTGTTGGCGACGATTCAGAATCTTCATTTGCACTTGGTGTTCTTTTTCGAAGCATCTATGTTTCACCAGCAAAGCCTTTTCTAACTCCTCCCATGTATTAATAAGGACTATTTTCCTATCGTCCCAGTACCAATCGAGAGCTGGCCCTTCAAGTAACAAATGGAAATTTCTGAGAATTTCATTATCAGGACAATCATAGTATCTTCTTTATGCTCCCACTCGAAAAATAAATTCCTGGACATTCATGGTCTTACTGGTACCATCAAACTTTAACCCCCATTTGGCTAGTTTATACCTATCTAGAGGTTCATGACTTTGTCTAGAAATTGCCTGCGGATATTGCGCAGGCAATTTGGCAGCAGTCCAAGCCCCTTGTGGATGGCTTGGCTGTGGATTACTCGCAGTTGGACGCTGCAATGTAAGTTGATGATGCTGTGGAAATTGCCCATATTGTTGCGGCATATATACTGGCTGTGCGTTGGCTGTCAAAATGTTGTGTCTCACTTGTTGTTGAGCCGCAGTCATCTGTGGTTGCTGCAGTAAATCATGAGTCGTAAGCTGTGCGTATGTTGCCTGTGTAACCGAGGGTGGATGAGCAATCGACCGTGGTGGTACTGCTTCGCCTAGTACACTTTGCATAACTCTAGGTGGCTCTGTATATCGTGGCGCTGGATACAACGGTGGTGGTGGCATCTGGTTTATGGCTGCCGGTCTAAAATCATTTTGTTGTTGGTTAAAATTGTGCCCAGTCACGACAGAAGGCCGGAAACCAACTAGTGGCTGGGTATAAGACAACTGCTGCGGAGTTGTTTGCTGCATAGGACCTACTATCGGAGCAATGCCAGACGGATGTGGTGACGCTTGATTACCCGCGGCTGCTCTTAACGCGTCTTTTAATTTACAAAGTGCTCTTTCAATTTTGCTATCTACTTTGCTTGGCACATGCCCACTGTGGCCTCCACTACCTGCTGAATATTAATTGCATCACAAGGAGCTTCAGCTATTGGACTGAATGAAAAATCTGCTCGCCTTTCGGTACGAGTGTCTTGAGCCCTGGCGGCTGAAAAACTTGGTGACTCTACTGTCTGTTCTGCACCATCTTAGTTAGCTGTTAAGTCATGCGCTACTGAGGTAGCCAGAACTAGGTTATTCATTGTTGAAAAGGTAGTCACTGTACCCGTGACTGACGTAGAGGTAGCAAAGGTTACTGTTGCGGTCAGTCCTTAGAGACGAGTTTAATATTCTCTATAGTTGCTACACTTCTTTTACTGGCAGTACATAACAAAATACATAAATACATATAGTGTTTAATTTTCGATTCTATTTTTTTGCTTTATCTCCTGAAATTATATAATATTAAAACATTAATAAACATACACACACTGCTACTAAATTTAAAGAATACTTACGTCACTTGGAGACTTTTACTTCTACCCGAACTCTGCCGCAGATACATATAATTAATATATATATTTTTGAAATTTTCTCATTTTTCCTTAGGATACGATCCATTTTGGATACGAAGTTGATTTTTTTTTATAATTTTGGTTTTTGTTCTCCACAGGAGAGCGATTTTTCTATTCGTTTGAATTTTTGTTTTTTACTACTGGTCGATATATGTAGGTCAAGTAGTATCATATACATTTTTTTTATTTTTTTATTTTCTATTTGTTTTGAATTGTTTTTGGAAACGAGAGCAGTTTGACTTGTAATTTAATTTTTATTGTATAATTAATTTTTAATTTAATTAAGTTTAATCTTTTTTGCTTTTGATAAATGGTTTTAACCCGAAGTTTGAGTAGAAATTTGTTTAATATGGCCACAACCAGTGCTAGCGTTACTTGTGGGTCTATGAAAGCTACAAAATAATCCGACTACTTTCAAAGATTACTTTTGATTATTAATAAATAATCAAAAAGAATTAAAGGTAATCCTTAAAAGTAATCGGGTTATTTTTTGCTTTCTTTTGATTCTTTTGGATTATTTTTTGTAATTTGAAGTAATTCAGATCACTTTTCCATTATTAGTAATCGTAATCAATTAGTTATAGTGCAAAACTGAATATAATCCTAATTTAATCATTAATACACCTTTCAAAAAAAAGTAATTAAATTAGTAATCAGTACGATTAATAATCATTACTTAACAGCTGTGGTTTTAGGTATATGTTTCTCATTTAAATGAAAAAAGTGGGTGAAGATGTGTCCTATACAAAAAAATTAACTTAAAATTATAAAATTCATAAAATTTCAAAAATTCTTTACTAGTGAAAGCACATGAAGTAACTTTCAAATTCCATTTTAGGATAACAAACACGTAATTATTATTATTTTCAAAAAACCTATGCCTCAAATATTTTATTAGAATTTTGTTAAAGAATACGAATGTTATTGATATTAAATACATAAATTTCATAGTTTGATTACAGAATTCAGCGAAGTTCGGACAGTTTGTTTCAGCATTTTACTGTATATATGTATCTTCAGGCTTATCAGTAATAAAATTTCACATGGAAATTTCCGAACGTGTCAACAATTCAAAAAACTTCATATGATTGCGAAATATTTTGACAATTTATGAAGAAAAGTATTCACAAGGATTTGTATGTTGGAAAGAGTGAAGACACGAAAATAAAATCCAAGTGAACGAAACGACAGAAAGTGCAATTATGTTTTCACACAGTTGCAAGAGTTGACGTCAATACCTTTGTTATTTAATATATTATTATTAATGCTGTTAAAAATATTGTTTATTATCATCAAATAGGTTGCAATTAATGAAGAAAAGGAGAAAAAATATGATTTGGAAATACATTTTCATTGACACTATTAACAGGATGAAACAAACAAATATAAAAGATCAATATTGTGTTGGGGGAAAGTCATGACGCATTTATTTTTATAAAACAAACAAAACTTAGCAAAAAATTTCGGGATTGACTGAATCCTGAAAATTCCGGGATTAAAAAATTAAAATCCCGGTATTCGGGATCGGGATTTCGGGATTGGCATCCGCAATTGTTATCAAACAATCCAAACAATTTAGAGATCTTTTTGTTTAATTTTTATATAATTATTTATAATTCTATATACATATGTACATATATATGTATTTACATTAGGCTGTCCCAAAAAAAATCTTTGTTGGGGCTAAGGCATAATTTCAAAGCTAGTATATTTTCGGAAGAGGTTTAGAGGACGCTCAAGTCAAATTTTTGTAAAAAATAGATTTTGCCCGCTGTTTTGCCTGATTTTTCATAACTTTAATCATAACCACGATTTTCTTCACCTTTGGGGAAACAATTTAAAAGAAATATGTCCAAGCTTTATATTTGTGTGAAAAACTTACAGTTTTTTCAATGCATTTTGCTCTTTCAGGTAGCCTACATTACAATTTGTAGTAATTTCTCCATACATTTTGTAAATAACGCTTTATAACTTTTAGAAAAATTAAAAAAACTACTGACGTATGTTGAAAGTTCAATTAGTTCTAAATAATTTAAAAAATATTTTTTGAATTTTTTCTGGTATTGAATTGGGCAAGTATAGCCCAACAAAAATAAACAATAAAAGGGTTATAAAAGTTTTTATTAGTAAATTTATGGGTAAAATACTTTTTAAATGAAATGAAAACCCTTAATTCAAGCACTAAGAAAATATGCCTTTCTTTATAAACAAGACTTGATTGTTTCTTCTGACCATAATAAAATAAATTTTGTCCTTGGAGATTTAAAATTTCAAATTAAGGAAATGAGACAAAATTTCACTGGCAATGCCGAATCGTAGTGAAAGTATAACACACACAGTTGTAAAATGCAATGGTATAGGTTGCCGACCACGGATTTAGAGCAAATGCATTAAACACATTCAATACGGCAGGCTACACGATAACACGACTTCAAATGTTGCAAGCTGCATTTGTCGCCTCGTAGCCAGCTACTTAATTCTTTTGGAGACGGCAGCAGCACCATCTGCACCTCATATTCAAGTATAAATACATAGTTCAGTATTGCCACCTTCAAATATTTAGCATTTATCAAAATTAAGTTACTGTTTCGAAATGTACTTATATGACGTAAAAGTACAAGCATGAATCAATTTATTCTTTACATCAATTTTTGGATATTGTTTCTGTTAAATAATATGAAATAATTGTACGATATCTTTCATTTAATATTTTGTATTGCCAGTATGGCAACACTGCATTTGCTCATTGTAGCCAAAGAAATAGAAATTAGTTTAATTGGAGTACAACGACATAGGCAGCATAGACAACAACCTGTCGGCATGTTGCCTTGCTGCCTTCAAAAGAATCATTCTCACATAAACATGTGTATTCTATCCTTGACATTTTGTAGTCGGTAGCTTGCTGTGGTGAATGTGCTTAATGTATCATTCTCATATAAAGTCCCGGTTCACACACTTCAACTTTTTAGGGTTCCGTACACCAAATGTGAAAAAAGGAACCCTATTGTTTTCGCTACGCTGTCCGTCTGTCCGTCACAAGGTATTTCCTCAGGAACCGTAAGAGCTACGGACCTGAAATTTGGACAGAGTATGTAGAACCTTGGCCGCTAATACAACAAATACATGAGAATTAAAAATTAAAGGGTGTTCCAAAACGAGCAACGAAAAATGTTAAAATCCCATGTAATATACATATAATTGTATGTACTAGTGATGCACGAATATTCGTATTTCAGGCAAATACGAATGTATTCGTATTCGCCAAATTCAGGCGAACGCGAATGTATTCATATTCGCCAAATTCAGGAGAATACGAATACGAATATTTTTCCAAAGAAATTAAATAAATAAATGCATAAATCGTAAACGAAATTTAAATAAATGACTAAAAATTTTAGTTGGTACAAATACATTAATTTTATTCATAGAAATTTATACTTTGTACCATTTTCAAATATTATTTAATGACGATCATTAAAATTTTGGGTACTTTTTATTAACTAAAGTATGCCAACAAGAGTGTTGTCATAACAATTTTTTAATATTTCATATTGCATATAATATTCGTATTCGTATTCGCAAATATCGTTTAAAATATTCGTATTCGTGAATATCGTTTAAAATATTCGCATTCGTATTCGCGAATATAGTTTCAAATATTCGTATTCGTATTCGCGAATATCAAAAAATGACATTTGTTACATCACTAGTATGTACATATGTATATTGACACTTGAAATTTGTAAAATTAGTGTATTTTTGTATAGACTACAACAATTAACACTAAAATTTAAAAAAATTTAAATTAAAGGGTGGTCCATCAGTTAATGCAATTTTGACTATGTAATTTTGACAACTTGCTATATCTTAGAAACCGTAAGAGGTAAACTCTTGAAATTTTCAAAAACGGTAAAACTAAAAAATTATAAAATCGCCAAACCAAAAAAAAAAATCGCCAAAAACTCAAAAAAATCGCCAAAATAAAAAAAGCGCCAAAAACCGAAAAAAATCGCCAAACGCGAAAAAGGCTCCAGTAACAAAATAATTGTTAATATGAAAAAAAAATCGCCAAAATGAAAAAAATTCGCCAAAATGAAAAAAAATCGACAAAATGAGAAAAAAAAGTGTCAAAACTACAAAAAAGCGCCTAAATGAATAAAGTCGCCAAAATGAAGAAAGGCCAAAAACCAAACATCACCAAAATTAAACAAAAAAAAAATCGCCAAAAAATAAAAAACGCCAACAACCGAAAAAAATCGCTAAAACAAAAAAAATCGCCAAAAATTAAAAAAATCGCCAAAATAAAAAAAATTCCCAAAATTAAAAAAACGTCAAAAAAGAAAAAAATGCCAAAACTATATTTTATATAGGCTACTAAAGTTCGTTTTGAATTACATATCTTGTGTCTGTACGGAACCCTTCGTGCGCTGGTCAAAGTCACACTTTACTGAATTTTTATTTTGATCAACTCTTAATTCAGCTGTAAGAAAAAAAAAGAGATATTTGTTGATCAACAAAAGTTGAAGTGTGTGAACCGCGACAAACACGTGTATTCTATCCTTGACACTTTGTAGTCAGTAGCTTGCTGCGGTGAATGGGTTTAATCATTAAACTTTAAGGCATCAGTCTTACAAATTCTTTGATATATTTACATTAAGAAAACAATAAGGTTTAATTCATATTAATTTTAAATTAATTAATCACATACAAAAACAATGCGTTCAAAATAGAAAAGAAAATGCAATTCATTTGTTTTCTAATAATAATTTTTTTTACGATTTAAATCACCTTTTGGTTTTTAAAAACTTACTTTTTTATTTATCTTTGATTAATAAGTGAGGTATTTTACAATGTTTGAGTTGCTGTTTGAGTTTTTATTTGCACAATTAAAAATTACTTCAAAAAATGCTTGAATTCAACTTTGTTTCTAATTAAATTTCAAGTGCTTGAATTTAAATTTTTTGAGGCTTTATTGGGTATATTTAAAACTTAATAATAGTTTCGAATAAAAAAATACTACATTACATAAAGTAACTTTTGATTAATTGTTTTATATATCAAAATATTATTGCTTCCATTAGCTTTTTACAGTCCTGGGATTCGGGATTTCCTAATCCCAAGAAATCCCGCGATTTCGGAATTTCCCGTTTGCGATCCCTAGTCAACAAATATTTTCTTTATAGATTTTTTAAATTTGATTTTTCAATTTGATAATTTCATCATAGCTTATTGCTGACCCTCTCACTCCGTTATCGGATTGTTAAGAGCATCAGCTAGCTAAAATATTTTGATAACCTGCACCAGTGTTGCCAGTAGATTTCTCGAAAAAATACCTACACATGGGGTAAAGTGAATAAAAAATAAGCACTTGCTTTTTATTTGAAAATTTGTTAAAAAAAAACAGAAAACACATACATATTTTAGGTTTTGAAAAAAATTTTTAAGTAAAAAGCAAATGCTTATTTTTTATTCACTTTACCCATGCTAAAAAATCCGATTTTTCCCTACACGTTGATAAAATGTCCCCTACAAAAATCCTAACGCATTTTTGTCATTAAAATAGAAGAAAACCATTAGTTATAAAAAATATTTATGTTTATTAAAGCTTTGGTAAAAAATAAGTAAAAAACTAAAAAAATAATAATACATACAGATTGGTAATTCCAGAAAAGGGCAACCAAAAAAATTTTTTTTGCTCAAAAAATTTTCTTTTGTTTTAATAATAATAAAGCATAAAAGTCTATACTTTACAAATGCAAAAGCATTTTTAATTTTTTAAATTTTTTGACCGAAATATGGGACTTTTGAAAGAAATATTTTCTTTGCTTAGCCTTTTTTTAGCGATTATTTAAAGTAATTACTCTTATTCCAGTTGCCGACTTCGACGTCACTTTAACACAATACCAACAAATTGCGGCTTATTTGCACTCTCTCGAGAAAAATTTTGTGCCATTGAAAATTGCACAAACCTGCCAACACGAGCCCCAATTTTTTGGTATTGTGTTAAAGAGACGTAGATGTCGACAACTGGAATAAGGTGAATTTGTATTATTTTTCTTTAAGTGATAAATTTAAGTCATCTTTCAACATTGAACGATATCTTAGAAAAAGCATAGGTGTGTTTCTTTACTCTACATTGGGATCCCGCGGGATCCCAACTTACACGAAAAGCGTTCCCGTACTCAAAGTTTGGGCAAGTAAGGGAGCTTTTGTGAGAGTAATGTTCTTCTTCTTCTTCTTGCACGAAACAGCCCGTACTTTTTCTTCGTGCTAGTTTGGGCAAACACAAAATCAAACAGCTGTTTGAAAAATAAACAATTGCAAAAAAATTACATTTACCTAAAAACTAAAAAAAATAGAAAAATGTATGAAAAAATGTCTAAAAAAAGGTGGTAGACAAAGTGTTATAAGTTTTTATATGAAATTAAGGTATAAAACCTATGCAAGTATGCTGAATCATGTAAGTAAATACGTGCGTGTGTATGTACATAAGTATGTATTTAGTTATGTGTATACGTATGTATATGCAAACATGCATTGAAGTTTATTTTCGTGTTAAAATTTTGGTTTTTTGCGTTCCCGTACTTTTGTGCATTTTTGTATATTATTGAGCGAAATTATAGTTTGCTCTCATTTTACCGAACTTTACCCAAGAAGTAAAGAAACAAACCTCATATACCAAGTCGAATTCATGTACCTTGTGGTGCCAAGTTAACAGCTGCTTTTTTAGGAAGTTTGGCTTGTCAAATTTCAATGCAATAAAATTTGTAGGAAGTGTGATATGTCAATTTTCATTGCAATAAAGTACTAGGCAGATTTTGTTGTTACAGACTTGACACCACCTTGGCCTATATATACATACATACAAATTAGTACCACCAACTTTGTGACCTACAAACAACTCTGGAAATATATTTTTAAGTGATTTTAACAAAAGAAAACAATTTTTTAAACGTTTTGAAAAAGAAAGTATTACTAAAAAAACGTTATGCTTGCATTTATTTCATAAATAATACTTTATGGAAGAAAAATCCCTACATTTTGGATAATATGCAAGATCTGTCCGATTTTTCCTACGCTTCTATTTTAGTATCAAAAATACCCACATCCCAATAAGCACTCAAAAAATTAAAATTCAAACACTTGAAATTTAACTGGAAACAAAGTTGAATTCAAACATTTTTTCAAGTAATATTCAAGTATGAGTATATTTTGAAATAAAAAATCAAACAACATACAACATGTTCAAACCATGTTCAAACCTTGTCTAATAAGTAATTTATTTTTTAATAAAATTGAAATTGTGGTGAAAAATATAAAAGATAAATAAAAAAGTGATTTTTTTAAAAACAAAAGGTGATTAAAATTGTGAAACCAATAGTGAAGGTAGATATGCAGAAAATAATTGTAAGAAAACCTGTCGATTGAAGTTTTCTTTCAATTTTAAAAGCATTGTTTTTGAAGCTGGAAATATACTTGAATTCAATTGTAATACAAGGTTGAATTATAGTATAATTCAAGGATTGAATTGAACTGTAATAAAATTGATATGTTCGAATTGAATTCAAGTTCCCATTTTATTGGAGAATCCTATTGAAATAAAGTGTAAGTCAAGCATAATTCAACCCTTCACAATTGAATATGTGGCTTGAATAACAATTGTTTTACACTTGATTTCAAGCAAAATTGCTTATTGGGATGTAGGGATTTTCACCTACTTCTGGCAACACTTACCTGCACACAGTGGAGTGAAACAAAGAAAATATATATCAAAATTTTTTTATTTTTTAAAACTCTAATTTAATTTATGCAACAAATTATAGTGCGTGTATACAGTGTTGCCCATTAGTTCGGTTCGCACAGCTGTTTTGTATGGTTATGGTTATGACATGTCTAATTTAAGCTTAAGTCGCAATTCACATTATGAAAGTATGTATGTGAGTTTGAAAATTTTCATTATCTTCTTTTTTGAGTGTTCATATGGCACAAATCTTATTACTTATTTTTTATGTATACATGTGTACGTGATGCACGAATATTCGTATTCGCATTCGAATTGTCGAATATTCGGCCATTTTCAGGCGAATACGAATATTTTTTCAAAGGAATTACATTTTAGTTTGTACAAATACATTAATTTTTTATAGAAATTTGTGCTTTGTATCATTTTCAAATATTATTTAATGACAATCATTAAAATTTTGGGTTCTTTTTATTAACTTTAAAGTATGCCAACAAGAGTGTGAAGTATTTTTTCATAACAATTTTTTAATATTTCATATTGCATATAATAATCGTATTCGTATTCGCAAATATCGTTTCAAATATTTGTATTCGTATTCGCGAATATCAAAAATTGACATTCGTTACATAACTAGTATATACAAATATATTTGCTTTTAAGAAAGCAAAATAAAATAATGCATTATTTCGTATTTTGTAATGTATGATTGCAGAGGAATTGCTATGTTGTTTTTTTGATATGCTGGCAGTTTTGTTTCTTTTGATATTTCTATGTCTCTATATATGCATACTGCAAATGTTTATGTCTTAACATCATATCCTAAATAGATTTTTTTTTGAATTTTTTGATTTTGCTATTATTGACATCACTGTCATTCTTTTTGAATCTGGCAAGGATGTTAGTGGATATTCAAATTTCATTTTACGTGTTTTCTTTTGAATTCATTTCGTGAAAAAAAAATATTATAACGGGAATATGGCATGAGTTCTTCTTAAAAGTTCTAGAAGCGTGCTTTGAAAAATTAAAAAGGAGAGGAAAAAAAAAATTGAAAGGCGTCATTCAAGTGATATTGGTGGTTGTGTGAAGATCAAAAATTTTAAACAGTGAAAAGGAAATTTTCTTTGCGGCTGTTGGTGTGGTAAAAGTGTTGTTAAAAGTAAAGTAATACTGAAATTAAAAAATAAAATAAAAAGACTCTCCACCATAAAGTAAAAGAAATCCATTAAAATCTGCCTTGCGGTGATCGAATAAAACTTGTAAAAGTCACTAATTAACTTTTTTGACATGCACGCCCATAGTAATTGTGTGTTGTATATTTCAAAGTATTAGCTTTAAAATATTCAACAAAGTAACCTCACGTCAACGCCTCAAAAAGTGCTACAATATCAGCAGTTATCGCCAAAACTCACTTACCACCACCATAGTGCACACCATTTGTTCCAGTTATTGAGGCGCATGTTTGGAACAGAAATTTTATTTGCCATTAACCACTGTTGGCCGCAACCCAAATAGTAGAATCTTCAACTACCAAGAAATTGAATATTCATCAACCATATCATCCGTCATAATAGCAATAGCCAACCCGGAGTTTCATTACCAGATTCAGCAAAATTACCATTTTTCTCGGGAAGTTTCGTGTATTTACATCTCTACCTACATCCACCGCCATAGTCGACCAATTTGATTTACATCACCCTATTTTATAATACAGATAAGTACACATTTTTTTTAACGTTAGTCAGTATAATACAGCTGACGGCAGAGAATTTAATATCGTTTTTACCAGTTTTTGTTAATATTGTTTTAAATACCAAAAAGGAAAAGACAGATTCAGAGAAATCATCTAATTTCCGAATTATTGATTCAAAGTTGTATAAAGTAAAAATAGCCACGCTTATATATGATTGTATATAACTAAATATCTAACTTTTCCTGAAGATATTGAAAATAAGTGTACCTAGAAATATATCTCGCCATAGATATAAGCCGAATTAGTGGAAACTTGAAACCAGTTACCTTTCTGAATTGCAAATGTCACAAAAAAATAAAATTAAATTTTGTAATTTAAATAAGTAAATTTTGATAAGACTTGTAAGCATATAATGAAGAAAGTTTTGGATTTATTAAATAATTAACAACAAATCCACTTTTTCGACAGCGGTCAACTTCTCTTTGTCCAATGCCTACTAGTGATTCTTTAACATTACAGTTGCCTAGTACTTCGTCAGTTAAGCCATTGAAATCATTCGCTTCGGGCTGTTCATCACCTAACCAAGTTATCACTACAGATAACAGTAGCTCAAAACCAAAGGTACAAGTCGGAATGGACAGATATATAACCGTGGTAAAGCGTGGGCGAAGCCCGAATTCTTCTAAAATTTCATCTGTTCCAAAGATGTCTAGGGATAACAGCGCATCATCCATGAATCGCCAAAATCGTTTTTCATTATTGCAAGACGATAACGAGAAGACCGCTTCATCATCTCAGAAGTCTTTTAAGCCACCACCAATATATGTGAGGGAAAAAAATTCTAACGCGCTTCTAAAAAAAACTACTGTCGACCATTGGTGAAAATACTTTTCACGTAATTCCAATTAAAAGAGGTAATATAAATGAAATTAAAATCCAAATATACGATGAAAACAATTTTCGAAAAATTGTAAATGATTTTGAAAAAAATAAAACAAACTTTTACACATACCAACTTAAGAGTGCTAAAGGCCTACAGATAGTACTAAAGGGCATAGATTCATATGTTGAGCCCGAAGAAGTAAAATGTGCACTTCTAGACCAAGGATTTAAGGTAAAAAACGTTACTAGTATAATTAACAGAGAAAAGGTCGCCCAACCCCTATTTCGCATTGAACTGGAGCCGAATGACATACAATTGAAAAAAAATCAAACCCATCCAATTTATAGCTTAAAGTTTCTGTTACACCGAAAAATCACAGTTGAAGAGCCACGTAAACGTTCAGGTCCTGTACAGTGCCATAATTGCCAAGAATATGGCCATACAAAAACTTACTGCAATTTACCTACAGTTTGTGTTATCTGCGGTGAATTGCATGGTACTGCTAGCTGCACTAAGCCAAAATAACAAGCAGAAAAAAAATGTAGTAATTGTGGAGGTAATCACACCGCTAACTATAGAGGATGCCCTGTATATTCTTTTGTTAAACAGACTATGAGTCAAAAACCTAAGTTAGCTCCAACCCAACCATGAAACGCGTACTCCGCCTCTTTTGCTCAAGTAAGCCAACCAGTTACTTCACGTGTTTCGTATGCCGATGCTGCTAAGGCTAGTTCTAGTCCCTCACAAAATGTTTCACCGCAAAATAATTCAGCGAATGCAAGCTCAGGCTTTAACTTTAGTCGCCTTGAAGCTACTATTGAGAATCTGGTGCTAACTATAAACAACTTTACAACAAATATGACTAGCATGATGCAAGAAATGCTGCGAATGCAGAGTACACTGCTTCAAGCATTAGTTAACAAACCATGAACATGTTAAAAATATGTTTCTGGAACGCAAACGGCATTCGCCAGCATAAAAATGAACTTGAGCACTTCCTCATGGAAAAAAATATTGATATAATGTTGGTCTCTGAGACTCATTTGACTTCAATGAGCTTATTTAAAATAAATGGTTACACTCTATATGATTCAAAGGACCCGAGGGGGAGAGCATGCGGTGGGTCAGCAATTCTAATTAAGTCAAGACTCAAACACTATGTCCTTGATAACATTTGTGAAGAACATCTACAAGCAACAAATATTTGTGTCGAAAATTTTGTTACAAATTTCGTGATATCATCAATTTACTCTCCTCCCAGATTCGCAATTACTGAGGATCAATTCGAGGAATTCTACAAATCTCTTGGCCCTTGTTTTGTAGCAGCTGGGGACTACAATGCAAAACATACGTTCTGGGGTTCGCGTCTTATTACACCTAGAGGTCGGGCATTGTTCAACACAATTTCAAAAATGGGCTTGGACGTCATTTCAAGTGGGGAGCCCACTTACTGGCCTACGGACATACAAAAAATTCCGGATGTTATAGATTTTGGAGTCATGAAAAATATCGGTAGGGAATTAATTCATGTTAAAGCTTCTGTAGATCTCTCCTCCGATCACTCTCCCACGATTGTTACAATTTGTAGCCCACTAAGAAGTGACTCCCCTGTCCCATATGTAAAGATGATCAACCGTGTTAATTGGCTGGGGTTCAAAAAAATACCTCAGTAGCCATTGTACGGAAAATATTAACCTAAGAACACCAGGTGATATTGAATCTAACATTATAAATCTTAACGAAAATATTAAACGGGCTGCTGAACATGCCACTACTTCCCATCCGCAGACTGGGCTTAATAGAATTTATTCTACAGACATTGAACGTCTTTTACGTGAAAAAAGGACAGCTAGAAGGGAATGGCAACTGCACAGATCACCCCAAAATAAAATTAGATTTAAAGAGTGCACTAGACGACTCCAAGAGCTGCTGGCATATGAAAAAACTGTATGTCTTAAAAATTATCTGGAAAATCTTGATGCCACACCTGCATCTAATTACTCCTTGTGGCGAGCTGCTAGAAAGCTTAAAACACCCGTTGAATATAGACCACCTCTGCGCACTTCTACCGGAGGTTGGGCCAGAAGCGATACTGAAAAAGGTAACATATTTCTGGAGCATTTAAAATCCGTATTTACCCCAAACACATGTACTGGTGTTGTTGATTTACCAAGTGTAGTTGCGCTACCCCCTCGACCCATAAAATTTAAGACGCGTGATGTTCAGAAACTAATTGCTGAACTCAACCCGAAGAAAGCTCCAGGTATTGATGGAATAGAAGTCAGCATAGCACCATTGAACAAACTCATAGATTGGTGCAATTTATAAGAAGAACTTTTGAAGAAAAAATGTATTGTTCTGCCCTGTTTATTGACGTTTCTCAGGACTTTGATAAAGTGTGGCATGAAGGCCTTATTTTAAAATTAAAATCATATTTACCAATAAATTTTCTGAATTTATTAGAAAGCTACATAACTACCCGAAAGTTTACGATTGTGGAAGGAGAATTCATGAGTCTGCCCCAATCTATATCATCCGGTGTGCCACAGGGGAGCATACTGGGGCCAGTTTTGTATTTGATTTATACTTGTGATATGCCTGTGAGCAGCAATATCCATACATCTACGTTTGCCGATGATACAGCCTGCCTTAGTATGCACAAAAACCCGCACGAGGCTTCCCGATATCTTCAAGAACATATTACACAGTTGGAAATCTGGTTGAACTTATGGAGAATTAAAGTCAATGAACAAAAGTGTGTCCATACAACGTTTACCCTAAGAAGAGATACTTGTTCCCCCATTCGAATCAACAATCAAAATATTCCTCAACATTCCCAAGTGAAATACCTTGGTATACACCTTGATCGAAGACTTACATGGAAACAACATATTGACTTTAAGCTAACTCAGATGAAACTTAAGTTATCTCAAATTCATTGGTTGATTGGCAGAAATTGAACACTTAGTCTGGACTGCAAACTTTTAATATAAAAGTCGCTTTTGAAGCCAATATGGTGTTACGGTATCCAGTTATGGGGCACTGCTTCAGCTTGCAATGTAGAAAGAATTCAACGAAGACAAAACAACATTTTATGGTTAATAACATCTGCTCCATGGTATATTAAAAATTCAAATTTGCATCGTGATTTAAAAATGCCACTAGTGACTGAAGAAATTGCAAAATACGCAGGCAAATATCTAACAAAACTCGAGTCACATCCTAATCCGCTTGCTCGTAATATTTTGAATTTTAATGGTCACATCCGCCTAAAAAAGAGGGACACAAGGGCTCTTATACTCAACACTCTAGATGGGAATGCTTGAAAATACATTTAATTTTCCTTTTTTATTATCACTACTTTGTATTAATTAAATTATCACTAAGTTTTGGCCGACACTGGTCGGGCTATATAATTATATTTTAGCTTTAAAATTTTATCACTTATTGTTAGTTCATATTTGAAGATACAATAAATAAATATATGTATTAAAAAAAATTAATTATATAATTATCGCAACGGTTATCAAATAGAACAAAGGGGTCAGGGTGATAAAGATATAGACATAAACACATATAAAAGCTTTTTCAGCACAAATTACTACGATCGTGTTCATCACTATCCGGAGGCCTTCGCGACCGTGGAAGAAACATGATTGGTGAGTTTATTTTCTATTCAATTGTCTATTACAAATTTGTAATATAAATAAAATTAACACTCATGTGCGTAACATTAGTAATACTTCAAATTCATTTTGTTTATTTTGTTTAAAGTAATTGTTTTATTACCTTATTCCCATTTTTTTTATTTGATCCCCGTAACATTTTTATTTCATTTATTAATTTAATTTTTATTTTTTATTCCATATTTTTTATTAAAGAAATGAAATAATGTCCTGGGAATAACTATAATGAATCGAGTGCACGTAATCATAACCAGTATTTTCAGCTTCGCTCAATAACCATTTTCTGTAAATATATCAACTTAAAAATTTCTTTTATGTTAGTTAACTCGTTAACTGCAGACCGAAATAAGTTTTTGTAGTCGGGCTAAAGCGTTTAATAACAATACAAACTTGATTTTGGATTTTGGATTTTGGTGTTGTATCTTACCTACGAAATTTCTTTCGACGATTCATTTTAGTTTTGCACACAGTTGTTTCTTTTGCAATTATTTTATTCAATCCCTTATTCGATGTTGTAACCATCGATACAAAGATATAAAAGGTTTTGGTGAATTCAGCAAATGTAGAAAATAGTTGATAAGACTTTCGCTCTAATAGTTTTTTTTTTAATTATAAATCAATAATTACCTCAATTCCAATGGAATATTGAAAATATATCAATATATATATATATATATATATATATATATATATATATATATATTTAAATGTAAACAAATTATCATTGTCGCGAGTCTGATTTGTTAAATCTTAAAAAAAATTAAAATAAAAATTTTACTTAGTCTTTTCATGATTGTAAATAATAAATGAAGTTAGTAAAGTAACTAATAAAATGGAGTAAAATTTAACTAGTTTTCTTTTCCGGTTTGGTGAGGTAAAGTGATCTATTGTGGGGTTCTGTACAAGGATTAAGGCTAACAGGACATTGGCAGAGGTAGGGTATAGAGGCCAAGCTCATCGCACAACATCTGATGATGTTTTGCTTTAGTATGCAGTTGATACGCTAAGAGTTATTCCAATTTGAATTCCCATCTTGATCATATCGGGATCTTTCTGTTATTTTATGGTATTTTCTATGATCAGACTAGACTTTATTTTTACGAACATGAAATTTTTTAACATCTACAAACAAAAATAGGGAGTCTACAATAAATAGGAATATGTGTGTGTAGACTATTCCAAAGAAGTGTTTTAATGTGGACCGACCCCCCCCCCCCCAACCGACTCTTAGCTAGCGAACATCAATGGCTCCCGTAGTCCATGTTTTAACATTTTTGTAACATTCTGGCTGTTTTCAGTATTTAGAACATCTCGAACCAAGTTTACAACCGTCCTTTTTATGTGAACAGCAAAAATTACACCCTTGGTATATTCACCCACCCAACATAAGTAATACCATTACAGAAAAAGAGCATAGAGTACATTTAACACTCTAATCTCAAAATCAATCCAACACGCACGCACACGCAAGCGACACACATATATATATATATATATATATATATATATATATATATATTCATAACAATTTGCCCAAACTCTAAGCATTTCATCAATACAACTTTCATTATTTAAAACAACATTCAAAGTGTTTTTTATTTTATTAAAAACTTTCATAATTCTTAAAAAAGTTTCTCGTTTTGTACACATTTATTCAGTTAAAATAAAATGCACACACATTTTATATGAACTATTTCAACATTTTGTGGTACTTATACCTAAATATATTTATTTGTATATATCTGGTGATTTATTTTTCCTGTTCTAGCTAAAGTTTTTCTGCTGTTCACTATTCGTACAGAATTACAGCCTGTGTATATCAACACAAGTATAAAAAATGTGAATTTTATTAAATGCACATTCATCTTATTGGAGTGAATTTTAAAATAAAACTGTTTTAAAAATAATGTATGTATCTATGTATGTAAAAACTTAGTTAGATATTCAACGGTACATAATATATGAAATTAACCGCATTAGTGGTCACTTCTTTGTAAATATCCCAGTAAAAATATTTAAGTCATTTTTAAGAAACTACATTTCCATTGGTTTCAATGAATACTGTATATTTAATGAAATTTATTTATTTGACATATTGTCAGAAGTGTAAATACTACAATAATTGAAATTTATTTGCTGGTGTTTTAGCATGTCTATATACATACGTATTTCATTGGCGCTTGAACCAAATCATCAGTAGACTTGAACCACAAATTTTGAACAGTCACAAACCTCTTACTTTATGTACAAACTTTCAAAAGCTATATAAGAATTCATAAAATAATAATATTTTTGAAAATCACAAAGAAAAAATAAGCTTAGTAGGCTTTGAAACTGATAAAAACCCAGCAAATAATTTATATAGTGTGTATATTAAAAAAATGCAGATTATTAGTAGAAAAGCGAGTAAAAATTTATATTACGGGCGTTTAGAAAATTTATACTGAGCAATTTGTAAAAAGCGTTACTAAGGGGTGAGGGGGGTACGTAATGTGTGAATGGGCCCTTAGTATTACAAATTTTTTTCATCTCTGTAGTCTGAAAATATAATTTGGGTTTGAAGTTTATGTTAAAACAGTGATGCCAACCCAAAATCTTTCTTAGAGATTCGAAGTGAAAAAGATGTAGCTTCGAACAAATCCTACTTTAAAAAGAGGTAGATCCACAACACTTATGTTTTTGGGGTATTTTAAACACCTTTGAAAAAAATTTTTTTACCTCAATTAAACTTTCGTTTCAATAACACTGTGGAACATTTTTGGGATAATTGTCTGGGGGTGAGAAATTCCAAGTCAGGGTGATGGTACTAGGTCAGTACAGTAAAACCCCTGGCGTTCGTATGTGTCAGTTTTTTTATGATCTTTTAAATTTTTTGCTTATCTTGATGTTTTTTCGCTTAGTTGTAAAATTTTGGCAAACACGTAGTTTAACATAACTCGAGAACCACTTGTCCGATTTTGATGAAACAAATTTAGAAAAATTAAGAATTACAATTTCTCTAATCTGTTTCTATACCGTTTTCCTATATGTGCAACACTTTCGAAGTTAAAAATGAATGTATGAAGGGAAAGAAGTATTTTTTGCCTAAAAATTTAAATATTTTTTTTTAAATTCATAAAAAACACAAAATGGAAAAAAGTGCTAAAACTAATTACTTTCGCGTAAAGTCACATAACTCATGAGCAAAAAAAGGGATAGATCATGAAAATCGATGCACGCGTTTCTCATTTATTCACAATTAGGTAAATCTATGAATTTCAAAAATTTCTCACCACCCAGATTGGCTGTTGCTAAAAAATATATGCATTCAATTGTCATCGTTATTAAATTACCGCCTTATTTTTTTTGTATGAAAATTTGTTTTAAAACCCTTTATAAAGCCTTAATAATTTTTATAAATAAGGCCACTAATCTTAAATTTTTCTTATTCTCATATTAACAGGAATTAATATTTTCATTATATAATTTCCAATGGTCCTCTGTAGTTGTTGGTTGCCTAGCGCTATCACTGATATATCGTGTAGCTTTCCTTGCAGATTATCAGTAAATGTTGTTTCTACAAGCTTTAAATAGTGAAATCAGCACAGCGTTGTTTAGATGCATTGTTAAAATATATTTCATTTGAACTTCTAGTTTGGATTAGTTAAAATAAAATCGGGTAACTATAAATTAGCATTATTATTGAAAAACTAAAAAAGTGGTAGATTTTTAACGGAAAGTGGTAGAGTTGAGTGAGATACCCAAAAGAGGTTGATCTACCACAAAAGTGGTAGAATTGGCATCGCTGTGTTAAAACAAAAATTCTATAAAAATTTTGACTGAAGCATACTTGAAATAAATTATTCTCGCCTAGGTACTACATTCGTAAAATGAAATGAAAGGGCAATTTTCTCATGGTTTGTGTTCTCAATTTCGTATTTATTTATTCAATTTAAAAAGTATAATTTCAACCTTGAACAAGACGAGGCGTTGCTAAAATATATGGATTAAAATGCGGGATTAGTAAAGTATGTGATTTCTCCAATGCGCTTAGAAATTTTTAGCGAGCTTGCGATTTTTTCGCTTTTTCCTGAGTTTATTTCATGTTTAACAGTTTTGGCGATTTCTAATGAATTTCAAAGCTTGCTTCCGATTTTGCAACTTCTCGCAAATTTTTGCAATGTTCGCGATGAAAGCGAGTATTTGTAAATATTCTGCTTCTTAGAAGCTTTTGCGAATTTTAAACAAAATGTATTACACTTTGCGATTATGCTTCTGTTATGCAAGGTTATGTGAATTTCCACCATGTTCGCGATTTTAATTGAATTTTTAATGCTAAAAGAGAGTTTTACCGATTTTTAATAATAATTATGGTTTATTTAAAATTTTGCAATTTTTCGCATTTCGCATTTCCGATTTTTAATAATAATTATGGTTTATTTAAAATTTTGCAATTTTTCGCCAATTTCTATTAATTTGCGAAAGATAATTTTTGCAAAGTTTTTGGCTTTATTTATTTTTATTTAGGGACCTAAAATTTAAATTTCTTGCAAGCTTTGTCAAATTTTCATAATATTTTGCGCTTTCAACCAAGTTAATGATTTACATACGTTACATTTTGTTTCCAATAATGCGAATTTTTAAAATTTTCGCGGTAAGTGTGATTAATTCGAGTTTTAATCAATTTCAAGACTTGATAAAAATTTTTGCAATTTATTTTTATTACAAGTACATAATAATAATAATTTTTGGTGTGAATATATGTATATGCAAGTGATTTTTGCCACAGTGAATATTTGCATAATTTGGTATCCAAAAATATCCATATGCAAAAGACGAATGTAGGCAACAAATTCTTGACGACATTTTCATCGAACTATGCGAAATTCGCCGTTCGTCCGAATTGTGTTTGTAGCATAATATGAATTTTTCCATTTTGCTCGAAATGTTTATTTGTAATAAACTGGGAATGAAATCGTCATGGAAAAACTCAGTGATATCGTCTTTCGTTTCAGTTTTATTTTGTAGTGGAATGTAGAACCTGGGCGATTATATTTTTACGGTTCTTTTTAAAAAATAGTTTTTTTTGTGAAGAAATTTTTGAACAAATTTTTATTAAATTCTTTTAAAACTATTTATTAAAATTTTATTTGAATAAAAAGAAATGAGCTGCGAAAATTAATTTTTTTTTACCATTTTACACAAAATAATATATCATTATAGCACTATAGTATCATTATAGCTTTTAATTTAATCACAAGTTTATTTAAAAATCATTAGAGATGGTCCAAATTTACACTACTTCGGGATCGCAAATTTTACATTTTCGTGACTTCTTGGGAATGTTTTTTTTTTGCTGGGATCTTACATTTGGAGCTTCACAATTTCGGTAAAAATATCTTCGATTTGCTTGTGCACATTTTTAGAATACTCGTCTACCAAATGTAATGTAAATTGATGATTTCAAAATAGGCTTGAGTAGAACTCGTTTGCTAGATACTTTTTGACACAAACTGATGGTCGAACTCATTTATATTTCATGAGTTTGACCACAGTACGAGTACGACCTAACCATACAATCATTAAATCAGCATGGATAACAACCTGTCGCCGTATTGCACTTGCACGCTTTAAAATAATCATTCTCATAAAGCGTGTTTTTTAGAGTGTCACAACTTTGAGTTGGCACCACTGCTTTATTTGAGCACCCATTTAACAGCTGATAGTTGCTTTTTAGGGTTCCGTACACCAAAGGTGAAAAAAGGAACCCTATTGTTTTCGCTACGCTGTCCGTCCGTCCGTCTGTCCGTCACACGGTATTTTCTCAGGAACCGTAAGAGCTACGGACCTGAAATTTAGGCAGAGTATATAGAACCTTGGCCACTACAACAACAAATACATGAAAATTAAAAATTAAAGGGTGCTCCAAAACGAGCGACGAAAAATATTAAAATCCCATGTAATATAGATACAATCCTATGTACATATGTATATTTACACTTGAAATTTGTAAAATTAGTGTATTTTTATATAGACTACAACAATAAACATTAAAATATTAAAAAACTTAAATTAAATTAAAAAAAAATTCTAACACTAAAATAAATCGCCAAATTCGAAAAAATCGTTTAAATGAAAAAAAAATCGCCAATATGAAAAAAACGCCAAAAACCGAAAAAAATCGCCAAAACGCGAAAAATGCGCCAAAACCATAATAATTGTTTATGTGAAAAAAAAATCGCCGAAATGAAAAAAAATCGCCAAAATTAAAAAAATCGCCAAATTTAAAAAAATCGCCAAAACGAAAAAATCGCCAAAATTTAAAATAAACGCCAAAAACCTGAAAAAAAATCCTCAAAACGAAAAAATAAGTGCCAAAACTAAAAAAAATCGCCAAAACCAAAAAAAAAAACACCTATATGAAAAAAACGCTAAAATTAAAAAAAAAAACGCCAAAATAAAAAACGCCAAAGGAATAAAAATTGCCAAAATTAAAAAAACTTCAAAAACCAAAAAAAAAAAATCGCCAAAACGTGAAAAAAGTGTCAAAACTCAGAAAGCGCCAATAAATTCAAAAAACCCCCAAACTAAAAAAAAGCTTAAAACCGAAAAAACCCAAAAATGAAAAAAATGCCAAAACTATAGTTTATATTGTTCGTATTGAATTACATATCTCGTGCCCGTACTTCACTGAATTTTTATTGTTTAGTTTGCTTCGAAATTTCTTTATGAATCAATCTACTTACACCAAAGTATGCGCCGCAAATTCTGTGAATAAACTAAAGTACAAATTGATATTGTTTTTGTATTTCCATTCAAAATTTTATATTCCGATGAAGGCCATTTCTGGTTGAATGGGTACGTAAATAAGCAGAATTACCGCATTTGGAATGAGGAGAATCCATAAGCCTTTGTCGAAACACTATTACATCCACAGAAAATTACTGTTTGGTGCACTTTTTGCCTTAAAAAACGATGATGGTCGAAATATTACTGTAAACGGTGAATCTTATATGAACATGATTCGAAATTTTTTCATGCCTCAATTACGTGGCATTAATTTGCTGATATATGGTTCCAACAGGATGGAGCCACATGCGACACAGCGGGCGCTAAAACTGATTTACTCAAAGAAACTTTTGTGATTGTAATTGGACATCAATATCGAGTGATTTAACCCCATTGAATTAATTAAGTTAAGTCACTTGTGTACTTCGATAAACCACAAACAATTGAACACCTGGAATTGAAAATTCAAAGAGTTATCGGTGAAATACGGCCGCAAATGCTGCGAAAAGTTTTTGAAAATTGGTATTCACAGAAAAAATATCATCGAAATGCAATAAGCAAAACAAATTGTTAATATTTAATTTAAAACTTAACAATCATCAATATTAATATAACAAATTTAAATTATTTGTTAAATTATATTAAATTATATATTATATATTATATTATTAGTATCTAATAAAGTGTTGCTGTTTAGCTCAGAGGTAAGCAAGTCAGTTTATTATCCCTGAGGTTGCCGGTTCAACTCCGCCTAAAGACATTTACGTCCCTATGTATAAGCAAAAATTGGCATTAAGATAGCATAAGTGGCTAAATTTAACATTATCTTAAGGAGTTTTGAGATGAAACTTCACATTAAAAATCATGGTAGCACTCAGAGGTGTGTTAAAATTAGGTAATGCTACCGTTAACACGTAATTAAATTCCGTCAGTAATGCTAACTTCATGTCAATTTTTGCTTATACACAGGGCCGTTAGTGTTTTTCGCAGACAAGCAAAAAATCGTTTCGAGGATTGGGATTGTGTATAAAAATAATATTGTTAATTTAACAACAATTCACGTTGTTAATATAACAATAGCTTTAATTAAAAAAACTTTGAAATCTAACAAATATAAATGTTGAAAAATAAATAAATTTTAACCAACAATTTGTTGATATATTTAATTGAAAATATTTTTCAGATTTTCCTTTAACTTACAATTTCGTTAATTGTATTTACAAAAATCTTTGTAGGTTCAAAATAAATTATTTATTTAATTGATATAACAAAAAAATTAATTGTATTTACAAATCATTTTTTTTGTGTTCCAGATTGCGCCTTCTACTCGCCAGCCGTGGCGGCCATATGGCAGAAATAATATTTACGCATTAATTTCATAAAATTTTCTTTCCAATAAAGCCCGTTTCATTGATATTAAAAATATATTTCCTTGTTTTATTATAATTTAAACTTGTGTCACTCTATAAAAAGCACCTTTTATAAACATCTGTATTAGGGAGGTTTTTTAAAGCAAGCGCGTACAACTCATGTAAATGCATGTGTGCGTTTGTATGTGCGCAGAAAAATAAGAGAGCATACAAAAATTATGTAGGTATGTATGTATATATATATATATGCATGACGTTAGTATACGCGTCAATAGGTAGAAAAAAGCACAAACACCACAAATTCATCAGTCACATACTATTTTCTTCCTTACTTTTATACCTGCAATAAGTTAAACAAATGTATTGCCGAACACGTTGTTTAGCGTTTGTTTCAGAAGGTATCGCTGTAGTAAAGCATTTGAAATTGCCCTCATGTCTTAAAAGTTCTTATAAGATGTCTTGTGCAGGTCTTTAGTGCGCATTACATGCTGCTATTTGTTTGTGGAATATTCAGTTTCTAAGCTTTCGTTGTTAGAACTATACTGATACAATTTGTTGCATATATTTTAATTTATTTCTTACCATATCTTCAATTAATTCAACTTGAGATGTTAAAGTAACGAAAGCCTCTAATTGGGATATCGTGTGAACAAGAAAGTAGTACTATGATTGCACAAATATCAATTTAGGCAGAAAGCTGTTGGATACTATATTTCTATTCATAAAATTAAAGAAATTTTAAAGTAAAAACAACTTGCCCTTATATGCAAAAAAATAACGTGTGCTTCAAGTGTACGTTAAAACTAGTTTTTGTATGAAAATTTTGTTTTAAGGTACACTTCAAGCACACGTTATTTTTTTTGTTGCTAATGGGGGCAAGTTTTTTGACTAAAATTACTTTAATTTTATTAATAGAAATATAGCATTCGGCAGTCTTCTGCCACGTCCCCCATTTAGTTACTGTAGAATGTATCCGTATCGTGTTACAAGATATTTTTCATTAAAGACTGAAACACGCAAAACACCTTTCAAAAGCACTTTTTATCCACATGAAATTAATGCGGTTTAAAAGGGCTATTATACCATGCTCTTGTTTTTTCTATAATTTTCAATGGTATTAATATTATTGACTTAAGCCAAGGTAATGAACTTTGAGTCCTGCGGTGTTTTGGAATATCGATTCATATCGCAAAAAAAAAGATCGTAATTTTTCTCGTTTTCTCCTTTTTTTGTTCTTTCACAGTCGTAAAAACTGCAGCTCTTATATACTTTACTACTAGTAAAAAAACCAAAATTAGATTTATAGCATGATAAAACTAAAAAATTTATTAAAAACATACATTTATGATGAAATATGCAAAAATATGTATTTATTATAAAATATGCAAAAGTATGCATTAAAAAATCGATGTCATTTTGTCGCAAATTTGTTGATTCGCAAAGATATTTTATTTACGTTGATCTACGACCAACGACAGAAAACATGTACTTACATAAAAATCCTTTCCCTCACTATTACTAATAATCGAAAAGTAATCTGAATTACTTGAAATTACAAAAAATAATTAAAAAGAATCGAAAGTAATCAAAAATTAATCCCACTAATTTTAAAGATTACTTTTGATTATTAATAAATAATCAAAAAGAATTAAAAGTAATCTTTAATAGTAATCGGATTATTTTTTAATTACTTTTGATGCTTTTGGATTATTTTTTGTAATTTTAAGTAATTCAGATAACTTTTCCATTATTAGTAATCGTAATTAATTAGTAATCGTGCGAAACTGAATATAATCGTAATTTAATCATTACTTCACCTCTCAAAAAAAAGTAATCAAATTAGTAATCAGTACGATTAATAATCATTACTTAACATCTATGGATTGAATATACATTTTTATGTGAGAATGATTATTTTGATAGCCTACATAGTTGTCAACGAAAAATTTTTGGCAATTATTGTGGGGTGAAAACACACACTGTCTTACAAAAAGTTATGCTGAATACACATCTGGCATTTGTTGTGTTGTCATTTTGTGGTGCCATTTTCAAAATGTGTGCAATGCCGTTCACATTATATTTTTTATATGGAAAAATATCGTAAATGACAAAAGTTGTCACCATCATTGCGATGTCACAAAATTTCATAATTTGTACTCGGCCGACCCTTAAAATAACTGTCTGTCCCAAGATGTCACAAGCAAACGTTCGATCGATAACTTGTATTGAAAACAACAATAATATTAGAAAATTTGTTGTTGTTTTCAATATAAGTTGTCGATCGAACGTTTGCTGGTGAAATGGTCGGACAGGCAGTAAGTTTTAACACAAAATTTTTTGTGGCGTTATTGGTTATGCTCAGAAATAAAAATTGCACATTTAAATACATATATGTAGTATTAAAATACTATTTCTAATAATTATACATACATATACATATGTACATACATATGGTATATTTTTTACCATAAATCTAAACAGTTTGATTAATTAATTAATGGATAATATTATTTTTGCAAACACCATGTTCCGTATTTATTTGAAGACACAGGAAAATTTTGTACAATTTGGTACAACTTCGGTTACACGATTGCTGTGTTTTTGACCCAAATTTTTGTAAATGTGCACCATGACCACTAGTAAAATTAAGAAATATGTTAAATAATTTCTAATAATTTTGGTGTAATAATTAAAAAAGCTAAGTGCGCTGTTAAATTGTTTGATAGTAACTATTATAGGTTACCGTAACCTTCAAACGTCTGATTTGAATTATTTTCCTCCACAACTGTGTTTGCCGCAATTAAGTCTCGTTTTAGTAACTCGTTTCATATGTATCATTGTCATTGAAAGATTGTATGCTGTCGATATTAATAGCAATATTGAAATTAATTTTAAAATCTTCACGTACATCACAGATCATTGTGAAACAAACATTAAGCTAAAACTGATGGTGTTGCAATAAAAACACAAATATATAAAATAAATAAATGTAGAACAATGTCATGTACTTACATATTTATTTATTTAATTTATATTCACAATCAAAAAAAAAATTTAATAAAACTTTGGAAAATTTTGTAAATTTGAATAAAAAAAGTTGTCGTATGGCGCCAAAGCTGTTTTTTACTTGAAACCAGTAAAATATTTACTAAATTTCTAGTTCATTATTGAACTAGTTTACTATAGTAATTATATTTTCATATTTAAGTAAAATTTTCCTAAAATTAAGTAAAAATTTCCCATAAAATTCGGAGCTTTGCAAAATATTTTTTTCGTCTTTGATCTAAAATTTAGTAAATTTTCCAATTTTTTTTGTCTTTAATTCTGGTACTAATTTTTATTTGTAATTAAATTCTATACCAAATGATATGTTATTTATAATATCTTCATATAATATTCTTAATTATAATTCACCATACATACATATAAATTCCTTGAGAGGAGACAAGTATTGAACCAGCAACCTTCTGATTGATAGGCCAGCTCTCTAACCAATTGCCTAACAAGGCAGCCTGAATAAGCATTGAAATTATTGAGTTTTAAAATTTTATTTTATTTACAGAAAAATAAATTTCAAGTTCAAATATTCCTCGAAAATATGAAAAATTTACTGAGATTTTTTGCTTAATGCAAACAAAATATATATTCTCTAATTTAAAGAAAAAATACTTAAACTGGTAAATATTTTCCTAAAATTTAGTATACCTTTTTACATCTTTTAAGTATGTTAAATTTCATGAACTAATGAGGAGTAATTCATTTCCTGAAGTTTATTTTTTGATTTAAGACGAAATTTAGTAGTCCCCCATATAAAAAAATTCCTCCAGTTTATAACCATTTTCCTACTCTTAGTAAATATTTCCTTTAAGTCAGTAAACATATCCTGAAATGTGAGAAATTTATTGTGTATTTTTATGAGTATATTTTTGAGGATATGAACTTTTTATTTTTTACTCATATTAAGTAATTTTTACTAGACCCCTGTTTCTACAACGCAGGCGGTCGGCTTGAGTTAAAAATTTGTATGGAAAGCACTCACTTTTCTGAGTGATTTTCATACAAATTTTCTAGACGAGTCGTCTGCCTGACTTGTGGAAACCGCACATAGATTTTTGTAAAAATTTACTTAAAATTAGAAAAAATTACTCAAACTTAGAAATTTTTTACACTTGAATTTAGGAAAAAGTTTTTCTTAATACTAGTACAAGTCTTTTTTTTTAGTGCAGGGTTCGGATTACTATTTTCCACAGCTGTAGGTGTATTTTTTTACTTTTGCAATGAAATGCAGTAAATGAGTAGTTACTGGGAAAATTTAAAAATTTACTCTCAAAAAGAGCTGTTGCCAATAAAAGTACGCGAACGGAAAAATAGTAAAAATTAGTAAGATTAAAGAAACAGCTGACTCCTAGTCCACATAATGTTGAAAAATATATAAACTTTTTATTATTCAACTCTTTTAGCTATTGGTACTCGATACAATATTTTTATAATACGAAAATCTATGAATAAATGTTATAATTTAATTCATTCAAATTTGTAATAAATTTCTTTTTGATTTCCTTGTTTTGTTGTTGGTTAAATTAATAAAAATTACATGACTATTTGTGAATGTTACTGATTACTTTAAAAGCAAGTGCAATACTATATAACCAGATACTTTACAGTTTTACAACTCTGAGCAATTAGAACAAAAAGATTAATAAAATAAAATACAAAATATGCATTTTAACAGGAATTATTATTATTCTTTATAAATGAATTATTTTTTAATGACTTTCAGAATTTTTATTTAACTTTTTCTCTAATTTTTACACTTTTCGATTGCTTACATTTTGAATCATATGTTTTTATTTTACTAAACTTTACTACGACAAATTTTTGCAGTAAAAATTTGCAAAACACTCAGTCCAGAATTGTCACTTTACTCTCTCAATTAGTATTCGCATTTACTGTATTTTGGGTAAACGAACGCTAGTTAGTAAAATGCAGTAAAGTTCAGTAAAAATGTGTAAAAACGAACCCAGTTTGTGCTTAAGTATACTGAATACAGAGAAAAGCTCATTAAAGTAATTGATATACTTACATAATTTGTTTCGTTGTATTCTTGCATATTTTGGTTTAAGGAACTTTTAATAATTGGTACTTAATTCTTTATACTTTTTTTTAGATCTTTGTACAATTCTTAATAATGTACCCAGTAAAAAAAGCGACTCCAAAAAAGTCATGAAAATGTAGAGTTTGCGATGCGGAAGTAGTGAAAATTTCGATCCGATCTAATGATTTTTACATAGGGCTGTCATTGCAAGAAGTTCTCTTTTTCGATGCCTGGTCACTGAATTGGAAGCGATATTAAGGAAAATTCCCTTTTTTGTATTCTATGATAATATTTTCATCTAGGAATAATGGTAAATAGTTACCTATTTTAACAATCCGTTTCTTTTTATACGAATTTAAGCCCTAAACAGTGTTTTCATGTAAACTGAAGCAAATAACTTTTAAGTTTTAGACTAAAATTAGTTCATAAATTTCTTAAAAAAAAATTTTTTTTAGTTCTAGTGAGTATTTTCCAACACTATGGAGGAGTTACAAGGTTTTGTATGACTAAAGTAAGCTTCTACATGGTTTTTTGCTCACTCTCGGCAAATTAAAAATATCTATTTTTTGGAAGCAATGAAAATGTAGTTCCACAAGAATGACTTCCATTTTTTCACTGGGGTACTTTCGGTAGTTAAATTTTTTTCAGTCCTTGCGTAGTTTTTTTAATTTTTACGATGATGCAATAATATAAAAGTACAATCATTCTTCCTTTTTGTCTGACGTTTTTGTTCGATTATTTTTTACTCTCAAAATGTATGCTACCTTATTAGATTATAAAATCCGAGTTTTTTATTGAAATATTGGAAAATATTTGAATTTTTTCAATAAAAAAATACAGCAGCACCAACAACGGCAGCAGCAAAGATAGAACAGTAAGGAAATGAACAGCTGCATAGAAATTCTTAGCTGAACATCATCTGCACCACTTCCGAATCAAAGGCTGGACTTTGTCTTCGTTCTACTCGGCTTATTGCCTTACATCACCTGCGTCCAAGCCATATGCACAATGTGCAAAAAAAGAGCTTTTGTGCTTTTACAGCGATAGGAGCAGAAGATATCACAACAGCCAATCAGATCTCGACGACAACAATGCTTGCTCATACTTTGGAAAGAAACAAGAATAAATTCAAGAGCTTTCAAAGCTTTTTACCTCAAATGCAAACGTGGGATCATGTGTGTTTGGAAGTAGCTGCTAAAAACACAACTGGGACCAATGACGAATATTCTTCGTAGGAAATAAAAAACACATTTGTGTATATGAAAATACACACAATCTGTA
Source organism: Tachina fera (assembly GCA_905220375.1). Taxonomy (NCBI): domain Eukaryota; kingdom Metazoa; phylum Arthropoda; class Insecta; order Diptera; family Tachinidae; genus Tachina; species Tachina fera. Next base: position 114,834,451 of record LR999964.1, read on the forward strand.
CGTTGTACGAAAGTTTGCTTGCGTAACTAACTGGCGATAATTTACTTCTTGCGTCGTCGAACAATGACCAACTGTTTTAATTTTTATATCCATTGCAGTTTCATTACGACATCAAAATTATACAAAAACGTTTACTAGACATTGCAATTTATAGGCAAGTCTGCTTAATTGACAACATTTTTTCTCATATGTATAAAGAAGCGAACAAATATTCACATGCTTTCCTTTTTTAGAAAGGTAAAAATATTTCCAAGTAGCAGATTACTCATAAATGATATGACACTCTGACGAGTACAAGTTTATATAATGCATATCATATTGTAGTGAAAGGTATTGTGCTAAACAAGAACTTGGTCAACATTTTTATCTCACTACTTTTGCTGTCCGAGCTTTTTGGAAAGGTACTTGGCCTTTTTTCACATTTATGTTTTTGTGAGGATCTGAATCCTTTTTGAAAAGTTTTATTTAATAGTAATAGTCACCCGCTGGTTGAAAAGAGCAGAGTTACATGAAATAATGAGTTAGAGTGTGGTGGGTGTAGGATTGTATACCTTAAAAATGCACTATTGTCTCATTACAAGGACCCAATTATGTACGACATTTTTTAAGAGTCATCTGAGTGGTAGAAATACCCGTCTACAATTCTAAAATCTGCTTATGTGGAGTACTTTTCAAAACGGTAAATTATAGTCTTGCGGGAGTGGGTTTCCAATTTTGGTAACTTAAAAATGTCAGCTCTCTACAATTTATAGTACGTTAAATAAAGGGTCCGCCAGATAACTTTTTTTTTAAATGCTGTGTGGCACGTAGCGCCGTCATGTTGAAACCAAATGTTGCCAATATCCTTTTCTTCAATTTTTGTGAACAAAAATTGGTTCAACATGGCCCGATAACGATCGCCATTGACTGTAACGGCCACTACTTGCTCATTTTCGAAATTATGCCTCTGGACGAAAATCCGCACCAAACAGTGACTCGTTTTGGTTGCGTCCGCCTTTCAATGTATGCGTGCGGGTTTTCTGTGCCCCAAATGCGACAACTTTGCATGTTTACATACCCGCCAAGATCAAAATGAGCTTCATCTGAAAAGATGATTTTTTTTTTGCAAAATCGGCATCTTCTGTAAATCAGTTGCAGGCCCACTTAGCGAAGCGAATACGCATTGTATGGTCAGTTGGCTCATTCAGCGGAAGGATAAAACTAATTATCTGTCAAATCAGATATGAGCTAAGTGTTACCATTCACGAAATAAGCACTAGTTGAAAAAAAAGTTAGATGGCGGATCCAATATTTATGTGCATGGTCCCACCTACCTAAGGCAACAATCGCTGCCTTCGGGTTTTTCTAGTTCTTATCTTACGCCTTAACTTAGATTCTTAATATGGAGTTTAAAGTGCGTATTCATGGCCCTTATTGAAACTTTCGGGTTTTTAGATTTTTCTTGCTGATCACTAAGATTTATTTATGTATCGAAACAAAATTCGAGTTGCTCGCTCATCTACACTTACTTGTGTATAAAATTTTAGAGCGAATTCTAGCTTTAAATTGTATGGACAGTAACAAGCCCACTTTTATAAACTCAGGATTTTGTTATGAGCAGATCTTATAAATAATGGCGGTATTCGATGTTCGATGCAAATGCAAAATATCGTACCTTTTCTTTAAAACCCAACAACAATATACACACAGTTCAAAAAAGCTACGATATTTTGCATTTGCACTAACGCAACGATATTTGCATCAAACATCGAATACCGCCAATGTTGATTTTTGAAGTAAACGGCTGATACGAAATATGTAAATAATAGATTTACATCTGCTAATCCAAAGTAGATGAAACAATTGGCTAAAATTTTACGTGCAACGTGTATGAAAGGTTTCAATAAAATTACTTGAGCTAAGAGCTGCACATGCAGTATTTAATTCAGAGCAATATTACCGTGGCCCCGCCACCCTTGGTTAACATGTTTAAGTTTTTAGATTTTTCTAGTTGTTTTTTCACTTTGAGCGACTTTTATACAAAATTTAGGCTCATTAGCGCAAATTTAACTTTAAATTTGTATAGGCGTGATTCCGCCCACTTTTTTAAACTAAAGATTTTTTTGGTCAGTGCTTACCATTTTTTTCAAGTTTCGTTAGAAACGGGTAATAATAAATACTAGATATACTAACGGACGACACAATAATCGTCCGTATTCTAGAATCTAAATGTAAATAATTTTATTAACATTTAAAGAAAATTTATCTAAACGCCAAATAAAGATGCATTTAAACCAGCGATCTTCAAACCGCGCACGCGTGCGGTAGCTCTCTCAATAATGTAGAGAGCAATAAGAGATAATTTTTATTTTTATGCAATGTGTACTCAATTGTTACTTCAGTCAAGGTTACCACTTTAATCTCAGACTATTTATATGTATGTGCCGGTTGTGTAGTCGCATTTTAGTAGACAACAAAGGATTCTTTTTAAATTAGTTTAATTTCAAAGTTTTCTACTTTTTGGAGCTTGAATAATCGTATCTGAAACTAAGTTATTATACACTATTTAAAATACAACAAATGTGCATTAATCTCGTTTTGAACACAAGAAATTGACTCGAATTACAGTTTTACAAATATATTAAAAAATTTTTTTTGGCAGCCCTGCTATAAGAAGCGCAAAAGATATTACGCTCAAAAACGAAGCACCAACACAAACATAAGTTTGATTGTATTTGTGTGGGGATAACTGATCAGCGCGACACGCGCTGAATTGGCATCGCATGAGCACGGGAACATGCTCAAAATAAAAAATAATAGACTCTAGGCACATTCTTAATGCATTTAGCGCTATGTAGTTAGAAAGTGAATGTATTAAACAAAGATTTTTACAAAATTTAAAATTATAAAGATAAAACATGTCTTTTCCAGGGAAATTTTAACATTTTGATTTTTTAGGCTTTTCCTAATTTCACGAATGTAGATATTCATATTTTTTTACTTAATTATCCAGCAATTAATTAAAAAATTATAGGCGAAATAATAAAAAAGTCAAGGCGAAACATTTTTGTTGTTGTATTAACCCAGTAAAAAAAGAGACTCATGAAAATGTAGAGTTTACGATGCGGAAGTAGTGCAAATTTCGATCCGATCTAATGATTTTTACATAGGGTTGTCATTGCAAGAAGTTCTCTTTTTCGAAGCCTGGTCACTGAATTGGAAGCGATATTAAGAAAAATTCCCTTTTTTGTGTTCTATGATAATATTTTCATCTAGGAAAAAGGGTAAATAGTTGCCTTTTTTAACAATTCGTTTCTTTTTATACGAATTTAAGCCCGAAACAGTGTTTTCATGTAAATTTGAGCAAATAACTTTTAAATTTTAGACTAAAAATAATTCATAAATTTCTCTAAAAAAATAAATTTTTTTTAAATTCTGGTGAGTATTTTCTAACACTATGGAGGAGTTACAAGGTTTTGTGTGACTAAAATAAGCTTCTACATGGTTTTTTGCTCACTCTCGGCAAATTAAAAATATCGATTTTTTGGAAGCAATGAAAATGTACTTCCGCTTGAATGACTTCCATTTTTTTTCACTGGAAGTTATCAGAGATACGGAAAAACATCTTAGGACATTATTTCTTTTAAGCTTAGCTTAAAATCCTTAATCAGGTAAAAATCAGATAATTTTTAAAAAAAGTTACAGGCTTCACAAGTTTTTTTTATTCCCAGGTTGTACACTTTTTCCCACTGTAACTCAAGCCAAAGGCTGTCATGACATGTGTTATAAGTTTCATATAAATCCGATCAATAGTTTAAAAATTACAGATTTATTACCATTTATTTTATAAAAGTCCCCACTATGCAATGTAAGTTTTACATATACACGTGCATACATGTATACATACATACATATGGGTAATTCCAAAAAAGATCAACCAAACAAAATTTTTTTTGCTCAAAAATTTTTGTTTTGTTTTAAATAATAAAGCATAAAGTTCTATACTTTACGAACGTAAAAGCGTTTTTAATTTGTGAATTTTTTTGAGCAAAATATGGGACTTTAAAAAAAAATATTTGCTTTGCTTAGTCTTTTTTTTAGCGATTATTTCTAGTAATTTGTATTATTTTTCTTTTTTTTTTTTGTAATTTCCAAATTTTCATAGTAACAACAACCTACGCATAGCAGAAAAAAAGAAGAATGGAGCTCTAATAAGGGAAGTTGCTTGACGTTGCTTCGACCTATACCTTAACTTCGCATACGTCGCATAAAATCAATATTTATTAACTTTTTTCAGCAGTAAATAAGCGTTTGTTATCGTTTTATTACTTTTTAATTAAAGTTCAATCAATATTAGAAAGGTTACAGCGTTTAATTCTCGTGGGAAAAATGTCGCGTCCGTATTTGTACTTCAACCATTAAAAAAAATTAAAACAAAATTTTCATGTTTCATAAATTTACACATAAAAGATCTTCTTTCACCTTCATTTCTAAATTTACAAAAAAAAATTCTTCATAAAATTTCACTGAATTATGTATATTTCTATAAGTGTACAAAAATAACTTCTATTTTTGTCGCGTCCGTTTCTTGCTGACATTTGCTTATATCTTTTTACTATGTTATTGATATCGCCAAGAATTTTTTCTTAAATATACTACTCCTTCATTGCTTTAAAACACTAAGATATATTGAATCTTGCCATTCCTTTCTTGTTTTTTGCTCAAATAAAAGTTTACGAATGTCGCGTCCATCTCCTGGGAATTGCCCATATGTATGTATGTGTAAAACCCTATTTTTCAACTCCAAAACCATACAAACTTGATTATATTCTTTTTCGTGAGCGTGCGTGATCGTGATAAGTTGCAAACCACTCGTGCGTGATTAAGAATATTTTATTCGTGAGCGTGCGTAATCGTGAAAATTTTTAATATCATTCGTGCGTGAACGTGCGTGATTAAAATATTTTTCCGCGTGAGCGTGCGTGTCGTGAGTCAAAAAATGCCCACGAACACATCTCTACTTGTAAGCTTGTAAATTCGTGTGTAATATGTATGCATGTAGTAGTAGCATCTTTAAACGCTTATAGCTCCCAAAATACTAAACTGATTTCAATAAAATATAGATTCTGTACCAAAAACCCTTTAAAACCATATAAATCATTTTAAAATCGGTGCAGTGGTACCAGCGTAAAAGGGATTATTAATTATATAGATACAAAAAATAGAATCAAATGTGCTCAGCTAAAGTACATGTTACAGAGGTATGTTAACGCTCAATTTTTTTTAATAAAAATTTATAGCCTTGCATTATCGCAAAATGTATGCCAATTTCAATAAAATCGCTTGAGTTAAACGTTTTAAATTATTCTTAATTTAATAATGACTACAAAGATCATTTGTTACTACAAGAAGATTTAAATTCCTTGCATTCCTGGTGTGATATGAACTTTATGCAATTAAATTTTAAAAAATGTAAGCATATGTGTTTCTACCGAAAGAACCATTTGGCCGTTAAATACTTCTTAGGCAGCTATGAGCTGGAAACTGTTTGTGCTTTTACTGATCTTGGAATATTACTGGATCCCAAACTTAATTTTATTCAACATATTACATTAATTATAAATAAAGCAAGATGTCTACTCGGCTTCATCAAACGTTGGGCTAAGGAATTTGAAGACCCCTATATTACTAAGCAACTCTTTACATCTCTTGTTCGTCCTGTCCTGGAATATGGCTCAATAATTTGGGACCCAACATATAAAATATATATTAATGCAATTGAATCGGTACAAAAACAATTTTTAATTTTTTGCCTTCGCGGATTGCAATGGAATCCCCTACATCTTCCTTCGTATCAAGCTAGGCTTGCGCTTATTAAACTACCATCCTTAAGTAGTCGAAGAACTATGCTAAATGTTATGTGTATTTTAAATGTAATTAATGGTAATACTGGCTGCAATTTTTTAATTGAAAATATTTCTTTCTGCGTTCCGCAGCGACCTACACGACATTACTCACCACTTTCTATTAAAGCGTTTAGAACCAATTATTCTAATTCTGATCCCTTTATAAGAAGTTGTAGAGATTTTAATAAACTTAATTTTTATGTTGATTTCTCTTTGAAAGATCATCTAATCAAAAGTAATATTCTAATTGCATTGAATAATTAATAACTTTTGAAAGATTGTATATACGTACATGTATAAATAGTCTGTAAGAATTGTAAATTCATAGACTTAGTAAGTAAATAAATAAAATAAATAAATAAATAAATTCTTATTTAATTCTGAGCTTTATGGGCATAGCCCTTCCCCTAGATACAATTCCCGGGTTTTTTAGTTGCTCAAATTTCAGTTCACTAACGCAAAGTTTAAGTTTAAATTTTTGTGGACGTAATTCCGCCCCTTTTTAAAATAAGATACTTGTTAGTCAGTGCTTAGCATTCGTGTCAAGTTTCGTTTGAAACGTATAATTATATATACATAAATAGTATATGTATTTAAATGTGCTCAGCTAAAGTACATCAAATAGGAAGCTTAAATTTTATAGGCGTGTTAACGCCCACTTTTTTAAACAAAAGCTTATAACTTTGCACTATGACAACATGCATATATGCCGAATTTCAATAACATGGCAAACTTTTTGCTATGAAACGTTGCATACTTTGTTGCGAAAACAGCTGGACAAAGGAACATCAACAAAATCCTTTAAATGTCTAATCATTTAATATTTAAGTTTTCGATATATAACGAATAAATACCCAAAAACTGGTGAAGAATCTTTTATTCATCATGCTCAATTACTTAGTTGAATAAGTTTTTTCTAACATTTGACAACGGCGTTGCCGTTGTGACACTGAAGTATCAGTTTTGACAATTTTTTGTGCCAATGACACTTTTTATGACCATTTTTTAATTTACACCTTAATATCATTTTAACAAAATATACGCAGTAGGGCAATCATCTGCTCAAAAATTGGACAAAGCACATATCACACAGAGAAAAAAAGATTCGTTGAGACAACCGAATTTGTTGCCAATCGAATTTTGACGGTTGCACCAACTATCAGAATTAAGGTATAACGAGTGCAATTTTATTGTGGTACCACTATATTTTAATTGTAACCCTTAACCAAATAGTTGCAGCAACAGAAAAAATTGGTTAACAGTATGGAATTTGAAATAAAAGTTATTTTTGCTTTCGAAAATATGGTTAATATAACTAAAACAATATCATAATTGGTACCTGTGAAGATAAAATTAGCGTTCCGTGCTGAAACAAAAATAAACAATAAACGCAAATAAAAATACAAAATTTAAGAAATTTATTATTAGATATATTGCCATAAGTTTATTCTAATTGAAATTTATTTCCTCTGGTGAAGCATGTCTATATGCATTTCTTCAACCACACATTTTGAAAAGCCACAAACCTGTTATCTTATGCACAGATTTTCATAAACCATTTGAGAATTCATAAATCATAATACCTTTGAAAATCACAAAAGTTAATTTTTAATTTGCTGCTATAAACGATGACAGTAAGCTCAACCTCTAGTTAGTTGCAGCAACTGATAGAAAGTGTTTATTTTTACCTTAATGTAGAACGATAATTTTTTAGTTGCCAATACCAAAAGTTTGTAGTAAAATCTAATTCATAATATTTTATTCGGTTGTGTTAACCAATCAGTTTATTAGACAAGACAAAAGCATGCGCTCGGTTGATGCAATCAATTTAAGAATTGTCAGAATCATATCTTTATTACAATTATGCCCTCATGGCCATGAATATGGATTATTTTTTGGATTAACAGAAAATTTATAGCCTGAACTGAAATATAGTTAATGCAAATGATATTTTATTGGCCTAACCATCTTCCAACCAATCTTTTTTCTGGGTGTAGGTATTGGAAAAAGTGCTGTTCGTCCCGTTGGTGATATTCGGTTCGATGCAGAGAATGACAATAAGTACTCAGAAAAAAATATACATAAATAAATAGTCTTAGTTTTAGCAACTGCGTATAATTCTAATTGTAGCACAAACAACACGTACATACACATATTTTCTATCGAACAACTATGACTAAAACCGATTCCAGCATACAAGATCATCTCTACTTTGTTTATAGAAAAAACATAAACTACTCTACAACTACAAATAAAAAGGCACATGCGTATTAAAATAATTTACTATCTCATACTTTCAGTCTGAATATTTTTAATAATACAGTCATACTCGGAATATTTATTGGTCATTCGCAATTATATACAAGTGATTGTATGTACATAAAATGGAATGGAAAATGTGTGGCTATATGCGTGGCTGTTTGAAAACATGCTTTGTGTGCGTGTGAAAATAAAATAGCTCTGTTTTACGCATGTGTATTCGGTTTAATATTCAGAATATTTTTATATTCAAACAGTCTATAAATTTTACTTCTTGTCGTTTGTGCCGGGTAATTAAAAAAATGTGTATATACATAGTTGTTGGATGTTTATAGTTAAACGTATTCGGTTTAGGATTAATGTGTTTTTTATTTTTAGCTGCACGCATTCGTAGTTGTTTGACGGCCAACACTCAAAAAGTACTTAAAACGTTACTTTTGTCATTCTCTGGTTCGATGGTGTCGATGATTTTACTATATCGGTCGAAAGAAGAGCCAATAAATGGTGAAGATATTGGAAAAATCTGACATCCAAATTCCTGATTCCAAATGCAAATTATTTCTGGGAGTATCATAATAAAAAAATATTTTAACTTACTTTAATCTTAATAAAACTTTTCATAAATAAAATTTAAATGTGATTTTTCATTACTTGCAAACTTGCAAACTTTACCTGACGTTCAATCCTAATGTTTTTTTTTTACCTGTAAATTAAAACTCATGGTTCTTTTGACTATATCCACTTTAAAAAAAAAATATATAGTAGCTTCATCCGATCATTTTTACGATCTGGCCAGTTAGAGGGTTAGCATTGATTTTTAATTATAGTATGTTAATTAATTTTATTTTAGTATAGTGTATTAAATTAATTGTTAAAATTCGTGCTTGTTTTTTTTAAATTGAAAGAAATGTTATTTTTCGTTCACAAAAAACTTGACCCTATTTTACTATGAAATACCTTTTTTGGAACCTTTTTTTCTTAAATACTCTTTTTACGATAATAAAAATTAAGGTAAATGAACAATCGCCCAAAAAATATTTTTGGTTTTTAACTTTTTTAGTTAAAAAAAGCTTAAGATATGGTTTGTAATAAATAACACTGCAAGTAGGATTTTAAGTTTTGGAATGACTCAGAAAAACTCTGGGAAACCCCAACTTAATTTTGGCCGTAGAGCACAGTGGTACTCGTATATTTCCTTTTAAAAGATTAGGTCCAAACCAAGAGTTATTTCATTTTTAATTTTGTATTGTCTCTCAAGCGATTTGTTGGTGTTTTAAGGAAAATACATCACAATCTCTTTTGAAATGACCTTAGCAATTCTGTATTTGTCGACATTCAACTCTTATGATGATAGCTTTACAGTTTAAACCAAAGCTGGTCACGAAGACAAAATCGAGAGAAATGTATTCGCGTATGTGTACTTATTTGTATAAAAAGCCGATTGATGTTCAGCACTCTGGTGCCAGTTTGAACAGCCTGGCTAAACCTTCCGTCTAGCCACAATTAATATATGTTGTACTATTTAATACAATTTGAGATAAATTTTATGAATTTTTTGTAATATTTTTCGAATTAAATCAATGTTTTTGCAAACGGAAAATAAAATTTAAAATAATAGGCCTGTTCATTTACTTTCCTAGCAGAAACTTGCAACGAGAGAGTAAGGCAGAAATTTTCAAAATTACTTCCCCTGATACGAAAAAGTAAATTGACGCTTTACTTGTAAAAACTTGCAAGAAAACTTTATTCATATAGAACCATGGATGGAAATCATGTATTTTTTATGTATTTTGCATAATTTTAGTTGTTAATATTTTAAATTACAACATTTTTAAAAATCTAAATTTGGTATAAAATACTTTATACAGTTTCATGTAGTATATACTATTTGTATGCACATTCCATTATTGTTTAATTATATTCTATTAACAAATACAAAAAAGAAATTTTCCATCTCTGATCAGATATAAAAAAATTCTGTGACATGCAGAAAAAATAATATATTAAGAAAATATGCTTTCTTTAAATACGTATACATATTTTTTAGGGTTCCGTACACCAGGTTAGTATATTTTTATACAGACTACAACAATTAAAACTAAAATTTAAAAAATTTAAATTAAAGGCTGTTCCATCAGTTTACATTAACTGATTATGTAATTTTGACTTGCTTGTATCTTGGAAATCGTAAGCAGAAAACTCTTGAAAATTTCAAAAACGGTAAAATTAAAAATCCCAAAAATTTTAAAATCGCCAAACCGAAAAAAATCGCAAAAAACCCAAAAAATCGACAAATTAAAGAAAAATGTTAGAAACTTAAATAAATCGCCAAAAACCGACGAAATCACCAAAATAAATATAAAATTGCCAATATGAAAAAAATAAATAGCCAAATTGAAAAAAAATCGCCAAAAACCGGAAAAAATCTCCAAAACGAGAAAAAAACCTCCACATTTAAAAAAATCGCTAAAACCGAAAAAAAACTCAAAAAGAATGCCAAAACTAAAAAAACGTTTGAAACCGAAAAAATCCTATAAACGAAAAAAATGCCAAAACTATATATTATATAGGCTAAAGTTCATATAGTATTACATATCTAGTGTCCGCACGGAACCCTTCGTGCGCGAATCAAATTCGTACTTTACAGAATTTATTCAGATATTTTTCATAGACGTAACTAATTTGAAAACAAAACACAAAACAGCTGTTTGCATAATTCTTACAAGTAAAAATTTTACTCTCTCCTTTGACGTTCTCTCCTTGCAAACGTTTTGAGTTAATGAAATCTTTCCAGTAACAATTCTTGCAAATTCGTAACAATTTTCAGTAAATGAACAAACATAATATGACTCGCAACTGATTCCAATTCAAAGCATTGATTAAATTAGAATAAATGACATAAAATGCACATAATTCATAAAATTGGGATTAAATAGTGACACAAACGGAAAGAAACATTAATTTTATCTACCTAAAAATAGATGGCTATCATTGTTAGAGTTAATTATCTTATTTGGTAATATATTTTTTATTGAAAATATATTGAAATTGATAATTGAGGGCTGGTTAAGCTGGGTGCTACGCGCATTTCACTGTTGCTAATGCAGGTCATCAGGGAACCTTTACCTAAAAATTTCGTAGAATAACTAGAGATATTATGTTAAACTTCCATTTAACAAGAAAATAAAATAAATTCAGTAAATTGTGACTGTTACTCGTACACGAAGAGTTACGTGCGGACACTGCATATATGTATATGTAATACTCTATGAACTTCAGCCTATATAATTGATGTAGACATTTAAAAAAAATAGATTAACTTTTAATTTTTATTTTTAAATTTTATTGCTAATTGTGTAGTTTATATAAAAATACACTAATTGTAATAATACACTAATAATGATAATACACTTTAAAAATATCCTATGTGTCCTATCTATAACTGTGTATATTAGGGTGGCCATTATTTTTCGGTTCAGTTTTATGTAAAAAAAGTACAAAAAAAATTTCATACGTTTTAGGGGGTGAGAGTAGAAGAAATAAAGAAAAAGTCTCCATGCAATTAACGGCCACTCTAGTGTATATATTACATGAGATTTTAACATTTTTCTTTGCTCGTTTTGGAACATCCTTTAATTTTTAACTGTTGAATATTTGTTGTCGTAGCGGAAATTCTACATATTAAACCCTAAATCAAACTCGCATATACAAGACTTTTCTGAAAACCACAGTGACTTCAAACCACGTGATTTCAAAAGTCAACTACTAATAGCTGACTTGATGGTGAGTTTTTATTGTATTTTAAGTTTTTGTCATTTATAATAGAATATTTTCTTTCAACTTTCAACGCTAAAAATCGTGTAATTCAAAAAAGCAATGATTTAGCTTTCCATTAATTTATTGAAATCACCGTGATTTGACATGTCGTGATTTGCAGAACAGGCCCGATATACCAAAATATTTTGTGCAATCAGATGCAAACACTACACTCAAAAAACAATTAGCTAAAACTTTGGAAAATTTTCTAAATTTTAATAAAAAAAGTTGTCGTATGGCGCCAAAGCTGTTTTTTTTCTTGAAACCAGTAAAATATTTAATAAATTTCTAGTCCATTATTGAACTAGCTTATAGTAATTATGTTTTCATATTTAAGTAAAATTTTCCTAAAATTAAGTAAAATTTTCCCATAAGATTCGGAGCTTAGCAAAAAATATTTTACGTCTTTGATCTCAAATTTAGTAAATTTTCCAATATTTTTTGTCTTTAATTCTGGTACTTAATTCTATTTTTAATTAAATTCTATACCAAATGATATATTATTTATTATATCTTCATATTATATTCTTAATTATAATTCACCATACATACATATAAATTCCTTGAGAGTAGTAGATAAGTATTGAGCCAGCAACCTTCTGATTGATAGGCCAGCTCTCTAACCAATTGCCTAACAAGGCAGCCTGAATAAGCATTGAAATTATTGAGTTTTAAAATTTTATTTTATTTACAGAAAAATAAATTTCAAATTTAAATATTCCTCGAAAATATGAAAAATTTACTTAGATTTTTTGCTTAATGCAAACAATATATATATGCTATAATTTAAAGAAAAAATACTTAAAACTGGTAAATATTTTCCTAAAATTTAGTATACCTTTTTACATCTTTTAAGTATGTTAAATTTCATGAACTAATGAGGAGTAATTCATTTCTTGAAGTTTATTTTTGATTTAAGACGAAATTTACTAGTCCTTAATATAAAATTTCCTCCAGTTTATAACCATTTCCCTACCCTTAGTAAATATTTCCTTTAAGTCAGTAAACATTAACTGAAATGTGAGAAATTTATTGTGTATTTTTATGAACTATTTTTGAGGATATGAACTTTTTATTTTTTACTCATATTAAGTAATTTATTCTAGATTTTTGTAAAAATTTACCTAAACTTAGAAAAAATTACTTAAACTTAGAAATTTTTTACACTTGAATTTAGGAAAAAGTTTTTCTTAATAATAGTACATGTCTTTTTTTTACGGCCTGTCCCACGATGTCACCAACGTTCGACTTGTCGCACAGTTACATTGGAAACAGAAACAAAATTTTAAAATTTGTTTTTGCTTTGAATGTGAGTGTGCGACAAGTCGAACGTTGGTGACATCGTGGGACAGGCCCTTAGTGTACCATCAACACCACTGTCTCACTATCATTTATTGAAAATCAATTGCATATTTTCAGGCATACATCAATAAACACAGCTTCCGTGTAATAACGGTTCATATTTGAAAAGCGAAGAGCTTTTATGATACTCGTATACAACATACGCACACATATTCAAACATCTTAGTGACACTGCGCATGCATACTATAAGTGAATATAAATTAGAAAAGGAAGCGGAAGGCAAAAGCCAGAGCATTTCAAAAGAGAGCAGAAACGTACACACAACAATAATAACTAAGATACGAGTATTCTAATGAACCTGCGACAATTGCATGCAGATTGCGAAACTGGTGTTACAGTATAAAATTGAAAATGGAACTACAAACAACGTAAAATATCAAACTTTTGTTAAGTAAAACGGTAATAAAATTATTTATATATATCTACTATATATACATATATAAAATATTAATTAATTATATGTAGTGAAGTAAATGAGAAAATTTTATAAAATGTAAAATATCTAATAAAAAACAAATAAAAATAATTAAGTAAAAAAATTATACTAAAGAAATTTAAGATGACAAAATAAACATAAAAAGGTAATACCAAAAATTTGTGTATAAGTGTGAATATAAAGCTTTAAGTAAGAAAAAAAATAATACCCTAATAAGAATAAATTGCTTAAGAATGTTATTTCAAAATTCAAGAGTTTAAATAATATTTATTGTGTAATAAGTCAAAACTTTGAAACTGTGTTATAACTTTGTGTTGTTTGTCTACGTGATTTAGCCTATTTTCCAATCTACTTTTTAGAAACTTGCAAAAAGAAGAAGCTATGTGTATTTGCTGTAACCCACATTTAAAAAGGTAAATGTTTTTTTTCTTCTATCAGGAATACAATATACAATATGTATACTTACTTAAATGAACATGTGTGCATCTATGTATATAAATATATAATATAGTATACAATAAAAACAAGAATATAAAATGCACACACCCACACCACTTGTCATGTAAGAAATTGTAATTAAATACAATTGAAAAAAATGTAAGTAGAAAGAAAAAGAGCAAAATGTAAAAATGTATGATGGTAAAATATGTATTCTACTATATATGTACGTTTGTAGATACATACATATAACACCAATTAAAAAATAATTAGTATGTATTAGCATGTATGTATCTACAGATGTATGTACATATGTATGTATGTGTGATTTTTTCTCCAAAGTAATATAAATTATAAAATGTAAATGTACAAAAGCCATAAGACATACAGGTACATTTTGCATTTGTTTAACCTTTCAAATAACCTTTAAGTGTTCCAAAATTTAAATAAATTAATATTTTGTAACATAAATTGCTCTCTTCTCTACATTCATACATATCTACCCTGCATCACGTATTTACCTAACCTTGTAAGTATGTATATACATATGTGTGTGTATTTGTGTATGTTCATAAATATGTACTATACTTGTGAAGTATGCGACATTAAAGCGTATGCTTTATACGCCGATTTGAAAATACTCATACGCTCGGGGGAGTTCGTATCATTGTTAAGTCGTGTCAAGCTTTACTGTATGTAGATGCGTGTGTGCGTTTACCTAATTTTTAATTTCATTTTATTTTCTTACATTATTTTGTTCAAATCTATATACATATTTGTGTATTTAAAACTGCCGAACAGCGCTTTATTTTGCTCTCTAACCCATGCTCTGGCTCTCACTGTAAACATATAATACAGTGATGGAGAATTTGAATTATTTATTTGTTATAAAAAATGTTTTAAAATATTACATTTTCGATCCGCATATTCTCAAATTAAATTTTTGTTGTTACATTTATTTTATAAGAAATTATATATTAGCACAAAGCATACATTTAAATATAAATATTTATTAAAAAGCCTTAAGGCTCAGTTAGCCGACTTTAATGAAATTTAAATGCAATGGTAGGAAATAGCTGGTCGATATTGTTATGTAAAAAGAAAGGAAAATGGTTACAGAGATGTAACCGTAATGTAAGAATCTATTTATAACTTTTCACATTACAATATCGATCAGCTGTTTCCTACCGTTACATTACATTCCATTACAGACGGCTAACTGAGCTTTTAATTATCAAATAGAATTTGGCCGTGAAAACTTTCTCCATACAAATTGACGCAAAATGCAGACATGAAATACAATCTCTTTTATTTTGAAAACATTTTAACTTATGGTCTCACATACATATATATAGTATATTATCATTCTCTCAATAATACATACATATATTTCATACTTTTTACAAACAAAACCAATAATATTAGAGACAAAAAAATAAAGTAAGAGATCATTTGGCTTTTTTTTAAAGCATTTCTTATGACAGTTTACTTAGTACAATCGCTTTAGATTTTCCATCCCTGATCTAATGCATCCTTATACACGATAGCACATGAGTTGATTTGCTTAAACATTCTTTTGACTTGATTCTTTTTATATGTGTGTATGTTTGAATGTATGTATGTATGTACTAATTAAACTTTAATTAAGAATTCTAGAACTTTCATGGAAATTATTTAATACGATTTTAATTGTTTTCATAAAAATTGTTTTCATAAAAAAAGGTGCATGCTGAATGTGTTTTGTATAAATTATGTAATGAAATTAAAATAGGTCCAGTTTTAAAATTTAGAGTTAAGTCAAAACACAACTAAAGCATTTTTAATTCAACATGATTCAATTTTAATTCTACAATTTTTAACACAATTTTTAATACAAAATTTAGTTTAATTTTTAATTTAATTTTAATTATTTATTTACTGCATTACAAAAAAAAAACAATTTGGGTTTCAACAAAAAAATTCCATTTAAATTTTGACTAAAGAACACTTTCAGGTCAAATAATTTTTTTTGCATACAACTGTTATTATTTAACAATGTTGTTGTTACTTTAAATTAAAAATGTGTGCCTGTTGTTCTTATATTAAGGTTTTTTCTGTATGTATAGACTAAATTTACTATAATGTTTGTTGGTAGTTTCTGAGTTGACTATTATATTATTTTATATATATATATATATATATATATATATATATATATATATATAATGCATGGTGATATAATAATAAAAAAACATATGGAAAAATCGTACGTTCGTGACCCGTTCGTTTGCGACCAAGCCAATTAAACGAAAATCAATAGAGATATTTTATTGTATGAATACTGGATAGACACCTACATTAATACACTTTTAAAATAAATTAATCACTTTTAGTTATTCCGTTCAATTTCACAGATTTTTCCATTTCACTACTGTCACAGCCAAAGTTGACTTCTATTTTGCGTACGTTCTTGACCACATGTTTATAACCATCAATATGAAAACTTAAACTCGATGAAATCTATCTTTTGCACTAAACATAGAGCTACCAAAATGCTATCAAATCGCCAAAAAAATGCTTGCAAAAGTTTTGTTTTCTATGTACACAAAATAGTACACCTAAAACGTACGAGCGTACGTTTATGACCCCAGGAAATGCCCATATGTAATACTATTTTTTCTAGTTTCTTTAACACTTTCAAAATATTTTACTTGTAAATATTAAGTTCTGACAGTTTTCTCTACAAAAACTCAAGCTGTACAAATTGAATTATGCTATTTCGCATTATTTTGCTGTTTAATATAGTAAGAAGCTTAAATTACCTCTCCAAATCATTAAATAATTAAGATCTGTACAGAGCTGGCAAAATTTGACTTTCAATATTGCGAGAAATAGTTGGCATCATTGTCAGAGAATTGTTTATATTTTTTTATAAATTTTTTTTTGAGAAAAATAACGTGAAAAATATAATAAAATATGTGGGCATTTCTCTCAGAAGGTCTACCGAGACGAAAAAATTAAAAGTTCTTGAATTTTTTTTATTTTGCAAATTTTGAAAGAAAAACAATCAACTTCAATAAAGCTGCCAAAGTTTTGTATTTATTCATTACTCATTTCTAAATATTCATGTCAAAAGTCAAGCAGGTGAAACTTTTTTTACATTTTTTTTTTTTAATTTGAAGAGCTAATTTTGAGTTGAAAAATATTCTTAGCGCTAATCGTTGCAGATTGAGTGTTTCTCTCTTAGATCTTCGTAAGGATATCAGGATTTAGAAAGTAATGCATTGAAAAACACTCTTTTGTATCAATACATTGAAACTGCTTGAAGAAAGTTCATCAAGTAATGATTACAAACAGAAATTTTTTGCAATTAAAATAAAAAAAATATTTTGAAAATAAAAAGAATTGCGAATTAGGCGCATGTGCAAAGTTTGTCCCGTGCAACATCGATAAATTTCTCAGTTAAAATTATTAAAAAAATATTTTCTTCTTTAACTATTTATTTTTGGAAGAGCATTCTATAATACAATTATTTAAATCAAGATGAATAAAAAAGCGAGAATTGCTAAAAGTACAGAGAAAAATGAAAAGAAAATGAAATTAAATTGCAAACCTATAAATGAAAAAACCGAGAAAGATTGGATAACGCTAGGAAAAAGGCAAAAGCTTTAGCTGAAGCAAATAAAGAAGTTTTTGAAGAGAAAAAGCGATATGAACGTAGACTTAAAAGGCAAAGTCAAGAAATCTTATTAGACCCGATGCATTTTATTTTTATTAAGTGATTAAGATATATTTTATACCATCCGATGATATTGAGAAGTACTCTTCGTTGTATAACTTGGACGAAGAGTAGAAAAACTTAAAAATTATACCACAAATATCTCAATTGCACTTCCTCTGTTGCAAAGGTCAGGAAATGACAGCAGCTAAAACAGCATACTCCGAAAAAAAACTATAATTAATGTACGTAATACTATTCGTGTTTAATTTGGATTATTTTGTAAAATACATTTACTTTTTCATCTCATTCTGTATTTTCCTTTGAGTTCGTCGTTATGTTAAAATAAACACATTGAATACCTCTATTTTATTTAATTTTTTGTTCATAATTTCCCAAAAAAGCACCAGAAAATATTTGAACATCATGATGGAACGAAATGTCCCGTATGCCATGTCCCGTACGAATATAATTAAATTTAAATAAGAAAAAAACTATTAATAATTTTTTAGTAAAATCTAGCCCATTTTAAGAAATCTTGACTTACCTCATTCTAAAATTGGTCACATTAATTTATTGCTTAAGGTTTCGCTGAAATAAGAATTTCAATTGTTTGCTGCAAAACCTACTTCCTTTTTTTTTGTCTCGTACGACATTCTTAGTTTCTTGCAATTATCTTTAAAACTTAAAATTTGTTATAATTGGAATTAGTACCATCAATAGAGCTAATCAGGGACCATAACTTACGCTAATAATCGAAACAAAAATCTATTTTATTTTGATTCATTTTCCACTTTAAATGCGTACGACAGTATGGAATTGCCCATATGCAGCCAAGGTCATCGCAATTCTCCATAATAATTTATTATTTTCACTTCTTAAGCTAAATACCAGGACAGCTGATTTACAATGGACTATTTCTGTTATAGAAAACATTCTTTGTTTGTTTTATGGGCAAGGTAACGCCCACTTTTTAAAATCCGAAACTATAGCATACGATGGCTTCGATGTGTCTGCAGATTTCAATAGAATCGATAGTGCTTAAAACGTTTAATTTTAATTATTAAATCTGAAGTTTAAAAATAGTGGTCCTGGCCCACTTGCTATAAATGTATCGTTTTTAAACTTTCTATTGTATATCATAATTCAGTCCTAGAGTAGAGTAGACCAATATTATATTCACATTTTACAACAAAATAAAAATTTTTTAATACTTTCCTTGAATTTTTCTATGGTTAATTTTCATGTTTCAGTGGAAATAAAAATGCAATTACATTTATATCCACACAGAAATACAAAATCAATTTCATTTTAACTGCAACTCATTTTCTTAAAAGGTATTGTGCTACTTTAATTAATAAAAATGGTGAATTCAAGTTACGTAGTATGTAACAACATCCCAGCAAAAAATTACACATTACGATCAGAACTACTTGCCTTATAATTTTTTATTTTTTTATGCATGTTTTTTTTAGTTATTGTATCTTCATATATGAACTAACAATAAGTATTCAAATCTTAAATCTAACATATAATTAATAGGCCCAACCAATGTAAGACATAACTAAGTGATAGTTTGCCTTATAATGACTTACTTTTCTGATTACCAAATTTCATTACTCGCTTAGAAATCACATTGCCTAAAATTAAAAAAAAGTTATGTACAATTTGCTAAATTAGGAAAATGATTTTTTTATATTAAATAGATTAAGTGACCAAGTTGCCAAATAAAAAAGTAAGTACATCTCAAATATCGATTATTTTAGTCTTACGCCTTGTTAAATTTTTTTTAAATTTTTTGCTGGGATGATAGCAGCTGTAGATGTTTTTCAAAGAAACAGAAGATTTATAGCAGGAATATTTTGAAGATGACGATAGTGAAAAATCAACAACAGTAGATATCAAAGAATGAGAGTCTGTTATTGTCAGGGATCGCAAATATTCTGATGTTGTCTTGTAAACATTTGAAAATCAGCTGTTTATGCAAAATAAAACTTGTATCAAATTTCGACGAAACATTTTGCTTTTAGTATAGATATAGTGTAGAAGATTTTATGTATGTATACGTTTAAAATATTTTGAAAACATTTGCTGAAAATTAAATTTTTTTAGTTTGTATAAGCATTTATATTGATCTTGAATTTTTATGCTTATATTTTTTATTACATAAATAAATATTGCTCATTAAAGTTACTTAAAATTAAGAAGCTTACTGGAATTACGACTTTTTCATGAGTAATATTAAATAGAGTTGTGCAGCTCATGAACGAACTAGTTTAATTGAACGATTCACTTCACTGAGCGCTGTGAGCCGTTCAATTCACTGAGCGCTGTCAGCTCAGTTCAGAGTGGTTTCTAAATATGCATCGAAAACTTTCAGTAGCTCGTTTTGGACACAAACCTGTAATCAAACTCTTTGAAAAAATGTGGACTTCTATCTAACCTATGTAATTTAAGTGGGTTTGTGTCTAAAACGACCTAATGAAAGAGTTCGATAAAAGTCTTGTGCTTTTTCAGCAAATTTTTTGTGTCGTACAAGTACATAGAAAAGTATCCCAGCAAAAAATTACAAATTATCAACTACTTGCCTTACTTTTCTGATTACCAAATTTAATTACTCGCTTACAAATCGCATTACTTAAAATATAAAAAAATGATGTACAAGTTGCTAAATGAGGAGAATGATTTTTTTATATTAAATAGATTACGTAACAAGTTGCCAAATAAAAAAAGTAAGTACTTCTCCAGAATCGATTATTTTAGTCTCACGCCTTGTTAAAATCATTAAGTTGGTAATCCATAAGGGAAGAGCTTCCACCCGATTACCTTTTTGGAAATTTTTTGCTGGGTATGTGTATGTAGATACATTTATTAACAAATTCCAGTCATTAAGTTTTATCTATTTTTTATACTTCATCTGCCTTATTTTCTAATGTATGACCACATACACACACACACATATTATAAATCTGTCACTTGTTATGCTTCGGTTTTCGCTCTTTTTTTGTGCTTGAAAAAATGTTTCACTACAAATGAACTGAGCTGATAAGCACAACTCTAATAATAAAATAGATAGTTACAGGCAATTTTTAATAATTCTGTGGCGACAAAGCAATTATTGGAGGATGTGGGGCATTGCTCCTCCTGAGGAAGTCTTTTTAGTCTTTGAAATAAAACTTTTTTGGGGTATAAATATATATAATTTCATTTAGTCTATTGGGATGCTTTTTCACAATGAAATATTTTTCATATTTTTGGGGTCATATTTAATTTGAGCTTTGGGGCGAATTTTCATTTCTTTGAGGTGCTATTTCATAAAAAATTTTGGGGTTTTATTTCATAATGCAAAATAATACGAATACACTAATAGAAAAATAACGATCTAAATTTGAGAACAAAAATCTTAATTTAGATCGTAGAAATCTTCAAAATTTCAATCTTGAAATTTGTTCAGTAAGATTGACGTTCTCAAATTCTTAAATTATAGAATGAATACTAAAAATCAAGAACGTAATCTAAATTTTAAGATAATATTCTTAAATTTTTAAGAATATGATCTCAACTTAAGATTTTTATTAAGGGGCTGTCCATACATGTAAATTTTGATATTCGCGAATACGAATATTAAATGTTAAATTTATAGACATAAAATTGGTGTTCTGTTTAGGCCTGCAAAATGAAATATGAAAAAATTGTTATGAAAAAGAGCTTCATACTCCTGTTGGTGTACTTTAAAGTTAATAAAAACTACTCAAAATTTTAATGATTGTCATCAAATAGCATTTGAAAATGTTAAAAAGCACACAGTTAATGAAACTTTATTTTTAGCTTTTATTTAATTTTCGTTTAGGATTTATGATGCATTTATTTATTTATTTTTTTGGAAAAATATTCGTATTCGCCTGAATTTCGAGAATGCGAATACGAATATTTAAAGATGGCCGAATATTCGGCAATTCGAATACGAATATTGTATTGTATGTATACATACATACTTTTGCCGAATGTAAATTTTTGATAATCGTGAACTCGAATATTTAAAACGATATCCGCGAACACCAATATTTAAAGTGACATTCGCGAATACGAATATCTATTGCATGTGAAATTTATAGACATTTACAATACCCCTGTCCGCGTACATTAAAGTTTATGAGAACTATCTAACATTTGAACTAATAACATTTGAAAATGATACAAAATTGTTATAATAAATTAAATAAATTGTAGTCAAACTGGTTACACGGTTCTCAATTCATCATCTTTAACCATTTACATTTTTAAATATTCTTAATATGCATATGTATGTATGTATATAAAACTTCTTTCCATATTTAAATGCAACATATATTAACATTAAATTCACCAAATACATAGAATGCAATAGTATTTGCAGAAGTTTACGAAAACATATCTTCCAATTCTCATGGAAAAAAATTTCCTTTCTTCCATATATGTGAATGACAATATCCAATTATCAAGTTTTAAAATTTTTGCTGGTCAACTTGAGGCTACAATGTTTAAGTCTGAGAGATTTGTTAATGGAAATTTGCATAGATAGACGTATTTTTATAATGATATTATTTTAATTTTTTATACAACCGAACAAGAAAAAATATTTAGAAAACAACAGTGTGTAGGAACTGATTGTGTGCCCCTCTAATTTTAAGGTATTTTTAAGGAATATTTTTTTAAATGAGCAAATATTAAGTATTGAAATGTAATGTTGCCGAAAGGACAACAATTAAGAAAAGAAATATTACATATCTTTCGTAATGGATATAACTTTGAGTCATTTGATCTCCCAAAACACCCCAACAAATGTGTTTGTTTAAAGCCCCTACCGCTCAGTGCACTGGTTAAAAAATTTTCTCTTTTAGATAATGAAATATTTAACCACGGCAACCTTTATTAATCCAAGATATAATTTTTTTAGTTCCACGCACATTTTAGATTTTTTTGAAGATGGATAAACGGAGTATCCTCAAGATCTTTGAAATACATGACGACTTCACTTATAGACACTAAGGAAAGCGACGTGAGGCTAATGCCAATTCTCATCTTTGTGCTTCAAATACTGCTCAGTCATTAATACGGAATACTATAGCAGATTATTTGGTGGAAAAACGGATAGCAAAAATATAGAAATAAATTTCTTTTTTTTTAATTATTACAAACTAATATTTGTGTACCATTCATTTCAATTTCGTTTTGGATTTATGAATTTTTTTATACCTGTACTTTTTTCAACGAATACGAGTACATACTAGAAATGGCAGAATATTTGGGAATTCGAATGCGCATCACTACTTCATACATAGAGTTTAGGAATGAGCTCTCCATAAAAACATAATTTTTGTAGTTTGAGGACCTTTGGGAAGAAATGTCAGTTCAGTGTTTCGTTTGTAAGCTATCGGTATTGCACGCGTCGTGGTAAATAAATAAATAAAGCACAAACAAACAAAAGGGTATATAAATAAAAACATATACATACGTACATATGTTTATCTCTTTATACACAAGTGTTTCTATTTCGAGTATACACACAGTTGTAAGTATACATTTGTATAAATACATTTAATTTCAACAGTATTAATTTATTTTTATTTCGAATTTAACGCACAGCTGTTTTAAAAAAGAGATCCACCAATAAATATATGATTGAAAAACAAAATATTATTATATTTAATAATACTGGTGTCATATTTAACAATATTATTATTATATAAGAACATGGTGTGGTGAGTCTCAATTATATTTAAGTCACATCTAACAATAGTGTTGTCATATTTACAATAACAAGATTAGGTGTAACAAAGGTCATTTTTTTGTTGATAATATTATTATTAACTCAGATAATAATATTATTAAAAGTTGTCTTTCCTATTGACAATAATATGATTTAACTACAACCATATAATTCAATCATAATATGTTGCTGTTTGATTATGGTTACTTCAACCATATTTTTTATTTGCGTGTAACGAATGACTTTAATACAATGAATTAAATTGAATGTTTTTAAATAAAAACTTTGTAAAATATGTAATTTGTTATTAAGCCATTGTTACGTTATTCCCCCGAGGGGGGGGGGGTTCATAGTTTTGTTACGATCTGCTACTGTAGGGATGGGGTGGGTTCAAAAATTGCAGAAAACAGCGTTACGTAATAGGCAAACGGCCTGGTTGAGCGAATACATCGCACACTAAAGTGTGCAATCAAGTGCCATACATCCTCAAATTGGTCGGAAAGTTTGCCCATTGTGTTGCATGCCCCGCTGAGATGGTCTATGGGGCAACAATTAAACTGCCGGGCGAATTTTTTGAAAAACAATCTGAAGAATATATTGAAAGCGATTTTGTAAAGAACCTCCGCGGCGTAATTGCTAAACTCAAACCAGTTCCAACGTCTGACCATTCGTCTCCAAAGTTTCTCATACAAAAGGATCTTGCATCTTGCACACACGTATTTTTAAGAGATGATGCTGTTCGTGCACCATTAAAGGCACCCTACGATGGCCCTTTTGAAGTCGTTAGCCGAAATGACAAAAATTTTGATATAAAAATCGGTGATAAAATTGTAAAAGTCACTGTTGACCGAGTGAAGGCAGCATTCATGGCTAAAGAGCAGCATCAGCACGTCTCCGAACATCATCCTGAACCTAACAATCAGACGACATCAACACACCACAATCCGCAACTGACCCTAGCCCCCCAGGTGACTAAAACTGCACAAGATCAGCAAGCACCTGAGGTCAGCAAACGTGAAATAGTATCGCGATCAGGAAGAGTGGTAAATATTCCGAGGAGATTTGTACAATTTGTTGCATAGCAACAAGACTGAAAGGAGTGATGTGGCACCCCTAAATACACAAGGGTAAAAGTATTTCAATTGCTTGGCAACCCAGCAAGAAGTAGTAAGAAGACCTGCCGCATCTAGTGGCGACACTAGGCGTCATATATTTTGAACATAAAAAATCTTTTCTAGGCAACGAGACAACGTACGCACGTTCTGGATAGCGACAACACAAACTAATAAATAAATTTTAAAATAAAATAACTGAGATAAAAAAGCTAGAAATAAAACACTTATTATTTCGTATTTGTAAATATACAAATATCGTGTTTTAATTAGTTATACATAAATTTAACTAAAAATATATACTTAAAACTAATAAGATATGCATTTATTAACTTTTTTTCAACATTAAAACTTTAAAAAATCAGCTTCATTGCTTTTTTAACAAACATTTGGACACTAAAACACAAAGGCTCAGCTTCAATGCTTTCTTAACAAACGTTTTGACAATCATATGGAATTCAAAATAAGGCTAAGTCAAAAGAATGTTCAAAAGTCTTGAAAACTGTGCGATTGTGCATTTTTACACTCTCGTAAATATAAAATGTCAAAAATTCTATAGAATTTTATTTACACAAACCTGTTAAGTTTGCCCAATAACTTAGACTTGTAAACTTAATAAAATTCTTAGTTTTTTGGCTTTCTTTGGTCTTAGTTTTTAGACACACACATACACTTTTTTATTTTTATATTTCTGTATAAATATGTTTTTAAATTAAAAATTGCTTTAAATTTTCTTATTTTTTTTACTAAATGAACTTTTTGACGTTTGTTTAAAATTTACATAGACTGTTTTGCGAAAAAGTAAAAAAGTTGCTTCATGAACCAACTCTCGCAAGTTTACTCAATTGCACAAATGGCAATTTTAATACATGTCATGAAAACAGGATTGGGCAGTATTTAAAATACATGTATTTCAAATACGTATTTAAAATACAAATACGTTTTGGTAATTGTATTTTAAATACATGAAGAAGAAGTATTTCGTATTTTGTATTTTAAATACATGACATTCAAGTAGTTTGTATTTTGTATTTTAAATACATAGTTTACAAAAATACATATACAAAATACATTAAATTGTTGGTGTTTTCATTTTGATCAATTAATAACGTATCAGTCGTCAAACCAATATTAGAACAAACAAATATTAGAATCGCTAAAAAAATATAACTATATCAACTCTTAGAGTTGGCATCACCACATTGTACATTACTACGGTATTCAATTAAACGGGGGTTTTGCTTTAATCGGTTAATCGCTCGATTAATTAATCGAAGTTTTTAGTTAATCGCTTAATATTCCGTCAATTTTTTTACTGACCGGTTAACCGATTAATAAAGTTTTCCCGTAAATCAAGTGTTTTTAAATAATAAAAGTTCATAAATTACTTATTAATTTGAGTTTATTAGTAAAAAACACAAATAATAATTCTTACACTCGAATTAATTTTGTTAGAAAATTTCTTGCTGGCGGGTCATCAACTGACTCATAATTGCAAAATTTAATATTTGAATTTCTTAGCTTTCGTTTTTGTACCGTCTTTCATTAAATTTAATACTTAATTAAATCGTTGTCAACAGTACTATTATCTTTTATTAAATAAAAACTTAATAATTCCCTCTTGTTAGAGTACCAGAGTCTCTACTTAACTCTTTTATAGACATGTCCAAGGATTCTGAAGTTTTATTTAAGCTAGAATAAATGAACATACTTCTTTGCTTGTATGAATAATAATTTCTAAACCTTTCCCCTTTTGTAGATAAGACGAAAAAAATAATTATTCACACAAATAATAAGTTGTAATACTAAAAAAATACGAAAAAATATGTTGCGCCCAGTTTCAAAACTGCTCTTGTAATATACAGACGTGTGCTCTCGTGTTACAAGCGAATTTAATAAAGGAAAAAAAAAGAAAAGAAACATTTTGCATTTTATTGAACAAAAACAATTTGTACATTGTACTAATAAAAAAGAATAAACAAAGGCAAAAGAAAAACAAAACATAAAGCGAGCATTAAGTGAAGATTCAAACGCATTATGCGTTAACACCATGAGTAAAAGACCTAAATCCAAAAACAATGCGCTGAAAGCAAATCAGTCAAAGCTATCAACTAATTATTACTTCCCGTTACAAGCGGTAGAAGATAACGAAGAAGATGAAATAATTGTACAAAAACCAACAAAAGTAACAATATCACCTATCACAGTATTGAAATGTAAAATAGAAGAACTTCATGAAATTTGTAAAGCAAATAACGTTTCCGATTATTCGATAAGAAAAATTTCTATCGGCCTTAAACTGTTTTGTAGTTGTAAGGAAAGTTTTGATAAGATTTGTGCGGCACTCACAGACTCATATGAGTACTTTACGTATGCAACAAAAACTGAAAAGCCATACAAGGCTCTATTGTTTGGGCTGGATAAGTACGACCCTATGCTTATTAAGAAAAAGCTACAAGAACTGGGCTTAAAATGCTTAGACGTAAAATTAGTTGTTAAAAGGAACGACCACAACGTTGAATATTTCATTTATGTTGTTTACTTTGAACGTCAGTCTATAACAATGAAAGAATTAAGACAAAACTATTCGGTAATAGAATATGTTAAAATCAAGTGGGAATTTCAGAAAGTAAAACGAAATAAAATCACCCAGTGTTACAACTGCCAGATGTTCGGACACGGTTCCAACAGATGCAAAGTTAAAACATTTTGTGCAAAATGTGCAGGCCCACACAAAACAACCGAATGTAAGGTGTCTCAAACTAAATGTGCAAACTGCAATGGTGATCACAAATCGACGTCTGAAAATTGCCCAAGTAGGGCCACGTACTTAGAAATTAGACAACGTTCGAAACCATGGCGTCCCACCCCACGAATCACGGATAGTATCAGCCCCGTTAACTACAATAGAAACTTTCCAAACACATTACACCAAAATATTCCTAATGCTGAAACATTAAAACAGCAATGGCAACACAAAACTAATGTTAACTACAATAGTAGTGATCTTTTCACATTAAACGAGATTAAAAGCTTAACTCTCGAGCTTATTACTAATCTCCGTAACTGCAAGAGTAAAGCAGATCAGTTGGAAGTAATAACAAACCTAGCATGTAAATTTCTCTCATAATGTTGAATGAACTTAATATCGTTACTTGGAATGCTAGAGGCATTCGCAACAAAAGTCTGGAACTGTTCCAGTTCTTAATTAACAACAAGGTGGATGTGTGCTTAGTGTCTGAAACATGGTTAAAATCCAGTATTTCTATAAAGCACGGAGAATTTTATGTTTATAGAAACGACAGAGAAGGCGCAAGAGGCGGCGGTGTAGCAATTATTATTAAAAAAAATATCCAACATAGCTTATTACCAATTGTTAATACTAGATTAGTTGAAAATATTGGAATCAAAATTTTTACCAATAATAGTAGTGTAGATATTTTTTCATGTTATTTTCCTGGTGGTTCAGCTGGTGTTGACAACAGTAGAAAAATACTTTTTTCATCCGATATGCGAATGCTAAGTAATGTTAGTGATAGGTACATTCTGGGAGGTGATTTCAATTGTAGACACCAGAGCTGGGGCTGTCTGAGAGCGAATTGTTGGGGAAATATCCTGTTTGAGAAGCTTTCATCACGCAACATCAACATTATTTACCCTTGTGAACAAACATATTTACCAAATAGTGCAAATAGACAAGGATCTATACTAGATATCTTCTTGACCAACGTGCCAAATATAATCTCCCCACCTGTTGTTTGTAATAACCTTAACTCTGATCATCTACCAGTTCAAATTAATATCAGTAGTGACTTCACCAGGTCTAACTTAGTCCTGTATGACTACAAAAATGCAAATTGGTTAATTTTTCAAAGATACCTTGCTAGAAATACAAACATACCTGATAGTAGGAATATTATTTCACCGGCCGATATCGATTCGGCGATCTTACATTTCAAAAACCTTATTAAAGAAGCCACCGAAATAGGAATACCAAAAAAACAGCCTTCTTTTAGACAAAAACCCCTACCTAGGTACCTGAAAATTTACATACAGCAAAGAAACAGACTTCGACGAAATTGGCAACGATATCATAGCCTGATTGACTTGTATAGTATGAAACTCCTCAGCAGAAAAATTACCGAGGAAATGGAAAAACTTAAAAATAAATATTGGTCTTACTTACTGTCATCTTTAGACAAAGGTTCAGCTCCGTTTTGGAATCTTACAAAAATTATTAGGAAAAAGGGCACCTCAATACCAATTCTAAAACACAATGATTCTAGATTTTTTACTAATGTAGAAAAGTGCAATATCCTGGCTCAAACTTTTGTAACTAATCACACAGTATCGCACAACCTAGGTGACACTGAAACAAACTCGCAAGTCAGCGATACCCTTCAATCTTTTCGATTACATACTTCTAATATCCCTAATGATATGTTAGTAACTAAATCTCAAATAAATGAAGTTATAAAAAAGTTGAAAGCAAGAAAGGCTCCAGGAATAGATGGAATTAATAATAAATGTCTAAAACATATACCAAAAAAATCAGTTGAATTTCTAACCGTCATTTTTAATTCATGTCTAAAATACAGCTACTTCCCACTCGATTTTAAGAAAGCAAAAATTATACCAATACGAAAGCCAAACAAACCAGCAGATAGCCCGCATTCCTACCGCCCAATAAGCCTGTTGTCATCTATAGGAAAAGTTTTTGAGACAATTCTGAAAGACAAATTGTTGTTCTTCATAGAATCCAAAGGAATTTTCCCGAATTACCAATTCGGCTTCCGCAAGGAACATAACACAGTACAATCTCTAGTACGAATTAGAAATTTGGTAACTAAAAATTTCGAACTTCAAAAATCAACGGCAATGGTATTATTAGACGTCAAAGCTGCTTTTGATGCCGTATGGCACGATGGCCTTATCTACAAAATGATACAATATGAAGTCCCTATTTTTTTAACAAAAATAATTGAAAGCTTTCTTTCGAGGCGCTCTTTTAAAGTTTATATCGGTTCATCTTGCTCTGAGAGATTCAATATAACTGCAGGATGTCCCCAGGGCTCTTGTCTTTCCCCAATTTTATATAACTTGTACACCTCAGACTTACCCCATCTTGAAAGGTGCATCATGTCAGTATTTGCAGACGATACTGCAATATTATGTTCCGACATACTCTCTGAAAACATAATTTCAAACTTACAAAGAGAACTAGAAGAATTAACAAAATACTTTAATAAATGGAAAATAACATTAAACGCAGATAAAACTCAGGCTATATACTTTACAAGGAAGAGAAAACCATGTTATATTCCCCAAAGAAACATTATTTTTTTAAATGCAGAAATAGAATGGGAGCAAAAAGTAAAATATTTAGGAATAGTTCTCGATCCAAAAATGAAATTTAAAGAGCATGTACAATACACGATAAATAAAGTGAATATACTAACACGCATTCTCTACCCTTTTATAAACCGTAGTTCTTCCTTGAGTATTGAAAACAAAATGCTTATATTCAAAATGATTTTCCAAGCTGTAATATTTTATGCTGCTCCTATGTGGGCCACAAGTGCAACATGCCATATTAAAAAACTTCAAATTGCGCAGAACAAATTATTAAAACTTTTATATAATCTTCCTTGGTTCTTTTCAACCCTCAGGCTTCATTCTATTTCGAATACAGATACTATAGTTTTTAGACTAAATAAACTAACTAGAAATTTTTACTCCAGATGCTCTTGGTCTGAACACACACATATCAATGATTTGACATCAGCTTAAGTAGAATGTAGGTTGTAGGTTAAGTAGTTTTAATTAAAATAGTGAAAAAAAATGTTCAAATAGGTCTTTTTAAAATTTTGCCTCCAATAAAATTATAATGTAAATATGTATATAATTTTTTAAATTACTATTAATTATTAAGAAGAAAAAGTGCAAAGCTTGAACTATTTAAATACTCGTATAATTCTAAGATGTTAATGACAATGTAAATATTATATGAAGAACAATAAATTGAATTGAATTGAATTGAATATGTTGCGCCTGTTAATCGGTTAATCGACTGAAATTAACCGGTTTAACCGTTAATCGAAAAATGCTAGTTTTAAACTAACCGATCAGCTAATCGGGTATTAATTAAATACCCTATACATTACTGCATTAAAATCTCAATTTCTAATAAAAGTGGACTTAGAGCCTTTGCATGTTAAACCAGCTCCATAAAAAGTTCAAAACGAAAAAAACGTTTCTATTTACAAAGTTTGGACTTTAGTTATTGGAATTAATAGATTTATAAAAATTGTTTTTAATCCGCGAACCGATTAATCACAAGTTAACCACTTATTAACCGATTAAACCAAAACCTGGATTAATTAATCGAGTGAATAACCGTTTAAAACAAAAACCAGATTAATTTAATACCCTCTATTAAATACATACATATGTACATCTACAAATGATGTGGAAGTACAAAAAATTAAAGTATTTTGTATTTTAAATACATAGCCTGAAAGTAGTTTGTATTTTAAATACATGACCAGCAAGTATTTTGTATTTTGTATTTTAAATACCGCAAGCCATGTATTTTGCCCAACTCTGCATGAAAACCCTTAATATTAACTTTTCACGTCAGTTATTGCTAGTTCATTTGTGGAATATTCAGTTTCTAAATTTTCCCTGTTTGAAGGATCAAATATTGATGCAAGTTGTTGCATGTTTTAAGTCGATGGTTTTTTATTGTTTAATTTATCTAATTTATTTTAAATTTCTACATTTATTCTACCTTTCAGAGCACAAATCTGTTTACCGCATCTTCAATTAATTCAACTTCACATGTTAAATAATCAAGACCATATAATTGGGCTATCGTGTCAACAAGAAAGACATACTACTCGTATGTGTGTAAAAATATCAAGTCAGTGATTTATTTTAACTTTAAAATTTCCTTAACTTTGTTAATAGAAATATAGTATTCGACAGCTTTCCACCACGCTCCCCATCTAATTAACATAGGCTGTGGGAGTAGTAGTATCCCTGATATTTTTCTTTAAAGGTTGCAACAGGTAAAGGAGCTTTTAAAAACACTTTCTATCCACATGAAATTAATACGGAACCAGTAAATAGTCCCAAAAAATATTACCATTCTTATTTTCAACGGTGCTGGTGGTATTTTTGACTTGAGCCAAGGTGAATTGAATTTTATGCCTGTTGAAATTGTTTTCGTTTTTCTCTTTTTTGTTTTTACACAATCGTAAAAACTGAAGCTTTTTTAATTTGCAACTAATCAAAAAACACCAAAATTTCTTTTATAGCATATTAAATGCAAACATATGTATTTATTTTAAAATATGCAAAAATATGCACTAACAAATCGATGCCATTTTGCTGAAAATTTGTTGATTCGCAAAGATATTTTATTTATATTTTCCACTACGACCAGCGACAAAAAACCCGTAAATGAAACACCTTTCCTTTCCTTTGGTTTCCAATCTTCAGAGGTCAAACTTTACTGACCTAATGTTTCCGGGCAATTTTCTCGAAAAATGGTATTTTTAAAATTATTGAAGGTCAAGTTTACATTTTGTACTAGCCAAAATTCATGAATAATTGAGAAATATTTAAATGTGTACATGAATATTTTATGAAAATGTGTTGTTTTTATTAATTTTTAGGGTTCCATTCACCAAAGGTGAAAAAAGGAACCCTATTGTTTTCGCTACGCTGTCCGTCTGTCCGTCACACTGTATTTTCTCAGGAACCGTAAGAGCTACGGACATTTGGACAGAGTATGTAGAACCTTGAATACTACAACAACAAATACATGAGAATTAAAAATTAAAGGCTGCTCCAAAACGAGCGACGAAAAATGTTAAAATCCCATGTAATATACATACAATTGTATGTACATATGTATATTGACACTTGAAATTTGTAAAATTAGTGTATTTTTATATAGACTACAACAATAAACATTAAAATATTAAAAAATTTAAATTAAAGGGTGGTCCATCAGTTAATGCAATTTTGACTACGTAATTTCGACAAATTGCTATATCTTGGAGACCGTAAGAGGTAAACTCTTGAAAATTTCAAAAACGGTAAAATCGCCAAACAGAAAAAAAACGCCAAAACCTGAAAAAAATCGCCAAAAAATTTAAAAAAAATCGCCAAATCGAAAAAAATCGACAAAATAAAACAAAAAATTCCAGCACTAAAATAAATCGCCAAATTCGAAAAAATCGTTTAAATCAAAAAAAAAAAATCGCCAAAATAAAAAAAAACACCAAAAACCGAAAAAAATCGCCAAAACGCGAAAAATGCGCCAAAACCAAAATAATTGTTTATGTGAAAAAAAATCGCCTAAAAGGAAAAAATCGCCAAAAAGGAAAAAAATCGCCAAAATTAAAAAAAATCGCCAAATTTAAAAAAACATCCAAAACGAAAAAAACGCCAAAATTTAAAATAAACTCCAAAAATCGAAAAAAGCCACAAAACGAAAAAAAGTGCCAAAGCTAAGAAAATCGCCAAAACCAAAAAAAAAATCACCTATATGAAAAAAACGCCAAAATTAAAAAAATCGTTTAAATAAAAAAAATTTGCCAAAATAAAAAAACGCCAAAATAATAAAAGTCGCCAAAATTAAAAAAACTTCAAAAACCAAAAAAAAAATCGCCAAAACGTGAAAAAGTGCCAAAACTCAGAAAGCGCCAATAAATTCAAAAAACCCCAAACTAAAAAAACGCTTAAAACCGAAAAAATCCAAAAACGAAAAAAATGCCAAAACTATAGTTTATATTGGCTAAAGTTCGTATTGAATTACATATCTCGTGTCCGTACGGAACCCTTCGTGCGCGGGTCAAAGTCGCACTTTACTGAATTTATTTTATTATATTTTTTTTTACATATGAAACTGAAAACGTTTTTAATTCCACAAAGACGGTATGACTGTGTAATGAAGCTTTTTGTAATTTTTCAAGCGGCATGAAAAAAGACATATTATGCTATAAGCACAATTGGCACGAACGACGAACTTTGCATAATTCCACGAACTTGGCTTCAAGAATTCGTTGCGTAAATTCATCTTTTGAAACAAAATTAAATTTTAAGACCTCTGTCTTGCTATGGATATTTTTGTAGCCCGTGGATACCAAATTGCACAAATATTCACTGCGGCAAAAATCACTTGCATATACATACATGTATTCACACCAAAAAATTATGATTATGTACTTGCAATAATAAATGTAAAAATCTATATCAAGTATTGAACTTGATTAAAAGTCGAATAAATCACACATATCGCGAAAATGTTGAAAATCCTCAATATTGGAAACAAGGCCTATATTTAAAGTGATTAAACTTGCTAAAACTATAAGGTAACTCAATAAATAAAAAATCCCAAAACTTTACAAAAATGAAATCTTTCGCAGAAACATCCGAAATTTTTGAAAATTTGCAAAATTTAAAAGAAGCCTTACGCTTTATTAGAAATCTCTAAAACTCTAGGAATGCAAAAAAGTTCGGTAAAAAAAAAATCGCGAAAATTGCGAAAATTTGCAAAAACTTAATAACAACCGCATAATAGCAATGTCTAATATTATTTAAAATTTGTGAAAACTGCTACTTGAAAAAAAAAACTCCTTATCATCGCAATCAATGCAAAAATTCGTTAGAAGTTGCAAAATCGGAAAGTAACCTTAAAATTCATTAAAAGCTACCAAAACTGTTAAAAAACGCGAAAAGATTGCAATTTCGCGAAAATTTCGCAAGCTTGTTAACAAATTTCTAAATGCATTGGAAAAATCACTTACAAGGACCCTTTACCTTATTCCGGATTTTTCTTCATATATTTTAGCAACACCTCCTCTTGTTCCAGGTTTTTGCTTACCAATTTAAAACACAAATAAAATCGTTAAAAAAGGAATTTATATTTTCGTATTTTTGCAATAAATAGTTACAAAAATATTGTTTTTACTTAAAAGTATTTTCTTTCGCAATGTTGTTTGCTGCCAATTGCAGAACACGTTAGTTCTGTGTGAAACAAACTGAAAATTAGTTTTTACTTTTTAAATCACTTTTACGAAATTAAGAGCACAAACAGATAGAAAATGTCACTTTCATTTCAATTTTATGTTTTAAAATTTTTTATTAACTTTATTTCAACCATCCAATCTTAAGATGATACAATCATTCTTTAAAAAAAGTTGGTGGTGCCACACCCATACAAATTTAATAATATATATCATCTAGTTTTATTCCTTCTAAAATTGGCACTTGCATGAGGCTCTTATTATGATTCAAATTTGGCATAAAAAAGCTGGATGTGAGTGTTACTGCATTTTGTTATCACATTTTAAAAAAATTTAGGTTATTTAAGGATAGCAGGCTGCTAACAAGAAATCAAATTAGAGTCCAGTTCACTTGGGTCCATTACAATGAACCCTTTGTGCTACCTGTAAGTTGAAAAGAATATAAGTAGAGAGATTGGGAGGAGCGTGAGAAGGGTAGAAGTAAAGGATATATAATAGTTAATTTAGAGGAGGTGAGAGTGGGCCAAAAATTGGTTAGCGGCTATACCAGCTATTGCTCCTAATATAAGGCTAAAATTTTTAAGTTCGATTTCCAATAGCTCACATATGCTGCCAAAGGATATTTTGTCAAGGAGGTGTAGAGGGAGATACTCCAGGGCGGGACAAAAGAGGAGGATATGCAAGATATATTTCTCCCCTTCATCACCATTTCAACTGTAGCAATTGTCATATACCAGGAGACCCATCCATACGTTTAGCATAAGTTCAAAATTATTTAAATTCAATTCTATCAAACATTGCTATACATATATACATATATGTTAGGTTAGGTGAGGTTGCAAAAAGGAGTCATTACGTACGTGAGACTAGGGTTATAACTAAATGCGAGACATTGATACCAGAAAGACACTCTTGGGTCAATCGAACCCTAGAACAAACTCCCGTGAGAGCTTGCAGCTACACGGATGGCTTGAAACTAAGAGAAGGAACGGGTCTAGGTTTCTTCATAGAATAACTGGAGACCAAGATTTACTTCCGCTAGCCGGACCATAATACAGTCTTCCATGCGGAAGTTCGTGCTATCACGGAGGTTTTGAAATGGATCAGTGTGAATATTAGGCCCACAGTGGTCAAATATTTAGCGACAGCAAGTCGGCTATTAGGCCAATGACAACTGACAGAGTAATTCGTCTTGTATGGGTGCCGGTGCACTACGGCATAACCGGAAATGAACATGCAAATGAACTGGTGAAAAAGGCTAGAACGTTACGGACAGTAAGTCTAATTAATGCTAAGCATCTCAAGGCAGCGAATATTGAGTTACTAAATTGGGCGAAGATGGCCCCCAGGACACGATGGAATTGTGGTACTGTGGGTAATCTAACCAAGGGTAACCAAGACGAAGATAAAACATAAACATTGAAAATAAATAAGCCCGAGCTAGGAAAGTTTACTGGCATCTTAATGGGACATTCTAATCAACGAGGGCATTTGTACCGGATTGGAGCCACAAATGACAATGAATTCAGGGAATGCATCAAGGACATGAAGACAATAGAGCACTTTCTTTGTCATTATCCAGCTTCCACCCAGCACATATCTCGTTATATGTTCTGATGGTGTGGCATGTTGTCTTGTCCGATCCATTCCCCCATCACTTGTAGAAATTTTGTTGCAAGCGCTGCTTCGTATCTAATACGAATGTCTATAGTTTGGATATAAAGAATGGTTTCCAATGCCCTGGTGGATGTAGTTCTCATAGCACCACTTATGCCTAGGCAGCACATTCGTTGAACCTTCTCCAAAATTTTAGTGTTGCAATTCTTACCTGTTGGTCTCCACCATACTACCGATGCGTATGTTAAAGTTGGTCTGATCTGTATATATATAACATTCAATTGAAAATGTCATACTTTTATCATATGATTATTTGCAAATAGAATATGTGAATTATTTTGATTCATCGCATTATAATTTCCGCAAAGATTTTTTTGTTAACAAAACTCAATTTTACCATCTCTAAATTTACAACAGTCATGCCATTGTAATACGATGAATCAAAACAATTCACATATTCCATTTACAATAAAAAGCTGAGTATATAAAGCAGAAATCTACATCAACTGAACCAAATACAAAAGAACGCTGACGATGAAGGTGTATTGACCTTCGAAAACAGCTAGTTGCTCGATTCTACTAAGTCTCTGTCAGAATATTTACAATTAACTTTGGCGTTATTTGTTCATTAATAATTATCACATGTAATTTGGCTTACAAAACGATACGAACTTTAGCCTGATCAAATCATAAATATAGAAACAAATGAACTTCGAACAATAATAATAAAACTATCTAAAAAAAATTCTATATTTTTATTTGCTTGAGGAAGTTAGCTACATATTTTGAATTAATTTCCGGCATTTTTTAAATACGACTACATAGTCCTAACTTACATGAAGCAAACCTTATTGCCAAGCTGAATAGCTTGTGGAAAGAGAGACAAAGGGAACAGAGCCGTCTCTTTTCGCCTCGTCTCTCTTTCCTAACAAACTAATCAGCTTAGCAATTTTTTAATCTCATTCAAATGTGACTTTTTACAATTTGCCTCCAGGTACATCGTGAACGAATCTTGGGTATACATTCCGCATTGTCTTTGCATGGTTTTCATGCAGTTGTTGTAAAATCAATTAAAATTGTATTTATATTTAGAAATTTTTGTTTCAATTAAATGAAGTGATAACTTTTCTTTTTCAACAACTTATTTGCGGTATATAATGCTGTCACCCACAAACAAAGTTAGTTTGTTTTTATTTATTTTTATTAAAAGTATGTAGATTTTATTTATTATAATGTCCTCATTGGCAAATCTACTTGATTTGTCCATTTATTTGTTCCCTCAACCCTTCAAACCTTCAACCTATCAAACCAATTCAATAATAAAAAAAATAACATAATAACCTTGCCCTTGTGAATATAAAAAATTAAATTTTGAGCTTTTTCTTTTTATACCAACAAAAATAGAACAAAACATTTAAAGTGAAACTATTTTTAGTTTGTCTTTGCAATCGTTTAGCCATCGCACGAGTATACTCTGTGGCATAATGTTCCAATGAAAGTTTTTCCCAGATGTGCTTTGGTAAGTAACACAAGATGTTATAATCGAGTTTAGCATTTTGTATTTTGATTTTTTCCCTTCCCAAAATACCCACATTATAAATTTTAACAATTTCTTGAATACAACTAGACTAACCAAAAGTATTGTATAACTTAGTAAAAGATTTTAAATGAGACTTTGCTTTCACACAAAGTTCTTTGGAGGATAATTTGGAATTCAATAGATGCACACACACACACTCATACATACCTTCAAGTATTCATGAAACAAATACAATTATTAAGTTGCTGCTGGAAATTTTAAATTATGGACGTTCAAAAATAAATTTATTCCTAGTAACGTACGTATGTATGTGTGTATGAAAAAATAATACTCTTTATAGTTTTTAACAAGCAATTTATTCGATATTTTAAGATTTGCTGAGTTACCAGTAAAGATGAACTTATTTTACGATGTGGCATCATCAAAACAGATGCTTTTGTTGCTGGTGTTGTGTTAATTGTAAAATGAACTTATAATCTGTTACCAGTAGTAACTGCTCGTTAAAAAATAAATTTGAGATCTTCCGAAATAATTAACGAAAGGAAGGGCTTGTGTAACAAATGAGTTATCACAAAAGTGAAAAAATTCGCTTTGACCTTTTGTTTGACTTTGTAACGACCCAACCAGAAATTGCCAACCGTATAAAAATTGTAGCAATAGAAAAGCCCTTTTACACAAAAAACCAAAACTCTTTGCCATCGTAACTGTTTACAATCTTGAAAATTGTCTGCCAATTGTTTGCGTTGCTACGCCAGCAACTTAAATAAATTTGAAGGAAAGATATCACACAAATATTCAATTAATTTTTGGTCATTATATTGATTTTGAAAGATTCGGAGGAGCATAAATTTCCCCCTATCGCTCTCCTGGTCTTAGTCTTAAAAATGTACTTTGTAGATGCAGATCTACGTCTCGGAGGGGCAGAAATGTCCCCATTATCGCAATCCCGCTCCTATTCTTAATAATGTAGATATCCTTTGTGACTTTTTAGATGTAGATTTTTTTTTTTTAGTTTCACTAAAATCGGGTTGAAAGTTTCGGTAAAAAAAATGTAAAACGCATAAACGCAGGCAAACAAACATTTATTTTTATATATGTGTATGTATATAGATCTATTTTTTATTTATTTTCCTTTTCATTTATGTAATGTACATTAAGTTATTTATGT
The DNA here is from genome assembly GCA_905220375.1 of Tachina fera. Classification (NCBI taxonomy): domain Eukaryota; kingdom Metazoa; phylum Arthropoda; class Insecta; order Diptera; family Tachinidae; genus Tachina; species Tachina fera. The sequence continues at coordinate 114,873,568 of LR999964.1, forward strand.
AAAAGAGTGAAAGCAACTGCTTCATTTTGACATTTGGTAAGAATACACTTAACATTTACCATGCTTAAAGGCTCACTTAGCCGACTGTAATAGAATGTAACTGCAACGGTAGGAAACTATACTGTTATGTGAAAAGTAATGGAAATGGTTATATAGATGTAATGTAACGTAACTAGAATATTCGAATTTGTGCATTACTTTTCACGTAGCAATATCAGTCAGCATTTTTTGAAATGGCTATCACCTCAGCTAGCTCCAGCATCTTCAGTCGACGATCATCGAATACCGTTTTATAATTTTCTTAGCCATTTTTGGCGAAGATACCTCAATTAAGTTAGGTTAAGTTAGGTGAGATTAGCAGGCTGATGGCCAGGAAAAAGTGGTAAATTAGAGTCCAGCTTATTTGGATCCGTTACAATGATCTTTTTGTGTTCTTTGTAAGTTTAAACGAAAATGGCGTGAGAGAGAGAGGGAGGAACGAAAAGGGTGAGAAAGGTAGAAGTAAAAAATAAATAATGGTCATTTCAGAGGAGGCGAGAGTGGGACAAAAATTTCCTAGGGGGAGTTAGCGGCTATACCGGCAACTATTCCTAATATAAAAGCTCAAGCTTTTGAGGTCGATTTCCGATAACTCGGATAGGCTGTCAAAGGATACTCTGTCAAAGAAGCACAGATGGAGATCCTCCATAGTGGGACAAAAACAGAGGAGATGCAGGATACCTTCTTTCTCCTCCTCAATATCGCAACTGTAGCAGCAGTCAATAAATGGGAGACCCATACATTTGGCATGGGCTCCGAAGGTACAGTGGCCGCTCAACGCAGCCACGAGCTTCAACAAGTGCCTCCTATTCATGTTAGTGAGATTTTCCGTGTAATGAGTTTAAGCAAGGCCAGAGGGTTCTTGCTATTGTACAGGTGGGCTCATTGAACCATCTGTCTTTAACTAATTTAAGAAAGGTAACATCCAAACGTCTCCAGCAAGATGAGATTGGGAGACAACAGAGACTATTGATATAGGCTTCTCTTAGTAGGGTTCCCCTCTTTGTTATTTTTATTGGCGGCTCGTACGTCATGTTTTAGATGCTCAAAATTTTCTTAATTCAGGTCAGAGCTTACAGTAGAGAGACGAATGCAGAACGATGAGGACTTGAATGTATCGAAAGTTATGATCCAAGTCTTTTTATTTGTTTTTTCGTTCGTTGAATTATAGGAGCAGGGAATAACATCAAATGCGAAGCTATGCGTAAGCAAATGAGCAAACTACTAAAGTAACTTCTTAGGCAGAAATTGCCAACCGTAAAAAAATTGTAGCACTGAGAGAGCAATTTTACTCAAGAACCCCAAACGGTTTTCCAACGTTACGGTTTACAACTTGAAAAATTAAATGCCAATTTTTTTAAATAATTTTTTTTATTTATTTTTGTTTCATTTTGGCATTTGGCAAGAATGCACTTAACATCTACCATGCTTAGCTCTATTTAATGTTTTTTCTGGTCTAATCCTTAACGACATAAAACTCTACGTCCTTGGATGACAGTGGATAAGGAAAAATCAAGAGTTTCGTTAAATATATTGCCTTTTGAGTAAATATTTTCACATTTGTATACAGAAAGTTTTTTGCTTAAAACTTAGTACTTAGTAAAAAGATATTATCAGGAGGAACGGTTGTAATTAGGAATCGCAAATAATGATTATTGTCAAAATTTAAACTGAAAAAATCACACTAATGGAGAAGTGCTACGTGTACAAGGAATATATCAAGATACTCCATGTTACATAGACTAGCTAAAGATGCAATGATTTTTATTTTTTTAATTTTTATTAAAAACTAAACTTTATGGATTATTTTTTGTTTTTTATTTATTCCTCTGAAAATAACAATTATTTCTTGATTTTTATTTATTCATCACGAAATAGCATTTACTTTTTGGTTTGTATTTATTTGCTCAAAAAATTTTAATTTTAAATTATTATTGTAACAATTCTAAAACGTATTTTGATTTTAATGTGGCTAACTTGGTTGATGTCAAAATTCGACAAGAAGTAAATAAATTTAAATTTTTTTTACACAGAAAAAAGTAAAAACAAATCTTAATTAAAAAAAGGCAATGTGAGTCCGATCACAGGGGAGATGTGTAAACATCTAGTAATGAAACATTTTTTATAAGTTAGAAGTACTATATACTAAAAGCATAGTATATTTTTTTAAATTAATCAATTAAGAGTATTAAAACTTTCAATATTGTAAACACATAGAATTTGCTGGTTTTTGTTTGTTTTATTTAACTTAATTGGTTAGTAAATGGACACACTGCAGTATATGTGTATGTATGCACTGCACTAAAAATTGCAGTAAGCAGTAAATTTATTGATTACTTAAAAAATTCAGTAAATTTTTACTGATAATGAAATTCAACTTGCATTACGAGTAAAATCGTAGGGCCATATTCAAAATAAAATTGTAGCAAGTGGCAAAGTTTTTTTCATTCAAATTTTGAAATTTTTGTATAAAATAAACTTAGCCACTTGGTAGAATTTCATAACGAATACAAGCATTACTGATTACTGAAAATTCAATGCACCTCATAATATAATAAATCATTTAGGCACTTTATAAAAATTGCATAAAAAATTTTTAGTAATCAGTAAAAATTTACTGGTTAAAAAATAATTTTTACTGAATTTTAGTAGTACTGCAAAGTACTCATCTATAGAAAATGCCAAATAATTAAAATTGGCTTATGATACCTAAAATAAGATATATAAATTTTTAACTCTACTGTATTTAAAAATCTATGGAAAACTGCATCTATAGTAGAGGAATTATTAGTTATGGGGGTTTGTGGGGAATTGCTCATATGCAAGTGGAAAACGTCAAATACAAATTTTGATAAAGCTTGCGACTGTGAGTTTGCAAAATTTGTATTCAAATCTCCACCCATAATAATTGGCATGAGGTGGAGATTGTTACCCAATTGTCGTGCAGCAACTTTAGTGTAAGGCAACAGTATGTAATGAAGATATGTTATAATATAATGTTATAAATTCTTTATAAAGACTACTATATCTTTTAAACAAATATTTGACATTTAAAACGCTCTTTTATTTAAAAGTTTATATATATTTGATTTATTTTATATTTTTCAACTTTTTAACAAAATTATCCGCACTGGCAACACTATTACACTTCACAAGCAATTTCTATTTAAATTAACTCCTAAAGGTATGCTTTAAAATTCGGTTTAGTGTATTTATTTATTAAACATATTAATGCAAAGTAAATTTGTATATTATGTATAATATGGGCGGAGTAACGTAGACCATATGCCAGAGATGGTATTAACAGTATTTTAAAAGGTTTTGTGACTGACTGTACACGACCTATGCCTTCACATAGTAAGTAGGCAACGTGGTTGCTAAAGAAATTCCACAAAAAACCGCAAGATTATACGGTTATCCGTGGCAGATCAGTCAACCAGTGCGACCGAGACGAAAAACTCTCGAATGCCAAACAACACGAACAAGCCTGACCGCACTTAAGAAATAATTACGATGACGCGAGTGATGTTCTCCGAACCAGAACTGCTTAACGACTCACGGTTTAGTGTTTTTCTATGCAGCTGTTAAGGTTCACTAATACATTCATACATAGCTCATAGCGATTTCATAACGCGGTGTGCATCTTACGCAAAATTTGCGATTGTATTGGGAAAAAGATTTTTACACATCAAAATTCCGTTAATTTTCAACCATTCACGGAAATTGTAGAATTAACTCAAGCATATTAATTGAAATTTTTTTTTATCTTTTCAATTAAAAAATTATTACATTAACTAAAAGTTTAATTGAAATATTTTTATAGATTCCATTAAAAACATAATTAAAAATTTTTAAAGATTCAATCAAAATATTAATTAAAATATATAAAAAATCTAATTATATAAAAATATAAAAAAATTATATACATGATTTGATTTGGCTAAAGTTCGTATCGCTTTGTGAGTCAAATTACATGTGATAACTATTAATGAATAAATAACACCAAAGTAAATATTCTGGCAAACACTTATTATAAGGCCGGGTTTACATCTGTGTGCTGTGTGCCAGACAAGCGTAACCACTAATTACTAAAAAAACTGAAAAACTGTTTGATTCAGACACGTATTTATTAAGTTAAACAGTTTCATATATAACTAATAGACAATTTTATAGAATACAACATAATTGGAAACTGGTTAAACAATATTTCATTAGTAATTAGTGGTTACGCTTTCTTTGGCACATGGCACACGAGAAATGCCAGATGTAAACTCAGCCTAACAGAGCAACTAGCTGTTTCCGAAGGCCACTACACCTTAATCATCACCTTTCAGAAAATTGTAATACGATGAATCAAAACAATTCACATATTCCATTTGCAATAAAGGTTGAGTATATAAAGCAGAAATATACATCAACTGACACCACACACAGTGGACCAAATACAAAGAACGCTTATGATGAAGGTGTAGTGGCCTTCTACTATATCCCTACCTAGTATATATTTTTGTTAAGAACTCTATTGAAAAAGTTTCTTTCGAACTTAAAATCTGCGGTTGGAAATTTTACATTTCATATTACTTTATTTGAGTTGAGCTTCAGAGTTTTTTTACGACTTGTGGTAAAGTTTATATGACAAATTTGAAAATTATTTAATCAGCTTCAGTTTTCAAATTATTAATAAAAACTTTTATGTAATAAAAAATATAGGTATGTATGTATCTGTAATTTTGTAAATTTTTTTCGTTTCAATTTATAAAATTATAAATTAAAAATTCCATTACACATTTAAGTAAAAAATTCATCAGGTAACTCAAACTTCCGACTTAAATTGTTGAAAGTACTTTATTTTTTTATATATAATATTCGATTTATTTACATACTTTCTATACAATGTTAAATGCGCCCATAGTTTTTGCAACATAAAGTCATAAAATTTGCTTTTTTATGCCATCATCAGAGTTTGCAATCAATATTTACTTAAATAAAAACATGAGACATGTCAGAACAAATGTTGTCTTGGAATTGTTGCCGGAAAATGTTTTTATTGACAAGGACTTTACACTCATTTCCATATTCAATGACAGGCGAAATATAAAAGTTATGTACTTGTGTATTGGCAATATGAAATATACATATGAACATACATGTGTATACATATCGTTATCCTAATATAGAAAGGCCCGAAGTCATTATATATTTGAAATCGATTTTTTTGTATATTTCGATAGAAGAACATCTAATGTATCGAAAAATACAAAAATCTCGTTCAAAATTCCCTTATTATACCCTTCACCAAAAAAGACAAAGGGTATACACATGTACATATATAGGTTTGCCGTTCCGCGTAATTTCCACAATATTCATGTTCCACCCATAAAGTAAATAGGGAAGACGAATAAGCGATGTCCTTCTGTCCGTCCGTCTGTCTGTACGTGAAATCGGTTTTCCGAAGCTCCCAGAAAAGTTAGAGGCTTGGGAAGGTGTGTCAGAAATGGTCCAAAATAGATTGGTATTTAAAATCAGCAAAATCGAGCAGATGGTTTCAGAGCTGGAAAACTTAAACTTGTTTTGTCATATAATAGTAACGAGCTAAAACTATTTTTTTTTTTGTATTCTTAAATAAACTTATTTTATCTTCCAGTACGAACAAAATTGGTATTTAAAATAATGGCCTATTTCCCACCTGCGAAAGAAAACGTTCGACTTACAATTTATATTGAAAACAAAAACAAATTTTCATATTTTATTGTTGTTTTCAATATAAATTGTAAGTCGAACGTTTTCTTTCGCAGGTGAGAAATAGGCCATAATAAAAAATAAAGAAGACGTTTCCAGGGTTGGAGACCTTTAACTTTTGTGTAACATACTCGTATAAAGTAAAGTAAAGTAAAGTAACTAATTTTTTCAGTTTCTCTATAAATCAAACATATCATACGTTCCTAAGAGAAATAGGTTGTTACTTAAGCAGCAACAAAATGCAGCTAGACGTGCAATAAAGTTGGAATCTGAATCGAGTAACTAAAAATTTATCGGAATTCTAGGTAGATCCACCATTGAAACTACTTCGATCGAAATGTTCAACCAGCCGAGTATCTAAAGATAAGGTATTGTCAAATTTTATTAGTTTTTTATTTAAATATACCGATTGAAGATTAATTTAAATTTTATTTAGTAAAAAAGTCTCAAGCACATTTCAATCACTTTTATCATAAAACTTAAACTAATTGAAAATAAATTGTTTGCATTCATGTGAAAGTACGCTTACATATAAAATATGAAATAATGTTTCTATAGAGAAGTTTTTAAATAAAATCGACATTTATTGCTCTCAAATATTTTAATTAAAATGTGTCAACGACAGAATCGCTATTAATAATTTAATAAGTGGCCGTTTAGTGAGAATCGATTGAATATAAATAATTTAGATGGCGCAATGGCTACGAATCAATTAAATATAAATTAAATTTTTATTTCTTTATAAGTGTACATGAAGGCATTAAACTTTAATAAATAATATATGAACGCTAAGCATCACATAAAGGCCTCATTTGAAAAAAACCAACAAAAAAGATACCATAAATTGTTTATTGAACAATGTAAAGAATATTATATAAGAGAATATATCGTTACCATAATAAAAAAAAGACCCTAGATCACTATTTTCAAAAAATAATGTGTTGGGGGCGTTTCTAAATTAAGTTAACGATATGTACATAAAAAAGTTGCTTTGAATGGAAGGCGATTAAAGTAACTATAACTTTCAATATCTATGACTTGCAATATGTCTAAATCGAATTTTTGCGAATAATAAGGCCGACTTCCTAAACACAAGTTGCAATGAACAATTTAATAACATGAGTGTGCAATGCTAAGCATGTATTAAGAGCAAACTTGCGTTGCGGATACATTTTTTGCATTTTAGCGGCATTTAGGAACGATGCTATGCAACTCATACATATGTTTGCCTACAAAATAAAAATGATGCGCGATTTTGACAACTGATACTCATTAAAATGAGTTGCCCAACGATTAGGAACATTGGACATTGCCAGAAAGTTTACATATGCGTTTACGAAGTGTATACATTGTAAATATGAATTGCAACTTGCGTTTAGGAAGTCGGCCTAACTTTTTTATTGTGAGAAATAGTTCCTTGGATTCTCGAAAACAATAGTCGTATACGACTTTTTATGCTCTCAGGGAAAAGCTGAAACTTAAGAATAAGAACGCAACACATTAATTCAATAGTTTTCAATACAATAAAAAATTTATATTAATAGGCAGATTTTGTAATTTTTTTCGTTTCTAAACGTTTCAAATTTGTATGAAAATTAACGAAAATTCGTTTAAAAAAATATTTTTTTCCATAAAAATTTTTTTTGTTGTTAAAACATGTATTTATTTATTGTATCTTCAAATAAGAACTAACAATAAGTATTCAAATCTTAAATCTAAGACATAATTATTAGGCCCGACCACTGTCGAACATAAACTTTTTAAAAGTTATTAATAATACATACATAAGTAGTGATAGTCAAAAAAGGGGGGAAAAAGTATTTTCAAGTAGTCCCATCTGGAGTGTTGAATATAAGAGCCCTTGTGTCCCTATTTTTTAAACGGATGTGACTAGTAAAATTCAAGATGTTGCGAGCAAGCGGATTAGGATTGCGGATTGCCTGCGTATTTTGCAATTTCTTTAATCACTCGTGGCATATTCAAATCACGATGTATATTTGAGATTTTGATGTACCATGGAGCCGATGTTATCAAACGTAAGATTTTGTTTTGCCTTCGTTGGATTCTCTCGACATTAGAAGCTGAAGCAGTACCCCATAACTGAATTCCGTAGCACCATATTGGCTTCAAAAGCGACTTGTATAGTAAAAGTATGCAGTCTAGGCTGAGTGTTGAATTTCTACCAATCAGCCAATATATCTGAGTTAGTTTAAGTTTCATTTGTGTTAGCTTTGTGTCAATATGATGTTTCCATGTAAGCCTTCGATCAAGGTGTATACCAAGGTATTTCACTTGGGAATGTTGAGGAATATTTTGATTATTGATTCGAATAGGGGAGTAAGTATCTCTTCTTAGGGTAAACGTTATATGAACACACTTTTGTTCATTGACTTTAATTCTCCATAAGTTCAACCATATTTCCAGCTGGGTTATATGTTCCTGAAGATTGCGTAATGCCTCATAAGGGTTTTCGTACACACTCATACAGGCTGTATCATCGGCAAATGTAGAGGTGTGGATATTATTGCTCACAGGCATATCACAAGTATATATTAAATACAAGACAGGACCCAGAATGCTACCCTGTGGCACACCAGAACATATTCGGAAACACTCGTGAACTCTCCTTCTACAACAGTGAACTTCCTATCAATAATATAACTTTCCAAAAGCTTTTGAATGTTTATTGGCACATATGTCTTCAATTTTAAAACTAGGCCTTCGTGCCATACTTTGTCAAACGCCTGAGAAACATCAATAAAGAGAGCAGAACAATACTTCTTTTCTTCAAATGTTCTTCTTACAACCAGACTATGCGTTTGTTCAATGGTGCTATGCTGACTTCTAAAGCCAAATTGATGGTCCGGGATGCACTCATTATCAGCTAAAATTTTGGACAGTTTAGTCATGAGCAGCTTTTCGAAAAGCTTTGAGATTGTAAGCTTATAGGCCTATATGACTCAGTCTTGGTAAGATCTTTGCCAAGCTTTGGAAAAATTTTTATCTTGGCAAGTTTCCAGTTATGAGGAAAATACTGCATTCTTAAAATAGCACTAAAAATAAATAGCAGGATTCTTATTGCGATATGAGGCAAGTTCATCAGCATTTTGTTACTAATGCCATCAATACCTGGTGCTTTCTTTGGGTTGAGTTCAGCAATTACTTTTTCTACTTCACGCATCTTAAACTTTACGGGGCGTGGGGGTAGAGAAACTACACTTGGTAAATCAGCAGCACCCGTACATGAATTGGGAGAGAATACTGATTTTAAATGCTTAGCAAATAAGTTACCTTTTTCACTATCGCTTCTTGCCCAGCCTCCGGCCGAAGTGCGCAGTGTTGATTTAAGATCAACTGGTCTTTTAAGATTTCTAGTAGCACGCCATAAGGAGTAAGTAGATGCTGACGTGACATCGAGACCTTCTAAATAGTTTTCCAGTAATGCAGTTTTTTCCGACGATAGCATCTCTTTGAGTCGTTTAGTACATTCTTTAAGTCTGATTTTATTCAGGGGTGATCTGTGTTGTTGCCATTCTATTCTAGCTCTCCTTTTTTCACATACCAGACGTTCAATTTTCGTAGAATAAATTCTATTAAAGCCAGTCTGCAAATGGGAGGTAGTTGCATGAGTAGCAGCCTGTTTAATATTTTGGTTAATTTTGGCAATGTTGAATTCAATATAATCGGGTGATCTTAGCTGAATGTTTTCACTGCAGTGACTACTAAGATATTTTTTGAATCCTAGCCAGTTGACCCCATTAATCATTTTCACATATGAGTTATTTAAATAACTCCTTAGTGGGTTGAAAATTTGTAACTATTGTGGGAGAGTGATCGGAGGAGAGATCTAGAGAGGACTCCACATGAATTAAGTCCATATGGATATTTTTCATGACGCCAAAATCTATAACAATCGGAATTTTTCGTACGTTAGTAGGCCAGTAAGTAAGCTCCCCAATCGAAATGACATCTAAGTCCATTTTTGAAATAGTATTAAACAACACTCGACCTCTAGGTGTTACCAGGCGCGAACCCCAGTACGTATGTTTTGCATTGTAGTCGCCAGCTGCTACAAAGCAAGGTCCAAGCGATTTATAGAAATCCTCATATTTATTCTCAGTGATTGAAAATCTGGGAGGGGAGTAAATTGAAGATATCACGAAATTTGTACAAAAATTTTCAATGCAGATATTTGTTGCTTGTAGATTTTCTTCACAAATGTTGTCAAGAATATAGTGCTTGAGTCTTGACTTTATTAAAATTGCTGATCCACCGCATGCTCTCCCTCTAGGGTCCTTTGTGTCATATAAAGTGTAGCCATTAATTTTAAAGAGTCTTCTAGAAGTCAAATGAGTCTCAGAGACATTAATCAATATTTTTTTCCGTAAGGAAGTGCTCAAGTTCATTTTTATGTTGGCGAATGCCGTTTGCGTTCCAAAAACATATTTTTAATTCAAAACATATTTTGCATTCGTTGAATTATTTGGCGGTGAAACATTTGGTGTGGGAATAGAACTAGCCTTAGCAGCATCGGCATACGATACACGTGAAGTAACTGCTTGGCTCACTTGAGCAAAAGTGGCGGAGTACGCATTTAATGGTTGAGCTGGAGCTAATTTAGGTTTTTGCACCATAGCCTGCTTGACGAAAGAGTACACAGGACATCCTCTGTAGTTAGCGGTGTGATTGCCTCCACAATTACTGCATTTTTTTCCGCTTGATCTTTTGGTTTGGTACAACTTGCAGTACCGTGCAATTCACCGCAGATAACACACACTGTAGGTAAATTGCAGTAAGCTTTTGTATGGCCATATTCTTGGCAATTATGACACTGCACGGGACCTGCACGCTTATGTGGCTCTTCAACTGTGATTTTTCTGTATAAAAGGTATTTAAGGCTATAAATAGGATGTCTCGTTTTTTTTCAACTGTATATCATTTGGCTCCAGTTCAACACGAAATAGGGGTTAAGGTACATTTTGTCTGTTCATTATGTTAGATACATAGATTCTTTACCTTAAATCCCTGGAGGACGAGTGCATCTTTTATTTCTTCAGCAACAACAAAAGAATCTATGCCCTTAAATACGATCTGCAGGCCTTTGCGCTCTTAAGCTGGTATGTGTAGAAGCTTGTTTTCTTTGATTCAAATTCAGAAACCATTTTGCGGAAATCTGTTTCGTCATAAATTTGAATTTTCGTTTCATCGATGTTGCCACGTTTTATTGGGACAATGTGAAATTTAATCTCACCAATGACGGAAATTAATTTTTTAATAAGGGCATTTGAAGTTTTCTCTCTCAAATAGATTGGTGTCGGCTTGAATGTTTTATTCGAGGATACATCGGGATTGTCGTTCTCATCTTGCAAAATTTTAAATCGATTTTGACGATTAGTTGAGGATGCGCTGTTATCCCTAGACATCTTTGGAGCGGATGAAATTTTTGAAGAATCCGGGCATCGCCCACGCCTTACCACCGTTATATATCTGTCCATTCCGACTTGCACCTTGGGTTTTGAGCTACTGTTATCTGTAGTGATAACTTAATTAAGTGACGAACACGAGCCTGAAGGGGATGATATTGCTGACTTATATGAAGAAGTACTAGGAAACTGTAATGTTAATGAATCACTACTATTTGACATTTGGCAAAGCGAAGTTGATCGCTGGTGAAAAATTCACTTTGCCGTTAAAAAAAGACTTTCATTAGATTTATTATTTCTATTGTTTTCATTAAGAGTTTCAGAACTCACAGTAAAATAGGCATTTCTGCCGTTAGAACTCACTTCAAAATTTTTTGTATTTGAGGTACTCATATAGAGTATTCCTCAAGGGCACTTATTTTGTTTAGGTTTTTTTTTGTTTTTGTACTTTATGATTGTTTGTTTGTTTTTGAGGTACTCGTATAGAGTATTCCTCAATGTCACTATTTATGTTTTTTTTTGTTTGCGGTTTTTTTTTGTTTTTGGTATTTCCACTATGTAAAAATATTAACAAAGCAATAAAGCTTATTTATTAAAGTCAGTATGTACCTATTACGAATAATATGTACTACGAATATTTTTTGTATAATTTTTGTTTGTTTGGTATGTAAGAAAATTTCCACTAATCGACTGTTTGTTATGAAGGTACCGCGAGAACGAATTTTGAACGAAAAAAACTTTTCTATTTACAAAATTTGCCTTTAAAATACTTAAAAATAAATAAAATTAAGACATTTTTAAATTTAATTGAACTGCAGTGAGTTTTAATCAAAAATAATTTCTTAATCGGGCTTAAGTTCAGTAATTTCAATTCTTATGGAATGAAATATTTTTGCTAATTAATGTGAGTTTCTAAAGAAGAGAAATTAATGATAAACAGGGAAACCACAAATATGCTATTGCATGTTTTTTCTTGTCTGATATATCAATCCGGAATTAAGATATTTATCCATTTCAGAACTTTTAATGAATTCTGGCATCGATTTGTTAGTGCATATTTTTGCATATTTTACCCTTTAAAGCATACTTTTTGCATACTTCAGTCATACTCGCATATTTTGAGCATTTTTCGAATTTTTAGAGCATATTTGGCGTTTTTAGGGCATATTTTTATACTTTTTTAAAAAATTTTATTTTAATATTTAAAAAAATTTTTTTTGGTAAAATTTTCTACTTCTTTCTGTCAAAATTTTATTTTGTAGTGAAAGAAACAGTAGTATGGGGATGCAATATTTTGCTACCATTATGAAGTAAGACTTTAAAAAAGAGCATTGTGCATGTTCTAGCTTACGAATCGATTTCACACGTTTTCTTGTGAGTTCTGATGTTAAATCACATGCTACACGTGTTTAAGTTGAAATTTAGAATGTACTAATTATTAATATGTGTTCTGACAACCAAATTAAGAACAAAAGAAATAAAATTTTTTTAATTTCCACTCACTTGTAAGCAGTCTTGTGAAAGAAAAACAAAACATGAAAATTAAAAAAATTTAAATCTTAAATATCAAATTTTTTTATGCTAAATTTTAATGCTGGAACAAATACTATTGATTTGCATATTCCAAATTTCAACTTAAACAGGTGTAACATGTGTTTTAACATCCTCACTGGACGCTAATTTCAATAAAAACTTGGTTTGGTAATTGTGACGCACGCTGTTCCGATTACATCAGTTGAGGTTGAAAAAGAAAATTTTCAATGTATAAAAGTTTATTTAGATGTCACCGGCTGCGAGTTTTATTTAAAAAGCTAAGTGAAGAGTTTTTGTTTATTCCAATAACAATTATAAAAAACCTTATCTTATTCTTCAAAATACAGTTCATGGTCGCTTTTGAAGTAAAGTTAAATTTTCGCTCTTAGTTAATTTTTTTATTGTTTCTTTTTCTGTTTATTTTATTTTTGTCTTGTATTGTAAATTTTGTTGAATTGCTGAATTAAAATTAGTTTTTCATTTCCAAATAATCCAATTTATGTTATTTTTAAGAGCATATTTTTTGAGTTTTTAGTGCATATTTCGAAGTTTTTAGTGCATATTGAATGCGCATGAAACACTTTTTTTGGAGCATATTTCTGGTTTCCCTGATGATAAATAATCATTTTTCTTCTATTCTTTTGAAACTCACATTACTTAATCAAAATATTTCATTCAATAAGAATTGAAATGACTGAACTTAGCCCGATTAATAAAAAAATAAAATTAATAAAATTATTAAAAAATATTTACTGAATCAAAATTTTATTTCAAACAAACTTTTGTTTTGTTTTTTTGGGAATAATTTTTTCTGTGTATGCACTCATATTCATACACTTAGTGGTTCGTTCAATAGATACTATCCCTACAAACATTTTTGAAATTTTTTTGGCGATTGTTTGTTTGGCGATGATTACGCGATTCTGCTCAGGGAATACGAATCGCACACCATCGCCTACGCCTTACAACTAAGCGATGAATACGCGAGCACACACAAATATTGGCAAATCTTGCGATGTTAGACAACTTGCCGGCGATTCGCAGGCGATGATTCGGCGATGGAAATTGTTTGCAGGGATATTAATAACATTCATATCTTTAAGTTGAACTGCACTTGCAGCTATAAAAACATTTACTTGCATCCATTCACAAGCTTGCATTCATGTTTCACTGTATGAGTATATGTATATATACTTATTAATGTATATGTACATACATACATACATATAAATTTCGTTCAATAAAATTTAAATGACAAAAAGAAACAGATAATAACGACACCAACAGCGCCACAGCATGATTAATAACTATTTATTTATGTATGCGTGTCTGTCTGCTTGAATCTGTGATAATAGTTGTTTGTTCAGTCGCAATGAAATTAAATGTGATATAAGTATACATAAATACTTTTCATAATAATAAAAATCCTTTATTCATTTATATATATACATATGTACATATTAATATGTGCATTCAAATATGGTGGCGCCATCCAATTGATTAAGATTTTTTATGCCACTTGTTCTATAAGCTTTTTGAAGAATATTGAAAAGCTTTCTACTCAAGCAGGCTTTTCTTTCACAGAGCCAACTCATGTTAATTTAGAATTGTTAGTAAAGACGATCCGATTTTTATCGCTAGTGTTTCTATAGATGCTTCAGTTGTTGTTATCCTGTATGTAACTTTCCTTATAGTGGATAATTTGGTTATGAATGGAAAGCCCACAACACCTTTATACGAGTACCATATTTCGCCGGCTTGAGAAATTTGGTAATTTCAGCTTTTCCTCGATATGGAAAAATAATATTTGACATGATTTTCTTTTATCTATATCAGCTGCGTCCAAGCTCACATACACTGATATTTTCATTTGAGGTAAACAGCTTTGAAAGCTTTGAAATTTGTTCTTGTTTCTTTGCAAAGTAACATCAAGCATTTTATTATGTTGTTGTAAATGTTGTACTCTCGTCGGTGTGAAAGCACAAAAAGCTCTTTATAAAAGTTTGCACATTGTGCATATGGCTTGGTTGTAGCTGATCTACTTATATATATACATATCGCTCAGTTATTTCAATAGTGGCACAACTCAAAAAAACCAGTTTTGCAGAAAACGCGTTTTAAGTTTTCAACAAGGTTGGCAACCGAAATAAATAACGGTATCGGTATTGATACCGATACAACTATTTTTTAAATTTCGGTATCGGTAACGGTATCGGTATTTTTTTATTTCGGTATCGGTGTTACCGGTACATACCGTTAACGAGTTTATAATACCGGTATACCGATATTACTGCTAAATTATTAGTTCATATTCAATTATAAGTCCACTGTCATAGCCAAAAAATTTTTTTTTATTAAATTATTTCGAAAATTAAACAAAATATTAAAAATAAATAGATACATTGTATAATATACACACGAAGTACATGTAGAATTGTATGCACTTAGTGATGTGCGAATATTTATATTCGAATTCCAGAATATTCGGCTTTTTTAAGATATTCGTATTCGTACTCGCCGAAACGAATGTTTGAATATTTCAAATCAAGCAATAAAAAATATTTTCGTTAAAGTAAGTACTTTGCTTCACCTCAAGAGACCAATCTTTAAGTTCAGGTATAAAAGTTTCGAAAATTTTTCTCCACCATCTCTGTTTGAATTAGACCTATTTGTTGTTATAAATATCAAATTCAAAATATTTAAAAAAATGTATTACGCCACTTTAAAACAAGATATTTTTTTAAATATGTACACATTTCCAAAAATCTAATCTGCGCCCGGCGAAAAATAAAAGAATACTGCAAAAATACTGAAAAGTCCCTTTTTAATTTAACTTTATTGTTATAAATCTAACAAGATTTGACTTCTCCATTAGCAGAACTGTGGGCCAAGGTTGGTAAAAAAGCCAAAATCTTAATCTTTTTTCTCTAATATTTTCTAAACTGTAAGCGAAAACACACAAATGTAGAAGACTTTTTTTAGCTTCTTGGATAGAAAACAATCCACTTGCAAAAAATCTTTTTTATCTGATCAAAAACATGAGCATCGATTTTAATTTTTCATTAACCCAAGGTTGCCCACTTAGTGCTTTGTGGCTCCGTCGTCTAAATTCCCGACATGACCTCTCTGACACATCCTTCAATGCTGTGTAAAATTTCATAACAATTGGACAGCTACTTTAGAAACTGCGGAATTATTTCCAATTTTTTTTCCACTGCTTATCGGGTACTCTATGCCTCTCTAGGCTTTTATGGCAGCAAAAACCTCATATTTTAGACAGAGCACATATGTAGTATATCAATTAAAGAAAAATATATTTGCGACCAGTTTAATGTGCATATATTAAAAAAGAACTCTTCAAAACTTAAAATCTTCGCATCAGCTTGTGTATCTGGAACAGCCAATATACTAATTTCATTTATAATACTATTTCATCAATATACTAATTTTCGCGATTTCATATACAATAAATGTGGCTTAAAATGGCTTTGCTATTTTAACCATTTTAAAACATTTATATGTCTAGAGATACGTTTTTCGTTTCTAAAGGGATTAAGCAGCTCACGCAGTTTGTTACTATTTCGCGCTAGTGAAGATTATGATATGATTGCACTTTCCGGTTAATTAAAAACAAGAACGCTTTATAAGAATGTGTGAAGGAGAACAAAAAAACGTGTTCATAAAAGAAAGTTAATTAAAATATATTTTTGAAATTTTCTTTTTGGAGGGAATAGGTATACCGGTACATACCGGTATAAACGTAAGCGGTATTCTGGATACCGGTATTTGCTAACCGAAATGGATTTCGGTATCGGTATCGATACCGGTATCTAGTTTTAGCGATATTTAAATCGGTATCGGTATTTTTACGATACCGTTTGCCAACCTTGGTTTTCAATTTGCATACAACTCAATGGAGAAATGAAAAAAAATCTTCTCTCAAGAGGTGATGGTACAAGCTATTTGTATGAAGTTTTTACATAAGATAAAATACGAAATGCCGAGTCTTTCTGCATTATTAACTCAAAAAACCCATTTTTTGAGTTATGCCACTATTGAAGTAAATGAGCGATATGTATATAAAAAGAAGTGCGTTGAAGATGGTTTTTGTGAAGATGGTTTATGTGAAGTTTGCACGGAATCACCTCAGTGGTTCCGGAGATATGACATTTAGCTTTTCCTATATGTTGCCATACAAATATAAAAAAAAATGCCTTCCATTTTCCAAATAATGATTTCTTATAGTCCAACACCTGCTACTCGTATGTCAAAATGCAACGTGCTTATCGTGCGTGCGTTTTATGACTGAAATTGTGTATGAATTTGGCAATTGGGCCAATGAATAACTAATTCGCCCTAACTTGGTATTCGAATTACAATCAGTGAAACCACGATCTGACAAACGTAATTTTTGTCTATACATTTTGTCAGTTAAAATAACGATTGTGTGATTCTGAAACTTCTTTTTAACGATAAGACTCAGCTGGTATTTTCTGATGATTTTTGTCGATAAAATTAACAGCACATAAATTATTGTCGCTTAAATAACAGCTGACATTAATCTACAGCGAATATCGTTAAAAATGTTACTGAATAGCAACTTCGATAAATTTTCGTTAAAATTATTTTAACGTTGCGATTATCGTTAAAAAATTTAGTGAATAGCGCTACAGCTTATATGCATTCTCATGAGTTACTTCAAAGTATTTCGCGAAAGATACATAGTCTATTTAGCTTCTAAAATAAATCATATACAGTTCATAATTTGAAATTCAGGGGATCAGAGAAAAAAATTTATATAATCCCACGTTTTTCTTTTACTCATTTTAATTAAAAACACATACCTTTGAAAAACTCTCAATACTATGAGCTTACTAATATCCAAAGTGCGACATACTGGCTAAAATATTGTAAAACATTGCCAAACTTAAAATTATTCCAGTTGACCATGTCCTTGAAACATCCAACAAGACGGATGCATAGCAATGTTAAGGTGTGGAAGATGGACCTGTTGGCGACAGCTCAAGCAGATCATTGAGGAAACTTTTCAACAAATCGCCGGTAAGTTCAAACATGACAACAAGAGCGATGTTTTTGCTCATATTTTCCTTGTGCTTATAGGACTGAAAATGTCCATAATGTTGCAAGACTAGCTTGAGTACAACATCCACCAACTAGTTCGATGCATGACTAGTTGAGTAGTTTTTCTTTTACCGAGTCCTTGAGTACGTTTTCTGTTGAAACTGTAGTCGGCAAAATTTAATATCGTGCGTGACAAATGTCGAAATTTCCCTAAATACAGTACATTAATAAAATAATTAAAATACTATAGAACTGAAAAAAATTCAAATTATAGCGAGTTGGTGATCAAAATGATATTCAAATAATTTCAGATGGCTGAGCAAATCAAATTAGTTGGATTTTTTCACAGTTTATTGAATGTTTTTCAAAGAACCTGGAAATTGATCAAACTATTGTGAGAATAAAAATAAAGAGTTTCAAATTATCAAGAATATAATGTATTTTTTTAAATAATGAAATGCATATATACAAATCTGAACCACCGGCAAATAAATTTCACATTAAAATATAATTCACAATGTTAGAAATCATTAATTTGTTTAGACTTCATTCCTGATTTTGTATTAAATGCGAGTAAGCGTATCAAATAAAACCTAAAAAAATTAACTATTGTAATGTTCGTAGACACATAAAAACGACTGCGTGCTAATAGCAAGAAATTTTTGACTAGGTTATTTAACATTTAAGTTTCCAAGTTTGAAAAAAATATTACAATTTAAATACCATTTTGACCGCTCAATCAATTTTCGACCATCAATCTTTTACTTCCTGACAAGGATATATTGGATTTATATAAAGAACTAGTCTTTTATTTTCTTTTTTTGCAAATGCTAAACAAAAAATGAATGAATTCTGTTGAACAGCCTTTTAGATTTCGTAAGGGCCATTTATTAACGCTTATCAAGAGAATGACATCGTACTGTTTTCAGATTTAAGGAAAATAAACTACTGTTTGCAAATAGTTTCTCTTTGGCCAGAATAATCAATAATCTTGTTTTTTAAAGGACTTGTGCAAAGTGTTCATGAAAAATGTAATACATATTTCTTTTAGAAAATGCAATGCATATTTTTACGCTCGATTGAAAACACTAGAGAAAAGCTTCAAAGATTATCTCATAGGCAAAAAGGTAATTAAATTTTACATAAACAATTTTAAGCTGTTAGAAAGATTTATAACTATAGGAATACTATAGACAAAAATCGTATGATGCAGCTTTTCAGAGAAACGTATGAAATATGCAGTTATAGTTTCTTCGAAGTACTGTATTTATTTTTTAATTAAAGTAAAGTCCACGCAAGAGTGCTGAACAAAAAATTAGCGGAAATCACTCTTCGTTGCATACTGCCCTTGCAAGTCCTGCAGATATTGCAAATGTAGCATACGTGCTACATTCTGCAAGACCACAACAACAAAGTACATGCAACTGAGATTTGCATCATTTGAATAAATATGAATAACCAAAAACCATTGCATTTTGAAAATTGCAAATGTTCTCAATGCTAAAACAGCTGTTTTTCGTTTTTTTTGCAATAAAAACAAGTAAACCCCTGCGTTTAAAAAATTTTACGACTGCAGAGCCACCACAAATTAATCAATTAATTTTCTGAGAACTGGAAAACGACACTCACGCTCTGTAGCAAAAAATCATACTATGTTTGCTAAAACTGCAGATGTGCAACAAAGGGTGATTTCCGCTATTAATTATATTTACAAGCTATTCAGTGGTACATATTGTCGGCTTAGAGTGTAAACCTGCTAAATCCACTTTTTATAACATATGACATTTTAATGCCGTTCGAAAGAATAAGAGACTCTATATATCATAAAAACTTAACAACCCAATTCACAATCTTGTGCAAGTGGCCTTGCATCGTTGCATGTGCAAAATGGTATAGTATATTCATACTCACCACTTCAGAATTCTTAGTGGTGTGTATCAATATATGTACTTTACCCTTTTTAACATGCAACGATGCAAGACCATTTGCACAAGATTGTGAATTGGACTGATATATTAGGCTAATTTTTAAAGCCATGTATAGACAGTGTTAGCAGTATTTTGCCTCTCATATAAAAACTCTTATTATTTATTATTAATTACTATCACTAAGTTTATGTGCGACATTCCTTGAGCCTCATAATTGCATATGTATACATATATATGTGTATACATTTATGTAGACTTAAGGTTTGAAAACTTATTGGGTGCATTCATAAGAAGTAGCTGTTCGGCAACCGACGACAAACAGTAGTCTTAGAAACGCATAGTTGAGTAGTTCCGCACCACTCAACAGTTAAGTAATTTTCCATCATAACATTTTTTCGCTATCTATAGTCAACACGTTGTGCCCAGCCTGAACAGCTGATCGAATAGAGTTATTTCTTTTATATGCTTTGTTAGGTGGCAGGAGCAAATATTTGTTAAGTTTTACATTTCAAATGTGATAAACTAACGAAATAAACATATACAAATTAAATTATAAGCATCAAGCCGTTTCTAAGACGTAACTGTTGGGACAAACTGTTGGCAACAGTTTCACAACTGTTGAGCTCAACCGGTACGTCTTATGCAATTTTTGCACCCATTGTTAGTTTAGTTTTGAAGATACAATAAATAAATAAAAGTATAAGAAAATATGTATGTATATATATACCTCTTCTATTACCACGATCTGCTCGATCACACTTTTTCTCTACTTTTATAATGATTCCTTCCTTAAGCTCTTCATTAGACAAAAATTTCATTAGGATGCTCAAAATGAGTTGCGCACTTACAAATGTGTCACACACCACTTCTTAAACTTACCAAAACAAACGAATATAAATGAAATTAATCCTTTAGTTCATTAAATACTTTATTTAAAGTATACAAAACAAAATACAATCAGAAAAACTGCAATTTATTAAAAACGATTGAAAATCACGTCCGCACTCGTCAGCTGCCTGTTAATTCATTAATTCTCTTTTCATCGTTAATCGTTATTCGCAACCAGCCTGCAACATTAATAACAAAAACCTACACGGTTGTATTTTAGGGAGGTATCGCTGACAGTTCGGCCAATCCTGATCTGGGATCGTCCTCGATTCCGTTGTCACCATCACCTTCAAAATCGAGTTCGGGTTTATTACAGCACCAAGGCTTTATTTTGTCAGAAGCGTAAACAGAGCAGAATTTTCTGAACGTAATTTGCAGTCCTGGTAAATCTTCGATAAGATACCGATCCTTGTCGAGAATTTTGGTGCCACCGCTAACATCATCTATTTAATAAACACTTTTGGTGCAATGGAATAAGGGAATTTTTGTTCTTGTATTACATACGTCCAAGTCCAAGTGCTTGATTATTAAAAAGAAGCTACTAAAGCTTGATTGCAATCCTATTATAACTTTAAATAACCAGTCCATAGATATTGTAAACTCCGTAAAAAATCTCGGCATATACTTTAACAATATACTTACTAGGTCTAATCATGTTAACTTTGCATGTGGTCGAATGTTCTCAATGTTAAGAAATCTCTGGCAAACGCAAATTGTACTCCAATTAAAATTAGAATACTTCTTGCTAAATCGTATTTAATACCTATCTTGTTGTATGGCTGTGAACTATTTGCCAGCTGCGATAGTGAAAGCAAAAGAAAACTTAATGTAGCATTTAATAATATTATTCGGTATGTATATGGTATAAGAAGATATGCACATATTTCGCCCTATGTAACATTGCTTTATGGTATTAGTCTTGATGATTATCTAAGAGTGCGTATTTTATTGTTTATGCACAAAATTATATATACACAGCAGACCGTACATCTCCATGAACGTTTAAGCTTCTCTACACTTAATAGAGGCAAAAGAATTTTATCATTTGGCCATCGCACACTGATTTCTAAATACCATTTCTTTATTCACGCCATCAGTCTCTGGAATGGAATCCCCCATAGATTACAAATCTTGAATAACGCACGTCAATTTAGGAAAAATATTTTTTCTCATTTTTCAAGTTGAATATATAAAAATTATGATTAAATAAAAACGTTTTTTGTTTGTGTGCTAACTTTTCACTAGCTTTATAACATTAAATTTTATTAAATTTTAAATTTTATTTCTTAAGTTTTATTATATATTTTATTAAAATTACCAACAATTTATGTCAAAATTACTTAATTAAGACTTATAAATTTTTTTAATTTGATTTATTGCATTTGCATATGCTTAGTTCCATACTGCAATATAAGACTTAAGTCTTGTGTATGGGACATCGAAAAGAAATAAATAAATAAATATGCCGTTATTGAATTGACGTTAGTAAATGTATTTTTAAGTATAATTATTCATTTATTTCTCTTATTTATTTATAAAATACAGTTACCTAACTAAAGTAGATTATCTATATTGAAAAAATGTTTTTCACACACATAAAAACACGACCAGGCCACCACACTGAAGGCACTTTTTGATATGTACTAATTGGATTTAGCTACTACTACTACTACTACTACTACTACTACTACTACTACTACTACTACTACTACTACTACTACTACTACTACTACTACTACTACTACTACTACTACTACTACTACTTTGATAATAGCGTTGTATTTTTATGTAAAGTTGTGTTTTATATCTTATGGCCGGCCGTATCAAAAAAATGTTTCTGTTCTAAATATTTTTGCGTAAAGGAAACGCGGTTCCCACTAACCAATATTTTTCTATCACCATATAAGCAACTCTTACACATAAAAATTTTTTCTAGGTTGCAAAAATGGTATTTTATCGCAAGGTGGACTTAAAATGGCTTTTTATGTCAACAATTGAGAAAATGGCAAAAAAGCGAAAATTGGCATATACCATAAAAATCTTGCCCTGTTTATCACTAATTACATAGTTTAAAATATTTATTTATTGAAACATATTATACAAAATAAATTTGCATAATATGGTGTTGCACAAATATGGGCGGATTAACTAGACCATGTGCACAAGATGTTATTAGCAGTATTTTAAAAAGTTGTGTGACTGACAACGTGGTTGTTAAAGAAATTCCACAAAAGAACCATAAGATTGTACGGTAATCCGTTTAAAATAATTTTGAAATACATGTGACAATTAGGGTTTTTAATTTTTAATAGCTTTCGGAAATCGGTATTTCTTAAACATTCATAGGGAATATATTGATACGTTTTAACCCTTTCAAAACGCTTTTCCGTGGATCTGAAGATTTGCAAATGAATACAGGACCCCAGTGTTGTTACACACCACTACATTTTTTTGCTGCAAAGAATTTATTTTACAAAATAGGTAGAGGTTTAAGCAAAGAACAAACAGTCAATACTGGCATGGTTTGATGAAAGGTGCGTTCCTGGCTAGCTCATCAGGGGATAAGTTTCTGGACCCTTATTCTTAGCGTGTGAACATAAAACTAGACTCTCCATGCCCTGAAAATCCAGAGTCTAGAAAATAAAGAAACGGAACAAACTATTTTCTTGGTACTCAAACGATCTTGATTAATGACTTAATGCTAGGGCAGATTTTTTTTTCTCGACGCATAAATCCATACTGCCCAGTATGATGGTCTCTTATACGCTCTTGTGTGATCACCTTTTTTTTATGCATGTTTTTTTTTATTTATTGTATCTTCATATTTGAACTAACAATAAGTATTCAAATCTTAAATCTAACATATAATTAATAGGCCCGACCAATGTCAGACATAACTAAGTGATAGTTGTAAATAATACATAAGTAGTGATAAGCAAAAAAAAAAAAAATTTCAAGCAACTTCATTTGGAGTGTTTAGTATTAGAGCCCTTGTATCTCTCTTTTTTAAGCGGATGTGTCCAGTAAAGTTCAAAATGTTACGAGCAAGCGGATTAGGATGTGACACGAGTTTAGTTAGATATTTGCCTGCGTATTTTGCAATTTCTTCAGTCACTAGTGGCATATTTTGTCTTCGTTGAATTCTCTCTACATTGGAAGCAGAAGCAGTGCCCCAAAACTGGATACCGTAACACCATATTGGCTTTAAAAGCGACTTGTATATTAAAAGTTTACAGTCTAGGCTGAGTGTTGAATTTCTGCCAATCAGCCAATGTACCTGAGTTAATTTTAGTTTCATTTGAGTTAACTTATAGTCAATGTGATGTTTCCATGTAAGCCGTCGATCGAGGTGTATACCAAGATATTTCACATGTGAATGTTTAGGAACAACTTGATTATTAATTCGAATGGGGGAACAAGTATCTCTTCGTAAGGTAAATGTTATATGGACACACTTTTGTTCATTTACCTTAATTCTCCATAAGTTTAACCATAGTTCCATCTGGCTAATGTGTTACTGGAGTTTTCGGGATGCCTCATCAGGGTTTTCGTGCATACTAAGGCAGGCGGTATCGTCGGCAAATGTAGAAGTGTGGATACTACTGCTCACAGGCATATCACAAGTATAAATCAAATATAAAAATGGCCCCAGTATACTCCCCTGTGGCACACCGGATGAGATAGTTTCAGGCATACTCATAAAGTGTGCTTCCACAACTGTAAATTTTCGTGCAACAATGTAACTTTCCAAAAGATTTAGAATGTTTATTGGTAAATATGTCTTCAATTTCAAAATCAGGCCTTCATGCCACACTTTATCAAATGCCTGAGAAACATCAATAAACACGGCAGAACAATACTTCTTTTCCTCAAATGTTTTTCTGATAAATTGAGCCAATCTATGCGTTTGCTCAATGGTGCTATGCTGTGTTCTAAAACCAAATTGATGGTCCGGGATGCACCCATTATCAGTTAAAATTGCAGAAAATTTTGTCATGAGTAGCTTTTCAAAAAGCTTTGACATTGTTGACAGTAAACTTATTGGCCTATATGACTCAGCCTTGGAAAGATCTTTACCTGGCTTTGGAATCATTTTAACCTTGGCAAGCTTCCAGCAGTCTGGATAATACTCCAGTCGTAAAATGGCATTAAAAATGAATAACAGGATTCTAATTGCAGTACGAGGTAACTTAATCAGCATCTGGTTACTAATTCCATCCATACCGGGAGCTTTTTTCGGGTTGAGTTCGGCAATTAGTTTTTGTACATCACACATCGTAAATTTTAAGGGTCGAGGGGGTAGAGCAACTACAGTCGGCAAATCAGCAACACCGGTACATGTATTTGGTGTAAATACGGATTTTAAATGCTCAGCAAATATGTTACATTTTTCAGTATTGATTCTTGCCCAACCTCCGGTAGATGTGCGCAGAGGTGGCTTAAACTCAACGGCTGTTTTAAGCTTTTTAGCAGCGCGCCACAAAGAGTAATTAGATGCTGGTGTGACATCAAGGCCTTCCAGATAATTTTTGAAAGATCCAGTTTTTTCAGATGCAAGCAACTCTTGGAGTCGTTTAGTGCACTCTTTAAATCTGATTTTGTGTTGAGGTGATCTGTGCTGTTGCCATTCCCTTCTAGCTCTTCTTTTTTGACGTACGAGATGTTCAACGTCTGTAGAATAAATTTTATTGAACCCAGTATACGGATGGGAGGTAGTGGCATGTTCAGAAGCTTGTTTAATATTCTCGTTAAGATTTGCAATGTTCGATTCAATATCATTGGGTGTTCTTAACGTAATATTTTCCGTGCAATGACTACTAAGATATTTTTTGAATCCCAGCCAATTAACACGATTTATCATCTTGACATATGGGTGAGGTAAAGTGCTTCTCAGTGGACTACAGATTGTAACGATCGTGGGAGAGTGATCAGACGACAGATCTAGGGAAGCTTCAACGTGAATTTTTCCTACGTCAGTAGGCCAGTAAGTAGGCTCCCCACTTGAAATAACATCCAAACCCATTTTTGAAATTGTGTTGAACAACGCCCTACCTCTAGGCGTAATAAGACGCGAACCCCAGAGCGTATGCTTAGCATTGTAGTCGCCAGCTGCAACGAAACAAGGTCCAAGAGATTTGTAGAACTTCTCGTATTGGTCCTCAGTGATTGAAAATCTGGGAGGGGAGTAAATTGAAGATATCACGAAATTTGTAAAAAAATTTTCAATGCAGATATTTGTTGCTTGTAGATGTTCTTCACAAATGTTGTCAATAATATAGTGCTTCAGTCTTGACTTTATTAGAATTGCTGGTCCACCGCATGCTCTCCCTCTAGGGTCCTTTGTGTCATATAAAGTGTAGCCATTAATTTTAAAGAGGCTTCTAGAAGTCAAATGAGTCTCAGAGACCAACATTATATCAATATTTTTTTCCGTAAGGAAGTGCTCAAGTTCATTTTTATGTTGGCGAATGCCGTTTGCGTTCCAGAAACATATTTTTAACGTGTTCATGGCTTGTTAATTAATGCTTGAAGCAGAGTATTCTGCATTCTCAGCATTTCTTGCATCTTGGTAGTCATATTTGTTGTAAAGTTGTTTATAGTTAGCACCAGATTCTCAATAGTAGCTTCAAGGCGACTAAAGTTAAAGCTTGAATTTGCATTCGTTGAACTATTTGGCGGTGAAACATTTGGTGTGGGAATAGAATTAGCCTTAGCAGCAACGGCATACGATACACGTGAAGTAACTGGTTGGCTCACATGAGCAAAAGTGGCGGAGTACGCATTTAATGGTTGAGCTGGAGCTAATTTAGGTTTTTGCACCATAGCCTGCTTGACGAAAGAGTACACAGGACATCCTCTGTAGTTAGCGGTGTGATTACCTCCACAATTACTGCATTTTTTTTCCGCTTGATCTTTTGGTTTGGTACAACTTGCAGTACCGTGCAATTCACCGCAGATAACACACACTGTAGGTAAATTGCAGTAAGCTTTTGTATGGCCATATTCTTGGCAATTATGACACTGCACGGGACCTGCACGCTTATGTGGCTCTTCAACTGTGATTTTTCTGTATAAAAGGTATTTAAGGCTATAAATAGGATGAGTCTCGTTTTTTTTCAACTGTATATCATTTGGCTCCAGTTCAACACGAAATAGGGGTTGGGGTACTTTTTCTTTGTTAAATATGTTTGATACATTCTTTACCTTAAATCCCTGGAGGACAAGTGCATCTTTTATTTCTTCAGGGACAACATAAGAATCTATGCCCTTCAATACGATCTGCAGGCCTTTAGCGCTCTTAAGCTGGTATGTGTAGAAGCTTGTTTTATTTGTTTCAAATTCAGAAACCATTTTGCGGAAATCCTTTTCATCATAAATTTGAATTTTCGCTTCATCGATGTTGCCATGTTTTATTGGGACAATGTGGAATTTATTTTCACCAATGACCGAAATTAATTTTTTAATAAGGGCATTTGAATTTTTCTCTCTGAAGTAGATTGGTGGCGGCTTGGATGTTTTATTCGAGGATACATCGGGTTTGTCGTTCTCATCTTGCAAAATTTTAAAACGGTTTTGGCGATTAGTTGAGGATGCGCTGTTATCTCTAGACATCTTTGGAGCGGATGAAATTTTTGAAGAATTCGGGCTTCGCCCACGCTTTACCACGGTTATATATCTGTCCATACCGACTTGCACCTTGGGTTTTGAAATACTGTTATCTGTAGTGATAACTTTGTTAAGTGACGAATACGAGCCTGAAGGGGTTGATATTACTGACTTACATATATGAAGAAGCACTAGGCAATTGTAATGTTAATGAATCACTACTATTTGGCATTGGACAAAGCGAAGTTGATCGCTGACGAAAAATTGGCTTTGCCGTTAAAAAAACACTTTCATTACATTTACTATTTTTATTTTTTTCATTAAGAGCTTCAGAACTCACAGTAAAATAGGTGTTTCTGCCGTTAGAACTCACTTCATAATTTTTTGTATTTGAGGCACTCATGTAGAGTATTCCTCAAGGGCACTTTTTGTGTTTGTTTGCTTACGGTTTTTTTTTGTTTTTGTAATTTATGATTGTTTGTCTGTTTTTGAGGTACTCGTATAGAGTATTCCTCAATGGCACTGTTTATATTTTTTGTTTGCGTTTTTTTTGTATTTGTTTTTGTAATTTATGATTGTTTGTCTCTTTTTGAGGTACTCGTATAGATTATTCCTCAATGTCACTGTTTATATTTTTTTGTTTGCGTTTTTTTTGTAGTTGTTATTTCCACTATGCAAAAAATATTATCAAAGCAATAAGGCTTATTTATTAAAGTCAGTATGTACCTATTACGAATAATACTACGAATAATTTTTTGTATAATTTTTTGTTTGTTTGTATGTAAGAAAAAACTCCGCTTATCGACTGTTCGCTATGAAGGTACCACGAGAACTGATCACCTAACACTTCAAAAAAAAATCTTAACACATCATTTTGAATTCAATTCAGTGTTTATTGTGAGGATGAAAATTCTGTGTTTATGCTCTTAAAAATATAGGGTATACAAATATACATAGTTTAAAGTAGTTAGTTATGAAAAAAAGGTTAGTAAAAGGTGAGTATAATTATATATAAGAAATTATAAATTACAGTTGATTTTAGAATATAAATTTTTACTGTTATATTTCCTCTCCAATATGTTGTAGACTGTTGGTAGTTTTCACCTTGATGCTTCGACTAGGGTTGATATATAGTTGAATTTGTTGCTTGTTGTTTAAGGAGTTCATTTAGTGTGTAGGTTTTATTTTAAATTTTGTCGTAGTTCGGTTCTCTTGTTGTATTATTTGACAGTTTGTAGATAAATTTGATATTTTATAATTGTTTAGATATTTCAATAGTTATTAGATTTAGTTTTAAGAGTTTTCAGTTTCTTTAGCTTTAATACTTTTGGTTGATTTTTATATTGTTTTATATTTGACTAGTGTTATTTGTAAAGACTTTATATAGTTTGTTATACATTTTCACGTTTCTATTCATTACCTTTAATCTTTTTTTGTTCTGATCGGTGGGAGAAAAAAGACTTGCCATTAATATGGATTTAAGGTTTGGTGTGGGAATTTTCCCCGTACGACTACTTTTTACATATACTGTACATGTTTTGTTTGATGAGAGTATCATTTTTTTTTAAATTTTTACTTGATCCTTTTTCTTAAATTTATATGTAACATTTAATTATTATTTTTGATAACTTAACTTATGCACACTTGTTTTATTTAATACGATTCTTAAAACATATCTGTTAAAATTTTTTCTGACTCGCTTGTGTATGTATGTACATATGTATGTATGTGCATACATTTGTGATTGATTCGATTTTGCTTACTTTGTACAGTAGTCTCACTAAGTATACGGATATTCCTTTTTTTTAAATTTCAACAGGCTCCATGTAATTAAAATTTTTTTCTGATTTCAAAAGGTTCATTATTACATACATACATAGTTCCCAAGGACACGGTTTTGGTTGTTTTATGTTACTCAATTTTCTTTAAATTTTTACTTTGGAACCATGAATAAACTTAGCACGTCTTTTTTCAAAATTCTTATTCTCTTTGATTTGACCTTCTTGGATTATAAAACAGCAATTGTAAACTAACGAGGTTAACACTTGTCACTAACACCTTTTATAAAATAGGAGACAATTTGGAGTATTCCAGGAGGTAGATTTCTTTTCTTCAATTTTTAATATTGAAATATTTTCTTTTAGTTAAAAAAAATAGTGTACTTTTCCACCATCAACTAGCAGACATTTTGTTGCACACATACACACATATAAAGAACCATATGCGGTTTTGTCTTTTCTACATTTCAGACCGTCTCGTATGCGGTTGAACTTAAATTTCATTTAATTTTCACTCCGTTACATTTTCACCGATTATGTACGTATTTGCAAATTCTAGGATTTTCTTTTTTCTTTTAAACCAAATTATTTTCAGCACTCTAAAATTCTTTCGTTTTTCTTTTTTTTTCCCCGAACGGTTGCGGTTGAACGGTTGGTCCTTTTGAACGGTTGCCAACTAATTGCCTTCTAGATTTTTCGTCGCCATTCAGCTGCAAAAAAACTGTCTTCTCTTCCTCTTCTTCCTATCTTTACGCTACCAACTGTCGTAATCCTATTGGCTACTCTACGTAACGGGACTATCATGCCATAATGGTTATATTTTTTTTTGTGCAGAAGAGGTGTGATAAAGAATGAACGAAATATTATTTTAGCAGGGATGCTATATACTGGGCAAGGTTGCATTTTTAGGTAGTTTAGCGAAATCTATCTGAGACGAAAACTAACGCCGTTAAGTTTGAAGTTGAAGCGAATTGAAAATTATAGTACTAATAAAATCCGTAACAGTGTAGTAATTAGGGTTAAGAATGATACAAGTTTCATTCATAAATACACTTTAACTAAATTAATCAAGAGATTAAATATACAAATACAGCTTATATATAAATACTTAAATATTCACAACTGGTTGCCACTGCGTCTACGCCGCTATCTTAAACGCACGCCTCATACAACTGGCTGTGATAGTATTCCGTAAAATCTCTTTGTCTGCTGCTTGTTACCCACAATACTGACTCTGCCGACACTCATAGTTGATACACCAATAAAAACTCTTTGGCCGACACTTACCATGGATACAACAATAAAGACTCGCTGGCTTTACTTTTACACTCTTACACACGTGTTTCAGCTTCACTGTTCCCTTTACTCCAGTCAAAACGACAGACTCCACAATAATCACAATTGAACGACAGACTTTAACTGTTACTATAGACTGTCCTACAGTTTCTCCAATTACCATCTCACGTATTGGTAAACACAGACTGACTTGTTCATCTGACTCATTCAAGTTCGACCGACTTACTATTGGATGTGTCACCCCTTTTTAAACTTCGCACAAGGTCACTAGAATGTTTCAGCAAAGTCTAGACCAAGGCACATCAATCAGGTACCCATATTTCTATAACAAATATTACAACAGCAATAAACACACGCACTTTGTTGGTATAAATTACCATCTTACTTTTCAAAATAGGGTAGCATGGTCAAATTGTATGTTTCTGTTAGGAAATGTCAAACAGCATACAAAACTGAATATTTGTTAAGTGTTATGATCATGATGAGGTGGTATGATGACATTAGTCACTTGGAGTAATGCTGCCACCTAATAAATGCGCTTTGGTCGAGACAATTATTATCATCTTAAATGTTGTTTACAAAGCGCGCTATTAAATTCATACATGTGTATATGCATGCATACATCATTAAAGAAGCAATACGTGGTGGTTATTTACTTTATTTTTTTTCGTTTGAGTTACTATGTATGTATGTACATATGTGAATCTTCTTAATAAGCAGGTCCTTTTTTATGGACTGTTGTTTGTTTACGCTTAATCACGCTTGTATGTATTGCACATATGTATGTATGCAGCTCTTTGCTACTGTTGTAAATAGACAGTTCATTGCATTGAACTTGTAGGAATATTTTCTGTAACACTTGGGTTAACCCTATTGGACTCTTTTTGCGTAATGCTGCATTAACCTTGTCGACGGCCATTTTCAAAACAATATTATTAAACAAAACTTACTTCTGTAAGTTCTTTTTTACATGCGTTTCTTTTAAAATTTTTTATAATTTGTCTGGTACCTAAGTATTTCTTTTAAGTTTTGTTTGACCAAAATGTGTCCTCTAAATTTTTTTTTCATTCATAGAATTTTGAATATACACTTTCATTTCAGAAGAAACACATTTTCCTTTGATATTCACCACGCTAAAGTTAAATAACTAGTGATTTGGTAGATGCAAGGACATGTTTAAGCATCATCTATATCTCAAAGCTGGTCCATTTCGTAAACATCCAGTTGAATCCACCATTAATAATTTCGACAACAGATTTGGATGATTCTGCTTGATATTTTCATAATAATCTAATAGAAATTTTATAACGGTAGCTTCACATCTAGGAAAATTGAATCCCTAATGTGATAAAATAAAACTCGGGTATAACATGTAATTGTTCTGACAGAGTCTTTATCGAAAGCAGCATGTTTTGATGATAGGGGATCCTTTCTCTGTATGAGAATAATAAAACTTTGATGGCTAAAACCAAATTTTTTTAAAGAAACATAAACGTTTTATGCTTCTATTTTTTTGAGATCTATGAATAGCCAAACAGATATTTAATTCTTTGTTAATTTTTTCAACTAATCATATGCATATGTGTAAAAAACACACGCTTATAATTTTTCGTAGCTTTTATTTTTTGGGACTCGCAACCAAAAATTAAATTTATCCCGGTATTTTTTTTTATTTTTTTGATAAGACACATACAAAAATATTTTTCCAAATCAAAAAAAAAACACTTGGAATTTTTAGAGATTTACTTAAGTTTTCTTTATCACCATAAACTGGTCCCCGCTAATGTTTTTACTTAGGTATGAGGCGCTTTATATGTACTTTTAATTAAATGTACAGTTGTTTTAATTGTGTGAAACAACCACTCAAACTATTTGTAAGTTGTTTTCTTTTCCGGGCCACCGATTCAAAATCAGTTTTATCGTAATTTATTTTATCGACCCAGAATGAAAATATAAGCAGAAAGCACTGGAAGTAGATGAAAATAAAAATAACAGAAAGCTAAAACTTTTGTATTTTTCTCTTTGTGCTTCTATTGTGCCACCTACAGTTAAGTATTTTATATCGTATTGAGTGTTTAGTGCGTTTTGCATTGCAACTGCTTGCAAGTGCAACTATTTTGTTATTGTTAGTAAACGCTATTTTCAAACAAACCCTGCAAAAACTTCCAGTTTTATTGGTCAATATATTAGCTGGAAGTGTCGTAGTATCGAGTTCAAGACACCGAAAAGTATGAGCACCAAGACAGTTATATCTAGTGTGGCTTACAGCCAGAAAGTGGCACAGTAGATGTTCCATTGTTTCAATTACCCTTACATTCCTTAAATTTCCTGCAGGTACCGTCAAGTATTCATCCTCTTGTTGCAGTGTCCATTTAATACGACCACTAGAAGTTCACAATCTCTTTTAGTTAATACTGAATGTAATTTAGATTAGATTTGGGATCATAAGAGCTCTATATGATTTTAAAAGTTTGGCAAGTTTCCATCGCACAACAATTCTTCGCTTCTTCCTTCATCTTAGAGTCTATGATCCCCTTTTGGCCAGTGTATCGGCTATTTCAATTCCCTCAATTGTCATGTGTCCCCGGACCCAAAATATATGTACTTCTCTACCAGCACATAACATATTTATGGCATTCCTACACATAAGCGGCTCCCAGGGGAGTCCATTTTTGACTACGGGTGTGGCAAACACGAGGCCTCAGCTGGGGTGATGTGGCTTTTTCCATTGACGTACCTTTGGTACATTATCCATAAAACTTATGTGTTACTAAATTATCTCTGGAAACAAAGGAAAGGATGTGCAAATGTTTATAAAAGGAAGACAGAACCTTTTGATGTCAGTTAGGTGCAGCGTCGAGCTGCTTTGAAGTTTTGAGTGCATGTAGTGGTCGTCAGTTTCATTTGCTAAAATGCCGAGTTCGTCCTATCCCACGGGGTTAAAGGGATGATTTTGGTATGTGTGAAGTAGGCACTGGTTATTTGGCGACACAGGCATGCGTTCATCTCGGATGAGTGGTTGAGCTGTGCCGGCAATGGTTGAGGAATTCTCTTGGGGAACTCGCTATGGGTATATACACAACACCTTAGCGTGGAAGCCGGAGAATTATGAGTAACACCAAAATATAAGCAACTCTCTGACATTCAAAGGAAGTTGGAAGTTCTTGCGTGCTATACTGGAGCTAGCTGCCTCTGTATGGATCCCACTCTTACAAAAGGTGTGGATTGAGGAGATCCCGCGAACATCTTGGAATGAAAAAATCTTTGTAAAAACTCCCAAAAAAAGGAAATCCCTATGACTGCAACAACTATCGTGGTATAACTCTTCTACCAATTCCTAGCAAACTTATAAGTAGGATAATTCTAACCCGCATATCAGATGAAGTTCTAAATACCTGCCATGAAAACCGGTTTGGATTCTGAGAAAATCATGCTTGCGTAGATCTTATAAACACCATAAGACTAGCATGTGAGCAATGTAATGAGTTTCAAACACCAATGTATGCAGCGTTTATAGATTTTAAGAAAGCATTCGATAGTGTAAACAGATTCTTCCTGTGGTTCACCCTACAGAAAAGAGGAATGCGGACGAAGATTAGAAACCTATTAATAATGGATTACGTTGCAACGTGTTGCATAGAGGCCTCTTATCTGAACCATTTGAGGTCGCAACCGGAGTAAGGCAAATTTGCATACTATCACCACTTCTCTTTGACTTAATTTTGAGAAGTGATGAGATGCTCTACACGGGGAGGTAAAGGTGGAATCCATTTAGTCACCTTGAAGATGTCGAATATGCGGACGACATATGCTTACTTAGGAAAAGGGTTACTCACCTCCAGAAAAACCTCTCCGATCTGAGTATAAATGCTAAAATCGCTGGGCTCGAGATCAATATGACAAAAACAAAACTTATGATTGATAAGCACATTCCGTTACAAGATCCACGTTTCTATAGAGGCGATTACAGTCTTGACAAGGTCCAAAGCTTCAACTACATTGGAAGTATTATCGGTAATAAGAGCGGAGCTGGTGAAAGCTTAAATTAGACGTGACATAGCCATAATGCCACAGTCATAACTAAGCCAAAATTCAATTGGTTTCTATGGTGAGAGTTATGGCGTTATGGCGAGTCACCTATAATCGAATGCAGTGTTGCACACTAGCTTGGTTAGAACGGTTGTTTTCTATGGCTATGGTTATGTCACGTCAGATTGAACCTGAAGACGTAACAAGCCGCATAAACAAAGCTAAGTCGATGTTTAGAACGTTAAACAATATATGACAATCCAGTCAAATATCTACCAACACCAAACTTAGAACTTTTAATTCAAATGTCAAATCTGTTTTGTTTTATGCCTTCGAAACATGGAAAAGCACGAAAGATATTGACAAGCGTTTACAGGCATTTAAAAATAAATGTCTTCGGAATGTTGTATATGTTGGCCCAACTCGATCAGTAACACCGATTTATGGATTAGAACTAGCCAAAAACCAGTTCCCGAACAAATTCGATAAGGTGAATGGCGCTGGATTGGTCACACACTAAGACAAGTGTTAAGATGGAACCCAGAATGCAGCCGACGCCCTGGCGCCCCATCAAAAACATGGCGCAGAACAATAGACCATGCATTTTTCGCAGCAAATTACATCTGGCACCTTATGCTCCAAAGGGAGAGAAGGACGACAGAAGAAGGAATTACCTGCACGACATCTTCCCTGTTTTCTTGAATCGGATAATGGATTTGTATGCCGCCTTAATTGCAGTTATTTTTATTGGTTTAAGGTCCAATATAACGTCTGAAGCTGCAGTGGATGTGCCTTTTAGAATTCAAGTGATGCAGATCTCTGCTAGTCTCTGTATATTTTTAACTTTTTCAGGTATGCCTTTGTCGAAGTAGCCCTCCACCATACCAGTATTCCGTAGAGTAAAATTGGTCTAGCTACCGCTGTATGAAGAGGATTGTTTGCATAATGTCAATTAAGATAACTGGTGCCCTAAAATTTACGCCAACGAAGGCACGGTGCTGGTTTCCAGTGGATCTACTGACTAAGAAGCTAGAACTACGGACTGCATTCAACCTTACAATCGTCGGACTAAGCCATCAGCAATGGGATCATGCTAGCATTTTAAGCACCTTTGAAATTATTCCTAATCGCATACATGATTTCACTTTCAGAAGAGAAGTTTGTTACTCCCTGACACATAACTTTTCCCCATTTAAACCGGTGGTTTCAAAAGGTATTAAGAGTTTCTAGGGGTGTCTATTTGATAGAGTTTGCGATCAAAATATCCTGCAACCTTCCAAACGAATGTAGCAAGCAGAACTGTTATCAAAAAAGTAATTAATAGCCCTGTTGAAAATTTGGTGACATCTGGTCAAGAGGTACTCGTCCTATGACTTGAGAAAATGCGAGAGTTATCAAAAGTACGGAGAAGTGTATGGTGAAAAAAGACATATCATGTAAATGGTTACATATTCACCATTTTCCAAATGTATTGTCTTGAACTTGAGACAATTTAATTTGGACTCGGTCTAGTATTGTAGTAAACGGCACTGAACATGCTCGATGTGGTTGAATAAATGAACATTTCAAATAGAGTAAATATAATGATGACTGCTCTCGGAACCAGTCCCGTAACTATACTGATATATTAACCTAAGTTTAAGTGGTTAAATATCACTTTTGAAATATGAGTGGCCATTTGGTGGAGTGGGTACTGTGCAAGCCTGTCATGCACGAGGTTGTCGGTTCGAATCTCAAAAAATGTTCTGCTCAAAAATAAATTATAACTGCATTTGTAACAATAAAAAAAATTATAAATTTTCATTGTTACAGTTAAATGTAGGAATGACAATTTTAAATAATTTATATTATTCTACACCGAATAGGTCCTTATGGTATAGTTCAGTGACAAGTCACAAGATGCATACAAAGTATCAATTAACCCCATCCTAGGCCATCCCATATGTAAAAGTGACTGGTCCGCTTCATATGAAGTGTTAGAACTCCGACTAGTTCCTATCATTTGGGGACTGGTCACGTCACTAGTATTGTGTCAGTTTGATTTGTTGTAGGGACATTACAATATTACAACAACATACATACAATGTGAATATTTAGGTCTGTCTGCGTACACATATTTTGCATCATTTTGTGCAAAATGTTGCAAAATCTTACAAAATGTTGTCTGCGTACTCCAAATCTCTTGCAGCGAAAGAGCCAAAAAGAGAACTTTTTGACAGTTGGAAGTTAGAAAACTTGCAAAATGTTACTGGAGAAATTTTTTCTTGCAAGATTTTGCAACTAGTTTGAACAGCTGTTTTTATTACTTTTTGAAAGAAATAATTTTTGTGAAATGAAAATAGAAATTGAAATTTAGCAATGGCAGAGGTAAATAGTTACAATTGTGTTGATTTTTAACGTTTATAGTAAATTATAATAAACAAAACACTTTATTTCATGCTAGAAACGTCCAAGTATACAGTGCGACCGTGGCGTAAAAGCAGAACCAATGATTCCAATAATGCTATTTCGATCGACACCATATTAATGGACTATTTTCTAAAATAAACTTAACGTTACGAAGACTTTATGCAATGAATTTATACCTGCCCTTACATATTAGAAAGAGCATAGCTCACTACTTATTGATGTCTAATTTATTATATTGTATTGAGGTATACTCTGGCTGTAGCGCTGAAAATTTAAATAGGTGTGGCTTAGGCTGAGTTTACATCTAGCATTTCTTGTGTCATTTGCCCAAAAAACCGTAACCAACTAATTACTAATGAAAAACTTTTTTGATTCAGACATATATTTATTGATTTAAATAGTTTGCAATCATTTTGGATTCTATAAAATTGTCTATTAATTATGTACTAAACTGTTTAAATTAATAATTACATGTCTGAATCAATCAGTTTTTCATTAGTAATTATTTGGTTACGCTTTTTTTAAGCTTGTGTGACATTTGGCTTTATATACCAACTATGAATTAACGATCATGTTTCTATGCATGTTATTGATTTTTTGGGCTGTAGTTTTAAAAACTTCATACAGATTAGATCACTACTTTTCTTTTATAATGTCACATAATGCTCACAGACTGTCCAGACTATCTCCGTAGACATTTTACGTTTTTGCAAAGTGATAGAAACCCACAACTTCTATTCCCCATTCGAAATCGTCTTATTTATGAAAGATCATTTACTGTACGAGTCGCCAAATGTTGGA
The DNA here is from genome assembly GCA_905220375.1 of Tachina fera. Classification (NCBI taxonomy): domain Eukaryota; kingdom Metazoa; phylum Arthropoda; class Insecta; order Diptera; family Tachinidae; genus Tachina; species Tachina fera. The sequence continues at coordinate 114,911,119 of LR999964.1, forward strand.
ATTCACTGCCACGATCCTTAAGAGCATTCCATATTACTCGTAATTCATTCAAAGGTAAGCTTGTTGATCATTTCTCACAATTAAACTGATCTAGATTCCGAATACATATAGTTAACTTCATGCGCAATATATCTTCCAATTTATAAGTAATATTCTCATCTAATAATTTTATAACTACATATTATTATTTTTTTTTCATGAATATTGTGTCTAGTTTATTTGTTGCCCACATGCTTAATTATTATGCTATTCTTGTAGTCCATCAACTATATATGGCCCTATGGGATCGGTTGGTTCGGTTATTGTTATAAGTAAATAAAATAAAAATAAAATTCTTTTACTTTGTTATTTCAATTGTTTACACACCGATCAGCGGTTTTCTTGCAATATTTTACTGGATACTGTCTGCGTACTTTTTAAGATATTTTCAGTCGACAGAGTAAAATTGGTCTTACGCTCCCAAAAAAGTTTACTGAGTATTTGCTACTGGAAAAGTACGCAGACAGACCATTTGTCAACAGCTGATATACGTACATACATAAAAAGTTAATGAAAGTGAATGTCGTTGTTTATTTGTGAACATTATTGTATAATGATACAGAAACAATTGTAGAATCATTAGTGGAAGAATTTGATCAGGAACAGAGGAACAACATTTGTTTCAGTTGCTTGTCTTGCCAACAGTGTTGTTTAGCGTTTGTTTTAGAATATTTCGCTGTAAAGCATTTGAAAAATCTCTCATGTCTTGAAAGGTCTTATATAAATGGTCTTGTGCAGATCTCTAATACATAAGATAAAAGGTTTGAAACTTTTCAAAAGTATGGTTGAAGTCTACTAATGATTTGTTAAAGCGCCAATGAAATGCAAACAGATAGACATGTTTATTCCAAATATATAAATATACTTTGTATTAAAAATTTAAATTTTAACTTGATTTGTTATTTCAATTTGAAATGTTTGCAAATTTGGCATAAATTCTTTGCTTAAAAAGGAAAAAATTTTTAATCGTTATCGAGCAATTACTGGGTGCGATTATGATTGAAATTAAAAGGTGCGATTAATCGCGATTACGATTACGATTAAAATCGCAGTGCAAACCCTAATGTATACAAGGTTTGCCCAAAAATCATAAAATTTTTGAAATAGACGAACAAAGTACGTGAAGGTAGTGTAATATTACGATGTCTTCAAACATAATCACACTACACAGATTAGCTTAATATTGGCGTAAATAGCTGCAACTTCAATTAAGCTTTTAGTTATTTGGCATAATAATAAACTCTCCTTTGATATAATATGTAGTCCAAAACATTTCCCTATATCAAGCTTATCAAGATGAAATTAACGCCAATCATATGAAATATTCTGTCATCATAAAGGGTTCTGGGACTAATTAACCATTTCAAATTTGTTTATGTCAATAACAAATGTCCAAAAAAATATTTTATATATTATTAAATTCAATATTATTTTTTTTTTGAGAAGTATTTATATTACTTTCCAACCTCGTTATTGAAGATTTAATAAGTTAAAATTTCATTATATAAAATATTCATGGATTGAATAATTTAAAGAAACAACTCATTCTTCTGATGACTGCGCTGGCACTAGTCGTTTCATACCTACAAATATTTAGTGTGGCTACTGTGGAGCTGTTGTTGTTGTTGTTATAATATATAAAGTGTCCCATTTGCTAAATAGAGTTTTTTTTATTACAGCAAATGTATTATAATTTAAATGCAAATATATGTAAAATAAATGTAATTCAATTATTTTAAACAACGTACAGTGTGAAATGGTTTGTTAACAAGCGTTTTGTTTTTAAAATTTGCGTTGTTAACATTTAAATTTTTAAAAACAAACTTGACGTCCTAATTGCCCTAAATCACGTCACCAAACTGATATTTGTATGCAAATAAAAACACAATTTTACAATTAATTAAATTTAAGCCTTGCTTAGCCATTCGAATTGTCATATTTTGTTGTTGTTTCAAATGAAAGTGTGCGACAAGTCGAAGTCAGGTCCATAATTTTTTGAGTTGTGACTGTTTGTGATTTAGCGTGCGACATGTACATATGTATATTTCTTTGCACATATTTGCATGTATATGCATATATTTGCCAATATCCTTTTGTTTATGTTTATTTTTATTAAACAATTTGTAATACCAGCATATCGTTAGCTAAAATGCAAAAAGGCGTAACTAACAAAAAATTCAAATTCAAATTTTTGATTGATTATTATGTATTCCATTAAACTGCATGTCTTTACACTTCTGCGATAAAAAATTATGCTTTTATTTACAGAAAATAAGAGGAAGTGTCTACTTGTTTGTTTAATTTTGTTTTTAGTTTTTTTTTACTGCTCAATGAAAATTATATCTTTGTTAGTTACGCTTTTTTGAATTTTAGCTAACAAAATGTTTTTATATGTATAACAAGATAAAATATGTTAATTCGAAAACAAAATAAAAAACAATTCAAAATGAAGGTGATTCTTTTGTTGTAGAATTTTTGCCAAGTTTTTTTAAATTATTTGTCTGATTTGTTAGATTTTTTTAGCCAATTTTTGCAGATTTTTGGTAAAGTTTTCTGGAAGCAGTGCATGTGTGTAAAAATTGCGTACAAACCGGCCATGCGCATTGCACTTTTCACCTAAAAAAATAACCTATATTGACTATTAACCCTTTTGGCACCATAACTGTCAAATGCGACGGTTTCCGAGAAAAAAATTATGTAACCATTTTATTTACAAACATTTGTTTGTACATAGTTTTGTCCATACTATGATCTGTAATTAGATTCACTAAATTATTTTAGCGATAATCGAATCGTTTAGAAACATTAACAGTAAAATTACCGACTTTTCTATGCAGTAACACTTTTAAACCACATGTGCTGTTGTTAACTAAACGACAATAGTGTTTATGTTGTTATTGAATCGACAAGAGTCAACTGTTCTGTTAACGCACATGCTCTTTTGGCAGAATTCAAGTAGTTATTCTACAGCAATATACACACATCTAAAAGCTTTTATATTATAAATAACAATTTTGCTAAATTATTTAAACATACAATTTTACCATTATTTCTTAAAAATAAATAAATTAATGAAAATATACTAGTGGACAAGCACAAATTCATTTCTTTTTATTCTTCATTTCCTCTTTGTGCTCTTCGTTTATTTTAATAGAGCTGCCACGTGGTATCAAATTTTATTGAAGTTGTTAACAAGAAGTTAGTGAATAACATAATCTTTAATGCAAACAATAATATTTGTAGACAAAATTAACATTTATCTATTCGTTAAAAGTTAGTGAATTTCACTACTGAAATGGTTCTTTTAATGGTATGAAAAGAAGTTTTTTGGAAAGGGTTTTTTCCAAAACTCTCACTAAAAACTGGATAACGATAATTATAATCTGAGGCCAAATTACGGCATTAGATACGATTCGAACATTTAAAACATGGCTATACACATTTTTGTAAGAGCCGTTGAAAAAACCTTTCCAAAAAACTTATTTTCATACTATTAAAGCACCATGATAGGCCATAGCTAGGGCAAAGTTATGTGCATAAGAAATGTTGTGCTATTTATCCTTAACAAATATAAATTTAAAATTAAAAAAAACGTGGCATTTAAAAGTTATAGTACCAAAAGTGTTTAAAGTGAAGATATATTATTTGTTTGGGTGAAAAGTTTAATGCACATGGCTGGTTTGCACGCTGTCAGTATAATTCTTACAAATATGTGATTTTTTATTTTCTTTTTATCAGCAACTGCCGGTGAAGTGATTAAAATAAATACTTTCGGCATCCACAACGTATTTGGGGTGGTCTAATGTACATAGATATGTATGTATGTAACTTTACTCAAAGAGCGTCATAACTCTAAAAATGGAATTTTTGAGTTAATGATGCAGTAATTCTGCAAATCTTCATATCGTTATTCATACTGTGTAACAATTTCATACAAATATCTGGTTTACTCAGCTCTTGAGAAAAAAATTAAATGTTATTTTTCCATTAAGTTGTGTTTGCAAACTAATATTTTTTTCTGAAGTATGACACTGTTCGAGTAAATGAGCGATATGTTCATAGATACTCGTAGTTATATGGTTGCGATTAACATAAAAATAGTAATGATTTATTTTATTTACAATTAATTAATTTTTTTTATATGATAGAAAAAGTTCTATTAATGTTTTAATGCTCTGCAATCAAAATATGAGTGATTCAATTGAATTGGTTTTTGTTTTCATTTGATTTATTTTGCTTTGTACCTTGTATTATAATTTACTGTGAATTGAAAAACAAATGATTTAATGTAGATGTCTATTTGGCACACGACAGCTATGTACATATAACGAAAATTGTGTTCTTACTAAAGTGTCAACACGATATGTCGGTATTTTGTTTTTTCTACGACCTTTCCAGTGAAACATTCCTTAACAGAATCTTTTAAAATGTGGAACATTTTTGAGAGCGATTTTTCGCCTTAACCAATTACATATTCTTTGTCATTGCCACATAACATTTCCTGTTGCAACTGCCTGTTTGCTTAAACAAGAATAGTCAGCATGTAATTTAGACATGCACATTACGTGTGCTAATTTGTTGCCTAAGCCAGAGAACGCCAAACTTTTTGCGATTGTTTACTTAAGATATAAGAAATTTAATTGTTCGCCATATAAAGTATTTGATAAAATAAAACATTTTCATATTTTTATACCCTTTACCAAAAAATGGTAAAAGGGTATATATAGGTTTGTCATTCCGTTTGTAATTTCTACAATATTAATAAGAGACACATAAAGTATATATATTCTGGATCCTTATGCATAGGGAAGACGAACAAGCGATGTCCGTCTGTCTGTACGTGAAATCGGTTTTCCCAAGCTCCCAGAAGAGCTAGCGACTTCGTTCTTGGACTGGTGTGTCACAAATTTTCCGAAAAATTTTGCTATTGAAAATCAGCAAAATCGAGCAGACGGTTTCAGAGCTGGAAAACTCAAACTCAATTTACCCATAGAAAATAACTACCGAAAACAAGTTTTTATTACTTTTTTATTAAATTAACTTATTTTATACTTCGGTATGAATAAAATTGGTATTTATAATTAAAAAAAAATTTAAAAACTTAACAAATTAAAAAACTTTTCCAGGGTTGGAAAACTTTAACTTTTTTCCTAATAATTAAACATATTTCATGTTTTAGGAAGAAGGCTATTTTCTCAGGAACGGTAAAAGCTACGGGTCTGAAATTTGGACAGTGTATGTAGAACTTTGGTCGCTACAACAACAAATATATAAAAGCTAAAAATTAAAGGGTGTTCCAAAATGAGTAACGAAAACTTTTAAAATCTCATGTAATATACATACAATTGTATGTACATATGTATATTGACACTTGAAATTTGTAAAATTAGTGTATTTTTATATAGGCTAACACTAAAATTAAAAAAATTTTAAATAAAGGGTGGTCCATCAGTTAATGAAATTTTGACTATGTAATTTTGACAAATTGCTATATCTTGGAAACTGTAAGAGTTAAACTCTTAAAATTTTCAAAAACGGTCAAACTAAAAAATCCGAAAATTATAAAATCGCCGAAAATTTAAAATATCGCCAAAAGAAAAAAAATCGCCAAAATGAAAAAAAAACGCTAAAATTAAAAACAAATGCCAAAAACCGAAAAAAATCGCCAAAACAAAAAAATGCTTATGTGAACAAAAATCGCTAAAAATTAAAAAAAATCGCCTAAAAGGAAAAAAATCGCCAAAATCAAAAAAATCGCCAAAACGAAAATAAATCGCCAAAATTAAAAAAAAACGTGAAAATAAAAAAAAAATCGCCAAAACGAAAATAAATCGCCAAAATTAAAAAAAAACGCCATAAACCGAAATAAAATCGCCAAATCAAAAAAAACTGCCTATATGAAAAAAGATCCCAAAAAATTAAAAAAAATCGCTTATATGAAAAAAATCGGCAAAATAAAAAAAATCGCCAAAACGAAAAAAAATCGCCAAAATTAAAAAAAAACGCCAAAAATCGAGAAAAAATTGCCAAAACGAGAAAAAAGTGTCAAAACAAAAAAAATCGCCACATTAAAATAAACGCCAAAAACCGAAAAAAATCGCCAAAAACGAGAAAAAAATCGCCAAAACAAAAAAAAAATGCTTATGTGAACAAAAATCGCCAAAAATTAAAAAACAATCGCCTAAATGAAAAAAAAAATCGCCAAAATAAAAAAAAATTGCCAAAACGAAAATAAATCGCCAAAATTAAAAAATAAAACGCCAAAAACCCGAAAAAATCTCTAAAACAAAAAAAATTGCCTATATGAAAAAAAATCGCCAAAAATTAAATAAATCGCTTAAATAAAAAAACGCCAAAAACCGAAAAAAATCGCCAAAACGAGAAAAAACTGTCAAAACTAAAAAAATGCCAAAAAGAAATAAAAACGCCAAAAAACGAAAGAATCACCAAAACAAAAAACAAATTGCCTATATAAAAAAAATCGCCAAAAAATAAAAAAATCGCCCAAATGAAAAAAATTGTCAAAATTAAAAAAATTGCCAGAACGAAAAGAAATCGCCAAAATAAAAAAAAAACGCCAAAAACCGAAAAAATCGCCAAAAACGAGAAAAAAGTGTCAAACTAAAAAAATTGCCACAAAAAAATAAAAAAAATTAAATATATAAAAAATAAAAAAATCGCCTAAATGAAAAAAATCGTCAAAATCAAAATATCACCAAAATTAAAAGAAAAAACTCCAAAAACCGAAAAAAATCGCCAAAACCAAAAAAAATCGCATATATGAAAAAAAAATCGCCAAAATTTAAAAAGCACCAAATTAAACATAATGTCAAAAACCTAAAAATTTCGCTATAAAAAAAGTATGAATTTTTTCACAAAATGAATATGTACCTACATATCTCTGTGCTTAAACGCACATTGGTAAAGGGTATATAAGATTCGGCACAGCCGAATATAGCACTCTTACTTGTTTAAATTTAATTTAACGGCTATATGTATATCGATGGTCTCAAGTAGAAAGACCCTAACACGTATTTTGTACGAAATTGAGGTTTCAGTGATTCCAATACATTTCACACAAATACACATTGTCACAAAAATTTATTGTAATAATTTAAAAAATAAGACTTTTACAAGCAGTTGTACAAAAAAAGTTTCACATTGCATCCTACAGTTTCTATTATGTTTTTACATTCTCCTGTAAAGTTATAATTATTTGGGTTAGAGCCTTTCTACTTGAGAGCAACGATATGTAACTTATAATGCAAGAAATATCATTAGACATACTTCACCCACAAAATATAATTTTATCAATCTTGATTAGACTGTGTTCACTCCATACTTGGAAACCGGCTTCAAAATATTTACTAATAACAAAAATTAAAAAACTTTAAAAGCCTCCGACGCAGTTGACGGTTAGCATAAGTTTAAAATGCCTATGCTCCACTTATATTATTAAAACTAACAGAATCGCAAAAATTTACTCGATCAGACTCGTATAGATACACAGACACACACTAAAAAAATCCCTGTTGGAAACTAAATTAACTTTAAGCTAACTATTTCGCATTTAGTGCCGACTGACACTCGGATTACTTTACAATGAAAACAAATAACTATTTTAATATTGCAATGTCCCAGGCGGTTGTCAATAGTCTCACTCTGCAGTTCATTTCAAATAACTTAAATTTGATTTTATTTAAGTCACCTGGTAGTCAGTAAATTAAAAAAAGAATATTTTTGCTAGGGTTCGAAAAATGTATCATCACACGTTTTATAGCCAACGCGCTACTACCCAGCCGAGGTACCATCTAAAATAATAACAGCAAAATGTTAATAAAAAATTGAAATGAGTTTCAAAGTAGCTGAGAGCAAATTTGTTGGCTTTCACCAAATCCGATTACGTACAAGAACCTGCACAAGACCACTTACAATAACTGCGAAATCTTTTAAAACAAACCCTGAACAACACTATTTTCAAGACATTTGTTTCAGTTATAGCAGGTATAGGAAGGAGTAAAGAAGAAAATCATTCGTGACTGAAAAATTTGTGATGCTTGCTTCTTCATACGCATGGTCGCGTATCCAAACGTCATGCATGTACATGTACACACACACGCATACAAACGCACACATGCATTGACATTAGTTGTGTGCGGTTGTTTAAATAAATTCAGTAAAGTGCGACTTTGTCCCGCGCACGAAGGGTTCCGTACGGACACGAGATATGTAATTCAATATGAACTTTAGTAGCCTGTATAAAATATGGTTTTGGCATTTTTTTTCGTTTATTACGTTTTTTTTAATTTTGGGGTTTTTTTGGCGATTTTTTTCATTTTGACAATTTTTTTTTGTTTTGGCGATTGTTTCGTTTTTTAGATTTTTTTTTCATTTTGACTATTTTTTGTAGTTTTGACGTTTTTTTCTCGTTTTGGCGACTTTTTTCGGTTTCTGGCTTTTTTATTTTTTAGGCGATTTTTTTCTTTTTGGCGATTTTTTTAAATTTTTGGTGATTTTCGGTTTTTGGCATTTCTTCATTTTGGAGACTTTATTCATTTAGGCGCTTTTTTGTAGTTTTGACACTTTTTTTTCTCATTTTGGCGATTTTTTCGGTTTTTGGCGATCTTTCAATTTGCCGATTTTTTTTAATTTTGGCGATTTTTTACATTTTGGCGATTTTTTTCATATTAACAATTATTTTGTTACTGGAGCCTTTTTCGCGTTTGACGCTTTTTTCATTTTGGCGTTTTTTTCATTTAGACGATTTTTTTTGAATTTTGCGACATATTTTAGTGTTAGAAATTTTTTTTAATTTTGGCGATTTTTTGGTTTGGCGATTTTTTTGAATTTTTGACGATTTTCTTTTTGGTTTGGCGATTTTATAATTTTCAGATTTTTTAGTTTTACCGTATTTGAAAATTTCAAGAGTTTACCTCTTACGGTTTCCAAGATATAGCAAGTTGTCAAAATTACATAGTCAAAATTGCATTAACTGATGGACCACCCTTTAATTTAATTTTTTTAGTGTTAGTCTATACAAAAATACACTAATTTTACATATTTCAAGTGTCAATGTACATATTTACACACAATTATATGTATATTAAATGGGATTTTAACATTTTTCGTTGCTCGTTTTGGAACACCCTTTAATTTTTAATTCTCATGTATTTGTTGTTGTAGTAGCCAAGGTTCTACATACTCTGTCGAAATTTCAGGTCCGTAGCTCTTACGGTTCCTGAGGAAATACCGTGTGACGGAAAGACTGACAGCGTAGCGAAAACAATAGGGTTCCTTTTTTCACCTTTGGTGTACGGAACCCTAAAAAAGTGCTCTTAAAAACACAATAGCTTACCATGTAGATCTTACACACACACTCAATCGTATAAAATGCAAAATAACAAGCATACACGCATCAAAACTACTTCTTTTGATTATTTGTTACGAGCAAGAAAGAATTCTTCACGACATCTCTTGTTAACACTCATATCCATACATACATGAACATCAATACATCTATCGTGCTTAGCTTATTAAACGAAAGCATTTAATATTGGTTTAGTACTCGTATAATACATGCCATGTGAATACCTTAAAAAAACGAGACGTTTTTACATTTAAAGATTGTTTACGCAGCCATCTATTACGTACTCAACTTAAGAATTAATTTTGGATCAGCTCTGGATGACATTGTAGTTAGCTTTAAGTTAGCTTACGAAAAATTAACTACAAAGTTCATTATTTTTATAGTCAACCACACATGCTCCGACAGGGTTATACCAACCCTTTTTATAACGAAAGCTATTCAGTCAATTAACTGAATATCTTTGTGAATACAAACATGACATTTTTAATCTTAGAAAATAACTTATCTGTTTTAATTTTTTTTTACTTATTGACAATTAAGTTTGTGAAAAAATATCAAATTCCTATGTTGTTCTGAAGTTGTTATTCAATAACTCCAAATTTTTCTGTCAACAATAATTTTTGTTATAATAACGTATTTTTATTTATTAATTTGTGTAAAATAATTAATGAAATAATATATTCATAAAGACTCTATAGATGTAATAGTAATCCTCACAAAAACATATATGTGAAAAAAGGCCAAGTTCATTTCCAAAATTTCGGTCAACAAAAGTAGTGAGATACAATTTTGACCAATTTCGTTTTTAGCACAATACCTATCACTGCAATATGGTATGCATTATATAAATTTGTAATCGTAAGGCTGTTATATAAATAAAATTATCGCGGCCCCTGCCACTCCTTGACCTACTTGCGTACCAAATTTCAGCTCTTTAGCGCAAATTTAATTATTTAATTTTTTGGGCGTATTCCCACCCACTTTTTTTAAATAAATTTTTTTTTGCCAGTGCCAATCATACGTGTCAAGTTTCGTTGGAAACGGATATTAATATTTAAATAAATAGTATATTTAAATCTGCTGATCCGAAGTACATGAAATAGAAGGTTTAAATTGTATGGGCGTGTTAACACCCACTTTTTTAAACGAAATTTTATAACTTTGCATTATTCCATCATTTTTGCCAAATTTCAATAAAATCGCTTGAGACAAATATTTTAACTGTGCTCTTTTCATTGTGTGCTTTATTGGAATATCACCACCCCGCTGGTAAAAACTCCGGTTTTTCATATTTTTCTAGTTAGTTGCTAGTCTAGACCTGCTTGTTTATCAAATTTCAGCTTACTAGCGTACATTTTATTTATTTTCTTCTTATGTTCCCACTTTTTCAATCTCGATACCTGCTGGTGCCATTAGTTATCTTTCCCGTCGAGTTTCGTTGAAAATGGATAGTAATAAATATGTAAATATGTAGAATATTCAAATGTGCTGACCCGAAGTACAGAAATAGGAGGCTTAAATTGTATGGGCTTGTTAATGCCCACTTTTTCAACGAAACTTTATAGCCTTTTAACATAGTAACATGTATGCCAAATTTCAGTAAAATTGCTGAAGTTTAACGCTTTAGATTTGTTTTTTTTAATTCTAAGCCTTGTGGACGCAGCCCCGCCCTCCTAGGTAAACTTTTTGGGTTTTCAGATTGCTCTAGTATTTTGCTCATCTATAACTACTCGTTTATGAAATTTCAGCTCACTAGCGCAAATTTTAATTTTTATTCTTATGGGAGTGTTCCCGCCTACTTTTTTTATCCCCAATTTTTTTTTGCTTGTAGTTGTCTTTATACCCTTTACCAAAAAATGGTAAAAGGGTATATATAGGTTTGTCATTCCGTTTGTAATTTCTACAATATTAATAAGAGACACATAAAGTATATATATTCTGGATCCTTATGCATAGGGAAGACGAACAAGCGATGTCCGTCTGTCCTTCTGTCCGTCTGTCCGTCTGTCTGTACGTGAAATCGGTTTTCCCAAGCTCCCAGAAGAGCTAGCGACTTCGTTCTTGGACTGGTGTGTCAGAAATTTTGCTATTGAAAATCAGCAAAATCGAGCAGACGGTTTCAGAGCTGGAAAACTCAAACTCAATTTACCCATAGAAAATAACTACCGAAAACAAGTTTTTATTACTTTTTTATTAAATTAACTTATTTTATACTTCGGTATGAATAAAATTGGTACTTATAATTAAAAAAAAATTTAAAAACTTAACAAATTAAAAAACTTTTCCAGGGTTGGAAAACTTTAACTTTTTTCCTAATAATTAAACATATTTCATGTTTTAGGAAGAAGGCTATTTTCTCAGGAACGGTAAAAGCTACGGGTCTGAAATTTGGACAGTGTATGTAGAACTTTCGTCGCTACAACAACAAGTATATAAAAGCTAAAAATTAAAGGGTGTTCCAAAATGAGTAACGAAAACTTTTAAAATCTCATGTAATATACATACAATTGTATGTACATATGTATATTGACACTTGAAATTTGTAAAATTAGTGTATTTTTATATAGGCTACAACAATTAACACTAAAATTAAAAAAATTTTAATTAAAGGGTGGTCCATCAGTTAATGAAATTTTGACTATGTAATTTTGACAAATTGCTATATCTTGGAAACTGTAAGAGTTAAACTCTTGAAATTTTCAAAAACGGTCAAACTAAAAAATCCGAAAATTATAAAATCGCCAAAAATTTAAAAAAATCGCCAAAACAAAAAAAAATCGCCAAAATGAAAAAAAACGCTAAAATTAAAAAAAAAAATGCCAAAAACCGAAAAAAACCGCCAAAACAAAAAAATGCTTGTGAACAAAAATCGCCAAAATCAAAAAAATCGCCAAAACGAAAATAAATCGCCAAAATTAAAAAAAAAATATGAAAAAAAATCGCCAAAAATGAAAAAAATCGCTTAAATGAAAAAAAAATCGGCGAAATCAAAAAATCTGCCAAAAACCGAAAAAATCGCCTAAATAAAAAAAAGCCAAAAACCGAAAAAATCGCCAAAAACGAGAAAAAAAATCGCAAAAAGAAAAAAAATGCTTATGTGAACAAAAATCGCCAAAAATTAAAAAAAATCGCCTTAATGAAAAAAATCGCCAAAATAAAAAAAAAATCGCCAAAACGAAAATAAATCGCCAAAATTAAAAAAAAACGCCATAAACCGAAATAAAATCACCAAATCAAAAAAAAATTGCCTATATGAAAAAAATTCCCAAAAAATTAAAAAAAAAATCGCCTATATGAAAAAAATCGGCAAAATAAAAAAAATCGCAAAAACGAAAATAAATCGCCAAAATTAAAAAAAAACGCCAAAAATCGAAAAAAATCGACAAAACGAGAAAAAAGTGTCAAAACAAAAAAAAATCGCCAAAATTAAAAAGCGCCAAAAACCGAAAAAAAATCGCCAAAAACGAGAAAAAATCGCCAAAACAAAAAAAAAATGCTTATGTGAACAAAAATCGCCAAAAATTAAAAAAAATCGCCTAAATGAAAAAAAATCGCCAAAATAAAAAAATCGCCAAAACGAAAATAAATCGCCAAAATTAAAAAATAAATCGCCAAAAACCAGAAAAAATCTCTAAAACAAAAAAAATTGCCTATATGAAAAAAAATCGCCAAAAATTAAAAAATCGTTTAAATGAAAAAAAAGCCAAAATCTGAAAAAAATCGCCAAAACGAGAAAAAACTGTCTAAACTAAAAAAAATGCCAAAAAGAAATAAAAACGCAAAAAAACGAAAATATCACCAAAACAAAAAACAAATTGCCTATATAAAAAAAATCGCCAAAAAATAAAAAAATCGCCCAAATGAAAAAAATTGTCAAAATTAAAAAAATTGCCAGAACGAAAAGAAATCGCCAAAATAAAAAAACGCCAAAAACCGAAAAAATCGCCAAAAACGAGAAAAAAGTGTCAAACTAAAAAAATTGCCACAAAAATAAGAAAAAAATAAAATATATAAAACATAAATAAATCGCCTAAATGAAAAAAAAATCGTCAAAATCAAAAAATCACCAAAATTAAAAAAAAACTCCAAAAACCGAAAAAAATCGCCAAAACCAAAAAAAAATTGCATATATGAAAAAAAATCGCCAAAATTTAAAAAGCACCAAATTAAACATAATGTCAAAAACCTAAAAATTGCGCTAGAAAAAAAGTATGAATTTTTTCACAAAATGAATATGTACCTACATATTTCTGTGCTTAAACACACTTTGGTAAAGGGTATATAAGATTCGGCATAGCCGAATATAGCACTCTTACTTGTTTTTGTTTAGTTTCGTTGGAAAAGGATAATAGTAAATACATAAATAGTAAATTTAAAAGTGCTGACAAGAAACACATAAAACAGGAGGCTAAATTTGTATGGGTGTGTCAACGCCCACTTTTTTCAATAAAAATATAGAGCCTTGTATTATTGCAACATGTGTGTCAAATTTCAATAAAATCGCTAGAGTTAAACGCATTAGAAATTTTTTTTTTTAATTCTGAGGTTTATGGACGTAGCCCCGCACCCTTGGTAAAAATTTTCGGGTCAGATTTTTTTAGATAAGTACTCACCTAGTTCTACTTGTGTACCAAGTTTCAGCTCACTAGCGCAAATTTTAATTTTTATGGGCATAGCCCCGCCATCCTGGTTAAAATTTTCGGGTTTTAAGATTTTTCTAGTTCATCGCTCACCTAGATCTACTTGTGTACCAAATTCCAGATCTGTAGCTATATATAATATTGATAATATTGATATAATATTGATCAGTGAGTCAGTAGGTCAGAGAGTATGTCTTAAAATATGCACTTTTTGTACCTCCATATCTCCGGAACCTTTCATTGTAAAACTTTCAAACTTTGAGGTCACATGAATTTATTCTAATTATGGTTTAAATTGCGGGGAACAAAGTTATGAGGGGGTAAAAACAGCTCGAATGGCTTCCTGAAAATATACCCACTGCGTGCATTGGCCGGAACTTGGCCTGGCGCACTGCTGTGCGCCTAGATAGTAATATTACACCAACATTTTAATTAGGGTTCGCAAGCGAACACATTAACAACCACTGGCTGAAATAGTATTTTTTGCTTAAGAGTACATTATGGCATGTTAAAAAGAATTTTAATCGGCTTAATCGTGATGGCGTTAATTAAATTAATTGTAATCTTTACACTAATAAAATTCTTTGTCACACTCACAAATGCAATGTTTTATTGAAAACAAATTAAATGAATGGCTTACTTTTGATAGTTTGTGTGCCTTTTATTACTTTTATTGTATGTATAATTAAATTAAAAACATAATTATACATTACTTGTATCAATTATTGGCAATAATCAAATTAATTTTAATATGTTAAGGGAAAACAATGTAATCATAGTTGAGATATTTTAAGCCTCATTATACGAGTATATGATATGAAAAGTTAAAAATTTTAGCAACAAGAATACAAATTATAAGAAGGCAGCCTGAAACAAATAAGTTTATATTAAGATACTCCTATATGTACGTTAGGGTTGTACATTAAGATGGCAGGAACTGAGTTCTTGTGGGTCAATACTAGAACCGGATAATTGTGGTCAGCGGCGCATAGAGCAAAACATTGGTCCCCACGAGACAATAACATCAATATATCATACGGTATGATCTAAATATAAAAGCCGAATATATAACGAAAAGTTTAAAAGTAGTATTACTATTTAATTTGTGCGAGGAGTATCCCTTCCCTATATTGTATTCTACTTGACGTCTCGTAGTTATTGAAAAAGTACGTTGAAAGATTCCATTACATACTACGTACATATGTATATGATAATTGATTGAAAAACTAATCGACTACTGCCAACAATCAATTGCATTTACATATATTTAAGTACGACTATTAGACAAATGTTTTATTCAAATGAATACAAGAGCTTTATGTAAGTATTACGTTTTTCATTCCGTTAACAGCTTTTGAAAATTGTACATTTCATGTGTTTTTTTTCTATTTTTCTATTTGGTACAATAATAAGTTTTGCTTGTCTCCATTATTTATTTGCCAAATGTTCTTTCGTAATGAGAAACTAACTACAAAAAGAATCACAATTAACATTGGCAAAAACATGAGCAAGAAGAAGAAATAAATCAAAACAAATACTTTGTTCGTGCTTAGACACACTTACATAAGTATACCAACATAAACATTAAATGCTAAGAATTGTAATGAGGTGTCTGACAGTTTTAACAAGTGATTGATATTTATGATAGCAGCAACAATAAATAATAACAATAAGAACGAAAGAGATTAGAAACCAACACACTTTCTAACGTGCGACAACGGTAATAACAACAATAAAAAGCACTCTTGAATAATTGTCATGAGAAATGGTTACGGAATTGCAAGTGCTAGTGGAATATACTCTTCCTTAAAAGACTCAGATATAGTCAGATGTTTATGGAAATTATAATATTTTTGCTTAAAACTAAAAACATTATGAATTTAAGACTAAAAACAATTATAAACACTTTTATCGGACAGTAAATATAAAGCTTTTAAATGTTCTTAAATGTTTTTAAATAAAAACATATGGAATATGGAATTTTTAAATGAATAAATGAAATGACATAACCATAACCACACAACAAAGCTGTTGGAACCAAACTTATGGGCAACACTGTTTTTGATTATAGGTGACTCGACATAACGCCATAGCCATTATCATAGAAACCAATAGCTTTACACATTACATTAAGCTTTAATGTGTACTCGCTTGTTAATACAACCAGTAGTGCGATTCAGTAACTTTTAACGATCTATACATTTTGTGTGATTCTGCATATGAATTACTGTCGCTTAAATAACGACACAGCTGACATTAACCTACAGCAAATATCGCTAAAAATGTGAGTGAATGGCAAATTTTAGAAAATTTCGTTATAATTATTTTCACGAAACGATTACTGTTAAAAAAAGTTAGTGAATCGCACTACAGGGCTACCACTTTAATCTCAGACTGTTCATATGTAACGGTTGTGTAGTCGCATTTTACTAGACAACAATGGATTCTTTTTAAATTAGTTTAATTTCAAGGTTTTCTATTTCTTAGAGCTTTAAATATCATATCTGAAATATAGTTATTATGTAATATGTAAAATAAAGCGTATTTTTTGGTTTTGGTTGTAGTTTGCTTTGAAATTTCATTAATAATTGACTTACAACTAAAGCAACGCGTGCAAATTTTTGAAATTTTTAATCAAAATAGTTGTTACATTTGTCAAACTCATCGTGCGTCCCGTGAAACGGCGAACAATGCGCAGTGTCCACGTCGATAAAGCACAAACAATTCAACACCTAAAAACTAACATGCAAAAATTTATCGGCAAAATACGGCCGCAAATGTTGCGAAAAATTGTTGAAAATTGTTGTTCCAGATTGCACCTGCTATGAGCCAGCCGTGGCGGCCACATAACAGAAATCATATTTAAAAATTAATTTCATAAAATTTTTTTTCCAATAAAGTCCGTGTCATTGATATTAAATATATATTTCCTTGTTTTATTATGATTTAAACTCGTGTCACTTTATGAAAAACACCACAGAAAAAAATGATTTGTAAATACAATTAATTTTTTTGTTACATCAATTAAATAATTAATTGAATTTGAACCTACAACGATTTTTGTAAATACAATAAACAAAATTGTAAGTTAAAGGAAAATCTGAAAAATATTTTCAATTAAATATGTCAACAAGTAGTTTGTTAAAATTTATTTATTTTTCAACATTTAGTTTTGTTAGATTTCAAAGCTTGTTTAATTAAAGCTATTGTTTTATTAACAATGTGAATTGCTGAATTTCTTCACAAATTTTGATTATCATTATTGTTTTATTAACAATATTATTTTTATACGTAATCACAATCCTCGAAACAAAATTTTGCTTGTCTGCGAAAAACACTAAATGTCTTTGGGCGGAGTTGAAGCGGCAACTTCAGGGATAATAAACTAACTTGCTTAGCTCTCAGCTAAGGAGCAACACTTTATTAAATACAAAAATAAATGAATACACACAAAACATGATATCTTGTTTTTTCTACATGTGTGCATTCCGTTATGATAAAATTTAACAAATAATTTTGTTTAGTATTTTAATTGACTACAAAAATTTAAATTTGTTATATTAACAATCATGATTGTTAATTTTTAAATTAAATGTTAACAATTTGTTTTGCTGATTGCATTTCGATGGTATTTTTTTCTGTGACCCCTTACATCAAATATGTCATTATTCTCTTTTTGAACACGACAAATTTACTCGAATTAGAGTTTTACAAGTATATCATAAATATGTCTTAGCAGCCCTGGTATAATGTCAGAAAAATATATTACGCTCAAAAACCAACCACCAACACAAACATAAGTGTAAATGTATATGTATATGGGGATCACTGTTCTAAATGCAGGAAAATTAAATAAAGGGTGTTCTTAAGTTTTTCCAATCTTTCAATATCAGTAAGTTTGAGTGGTTTTTGGAAAATCAGCTGGAATTGTTTTAAGTTTCAACTTGAAAGCATTAACTTGTGGAATCTGTTTGAAGAACTGATACCATCAAATCTATTTTATTGGTGAAGCCACTGAATCTGAATATACAATAACACAGATAATAACACGTACGTCCGAGAAAAAGTTTGCTTTGAAAAACTCTACGCAGAGTGTTTTCTTGGCTAGAAGGCAATATACTAGTCTAGTAGTCGGAGGCTTACATGTTCTATTCCTGCCAGAAACTATGGCTGCTTGGGCAGACTATCCAAAGTACCGTTGGAGCTCATGTTTGTAAAAACAAATTTAATTTATTTTTGAGTTTGCATTTGCAATAAACTCCTGCACAACAGTGATGCACTTTGAGCTTCTTGGTTCAGGACCAAATTAAAGATTTAAAAGGGCCAAATTACCTTTAATAAGGCAAAAAAAAAATTGTGTATATGATTTCAATCTTGTTATATTTAAATGAAAACAAAAGTATGCAATAGTAATACAATACATGTATTTTATTTTATTAGGAACAAAAGCAAAAATGAGCGACAGAAATTTATAAAAATTATTAAGGCTTTATAAATACCTAATAAGAAAAATTTTAATAATTTTTACAAATAGTACTGAAAAAAAACTAATTTTCCATTCAAACACAAAATTCTTTGAATCAAATATTAATTTTTTCAATTTAGGTCCTACAAAGAAATTTGTAAGTTCAAATGCAACATTTTATAATAATTTGTCTAAAAAAAAACAGTGTTTAAAAAACTAAAATGATTTTCATTTAATTTCATTTTGCTTCTGCTTTCGTTTTTGAAAAATATAACAGTTTCAGTCAAAGCAAAATCACATCACGATTTATGACCAATTGCGCAGTACTTTCAGAATTCGGCCATTCTTTGCTTTTGAAAGTCATAAACAATTACAGTCGAAGAAACAACACCCTATCTTGATTTTTCAACTTGTAAGCAATAGCAATCAGTTGATTTTTGTATTTGCTTATAATTTCGTTTACTACCTTATGTATGTATGTACTATGTATGCTACATACATAAAATAAAATAAAATAAATAAAAAAAATTCTTATCGTGTAAGTACTCATATGTATGTGTATATGTATGTGTGAATTTATCCTATATGAAGAGTTTTTGCTTTTTCGACTGTAACTCTTTGCGACTTTCAAAATTAAAGAGACTACATCTGCTTTCACTTGCGGTAGCAAACAAAAGCAACAGAAAATCAAACTCAGATTTTTTAAATCGTCGACTGTTGAAAGTACTGCGTAATTGCCATAAATCATTTTCTGCTTCTGCTTCGACTGCGACTTTTGTTTATATTCAAGCATAAGCAAAAGCATTAGTTAATTTTAAACAGTTGGAAAAAATTCAAAGCAGCGAAAAGTAAAAATTTTACGACTTTTGATAATTCGACTTAAGTTTTTTAAACACTGAAAAAATCCCTGATTTTTCCAATCAACAAATTGTCTCATTCAAGAAAAGTTTTTAATGAAAATAAAAAGCAAATAAAACAAATAACTATTATTTGAACGGGCTAAAGCTCGTATCGCTTTTTAAGCCAAATTACATGTGATAATTATTAATGAGCAAATAATACTAAAGTTAGTTGTAAATATTCTGACTGACACATAGTTGGACGGAACAACTAGCTGTTTTCGAAGGCCACTAAACCTTCATCATCCGCATTTTTTGTGTATGATCCATGTGTGTGGTATCAGTTTATGTGGATTTCTGCTTTATATACGTAACTTTTTTAAAGAACAAACGACAATGGCAAGACTGTTGTAAATTTAGATATGGTAAAATTGAGCTTTCATTGCAGAAAAAGCTTTCAGCAAATTGAAATATGATGAATAAAAACAATTCACATATTCCATTTGCATAAAAGTTTCGTATATAAAGCAGAAATCTACATAAACTGATACCATACAACTGGATCAAACACGCAAAAAAACGCTAATGATGAAGGTTCAGTGGCCTTCGAAAACAGCTAGTTGTTCTGTTCAACTATGTGTCAGTCAGAATATTTACAACTAACTTTAGTGTTATTTGTTCATTAATAATTTTCACATGTGATTTGGCTTATAGAAACAATTGAAGTTCAAACAATAACAATTAAAAAAACAACATAACTGTTCAGTACAGTATGCAATTTCTATATTGGAACAGAAATCTTCTCTTAGCAATTTTGTTACAAATGTTACTTTATACTAATTGTATGAACTAGAGCTTTTCACTCCGCTTGTTTTGCGTAAAACTAAATTGGAACAAAATATTTACTGAAACTAAATGTTATTTCAAACAAACGTTTGTTTGAAAATATTTCCGAATAATTTTTTCTGTGAAGGCGGTAAATATTTTAGAAGTATTCTTTGTTGAACTAAGGTAAATATTTTTTTTATATGTATTACATAGATTACATTAAGCATTTTTTTTATGAAATTTTATGAAATTTATGGCACTAAACTTTTTATATTTGCTAATAGCAGCGCTAAAAAACATAGTGATATAAAAAGATGGCGTAACATGAATCTCTGAAACGTTTTTGGTAACTGTTTTAATATTTGCTTATCCAGGACTACTGCTGACAAATGAAAATTTTTCAATACAACCAATTTTATGAAAAAATGCTTAATGTAACGACTTAACGACTTCTTTCAAAAATTTTGCCATTAAAAATCGGCTCAAAATGTAGTTTGAAACAACTTTTAATTCTCAGCGAGATTTTAATTGTAAAATTGTATGGCAAAACTCGTTAATCCCATGCTCAATTTTGCTGATAGTATTTATTCAAACTACAAACTGCTTAAATTTAAAAAATCGAACATAAAACTTCTGTAGTCTTTATTTGTTTATAAATCTCCATCATATTCTGTGGAAAAAAGTAGCTATTTTTTAAACTGGGTCGAAAGACAAAAGACGTAATGATGAAAATACGCGGAGAAATAACGAAAGTTACGAAAATAGTTTAATTAGACAATGTAATGTAGAATGTAAGTTTGGAGTATGTGAAAAATGTGAATTTAAGGAAAAAAATTTTGGCGACTACAGCGTACATTCGAAAATTTTTATTGGTTCATTTTCATAACAATAATAATATACACTATAACCCAGCAAAAAAAGAGACTCCAAAAAAGTCATGAAAATGTAGAGTTTGCGATCTCGAAGTAGTGAAAATTTCGATCCGATCTAATGATTTTTACATAGGGTTGTCATTGTAAGAAGTTCTCTTTTTCGATGCCTGGTTACTGAATTGGAAGCGATATTAAAAAAATTCTCTTTTTTGTGTTCTATGATAATATTTTCATTAAGGAAAAATGGTAAATAGTTACCTATTTTAACAATTCGTTTCTATTTATAAAAATTTAAGTCCAAAACAGTGCTTTCATGTAAATTTAAGCAAATAAAATTTAAATTTTAGACTAAAATTAGTTCATAAATTTATTTAAAGAAATAAATTTTATTTTAATTCTGGCGAGTATTTTCTAACAATATGGAGGAGTTACAAGGTTTTGTATGACTAAAATAAGCTTCTACATGGTTTTTTGCTCACTCTCGGCAAATTAAAAATATCGATTTTTTGGAAGCAATGAAAATGTAGTTCCACTACAACTATATAATAATATAATAATAATAGTCTATAACTGGGTACAGTTATAGACTATTTTTTGTATTGTTTTCTTTGTTTAAATTTTTTGGTTTTGGTTTTCTTAATTTGTTGCTCTTCGTAAAGAAGGAGATGCCAGATGACTTACTAATGCTAGTTTCGACTTTGGTTACGATTTCTGAATATGCGCTAATATATTTTGCTCAAAACGTCACTTGCAGTTGATTTTGCTCAGGTGTAAATGTACTTTAAGTCCTTGTCTGATAACTTAGCAATTTTGAGCAATTGGAGGTCACGCCTTTAATTAAATTGAAGTAAAAATTCTTGAAAAAGTGGCAAAATTGGATGTTATGGCCATTTATCAGCTAACAATTTTAGTTATAAATCACATGGAGTAGCTCCTTAAAAACCCAGAACAACTTTCATATCTATACATATTTAATTAATTATTATTTTAATTATTTTTCTACCAAAAAAAAACAATCACAAATCTCTTTATTTATACAATATTAAATACGGATTTCATATATGTATATTGTTTTATAAAAGAAAAAATATTGACACTAATCTTAGTTTAATATGTGTTTATAATTGAAAACAATAAAAAATTCGAATAGATTGTATTAATATACGAGTATAATTGATTTTTTTTAATTTATTAATTCTATATTGTTATATTATTCCATATTAAAGTTTTGTCGCTCATATAAAAACATCCTTTATATATATATTCTTAAACAAGAATTTAATTAATTCCACTATAGTAAGTACTAAAAAAACTCCCTATTGTAAATGTGGTAAAAGTAAATTAATATTTAATTTAAAGTGTAGATAATGTAAAATTTAAAATAAAGTGAACTCTGCTTTAAATGGATTTGAATAAATTATTCGTTTTTTTGCTTGAGTCAGTTAAAGTGTCAAGCAATAGTTCTTAACTTGTGTGTTACCAAACGAGCCACGCGGATTATTGCCAACCGGAAACGGAAGAACTAAAAATTAATGTACTTCTTACACACACATACACACACGCACACACACACTCACTCATACATATTTAAAACCACACGCACCCAAAACACCATAAAGAAGAATTAAAAAAATAAACAAAGTTTCATTGAAATGAATAAATTATATTCTTAAAAATGAATTTAAGACAGATTTAGTTTCAAGAAGAACTCATTTCTGTTTACCAAGTTATAAATTTTAAATGAAAGTCTAACCAGAGAGTGTTTTTCAAGTATATTTTGTTATTTTTAGATTTATGAAACCATTCTTAAATAAAAGTGACACGATTCAACTTAAGGAATATATAACCATGTATGTATATACATATACATTTATGCATATAAATACCTACATATATTCTGTGTGTGTGTGAGTATATGTTTGTACCGAAGAGTGTTTTTACAAACCCAGTCAGAAATCGTGTCAAGATTGTTTTTGAAAGTGTCACCATACTGAGACTTTTAAGACTACCTTTATTATTTAGTTGTGGGCAGTGTGCACACTTAATATTTTTTAATTCGGTAGATTCGACAAAAAAATCGGTAGATTTGAATGAAATACGGTAGAAATTTTTTTTATTCAGAGAAACATAAAATATAGCAATTTAAAGAAACTAAACAGGTTCCAAAAGCGCATTTAAAACTTCACATGTGATTGGAAATTAAACTGCCATAAACAATGAAACATTTCCAATAAAAAAAGTGTCATCCTCAGTTATTTGCCCTTACCCTTTATATAGATATGCTCTGCATATATAAAATAATCTCCAAGGCATAATTCTTTGGCAAATATTAGCTTACTTACACCTAATTCACACGAAGACTTTTATGAAATCTATTTTTCGACGTAATTTTTGGTTTGAAAGCGAACGGGTAGAGAAGAAAGAGGGGTAGAAAAAATGACTCGATTTCTGTTTTCCATGGTTTTTTTTCATATTTCTCTTTACATTGCTCTTGTTGTTATTGTTGTTACGTTTTAATCTTACTTTTCTATCTTATTGTTATTTTTTATTGGTACTCTTCTAGCTCATTGGCTTAGGGGTGGAGAGAATTAAAATTAGACGTCCAAAAAAAAAACATCGTATGAAAGCAAGGAGTTTTTGGTAGCAACTTCAAAAGGGATTTAAGAAAAATAGACGTCCTAAATCTCACCGCGTGAATTAGCACTTAAAATTTCAGTTTTTAACCGATTTCTTAGTTCTGTTTTAATGATTTTCATGACAGAAAATGACCGCTCTGTTTCAAAATAGGCAATTTACACATATATCGACTTAAATTACTAAATAACAATATTCGGTAGATTTCAGGCCTTGTTCGGTAGAATTGGTAGATTGTTAAATTCTCAAACATACTCGGTAGAATCTACCGAATATCGGTAGAAGTGTGCCCACTGGTTGTGGGCCACAAAAGACCGACCACAAAAAGATTCGTCCAAATGACTGGAAAGCAATTTATTTAAATAACAACAACAACATTTGCAAAATGTATGGAATCGAGTGCGTACCATGACTGCCTTAAGAATTGTTTGGCAGTCATATTCCGCGCAGAAAACCGAGTCTCAAAGGTCACTTGCAATATAATAATTTAATTTTTCGTATTGTGCAATAATATCGCTTATGTGCTTATGTGATACTTGAAGATGACACAATATATTGGCGACAATCAAAATAATTTTGATTTTTTATTGCACAACCATAAGAATTGCAATATAATGTGAAAAATGTTTGCAATATTGTACAATATTTTTCCCTCGAAAAGTTGACGCTAGTCATTAAAGAAATTTTTTCGTAGTATTGGGTAAAGTGAATAAAAAATAAGCATTTGCTTTTTACTTAAAAATTTGTTTTAAAACCTAAAATATGTATGTGTTTTTGTTTTTTTTTTAAACAAATTTTCAAGTAAAAAGACAATGCTTATTTTTATTCACTTTACCCATTGAAAACAAAATTTAATAAAAAAATTATATTATTATTTGAATATGTATCTACTAATAAAACTATAAATGTGAAAGTTTGTATGATTGGATGTTTAGATGGATCCTTATAGGTTATGTTTGCTTTTTATTGTGTGAAGGCTGTGCCATATTACATTGGAATATAATGTGCCATTTATTGCATAGTATAGGGCGAAATAAATATAATATTACGAATCAGTTATCTATACAATAATATTGTATACCGGGTGGGCCCCTTAAGAGTTGCGGCTAGAATACCATTTCCTCCCGATAAAGCAGTCCTTATGGCCGAAAAGAGAGCACATAGATGATCAATTTAATCGGGCAGGAGAGTCGACTTGAATTTGATTAAAAATTTCAAGAAATGCTAGCTGGGATATGACTTTTAGCTCTACACAAAATACAATAGCAAAAATAATTTAATCGATTTTTCACCCATTTCAAATCTGCACATATGTGTGCATGTACATACATACATGTATATATGTGCATGAGCGTCGATGTGTGTGTGTTTTGCAAAATGTGTGGTGTATATTTTCCATTGTTTTTTCCAGCAATTTTGCTATTTTTATTTAATTCCTTTGAATTACTTTAAAAATGCAATTGTGGAAGGACGCTCGTCCATAACTAAGCGAGTGAGTTGCGTGTGTATACTAGAGGTGAGCACAAGATGTTTGCTTGCTTAATCTTCATAGTGTACAGCACTGATGTCAGCAAGGCCTATTTATCAGGTCAATGCAATCGTCCTGATGATATTCTGTGTTTTCGTGTTTAAACTGTCAAAGGATGCTTGCACCATAAACTTTATTTCATGTTTGTGTGTGTTTCTGACAATTTAAACACAAAGTAGTTTTTTGTATTGCTGTGTTTTTGTAGAGTTGCATAGACCTAATAAATAGGCCTTGGATGTCAGTTTCTTGGCACAATTGTGCAAAATAAAATCACACACATTCTTATTCTCTTTCATTTAGTCGTCATTGAGACAGCGACCATAACGCATGTGTGGCGGGTGTATTCAATTCTTCATAGATACAGTGAATGAAAAAAAGTGGCATGCGAAATATATTCTATGATCACTAATGCTTTTCGTGATATTCAATGTGTTTTATATTACAAAACTTTTAAGGAAAGAAATGAATATGTATTAAAAAGACATTTTAGTATTTTTTGAATCAGCTGCACTAAAATGCATTTAATATCAAAACTTAAAAGACCAATAACTCAGAAAATATGGGTCGTAACCCAATTTTTTTGTTTGATTTTTTGTTATTATTTTTTAAGTTTCTATCAGATAAGCTATTTAAGAATTTTTTTTTTAATTTTTCACAGTTTCCAATAAAAAGTTCACAGCCCCGAAACTCGGAAAATATGGGTCGCCCCTAACTTTTTTATTTAATGTTTATTCCCATTTTTTTAATTTTCTATCACATAGGTTACTTTTAATTTTTTTTGAGCAGCTTTACTAACCGGCATTCGTTGAAAATACAAATTTTTTTCTATGTACTTGAGAGACGAATAAGACAACTTTTCTCACACACACACAACTATAGATTTCTTTTTGACATCACTGGTGTACAGTGCTGCCAGAAAAAGTTTGCCTCTTGTCCCCAATTTAAAGCATCATGTCACCAAAAAATCCCCATTTCAAAAGAAAAATCCTAATTTTTGTCCCCAAAGATATTTTGTCAATATTGTTGCACAACTTTTCATAATGAAAAACTAGCATAAAGTTAGCATAAACATGCTCTTAACGAGTTCCATATAATTTGACATTAAAAATCAAGGTAGAATGTAGTTTTAACCCAGTTTTAAGTTCGACTGCGATTTTTAATGTAAAATTGTATTGCAAAACCATGTTGTGATAACTTCATACATAGAATACATGTATTCTGTCTTTAACATTTTGTAGTCGGTATAGCTTGCTAAGTTAAATGTGTTTAATGCTTCAAACTTAAAACTCGCTTAAGCTGCGAAGACGGTTTTGCCTATGGAAATATTTATTTAGTGGTATTACCATCTTCATTAAGTATTATCTAAAAGATATTTAAAAACAGAAATGTTTCCAGTAGTAAGTTATGTAATGTCAACATACACGATTGATTTTTATCCTGCCACGTATTCTGTAACTTGCTATAGCTAAAGTTAAATTCTATCGCTAAAATGCTGAACAAATAGAAAATTAAACATTTTTGGCGATGACATAAAATACTAACATATCAGCGAATTACATTTTAAAGCCATTGCCCGATTTAGCAATTCATGTTTGAACATTGTATTCGTAGCCGAATTCGATAAATCCACTTTTGAGATTTTTAGCAACAGGGATTTGGCTTTAGAGAGTTACAGAATATTTGGACTGATACATGCAAATTAAGCGCAGTAAGTGCTAATACTATTTTAAAATAATCTGTAAAATTATAAGAAACCCCATACAACGTAAATGTTGTATTAAGATAAATATAAGAAAAAGTGATGTTAGAGCTCAAAGTTAAAAGTACCCAAATCCCTCCCCATGAAATGCTGTTCCCAAATGAGAGGTGAAATCCCCATTTTGGGGACAAATCCCCTAATCTGGTGGCACTGCTGGTGTACAGTATTGAATTGTTCTCTCTTTTTAGTGCTCTTGCCTATATGAGAATAATAAAAGTGGTAATCTCTTTTAGCAAAAATATGCAAAAGCACTTTTTTTGCCAAGCAAGTTCAAAATAATATATTGAAACATCTTTACTAATATGTTTTTATTCTATTGTGCAAGATTTTGCGCATCACTTTCTCATCTTAAAATATTCAATCCATATACAGTGTAAAGAATTTTTTGAAATGGCTATCACCTCAGCTAGCTCCAGTACCTACAGTCAACGATCATCTAATACCGTTTTGTTCACTTTCTTTGCCGCTTTAGTCGTGTATACCTCAATTAGGTTCAGTTAGGTTAGGTTAGCAGGCTAATGGCAGGGAAAAAGTGGAAAATTTTAGTCCAGTTCACTTAAATCCATTACAATGAGCCTTTTGTGCTATCTGTAAGTTTAAAAGAAGATAGAGAGAAGGAGGAGGGAAGAGGGTGATAAATTTAGAAGTAGAAAAGAGATAATAGTAATTTTAGAGGAGGTGAGAGTGGGTTACAAATTTCCTAGGGGGAATATAAAGGCTCAAGTTTTTAAGGTGGATTTCCGATAAGTCGGAAAGGCTTGCCAAGGATACTCTGAAATACTGATGCAGGATACCTTCCTACTCCTCTTCATCATCACAACTGTAGTAGTAGTCATTAAACGGGAGACCCATACGTTTAGCATGGGCACAGTGGCCGGTCAACGCGGCCACGAAGTTCTCCAAGTTATTAAATTGCATAAGACTTTCCGTTCGATGGGAGTTTAGATGAGGCTCATTGCACCATCTGTCTTAAGCTAATTGAAACATCGAAACGTCTCCAGTAAAATGAGAGTGGGAGACCACAGAGATTGTCGATATCTACTTGAATTCTTTTATTATTATTCTTGGTAACTTGTACGTCATGTGTTAGATGTTAAAGTTTTCTTAATTCAGGTCCAAGTTTACAGTAGAAGGCAGGAAAATGAGGACTCGCATGCATCGAAAGGATATTAGTAGGGCTCAGTTAACTCACTGTAATGAAATGTAACTGCAATGGTAGGAAGCAGTTGATCGGTATTGTTATGTGAAAAGTAATGAAGATGGTTATAGAGATGTAATGTAACGTAACCTACTTTTCACATAAAAATATCGACCAGCTGTTTCCTACCATTGCAGTTACATTCCATTACAGTCGGCTAACTGAGCCATTACTCTCTGGCAGTAGTTTTCTTGGCGGCGCTTCCGCCTTGAAACTGTGTGCAGGAGCTTGGTTGTTTTTATTTTATAAGCAAAACAAAAAACACAGTTATGGCTTCGTTAGTCAAATCGTATCATCTTACTTGTGATGTCAGTTAGTGAAAACGTGAGAGTGCTAGCGTATGTATCAGCTTTCTTTGTTTTATACGTGTGTGTGTATGCATGTAAGCTAGAAGTTGCCGTTTTCTACACCTTTATAGCTAAACTTATTATTTTTTTCTTCGAAGTTTTATCGGCGTTCACACAATGCAAAACTCATTTTTCAGCTCATATTTTTTATGCATAGTTTTGTGTATACATCTATCTTTTTTTAACATTAAGAATGAGAAAGCAAAACGTATTGATAGTACATAAGGCTGAGTACTCATTTCTTTTCACCTTGTATATCTCTCTCCTACAAACTAACCAGCTTAGCAATAAGACTTGCATAGTGTAAACTACGACTTTCATTTTGCATATTTTGACACAGACAATGCAACCCACAATGCAACCTATAAACGTCAAAACAATTTGGTATTTTTGAAACTTCGAATGGAGCTTTGAAAGCTACTATTAGACAATACCAGACACTATGCGACAATGAAATCCGCGTAGTTGCATAAACATGTCGCAAGGACTGTACCTAAAAAAATAAGTATTAAATGATTAAAAATAATAACGTTATTATTTAGTTTATGTGTATAAGCATTTAAAATTTAGAAAACTGAAAATAAAGTGGCCAGTGTAAAATCGTGTTATAAAAATTCAAGCGTCAACTTTTTGTTTTGCATTTGAATGTGTGGTGTTGAACTGAACCCGAATTTTTAAACCAATTTGAAACCTGCTTCCGTACTCTGGAATGCAGAGAACAATAGAACAGGGTTGACATATTAAGCCTTTGTATTTTCCACCACTTTGTCTTTTTTTAGAATGTCTTAATTTAGTTTTTATTATACCCAAGCACTATGCGATATTAAATAATTTTTTGATTATCCATTTGTATGAATATTAACAACCAATATGAAATAAAGTAAATGACAGTATATGTCATTATATCAAACGTATACGATGTTGCCGTATTGCCATTATTTAGGGACGGAACACTTTCCTGTCACAATGACACAAGAAAATTGTTTGTTGTCGAAAAATTTAATGTGAACGGCATTGCACACATTTGAAAATAACACTACAAAACGACAACAACAAGAAATGAAGGTGGCGTACACAGCCGTGAGCTTAAATTAGACGTGCCATAAAATATTGCCATAGCCGTAAGCAAAACCAAAATTTAATTGGCTGGTGTTATGGCGAGTCATGAAATACAGTATTGACCATTAGTTTGGTTCAAACAGCTGTTTTATGGCAGATCTAATTCAATATTGACTTTGTTTCAAGCATTGTCGGTGTAACGACAGAAAAAATTTTCGCTAATATTATCAGAATGCAGGGAGGGCATGAACGTTAAATGTTAGTTTTGAAGAAAAGTGTAATGGTTGAAGTCTACTGATGATTCGATTCAAGCGCCAATGAAATGCGTATATAGACATGCTAAGCCACCAGCAAATAAATTTCAATTATAATATTAATAATATAAAAAAGTTATTATTTTTATTTCATTCTTTTCATCCTCCCATTCGGCAGTGCTAAGGCAAATTTGATATTCATTAGTAAAAAAAAATACATGCCCACTGTTCAAGTGTGCATAACCACAGATGTTGCAACCGATTTTTGTCATGTTTATTGGCATGTGCAGTACATTGTTTGTTTTTGGTTTGTCATAAATTATTTGTGTGTGCGTGTGGTTGTGGCCTATGTTGTAGGTTTATTTATTGTTTTAAAATATCTTCTTCAATGCTTTTCATATTTAATCAATAGCCGAAATGGTGACTAGAAATGAAAATTGAGAGTTGTAGCACTGAAAAATAGTTTTTTTTTAGCTGAAATATAACAAAAAGGTTGCTAGTTGAATACTTATCTCCTATTGTGTAACTAATATGTATGAATGCTAAATAAGTTGAATACAAATAAAAATAAGAATATGATATGTATACGTAAATAAGAGAAATGTCATACGGTACAGAATTTTAGCAAAAATAAATAACAAAATTAAAGAAATACACCCAAATACCTATAATGAACTTAAAATAGAAAAAATTACTCAATTTGAAGAAGAATGAGGACAAATAGCTTTTCTAAAAATTCATGCTCTTATGCAAAAACAATTGCTAAAGTTAAAGCATGCGTTAAAACCGGTTTTGCCATACAAAATTCGTTTGTTAAACCAACTTTAAGTTCACCAATTGTTTTTGCAGAAGGGGTCAGTCTTTAATAAAAAATTTTATTTAATTTTAGTAAAATTTTACTTAAGAACAAAAATATAATTACCATAAAGTAGTTCATTAATGAATTAGTTTTTAATAAATATTTCATTCGGCTTAAGTAAAATGTTAAACTTCAATCCTGTAAAAATTAGTTTGGCGCCAAACGACACTTTTGAACTCAAATTTAGAAAATTTTCATAAGTTTTAGCTGATTTTTTTTTGACGCATTCAGAAGAAGCGGACAAATCTCCCGAGGCAGCATATATATACGTTAGCAATACAAGGGTTATAAAATATATACTGAAAGTGTTGTAAATAGCGTTACATCATTACTAATACATTAATATAGTGTTTTTTATAGAGTGTCACAACTTTGAGTTGGCATCACTGCTTTATTTGAACACCCATTTAACAGCTGGTAGTTGCTTTTTATTAAGTTTGCCTTGAAATTTCTTTATGAATTGGCTTACACCAGAACAACGCGTGCAAATTATTGAAATTTTTGATCAAAATAATTGTTCTTTTGATACTTTTACGTAATCGATGGTTGAGTGGGTGCGTAAATATATTTGTAGTGAGGAAAATCTACAACCTTTTTGGTTGAGTAGTTGGTCCACATCTCTTCAAAAACGATGATGGTCAGAATGCGAAATTTTTTGGAAAATTTGCGTTCTAGATACTGCGTTCTAAGCACCAGCAGTAGCAGCCACATTGCAGAAATCATATTTAAACATTAATTTCATAAAATTTTCTTTCCAATAAAGTCTGTGTCATTGATATTAAAAATATACTTCCTTATTTTATTATGATTTAAAATTGCTTCACTCTATAAAAAAATATATACATATATCATTAATTTAATAATGATAATTTTTTGCTAGGATGTTGTCGAAAATTTTCGGGAAAAAATTTTCATGAACATCTTTTTAATATTAACTATTTTATTCTTTAGTTTTTTTCATAAAAAGTTAGAGTGATATAAAATTTTTAAAGCTTTGGGCAAAGTAACAGGTGTGACCTGTAAGGCCAACCTTGTCCCATTTTTTTATTATTATATGATATATAGGCTAATATAATAACAAGTACTATCTTGAAAAAACATACGCTTAATTTTTTTTTTGTGTTTGGAATTGTACGATTTTAATTGTAAATTAAGGCCCCTATTATGATTTACAACTAACTAATAGTTAAGTTGTAGTTGTAAGATTTTTATTATGGATTACAACTTTTTTTATCAGTTGTATTTTGGTTTTTATTTCGCGTATTGTATTGCTTTGCTTCATTATTCGAGACGCCAACCAATCCCATTTGTCAACCAATATTGTTGCCACGTGCATAAACCTGTGCTTGAAATGTACTTTGAAACCAAATTTCCATATAAAAACCGGCTTTAACGTACACTTGCAAATGGAAAAATGGAAAATCTTAAAAAAAAATACTAGGCCAAAACTAAAACTATTTAAAATATTTTGTGATGGCCACTATGGTTTCAAAAAACATACCATAGATAAGAACCTTTCTTTTCGAGCATTATTTACCAAAAAAAGTTAAGTTGTTGCAATATCAACTAAACTTAGTTGAGTTGTAAACCGTAATAGGGGCATAAATGTCTTGGAGTCCATCAAATAAACCAGTCAACCACTGCACACACGCACAGCTATATGAATGACGAGTTTATTTGATTGTTTCCAGGGCATTTTAAACAAACATATGAGAGAACATCAAATGTTTTGTTTGCA
Source organism: Tachina fera (assembly GCA_905220375.1). Lineage (NCBI taxonomy): Eukaryota > Metazoa > Arthropoda > Insecta > Diptera > Tachinidae > Tachina > Tachina fera. The sequence continues at coordinate 114,943,545 of LR999964.1, forward strand.
TTTTTTGCTTTTGCATGCAAAAATTCAAACAAGAGTTAAAACTTTTCCCCCATATGCAAAAGAATTAAAGTGTGCTTGAAGTGTACATTAAGACAAAATTTCCATACAAAAACCGGTTTAACGTACACTTGAAGCATACGTTTAATTTTTTTGCATATGTGTGTTAGTCCTTGCAAGAAACGTTTGCGTAATGGGTTATTTGCTTTCATACACTAATCTCAAGCAATGTGTTACTCGGCAATGTTTTATCATTATACATATCGTACATATTCATGTTTGTATGTATGTATGTATGTAATTTTAATTATAATTATCTCTTTATATATGTTTATCTGCCACATTTCGGCTAATGCCAACTGGTCAATAAAATGTTCATCAAACTTCTTGGCAATCTTTTCGACTCAAAATTATATTGTATATATTTTTTATGAAGCCTTTAATACATTATTTACTTCTTTATTCCATTATATAATAAAAGCTCCACGTACGAGACTTTCATTATATAATTTAATAAAAAAATATATAGTCATTTAATTAATTGCCTTCAGTGGCTACTGATGATTTACAAATTATGTTTAATTGGTCAAGTGAAAGCTGTAGCAGTAATTATTTTCCATTTATTGATTGCAGAAGAAAAACAAAAAATATAAATAAATGGTCGACTAAAACCCGATAATATTTAATAGTAAGTAAGTGTATGCAATAATTTAATTTGAAGATTATTGATTAAAAATTAACTCGTATAATTTTAATTCCAGACATACATATATACATTTGTCAGCGATACCTCCCTAAAATACAACCGTTTAGGTTTTTGTTATTAATGTTGCAGGCTGGTTGCGAATAACGATGAAAAGAGAATTAATGAATTAACAGGCAGCTGACGAGTGCGGACGTGATTTTCAATCGTTTTTAATAAATTGTAGTTTTTCTGATTGTATTTTGTTTTGTATACTTTAAATAAAGTATTTAATGAACTAAAGGATTAATCGGGAATTTCATCCCCTACGTCATCAACGCATACTACTTCTTCGACATTTGAATTAAACGCGACGCAAATACCGCACACGTTGTCTCTGCCAATCACAACGTCGTCATCAGATTCGATGATCTATACAACACGTCCAATATGTACAACATTCATCGAGTCACCTAAAAACAACAACAGCCAACAGTGCTTGACAACGCCTTCAACATTTCAAACATTGCGAACGCAAAATGTTGCTACATATACGACTTCAGACTTAAATATGTACGCACAACAAGCAAACCATCGTTATTTTGAATTTCAGCCACAAGTGGCTAGTACATCGAGCATGGGCTCGTTTTCTGTCTCAAGTATAGCTACACAGAAAAATGTTGCTAACGATACATCTGCAAATTCTTTTGTAGATAATAACAATTGTAATCGTTTTGCCTATGCTGACATGCACGAACAGGATCGTCAACACGTAGATGTTCATTGTTGCGACAAAAACATTTATGAAAACAATCGTCAAAGCAAGAACATGAGTTTTGCTGCTAATGCAAATCAATATTGTGGTAATGTTTGTCAACGTAATCATGAACAACAAAACATGAAACATTTTGCCACGAGCAAATCGTATGGCACGCCGAACGTTAATCAAAATAATTTGTACAGTGCACAGGGCATTACACCTCACAAGCAGGTAACGTTTTCTATTCCACCAACTCCAATCGAACATTTTCGTAATGACGAAATGTATCCACAACGAAATTTAGAACATAATGACAATTCTTACAATGCGTATGGAAATGTACGAGAGCTGGCGTCGCTATTACCAGAATTTAACCCTACGTCCGTAACGTCGCTAAACGCAGGGCAATTTATAAATCGTGTCGAAATTTTGCGAAACGCGTATCGATGGAACGATGAAGTTTTAATTTTCGCCGTTCAGCAGAAAATGCAGGGTGCCGCTAAGTACTGGATCGATTCATTGGAAGTAGTATTCAGATCGTGGCCAGATTTTGTCCGTAAATTTATTAATGATTTCCCAAACGTGGAAAACGAAGCAGACATTCACGTTAAGATGTCACGTACCAAACGTAATGGTGATGAAACTCCACAGGATTTTTATTACCGAATGCTAGCTCTAGGTAAGAGAGGTGGGCTGTCAGAGTCTGCTATAGCACGTCATGTCATTAATGGTATTAATGAACCCGATCTGAAAATGAAAATTTCAAACAACTATTGCTGCTGTAGCGATTTGTTGCGCGATATTGTGACTTTTTGTATGCACAACGAGGTAAAGCAGCAAACGAAAATAAAGTCAAATATAACAACGCCCTTGACTTATCAACGAAATTCTAACGAAAAACGAAATGACTGCACGGTTAAGTGCTATAATTGTCATAAAATAGGGCATTATTCGAAAAATTGTCCCGAACCCCAACGTAAGCAGAGATGTACGAACTGTAGTCGTACTAATGATCAAGCGAAAAATTGTCCGGGTAAACGCAAACAAAAAGAACGTCGTCCGACTGTGAATCTTGTCGGTGAGGGGAAAATGACTTCACAAGAAATCATAAAGCAAATAATTGTCAATGGTACTACAACAAATGCTTTTGTTGATCCTGGAAGTAAATGTACACTTATTCGCAAAAATTTTGCAACCAGTTTGGGCACGCCCGAGCCATGTTCGGTATTTTTAGGAGGTTTTGCTAATGGCGAATATGAAAGTCTGGGTAAATTACGACTCAATATCATTATTGATGATATACCTCATAATGTGGATGTGCTGACTGTAAGCGATGATCTCATATGTGAAAACATATTACTCGGTAGAGATGTTTTGTGCCAAAAGGGTAGCCGTTTGGTAATAGAAGGTGAGTCTTGTCGTTTGGAGAGAATTATGGCGATATGCACTAACGACGAAAAGACTAAAGATGATATGACCAAGATCCTGAATGTGTTAAACAAACATCGAGAAACTTTTGCTGATAGCTCACAGGATTTGGGTGAGTGCAACCTCCTAAATATGGATATAAAACTTACATCCGACATTCCAATAAACGTGAAACCCTATCGATTACCATTTTCTAAGCGGCCTGTGGTAGATAAACTGGTTAAAGAGCTATTGGATGCCAACATAATAAGACCCTCAAATTCAGCATACGCTTCAGGTATAGTCCTGGCAGAAAAGAAAAATAATGAGCACCGATTATGTGTGGATTTTCGGGCGGTAAATCGTATCACAGTTAAAATACCATTTCCAATGCCAAATTTAGAGGAGCAGTTTGCGCAGCTGGCCGGTAATAAATATTTCACGTCACTGGACTTACGAATGGGCTACCACCAAATTAAAATGGAAGAAGCCTCGAAGCAGTACACAGCATTCGTGACCACGCAGGGCCACTATGAATATAATAGAATGCCGTTTGGCCTAGTGAACGCCCCGGCCGTGTTTCAGCGCGTTATGAATTCTTTAATATCCAAAATGAATCCAGGCGAAGTGCTGGCATACTTGGATGATGTGATCATTCCTAGCAACTCTCTTGATCAAGGCTTGCAACGATTAAATACGTTTTTGGAGATACTTAGAGAGGCAGGTTTAACACTACGGCTCGACAAATGTAAATTTCTTGAGCGTGAGATTTCGTATTTAGGACACAAGGTGAGCAAAGATGGTATATCACCTGGAGACAACAAAATAAGCGCCATCATAAATTACGTACCTCCTACAAATATTACTGAAGTCAGACGATTTCTTGGTCTCACCGGATTTTTCCGAAAGTTTGTCGAAAACTATTCGATCATTTCTAAGCCTCTTAACAGTTTGTTACGTAAAGAAAACCAGTTTGTATGGGGTGAGATTCAACAAAAGGCTTTTGAAAAATTAATCAAAGTACTTTCCAGTCGTCCGGTATTGTGTCTTTATAATTTTCACGATAAACACGAAGTACATACCGACGCCAGTGCAGTGGGCATAGCTGGTGTCCTATTCCAGTCATCTGATGGTAAGTCATTCAAGCCTGTTTGTTATTATAGTCGCCATTGTACTCCAGCAGAATCAAATTACCATAGCTATGAGCTCAAAACTTAGCTGTGGTAGAATCGCTTGAGAGATTTCGTATATATGTTTTGGGTAAGCCCTTCCGATTAGTGACCGATTGCTCAGCGATTGCGCAGACGAAACAAAATAAGGAGATGGTACGTAAAATAGCACGTTGGTGGATAAATATTCTCGACTATGATTGTGAGATAGTACATCGTCCGGGTACAAGTATGGGTCACGTGGACGCACTGAGTCGTGCCCCCGACCCTACCTTTTCTCAAATCGGACAGGTCGACCGAATAATGAGTTTAAACATTTCCGATGAAGACTGGCTGTTCACCATGCAGGTGCAGGACCCCGCTTTACTGAATATTGTTTCCGTATTAAAGGGCATGGAAAAGTCACCGCAAAGTAAACAGATCAAACAAGAATATTGTCTGATAAATAAACATCTTTATCGCAAGGAAAACGATAATGTAAGATTTGTCGTACCCAAGTCAGTTCGTTGGAGAGTTGTTAGATCCTGTCATGATGAAATGGGTCATTTTGGCCTAGATAAGACTATCCAACGTATTAGTCAAAATTTCTGGTTCCCGCAAATGCGGAAGTATGTCAAGAATTACATATCGTCTTGTGTAGACTGTTGCTACAACAGAGCAAAATCTGGCATGCCCGAAGGACAGCTATATGTGGACGAAATTGAGCCTGTACCTTTCCGGAAAGTACATATAGACCACTTAGGCCCCTTTATTCGCAGCAAACGCCGACATACTCACGTATTAGCGATTTCAGATGTTTTTACCAAGTTTTTGATCGTGAAGCCCGTAAAATCAACAAAAACGCAACCAGTCATAACGGCACTGACTGAGATGACGAGTTATTTTGGTTTGCCGAAAGTTATCGTATTCGATCGTGGTACCGCCTTTACGTCCAATGCCTTTGAACTTTTTTGTGAGCAGAACCACATCAAACATATAACAACGGGTGTACGCACACCCAGAGCCAACGTTCAGGTGGAAAGGGCCAACGCTATAATATTATCGTTTTTACGAACCGCCACAACAAATAAAGGCGATTGGGACCTTTCCTTAAGGGATCTTCAGTGGAGTGTCAACTCGCAAAAGAATACAACTTCTGGGTTTAGTCCAAATGAATTGGTATTCGATTTTAAACTGATCGACATCGTTCAAAATTACATTATTGCAAGTGCTAATATTGCCCACGAGAAGCAGAAATGGAAGACACGGTTCGATCATAAGCATTCTAAGCCTACTTTGTATAAAACAGGCGATCTAGTGGTCATCGAAAATGAATTTTCAGCAACGGGTGAATCCAGAAAACTTGAGCCTAAATACAAAGGTCCTTATATAATCACAAAAATATACTGAATTTCTTCTTGTCTTCTTAAACCAAATCAAATGAATTAATGAAAGCATTTCCATTTCTAATGAAAAATGAGTCGTGAAGTACATATCGAGCCTTGAGCGCAACATTATCGTAATCGACAATAACCAAACTTTACAGGACAACGTTTTTTCGATTATTTCCAAATGTATGGATAAAATTGAAAACGTTTTATTGCAGTTCGTGATAATTTTGTCCTGGCCAGTGATTGGGAGCAAAAAAATTTTGTATTCTCATATTTGGCACTAGTTATGGAGCTTCCGACAATTTTTTTTTTGATATTAATGGAGGAATTTAAAAAATTTCGTCAATTACGATATTTTTCTTTTTGTGTTTTTTATCTAATAGAAAAAGAAATTGGTGCATTTTGTTTCTTTTTAAATCTGATTACAATTATGTTGCCAAAAGCAAAAAACAACAACATTATTTTGGTAACAAATAGGCATTATAATAAACAATATTATTTCAATATTATAAAGTGTTTTATTAATAATTATGTTAGGTAGTTAGTGGTTTTTGTAAATATCGGAATCTTTTAATTTGGTACGTGATTTCGTATTTATATTTTTATATTTTTCGCAAATATTTCATTTGTCTTTTTTGTTTTTAAATATCTTGCGAAAAATAAATAATGACACGGTTAATGTTTGTTGGTTGACTTTAAAGCTGGATGCCACAAAAAATCAACCACTAAAATTAAATGTTATTTTTTAACTAAATTGGGGCTGCTGAAAACAAATAAAATCCTTGTTAATTTTCATGTTTTTATTTTATCACCTCATAGTTATAGTGTATTGATCGGATAATAATTCACCGAGTTACGGTCCTTTAGATATAAAAAAACATCCGAAAATTCAAAATCGAATATATTCAGTAAATATGTCGTAACTTTTTAATTTTTGTCCGATGATAACAATTTTACGCTTACTAAGTTGGCTATAAAATTTTATTTAAGATACAGGTTTAAGATAAATTTGAATTTTTATCCGATCAACACATAAAAAATATGGCAAATAAATATATCTTTGCAACGGTGTTACATTTTTAAAATTTTAATAAACAGTTCCTAAGATTTTTGGAAATATCATTGTAAACTGCAAAAAAAACATGTTTTTCGCGAATGTGTCGAAAACGCTTCTTAAGAAAAAAAAATGAGTGCCATATTCGTGTTCAGCGACCCTAAATTAGCTAAGAAATGTCTTATTTTAGAGGTTATTTTTTTTTTTGCATAGTGTATATGTATATTACAATAAATATGTGTCGCTTACGATAATTTGTAATTTTTTTTAATGTAAACATTTACTTACGATAAAATCTCAGCCGCCGTATTTTTGAAACTATAAGTAATTTTCATATTTTGACAATTTTAAATTTTGAGCTATGCCATGAAATCTTAATTTCTCAAATAAAAAACGTTTGACCGGATGTCGCTTACGATAATGTTGCGCTCAAGGATCGATATGTATTGAATATTATTCAGTAATGAAAATAAGTAGAATTTGTCAGCACTAAAACTAATGTCGTATGATCAATATATTGTATAAAAAGTTAATACATCAAGTATCCGTTATTATATGAAGAAATAAAAATTATTTCATACTTTCGTGCTTCTCTATAGAAATGGAGTTGTTACACTAAGTTTATAATTTATTTTTATATAAAATGTCAATAAAAATTTAAGTTTGCATAAAACTAATAGTAAGGGTTTTTATAACAAGTCTTAAAATTGAGAATTCTTAAAATTTGTGCAATTGGGCAAATATGCGAGACTTATTTCATGAAGCCCCTTCTCAACTTTTGCGCAAACAGTTAAGTAAATTTGGATGATTGTCAAAAAAAATAATGTAATAAAATAAAGAAATTAAATTTAAAATTTAGCCTGTAGTAAATAAAATAATCGATTGACAAAAAATATTAGCTAAAAATAAATTTTTTTGTAAGTGACTACAAATTGGTGTAAATCTCATGCAGATATCAACCAAAGATATTGCATAGAAGCACGAGTAAGAAGTAAATAAGTAAATGAAAAGAAAATAAAAAAAGCAAAAGAAGTATGCCATGAAGTCAAATCTCTAATGTTTGTGTTGAAAAAACAACTAAATAACTTAAATAAGTAGTTAGTTAGTTAGTTAGTTAGTAGTTAGTAGTCAATTTAAAAGTTATGCAGAGATGGACTACCGCCTATGACATACCTGTGTTAAAATAATGAGTCGGCGACAAAGAAAAAAGTCACTTAATCAACTATATGTGGTTATGAAAAAAGCAGGTTGATGTTAGTTATGAATGGGTCAAACCCTATTTCCTTAAAAATAAAAACTGTGTGTGTATGTCTAAAAATGCCTCAAAGAAGAAAAAAATCCAAGAAATTGTTGTTTACAAAATGCACAATTGCACAGATGAAATTTACGAGGGAAAATTTGGCTTGTTAAATTTGGGCAAATTTAACAAATTTGTGTAAATAAATTTAAATAAATGCATAATTGCAGTTTCCGAGACTTTAGAACATTTTCATGAAAACCTTTATTGATTACAAAATAAAAAATCTTACATTTAAAAATACAGTGAAAGCTCCCATAAGGAGACCATTGTGGAAGTTTTTGTCCGCAAGGTGGAGATGTCCGTTTATTGGAATGAAATCAAAAAATATTATTTTTAAAATTTTATTTCATAGTAATAATTTACTTTAACTATTATTAAACAAAAAAGGGACAAAGTAGGAAAAAATCTAAAATATTTTTTTTGTTATGATTTTGATTGGTTATGATTGCTTAATAAAATATAAAGCATCTAGAAAATTTGTAATTTTATTTAAGGCTTTCGCAGAATCATTAAATTCAATGATTGCAGTTCTATAGTGGACGTTGAGGTTTTGAATAACATCCTGATCTAATGGTTGGCAAACTGAAGTGGTGTTGGGTGGCAAGAACACAATGTTTATATTTTTTAAATTTATTTCTTTTGGGTGTGAATCAGCATTGTCAAAAAACAACAATATCTTTGTTTTATTTTAAAACTTTTCTGTCAAACTGCTCTAACCATTCAGCCATACAATCTGGAGTCAACAAAGCATTCTTGTTGTGTTTCCAAAATGCTGGTAAGTGTTTGATGTTCACATTTTTAAATGCCCGAGGAGCTCAAGCTGATTTTCCAATCACCAATAGTTTTTTCTTCTCTTCTGCCATATTTACGCAAACAAAATGGTGAGCGTCTCCTTAGACAACTTTCCACCAGGACACTTTTCTGAGTTTAATGCCTTTGAAAGATCACAGAAGAAAAGGTCATCGTCATCAGCATTGTAAATGACATTTAGCTCATACCCAGATAATATAGAATACAGTTTTTCCTTAAACTCTGTCACATCTAACTGACTTACACTTGAGGCTTCTCTAGACATGCATCTGAAATTGAAGAAATGCCTGAGAAGTGATTAGGTCGGATTTTTCAGCTATATTTTTGGCTTTGGCTTTAATTATTGGCCCAGATATAGGAACGCTTAGGCTTCTTGCGTGAACAAACCATTCAAAGAACTTTTTTGTCAACAAAAGAATCTTTTCGGCTTAAAAACCTCTTTTTATACCCTTTACCAAAAAATGGTAAAAGGGTATATATAGGTGTGTCATTCCGTTTGTAATTTCTAGAATATTAATAAGCGACACATAAAGTATATATATTCTGGATCCTTATGCATAGGGAAGACGAACAAACGATGTCCGTCTGTCCGTCTGTCTGTACGTGAAATCGGTTTTCCCAAGCTCCCAGAAGAGCTAGAGACTTTGTTCTTGGACTGGTGTGTCAAAAATTTTCCGAAAAATTTTGCTATTGAAAATCAGCAAAATCGAGCAGACGGTTTCAGAGCTGGAAAACTCAAACTCCATTTTCCCATAGAAAATAACTACCGAAAACAAGTTTTTATTACTTTTTTATTAAATTGACTTATTTTATACTTCGGTATGAATAAAATTGGTATTTATAATTAAAAAAAAAAATTAATAATTTAAAAAATTAAAAAAACGTTTCCAGGGTTGGAAAGCTTTAACTTTTTTCATAATAATTAAACATATTTCATGTTTTAGGAAGAAGGCTATTTTCTCAGGAACGGTAAGAGCTATGTAGAACTTTGATCGCTACAACAACAAATACATGAGAATTAAAACTTAAAGGGTGTTCCAAAACGAGCAACGAAAAATGTTAAAATTCCATGTAATATACATACAATTGTATGTACAAATGTACATATGTATATTGACACTTGAAATTTGTAAAATTAGTGTATTTTTATATAGACTACAACAAATAACACTAAAATTAAAAACTTTTAAATTAAAGGGTGGTCCATCAGTTAATGCAATTTTGACTATGTAATTTTGACAAAATGCTATATCTTGGAAACCGTAAGAGTTAACCTCTTGAAATTTTCAAAAACGGTCAAACTAAAAAATCCGAAAATTATAAAATTGCCACAAATTTAAAAAAATCGCCAAAACGAAAAAAATTGCCAAAATGCAAAAAAAAACGCTAAAATTAAAAAAAAAACTCCAATAACCGAAAAAAATCGCCAAAACGAGAAAAACGTGTAAAAACTAAAAATAAATTTCCACAATGACAAAAAAACGCTAAAAACCGCAAAAATCGCCAAAACAAACAAAAATGCTTGCTTATATGAACAAAAATTGTATTCTAAGTAAAAAGTAAAATTTAAGTAAAAAATCTTTCAAGCGACATCTATTGTTATTTCCTTGCATAAGCATTACCAAATGCTGCCAGTCATTTTAACTTGGCAGCACTGAATTTAACACAGCGAAAACAAGGTTGCATTTCATAAAACCAACTTAAAACCAATTCAAAAAGGTTTTTAAGTTGGGTTTAACAAACACAATTTGTTTGGTAAAACCAGGTTTTAGCAGTTGGTTTTAACGTTAAAAGCAACTTTTATTAAAACAATGTCAGTGTGAAAACACTTCTATAAAATTTGTCAAATTTTATTGGCTTAAGTCACCCATTAAAGAAGTAAATACTAATTGACCTCATTTCTTATATTTAAATCCATTAACGTCCCTTTTCACAATGTATGGTTAAGAGTTAATGTGAACTTTAACTGACAGTTCTCCATACAAAACTTGCCGTTAAAGTCCCTGTTAGTTTTTAACCATACATTGTAAAAAAGGTACGTTAATTTGCTGGGAATGAAATCTAAACATAGCTAGTTCCAATGAATATTTATTTCCGACATCAAACCAAAAATAATTAATTCCAAACTCGATTAACTTTTTTAAAATTTTTTGCTGGTTAATTTCGTGGGCATCGATATTTCTGTATATATGTAGATGTTATGTTTGAAATGTAACCACAAATAGAAGAAAATTTTAAAAATAAACATTTTGTGGTGAAATGTACATATACATGTAGGATTTAATTTAAAAACCTTTATTATTTACAGATTTGGTTTATTTATTTATTCATTTCATTTTATTTAATTTTAACAAGTATTTAGTCCATTTATTTATGATTAATTTAAATTTAGTTAAATTCTTAAAATAGCCAATGCCATTATATTTCTTCTTAGTTATTTCTCACTAGTAGTTGCCGCTTCTATATTCTTTTGTGTCCTTTCTTTTCCACGACTTTATAACTAATAATTTTTCTTATATTCTTACCTTTGTCTTCAACTCAACTTATTTCTGTCTTTCTCTTCTTCTATACTATTTCTCTAATTCGTCAATTCTGTATATTGAGAACAAGGTCGACAGGAGTAGGCACCCTACAATCGGCCCTCCTGACGGCAATACGGCTCGGATTGCCACCTTTTCATGTACTCGGCGACAGTAGTTGTCCTATTTGGGCCCTCGTGATAACCAATTTTCACAACTTCATATCTCCCATGGGGTAAAGTACCAACCACCTTATAGGGTCCGAGAAATTTTCCTCTTAGCTTCAACCCGCCTCCGAACTGAGTGCGCTTAATGGCGACTAACTCATTCAACTTGTATTCCGTTTCTGGTTTCCGTTTACTGTTGTAAGTTCTGGCGTTTTCCTTTTGGATTCGTACAATGTTGGCTTTCGCCTCTTTGCGTATTGCGTGTCGATCCGCTTCAAGTTCATCTACCGCCTCATCCATTAGCAGCTCTCTAATATCTGGATACTCAGGCAACCTCATCTCGACGCCCGTTAGCAGCTTGAACGGTGAAAAACGAGTACTTCTCGAAGTAGTGGCGTTCATCAGCATCTGTACACGTCTCACATGTTTATACCACCATGAGGTCTTATCGCCACATAGTTTCGTCAGCATTGGTACCACAATCTTATGGATACGCTCCACCTGGCCATTCCCGCGTGGAACTCCAGTAGTTATCAGCAAGTGCTGAATATTCTCGCTCTCACAATAATCTTTAAACGCCTGTGACGTGAACGCAGCCCCTCTATCGGAAACGATTCTAATCGGGTTACCGAAAACTGCAGATTGCCGTTCCAAACAGTCTATGACAGACTTCGCATCGGTGGATTTTGTTGGGTGGAGCCAGACAAATTTTGTGAAACCGTCTACTACTACGAGCAAATAGTTATAGGACTTCTTGGTAATTTCCATTGGCCCAACATGGTCAATATGGTAAGTCATAAGAGGCCTATCTTCCTTATTTATCGGATTTAAGTATCCTTCCTTCTTGCCGGCCTTAGCCTCGGTGATAATGCACTCGACACAATTTCTCACAATTTTCGGCACCTTCGCAGCGAGTTGTGGTATGTAGTACTGTTTCTCAACTATTTCTCTGGTTTTCGCTACGCTGAAATGACCCTGGTTGTGAGCCATCTTAATCACTTCGTCTTCCATCTGGACCGGTATCAGGATAAGGTCCTTCGCTGGATCCTTAAACAATACCCCGTTTTGCATGAAGAAATCTCCGTATTCTCCGTATTCTAAGACTGCTCTAATTGCTTTGGTGCACTCATCGCTTTCCTGGGCGCTTCTGATCCTGAGAGTCAGACCGCTCTCCACTAACAAACATGCCATTCGGCTTAGAGCATCCACGTGAATCATGCGCTTACCCGGTCTATGTTCTATTTCATAACGGAACTCCTGCAGGAACATAGCCCACCGGGAAATTCGGTCTGGCAAGTCGTTCTTGTTCATCGTCATTTTGAACGCGTTGCAGTCAGTCACTATTTTAAACGGAATGCCGAGCAAATAGACTCTCCACTTCCTCAACGCTTCCACTATTGCCAGAACCTCCAACTCATAAGAGTGGTACTTCTCTTCATACGGTTTCGTGCGGCGACTCATGTATTGAACTGGGTGTAATTGTCGGTCATCTAAGCTCTTTTGCAAGAGAACTGCGCTATAGCCAAACTTACTGGCGTCCGTATGTACTTCGGTAATCGCATCCGGGTCGTACAACTTCAACACAGGAGAGGTCATCAGTGCTTCCTTTAATTCCTGGCAGGCAACTAAATATTCGTCTGTGATCTTAAATTCCACGTTCTTCCGGAGCATATCTGTCAACGGCTTGGCAATAATGGCATAATTATCGATAAACTTCCTGAAATAAGATGTCAGACCCAAAAAACTCTGGATGCTTTTCCGATCTGTAGGAACGGGAAAATTTTTCACGGCTCTTATCTTCGCTTCACCCGGCCTTATCTGACCTTCCTGAATAATATAGCCTAGAAAGTTAACTGATCTCTGCAATATCTGGCACTTCTCCCATTTTATCTGCAATCCGCTGGACGCCGCTTTATTCAGCACTACCACAAGTTTTTCTAAACCATCTCTCATATCCATGGAGGGAATAATGATGTCATCCATATAAACTATCACCGTCTGATTCCGTATAAGGTCTCTTAAAACTGCTGATATAAAACGCGTGAACACAGCCGGCGAGTTACTAATGCCGAATGGTACAAACAGAAATTCGAATTGGCCGTTTTGGGTCACAAAGGCGGTGTACTTCCTAGAAGATTCTTCAATGGGAACATGGAAAAATCCATTTCGGAGATCCAGCGTTGTATAAAAACGCGCTCCCTGCAGTTTGTCCAATACCTCTTCCATTAGGGGCATGGGGAAATTGTCCCTGACTATTTTCTTGTTAAGCCTCCGGTAGTCACAACATAACCTTTTGGACCCGTCTTTTTTCGACACAAGGACAATCGGCGACGCGTACTCCGACGTGCTCGGCTGTACTATTTTCTCATTTAGCCAGTCGTGAACCTGCTTATCGACAATTGCCTGCTCAGCGATTGGTATACGTCGAGGCCGCTGGTAAACAGGTATGTCATCGGTCAAGACGATCTTCATTTTTACCGGACTTTCTGCTGTTCGTCGCGGCGTATACTCGGCTATCTTTTTTACCACTTTGTTTTTTATAGGTCCATCCAAGTGATCCAACTTGAGTCCCACTTCTTTTGTGGGCTCCTCCACATTCAGGCAAATACTGTGGAACTCTTCGAGCAGCACGTTCCTTTCACTCAATTTTTTAAAAATAACTTCTCCTCCAGTAATGGTGATCTGCGCCTTGCGTAACAAACTATTTCCTAGCATGATCGAATGAATAATATCCCGCTCACCAACAACGTAAAAGGTAACCTCAAAGTCTATACCATCTATCCTTACCACTTCGTTGAACCGACCCATCGTGACAATCTCGCTATCTCCAATCCCGTATAATTTAATTTGTTCAGGAACTAGACTGACCTCGCCTAAAACGAATAACATGTCGAACCGTATGATGCAGATATCGCACCCCGTATCAACCAATGCAGAAAATTGTTTCTCACGCATGATAACATCCTTAAATATTAGCCCCGGCCCCTTCCGTACCATATTCGCTTGATCACTTTCTAGCTTGATTTTTCTCTCTGGTCTCTTGGGCGGACACTCGAAAGCGCGATGGCCGAATCTCTGGCACTTAAAACACTTGAACTGTTTTTCAGGGCAGTCCTTTGCGAAATGTTTTTTATCGCCGCATTTGTAGCATCTTTTTTCCTTCTCGTGTACCTCCGGCTTATGCCGATCCACCCTCTTTTCTACGGCTACGGTCTCCTTTCCCTGATATGACGATCTGGGATTTGATCGCGTCTTCTCGTACACCCTTATTTGTTTCTTGAGATCGCTTATACTATCCGCCTGGTAAAGAACCGTTTTGTTGGATTTCGAGTCGGGAATGCCTTCGATAAAATATTCAATAATACTGCTATCATCTAAATCAATTTGGCTGCCCAATTCCATGATGCTGTACAAATACTCAATTAGTGATTCGTTTCTATTCAATCGCTTACTACGAATCTGCCGTATGACTTCGGCTGCAGAAAAACGTGCACCGAATTCATTCTTAAGGGCTTCTCTTAGCGAGCGCCAATCTCGTATGCCCCTCTGGCTCTTTACAAATACCTTGGCAGCGCCTACTAACATCTGTTTTCCGTAGACGAACATTTGGAGCGGTGACCACTTCACAATCTCACCCATTTCCTCGAATTCGGTAAGCCACTGAGTAATGTCAGGTATACTTGTGCCCGAAAACCGCGACAAACTGTCTTCAACATCTCTTAGGGTATATACACCTTTCGCTGTTGGCAAAGTTCTGGCGTCCTCAATTTCGCCCGCCTCCGAAGCACCGACTGCAGCAGTGTCGTCCCCTGACGGCTCATCCGCGTCCATACCGCCTGCACTGTGCCCACTGTCCCCACCGTCGACCCCAAAATGGTCCATAAGTCTTTTCTGAAGCTCTGTCTTTACCCCCTGTGTACCTAAACCTAACTCGGCCAACTTTGCTCTTAAGGCATTCACTGCCAAGCCCTCAATTCCAGCACGATCCATTCCCACCTAAAACCCGCTGACACAATAATACAGAAATTGCAACCGCAGTGAATACAAAAACTTAAACTATGAGAAAAAGATTTTAATTAAAATGATTAGTATTATAAAAATTTAATATAATTCCAGCAAACAATTCAATTTGGATAAAATATGATATTTTTCTTACAATTCTTCAACCTTACTGTTAATTTAATGATCTGTATTTCTTTCTCGCGACTTTTCTGCAATTCAAATCTGTCTACGACTCTCTTCCCGATTCGTTTCTACTTTAACTTCTTTACAACTTAAAATTATTCTTTAACTTCTTTATAATTTTGATTGTTTACAATCTAATTATCTACTTTACTTCTTTAGAAATTATTCACAACTTAATTCATTCCGTCTTTACTTCTTTACAATTTAATTTCATTTACAACTTTCTACTTTAACTTTTTCAACTTTTCTTCTTTAACTCTTTATAATTTTAATTGGTTACAAATCCAATCTTCTACTTTAACTTCTTTACAACTTTAAATTATTCTTTAACTTCTTTATAATTTTGATTGTTTACAATTTAATTATCTACTTTACTTCTTTAGAAATTATTCACAACTTAATTCATTCCGTCTTTACTTCTTTACAATTTAATTTCATTTACAACTTTCTACTTTAACTTTTTTCAACTTTTCTTCTTTAACTCTTTATAATTTTAATTGGTTACAAATCCAATCTTCTACTTTAACTTCTTTACAACTTTAAATTATTCTCTTTAATTTCTTCACAATTTTACAAATTTAATTGATTTCATTTTCACCACTTTAATTCAACTAACCTAATATTTTATTTTAAAATGTTGTCTTCATACTGAACATAAATCAAAATAAAATACTTAGCTTGTCCTTTCGGCCTGCGCGCCACTGTAACTTTATATACTTCTTTTTTTTTTGTTCAATCAGCTTCTGTCGACACGTACGTCCCTTTATTTCGCTGCTACAGCTCAGCCAGCACCACACAACCACTTTTTAGTCACAACTCAGGGTACTTGCAAACACACGCACCATCAGTAACTAAGCTCCCCTTTCGAATTCTTTGCTCTCTGCTTCTGAATCAGCCAGTCTGTACATATGTACATGCATTCATAACTCGTGACAACACTCAATTCTCAACTTCTTTACGTTTATTAATTTACTCGTTGTTTCTGTATTTTGTTTTAGTATTTTTTATTCATACGGCTTGTCCTCTCTTAACTAAAACTTTTGCACTCAGGCAGATGATCGCTTATTTATTCTCGTTTGATTTAAGTTTAGGAAAAAAAAAGTTTTCTTTATGATGCCTCTATTCACAACAACACTACAACGAGTAAATTTTGTATGATCTTGAAACGTCTTTTAACCCTTATTCTTTCATTTTCAAGGTGTTCTTTTCAGGTTTTTTAACGGTTGTCCCTTTTTTCACTATTGGAGTTTTTTTTTCGCAATTTATTTCTTCAAATATGCATAGTTTCTTTATAATTGTAACTGTTTATGCAGACACAATTTTTCACTATTTTAATTGTTTCCAATATACGAACACTAGCTTAATTTCATTGCTGATAATGCAGACAATTTCAAACATATAGGTTATTTAAATTGTAAATTTTTGCGACATAAAACACACATACACACATGGCTTTACTTTAGGTTGTTTAAATTATCAATTTCGATGGTTAACAATATTAGTTCTGTTTATTTTTCGTACACAGGTCTTTTTATGAACCGACTTGTTATTTTTGTATAAAACTTATACCGGCGACAAATTCTTTTAAGTCAAGAAAATCCCGGTTGAGCCCCCATAAATCTGTAGGATTTAATTTAAAAACCTTTATTATTTACAGATTTGGTTTATTTATTTATTCATTTCATTTTATTTAATTTTAACAAGTATTTAGTCCATTTATTTATGATTAATTTAAATTTAGTTAAATTCTTAAAATAGCCAATGCCATTATATTTCTTCTTAGTTATTTCTCACTAGTAGTTGCCGCTTCTATATTCTTTTGTGTCCTTTCTTTTCCACGACTTTATAACTAATAATTTTTCTTATATTCTTACCTTTGTCTTCAACTCAACTTATTTCTGTCTTTCTCTTCTTCTATACTATTTCTCTAATTCGTCAATTCTGTATATTGAGGACAAGGTCGACAGGAGTAGGCACCCTACATACATATGTATGTACATAAATGCACATACATATGTATATGTACATATATATATGTATGTATGTGTATGTTTATTAATTTTCAAATGTACTCTCAATATCTAAAAATCTCCACAGTATTATCATACAATTGCAACAAGTAACAAGTGAAGAAAATGCTGCGTGGTTTATACTCATATTTGATACTAAGTCTTTTAATATTGTTCATATCCAAGGGTAACAAACACTATTCTCAATTGCGGAATTTTTTCGTGTGGATAAATGAATATATGCATTATTATCTTAAAGCAAGAAATATCTATAATCGCAAATCGGTTAATATATTGGTTATATATTGTAGGAGAAGCCTGTAAGTACCTCTCTAGACTATATAATCCAATTGACAAACGTACACTTCACACTAAAAACTAGAAGGTTATTTGCTGAGTACACACATACAAACATACCAGAGTTTTTATTTTCTTTATTATTATATGTTTTGTTTATTAAGAGTATTACAAAACACAAAAAATGAAATTTTCTTCAAATCATTTCCAATGCGGTAAGTAGGCTCGAAAGAGACAACTTCTTGCAATGAAACCCCTTCCTTGGCGTGTTTTTTGATGTATAAACATCTATACGCTAGGGAGTAAAAATCTTTTTCACAATACAATCACAAACTTTGCGTTACCCGCTTGTTCGGAAAAACTGCTATTGACGTTTTTTCTGTAATAAATTCGTCACTCACAATTGGCCGTACATACTTGGTGTACCAATATATTATTATATGAATTCGTTGATCGTATATAAGCAAGCGACCAAAATTCTTTTTCTGTCATATTCTATTGTTTACGTTGAAAAGAAAAATGTATAGAAAACCATAAATCATTAAAGACATTTTTAATATATCATTACTGAGCATTTACGAAGTAGTTCATTATCCAACGTTCAGAGTTCTTTTCATCATAGTATTTTTGTGAATGAAAACTATGACGAATATTCGTCACTGTTTTCGTCAACCGAATGTAAGCGAAATGGTGGCAATTGTATACTTCCAATGTCATCCTCATGTTAAATTCGTCACTCAAACGCACTGCGTAGGTATTGCCGAGCAAGTATAGGTCATTGTGACTTATGAAATCTATCCGCGGACAAGCGGGTAGATCACACCGCTTTATTAAAACGGTGTGAGCTATTTATGTATTAGTGTAATAATACCCCTGAAGGAAACGTGGGGTTAAATGTCCCCAAGTCACCACTTTTGTCGACTATTTTGGTGACATTGTCAACAGAGCGTCTATTAGTATTGTTCTTGATGCGTAGAAAAAATTTTTTCATATACACACAACTATGCTTCTTCTTGTTTTATTGGTTTGTTAAAAACAAAAGTGAGATAAAGCAAAATTTAAAAATTAGTATAAGAAATCAAATTGAAAGGTGAATTTAAATATATTGAACAATAATATAAAAAAATACACAGAAAAAATTTGCAAAAAAGATATAAAATAACAACCTAAAAAAATAAAAAATACAAAATGTTAAAATTAAATTGAAATTTTAAGCGAAAGTGCCAATTATGGAAATTGTTTTACCCTGTGGAAGATTTTGTGCCATCAGTTAAAGATTTGTTATACTTGCAGATTCATTCGGAAGTGTTTGATTTTACTAATTCAGCGAAACATAAAATTTTTGATTAACATATGTCTATTTATTTAACAGAGATGGCAAACAAAATCCATAGTTGCTGGTAATATGCTGAACGAATAAATGAATTAATCCCAGTTATTGTATGTTTTTAATTATAAGTTAAATTTTTTATATATTTGTTTAATAAAATACCAAAATGTGAACAAAATACACAATTTCATTATCAAAGGAGTATACTAGAATAACTAAAATGTGCTAGTGACTATCTGTTTCCAATGTCTTCATGTGGCCCCTAAAGAACTATCTAATCAGTAGTTCCAATGTCAGTAGTTGCTTTTGAATGACACGCACATGTTAAATGTCTATAGCAAAAAGCATTGAGTGGGCTATAATTAGTCAGTCAATAAAACAATAAGAAGCATAGTTGTGTGTATATGAAACAATGTTTTCTACGCATTAAGAACAATACTAATAGACGCTCTGTTGACAATGTCACCAAAATGGTCGACAAAAGTGGTGACTTGGGAACACTCAACCCCAGGATTCCTTCAGGGTTGTTTCTTGTTTACTTGTAAGCTAATAAATGCGTGTGTAATATGTGTGCATGTAGAAGTAGCAACTTTAAACGCTTATAGCTTCCAAAATACTGAACCGATTTTAATAAATTTTATAGATTGTGCACATCTGTACCAAAAAACCTATAAAGCCATATAAATCTTTTTAAAATCGGTGCATTAGTACCAGCGTAAAATGGATTACAAAAAGAATGTTTGCCTATTAATTATATAGATCGATGAGAAAACAATAATATATTACTGGGTTGTGTTTTTTGGTATTTAATAAGTGCTCCTTTGTTGCAAATTTAATTTTTTTAATGAAAAACAACAAAAACAAATCATGTTTTAAGAAATAGCTAGATTAAACTAAAAATTACTAAAAAAATAGCTAATAGCTAAACTCACTTTTCTTCCGGCTAAATGGGATGAAAAATGGATACATTTAGCCAGAAAATGGCTAAGTGGCACAGAAAAATGCGCATTTCCCCCAGCTAAAAAGTCTACTTTAATTTTTCTTATCTTCTTTAGAAAATCATTAATTACTAAAAATATTTCATTTCATAATAATTGAAAATACTGAACCTATACCCGAATAAGAAATTATTCCTGATTAAAAAAAGTCACTATTAAACTTTAATATATTTCAAAAAATTGCGAAGCGCTAGAAGACTGATTGTATTAAAGTATTTATGTATTTAGACCATGTATTTATTAAATTGTTTTCGTTTTTTGTAATATAATAAATTTTGAAAACCCACAGTCGCAAGCTTTATCAAAATTTTTATTTGACTCTTTCCACTTGCATATGAACAATTCTCCACAAACCCCCATAACTAATAATTCCACTACTGGGTTACGATGACAAAGCGAAAACAAAAAAAAAATTGGTAAATTTCTGCATAACAACATACATATATTTCTTATTTCAAGTTTATGACATCAAATTGTTATATTTTAAATGCACTTTAGAAAATTCTAAGCAATTTTGTAACAAGTAAGAGTGCTATATTCGGCTGTACCGAATCTTATATACCCTTTACCAAAGTGCGTTTATGTAGTATAGAGATAAGCACAGAGATATGCAGGTACATAGATATTAATTTTGTGAAAAAATTCATACTTTTTTCTCTAGTGCAACTTTTAGGTTTTTGGCATTATGTTTAATTTGAAGGTTTTTAAATTTTGGCAATTTATTTTGTTTTGCTGATTTTTTTAGTTTTGTCGATTTTTTTTTATATAGGCAATTTTTTTTTGGCTTGGACATTTTTTTCGGTTTTTGGCGTTTTTTAATTTTGGTGACTTTTTTCCCTCTGGCAATTTTTTTGATTTTGAAAATTTTTTTCATTTAGGCGAATTTTTTATTTTTTGGAGATTTTGTTTCATATAGGCAATTTTTCGGTTTTTGGCGTTTTTATTTCTTTTTGGCAATTTTTTTAGTTTTGACACTTTTTCTCGTTTTGGCGATTTTTTCGGTTTTTGGCGTTTTTTTAATTTTGGCGATTTTTTGATTTTGGCGATTTTTTTTCGTTTGGGTGGATATTTTTGATTTTGACGATTTTTTTTTCATTTAAGCGATTATTTTAATTATGGCGATTTTTTTTCGTTTCGGTGGATTTTTTTGATTTTGACGATTTTTTTTTCATTTAAACGATTTTTTAATTTTTACCGATTTTTTTCATAAAGGCAATTTTTTTTTTGTTTTGGCGATTTTTTTTTTTTGGTTTTTTAGGCGTTTTTTTTTTTAATTTTGGCGATTTATTTTCGTTTTGGCGATTTTTTTGATTTTAGCGATTTTTTTTAATTTTTGGCGATTTTTGTTCATTAAGCATTTTTTTGCGATTTTTGCGGATTTTTGTCATTGTGGGAATTTTTTTTTTGTTTTGACACTTTTTTCTCGTTTTGGCGATTTTTTTGGTTTTTTTTTTGGCGATTTTTTTCGTTTTGGCGATTTTTTTGATTTTGCCGATTTTTTTTTCATATAAGCGATTTTTTTAATTTTTGGGGATTTTTTTTATATCAGCAATTTTTTTTGTTTTGGCGATTTTTGTCGGTTTTTGGCGTTTTTTTTTTAATTTCGGCGATTTATTTTCGTTTTGATTTTTTTTTATATTGGCGATTTTTTTTCATTTAGGCGATTTTTTTTATTTTTGGCGATTTTTGTTCATATAAGCAAGCATTTTTGTTTGTTTTGGCGATTTTTGCGGTTTTTAGCGTTTTTTTGTCATTGTGGAAATTTATTTTTAGTTTTTACACGTTTTCTCGTTTTGGCGATTTTTTTCGGTTATTGGAGTTTTTTTTTAATTTTAGCGTTTTTTTTTCATTTTGGCGATTTTTTTCGTTTTGGCGATTTTTTTAAATTTTTGGCAATTTTATAATTTTCGGATTTTTTAGTTTGACCGTTTTTGAAAATTTCAAGAGGTTAACTCTTACGGTTTCCAAGATATAGCATTTTGTCAAAATTAGATAGTCAAAATTGCATTAACTGATGGACCACCCTTTAATTTAAAAGTTTTTAATTTTAGTGTTATTTGTTGTAGTCTATATAAAAATACACTAATTTTACAAATTTCAAGTGTCAATATACATATGTACATTTGTACATACAATTGTATGTATATTACATGGGATTTTAACATTTTTCGTTGCTCGTTTTGGAACACCCTTTAAGTTTTAATTCTCATGTATTTGTTGTTGTAGCGATCAAAGTTCTACATACTCAGCCCCGTAGCTCTTACCGTTCCTGAGAAAATAGCCTTCTTCCTAAAACATGAAATATGTTTAATTATTATGAAAAAAGTTAAAGCTTTCCAACCCTGGAAACGTTTTTTTAATTTTTTAAATTATTAAATTTTTTTTTTAATTATAAATACCAATTTTATTCATACCGAAGTATAAAATAAGTTAATTTAATAAAAAAGTAATAAAAACTTGTTTTCGGTAGTTATTTTCTATGGGAAAATGGAGTTTGAGTTTTCCAGCTCTGAAACCGTCTGCTCGATTTTGCTGATTTTCAATAGCAAAATTTTTCGTAAAATTTCTGACACACCAGTCCAAGAACGAAGTCTCTAGCTCTTTTGGGAGCTTGGGAAAACCGATTTCACGTACAGACAGACGGACAGACGGACATCGTTTGTTCGTCTTCCCTATGCATAAGGATCCAGAATATATATACTTTATGTGTCGCTTATTAATATTCTAGAAATTACAAACGGAATGACAAACCTATATATACCCTTTTACCATTTTTTGGTAAAGGGTATAAAAATATGGCCGCATGTAAATAATTTTTTTCTTCTAATAATGATAATGATATTCGGAGTTACAAAAATCCCTTCATACAATCAAAAACGTATTATAACATTGTCTTAAGTATTGTTATTGAACTCCAAATGAATTATATTCTTAATGTTCTTATGGCGAAATAAATAAATAAATAAAACATCAAAACAACTTCTCCCTTTTTTTGAATAAGCTTCAAAAAGAACTTTTCTTGGCTCTAGTGAAAAAATTGACTTTTGAACATACGCTGTTTACTGAAAACCACAGAATTCATTCAATCTTCAACTTAGATTAAACAATAAGCGAAATAAAATTTCGGAATCGACAAAAAATTCGTACCTCAAGGGAGCTTTAGTTAAAATTTGTATACAAATTTTATTTTAACGTACAGTTCAAACTCCAATAATTTTTGTTTGGATAAGCGCCAAAGAGTTTTGAAAGTAAGAAGCAATAATAATAAATAAATTAATAAAATAAGTAAAAATAATAAATAAATTAAGAAAATAAGTATATGTAAACATATATAACAAATAAAAACAAACAAAAAATAAAAGTCATGTGCCTGTGGCAAAAATTAAATAGATATACTTAATAGTAACAAATCAAAAAAGTTTGTCTTAAGTAGAACAAAACTAAGCAAATTATCTAACATGTGCATAATTAGTAAAGAACAAACGACAATGGCAAGACTGTTGTAAATTTAGAGATGGTAAAATTGAGCTGTCATTACAAAAACGCTTTCAGCAAATTGAAATACGATGAATCAAAACAATTCACATATTCCATTTGCATAAAAGTTACGTATATAAAGCAAAAATCTTCATCAACTGATACCACACACAGTGGACCAAACACAAAAGAAGGTTGATGATGAAGGAAGGTTTGGTGGGATTCGAAAACAGATAGTTGTTCCGTCCTACTACGTGTTTGTCAGAATATTTACAAATAACTTTCATGTTATTTGTTCATTAGCAATTATCACATGTAATTTGGCTTAAAAAGCGATAAGAACTTTAGCCCGTTCAAATCATAAATATAGAAACAAATGAAGTTCGAACAATAATATTTAAAATTAACTATAACAAATATTTACTCATCCATTACGTCAGAAATTGTGTAAGCCATTTTTATACCCTTTACCAAAAAATGGTAAAAGGGTATATATAGGTTTGTCATTCCGTTTGTAATTTCTAGAATATTAATAAGCGACACATAAAGTATATATATTCTGGATCCTTATGCATAGGGAAGACGAACAAACGATGTCCGTCTGTCCGTCTGTCCGTCTGTCTGTACGTGAAATCGGTTTTCCCAAGCTCCCAGAAGAGCTAGAGACTTCGTTCTTGGACTGGTGTGTCAGAAATTTTACGGAAACATTTGCTATTGAAAATCAGCAAAATCGAGCAGACGGTTTCAGAGCTGGAAAACTCAAACTCAATTTTCACGTAGAAAATAACTACCGAAAACAAGTTTTTATTACGTTTTTATTAAATTAACTTATTTTATACTTCGGTATGAATAAAATTGGTATTTATAATTAAAACAAAAATTTAAAAATCTAACAAATCAAAAAAACGTTTCCAGGGTTGGAAAACTTTAACTTTTTTTCCTAATAATTAAACATATTTCATGTTTTAGGAAGAAGGCTATTTTCTCAGGAACGGTAAGAGCTACGGGTCTGAAATTTGGACAGAGTATGTAAAACTTTGATCGCTACAACAACAAATATATAAAAGCTAAAAATGAAAGGGTGTTCCAAAATGAGTAACGAAAACTTTTTAAAATCCCATGTTATATACATACAATTGTATGTATGTGTCTACATATGTATATTGACACTTGAAATTTGTAACATTAGTATATTTTTATATAGGCTACAACAATTAACACTAAAATTAGAAAAATTTTAATTAAAGGGTGGTCCATCAGTTAATGAAATTTTTACTATGTAATTTTGACAAATTGCTATATCTTGGAAACTGTAAGAGTTAAACTCTTGAAATTTTCAAAAACGGTCAAACTAAAAAATTCGAAAATTATAAAATCGCCAAAAATTTTAAAAAATCGCCAAAACGAACAAAATCGCCAAAATGGAAAAAAACGCTGAAATTAAAAAAAAAACAAAAACCGAAAAAATCGCCAAAACAAGAAAAAATGCTTATGTGAAAAAAATCGCCAAAAATTAAAAAAAAATCGCCTAATGAAAAAAAATCGCCAAAATCGAAAAAAATCGCCAAAACGAAAATAAATCACCAAAATTAAAAAAAAACGCCAAAAACCGAAACAAAATCGCCATATAAAAAAAAATTGCCTATATGAAAAAAAATCGCCAAAAATTAAAAAAATCGCTTATATGAAAAAAAAATCGGCAAAATCAAAAAAATCGCCGAAACGAAAAAAAATCGCCAAAATTAAAAAACGCCAAAAACCGAAAAAAAGTCGCCAAAACAAGAAAAATATGTCATAACAAAAAAAAATCCCACAATGACAAAAATCCGCAAAAATCGCCAAAACACAAAAAAATGCTTATATGAACAAAAATCGTAAAAAATTAAAAAAATCGCTTATATGAAAAAAATCGGCAAAATCCAAAAAATCGCCAAAACGAAAAAAAGTCGCCAAAATTGTCTATGTGAAAAAAATCGGCAAAAAATAAAAAAATCGCCTAAATGAAAAAAAAATCGCCAAAATCAAAAAATTATAAAATAAAACGCCAAAAACCGAAAAAATCGCCAAAACAAAACAAATGCTTATGTGAACAAAAATCACCAAAAATTAAAAAAAAAATCGCTTAAATGAAAAAAAATCGCCAAAATCCAAAAAAATCACCAAAAAAAAATCGGCAAAATCAAAAAAATCGCCGAAATGAAAAAAAATCGCCAAAATTAAAAAACGCCAAAAACCGAAAAAAAGTCGCCAAAACAAGAAAAATATGTCATAACAAAAAAAAATCCCACAATGACAAAAATCCGCAAAAATCGCCAAAACACAAAAAAATGCTTATATGAACAAAAATCGTAAAAAATTAAAAAAATCGCTTATATGAAAAAAATCGGCAAAATCCAAAAAATCGCCAAAACGAAAAAAAGTCGCAAAAATTGTCTATGTGAAAAAAATCGGCAAAAAATAAAAAAATCGCCTAAATGAAAAAAAAAATCGCCAAAATCAAAAAATTATAAAATAAAACGCCAAAAACCGAAAAAATCGCCAAAACAAAACAAATGCTTATGTGAACAAAAATCACCAAAAATTAAAAAAAAAATCGCTTAAATGAAAAAAAATCGCCAAAATCCAAAAAAATCACCAAATCGAAAATAAATCGCCAAAAATAAAAAAACGCCAAAAACCGCAAAAAATCGCTAAAACAAAGAAAAAAATTGTCTATATGAAAAAAATCGGCAAAAAATAAAAAAATCGCCTAAATGAAAAGAAACGTCAAAATCAAAAAACCGCCAAAATTAAAAAACGCCAAAAACCGAAAAAAAACGCCAAAACGAGAAAAAAGTGTCAAAACTAATAAAATTGCCACAAAAAATAAAAAAAAAATAAATATATACAAAATAAAAAAATCGCCTAAATGAAAAATATCGTCAAAATTAAAAAAAATCGCCGGAACGAAAAAATCGCCACAACAAGAAAAAATGCTTATGTGAACAAAAATCGCCAAAAATTAAAAAAAAAATCGCCTAATGAAAAAAAATCGCCAAAACGAAAATAAATCACCAAAACTAAAAAAAAAAACGCCAAAAACCGAAACAAAATCGCCATATCAAAAAAAAAATTGCCTATATGAAAAAAAA
Organism: Tachina fera; assembly: GCA_905220375.1. Taxonomy (NCBI): domain Eukaryota; kingdom Metazoa; phylum Arthropoda; class Insecta; order Diptera; family Tachinidae; genus Tachina; species Tachina fera. The sequence continues at coordinate 114,970,207 of LR999964.1, forward strand.
TCGCCAAAAATTGAAAAAATCGCTTATATGAAAAAAATCGGCAAAATCCAAAAAATCGCCAAAACGAAAAAAAGTCGCCAAAATTAAAAAACGCCAAAAACCGAAAAAAAGTCTCAAAAACAAGAAAAAAATGTCATAACAAAAAAAATTACCACAATGACAAAAATCCGCAAAAATCGCCAAAACACAAAAAAATGCTTATATGAACAAAAATCGTAAAAAATTAAAAAAAATCGCCTAAATGAAAAAAAAAAATCGCCAAAATCAAAAAATTATAAAATAAAACGCCAAAAACCGAAAAAAATCGCTAAAACAAAGAAAAAAATTGTCTATGTGAAAAAAATCGGCAAAAAATAAAAAAATCGCCTAAATGAAAAAAAAATCGCCAAAATCAAAAAATTATAAAATAAAACGCCAAAAACCGAAAAAATCGCCAAAACAAAACAAATGCTTATGTGAACAAAAATCACCAAAAATTAAAAAAAAAATCGCTTAAATGAAAAAAAATCGCCAAAATCCAAAAAAATCACCAAATCGAAAATAAATCGCCAAAAATAAAAAAACGCCAAAAACCGCAAAAAATCGCTAAAACAAAGAAAAAAATTGTCTATATGAAAAAAATCGGCAAAAAATAAAAAAATCGCCTAAATGAAAAGAAACGTCAAAATCAAAAAAACCGCCAAAATTAAAAAACGCCAAAAACCGAAAAAAATCGCCAAAACGAGAAAAAAGTGTCAAAACTAATAAAATTGCCACAAAAAATAAAAAAAAATAAATATATACAAAATAAAAAAATCGCCTAAATGAAAAATATCGTCAAAATTAAAAAAAATCGCCGGAACGAAAAAATCGCCACAACAAGAAAAAATGCTTATGTGAACAAAAATCGCCAAAAATTAAAAAAAAAATCGCCTAATGAAAAAAAATCGCCAAAACGAAAATAAATCACCAAAACTAAAAAAAAAACGCCAAAAACCGAAACAAAATCGCCATATCAAAAAAAAATTGCCTATATGAAAAAAAATCGCCAAAAATTAAAAAAATCGCTTATATGAAAAAAAATCGGCAAAATCCAAAAAATCGCCAAAACGAAAAAAAGTCGCCAAAATTAAAAAACGCCAAAAACCGAAAAAAAGTCTCAAAAACAAGAAAAAAATGTCATAACAAAAAAAATTACCACAAAGAAAAAAAACCGCAAAAATCGCCAAAACACAAAAAAATGCTTATATGAACAAAAATCGTAAAAAATTAAAAAAAATCGCCTAAATGAAAAAAAAAATCGCCAAAATCAAAAAATTATAAAATAAAACGCCAAAAACCGAAAAAAATCGCTAAAACAAAGAAAAAAATTGTCTATGTGAAAAAAATCGGCAAAAAATAAAAAAATCGCCTAAATGAAAAAAAAATCGCCAAAATCAAAAAATTATAAAATAAAACGCCAAAAACCGAAAAAATCGCCAAAACAAAACAAATGCTTATGTGAACAAAAATCACCAAAAATTAAAAAAAAAATCGCTTAAATGAAAAAAAATCGCCAAAATCCAAAAAAATCACCAAATCGAAAATAAATCGCCAAAAATAAAAAAACGCCAAAAACCGCAAAAAATCGCTAAAACAAAGAAAAAAATTGTCTATATGAAAAAAATCGGCAAAAAATAAAAAAATCGCCTAAATGAAAAGAAACGTCAAAATCAAAAAACCGCCAAAATTAAAAAACGCCAAAAACCGAAAAAAATCGCCAAAACGAGAAAAAAGTGTCAAAACTAATAAAATTGCCACAAAAAATAAAAAAAAAATAAATATATACAAAATAAAAAAATCGCCTAAATGAAAAATATCGTCAAAATTAAAAAAAATCGCCGGAACGAAAAAATCGCCACAACAAGAAAAAATGCTTATGTGAACAAAAATCGCCAAAAATTAAAAAAAAAATCGCCTAATGAAAAAAAATCGCCAAAACGAAAATAAATCACCAAAACTAAAAAAAAAACGCCAAAAACCGAAACAAAATCGCCATATCAAAAAAAAAATTGCCTATATGAAAAAAAATCGCCAAAAATTAAAAAAATCGCTTATATGAAAAAAAATCGGCAAAATCCAAAAAATCGCCAAAACGAAAAAAAGTCGCCAAAATTAAAAAACGCCAAAAACCGAAAAAAAAGTCTCAAAAACAAGAAAAAAATGTCATAACAAAAAAATTACCACAATGACAAAAATCCGCAAAAATTGCCAAAACACAAAAAAATGCTTATATGAACAAAAATCGTAAAAAATTAAAAAAAATCGCCTAAATGAAAAAAAAAATCGCCAAAATCAAAAAATTATAAAATAAAACGCCAAAAACCGAAAAAAATCGCTAAAACAAAGAAAAAAATTGTCTATGTGAAAAAAATCGGCAAAAAAAAAAAAAATCGCCTAAATGAAAAAAAAATCGCCAAAATCAAAAAATTATAAAATAAAACGCCAAAAACCGAAAAAATCGCCAAAACAAAACAAATGCTTATGTGAACAAAAATCACCAAAAATTAAAAAAAAAATCGCTTAAATGAAAAAAAATCGCCAAAATCCAAAAAAATCACCAAATCGAAAATAAATCGCCAAAAATAAAAAAACGCCAAAAACCGCAAAAAATCGCTAAAACAAAGAAAAAAATTGTCTATATGAAAAAAATCGGCAAAAAATAAAAAAATCGCCTAAATGAAAAGAAACGTCAAAATCAAAAAAACCGCCAAAATTAAAAAACGCCAAAAACCGAAAAAAATCGCCAAAACGAGAAAAAAGTGTCAAAACTAATAAAATTGCCACAAAAAATAAAAAAAAAATAAATATATACAAAATAAAAAAATCGCCTAAATGAAAAATATCGTCAAAATTAAAAAAAATCGCCGGAACGAAAAAATCGCCACAACAAGAAAAAATGCTTATGTGAACAAAAATCGCCAAAAATTAAAAAAAAAATCGCCTAATGAAAAAAAATCGCCAAAACGAAAATAAATCACCAAAACTAAAAAAAAAACGCCAAAAACCGAAACAAAATCGCCATATCAAAAAAAAATTGCCTATATGAAAAAAAATCGCCAAAAATTAAAAAAATCGCTTATATGAAAAAAAATCGGCAAAATCCAAAAAATCGCCAAAACGAAAAAAAGTCGCCAAAATTAAAAAACGCCAAAAACCGAAAAAAAGTCTCAAAAACAAGAAAAAAATGTCATAACAAAAAAAATTACCACAATGACAAAAATCCGCAAAAATCGCCAAAACACAAAAAAATGCTTATATGAACAAAAATCGTAAAAAATTAAAAAAATCGCTTATATGAAAAAAATCGGCAAAATCCAAAAAATCGCCAAAACGAAAAAAAGTCGCAAAAATTGTCTATGTGAAAAAAATCGGCAAAAAATAAAAAAATCGCCTAAATGAAAAAAAAATCGCCAAAATCAAAAAATTATAAAATAAAACGCCAAAAACCGAAAAAATCGCCAAAACAAAACAAATGCTTATGTGAACAAAAATCACCAAAAATTAAAAAAAAAATCGCTTAAATGAAAAAAAATCGCCAAAATCCAAAAAAATCACCAAATCGAAAATAAATCGCCAAAAATAAAAAAACGCCAAAAACCGCAAAAAATCGCTAAAACAAAGAAAAAAATTGTCTATATGAAAAAAATCGGCAAAAAATAAAAAAATCGCCTAAATGAAAAGAAACGTCAAAATCAAAAAACCGCCAAAATTAAAAAACGCCAAAAACCGAAAAAAATCGCCAAAACGAGAAAAAAGTGGCAAAACTAATAAAATTGCCACAAAAAATAAAAAAAAAATAAATATATACAAAATAAAAAAATCGCCTAAATGAAAAATATCGTCAAAATTAAAAAAAATCGCCGGAACGAAAAAATCGCCACAACAAGAAAAAATGCTTATGTGAACAAAAATCGCCAAAAATTAAAAAAAAAATCGCCTAATGAAAAAAAATCGCCAAAACGAAAATAAATCACCAAAACTAAAAAAAAACGCCAAAAACCGAAACAAAATCGCCATATCAAAAAAAAATTGCCTATATGAAAAAAAATCGCCAAAAATTAAAAAAATCGCTTATATGAAAAAAAATCGGCAAAATCCAAAAAATCGCCAAAACGAAAAAAAGTCGCCAAAATTAAAAAACGCCAAAAACCGAAAAAAAGTCTCAAAAACAAGAAAAAAATGTCATAACAAAAAAAAATTACCACAATGACAAAAATCCGCAAAAATCGCCAAAACACAAAAAAATGCTTATATGAACAAAAATCGTAAAAAATTAAAAAAAATCGCCTAAATGAAAAAAAAATCGCCAAAATCAAAAAATTATAAAATAAAACGCCAAAAACCGAAAAAAATCGCTAAAACAAAGAAAAAAATTGTCTATGTGAAAAAAATCGGCAAAAAATAAAAAAATCGCCTAAATGAAAAGAAACGTCAAAATCAAAAAAATCGCCAAAATTAAAAAACGCCAAAAACCGAAAAAAATCGCCAAAACGAGAAAAAAGTGTCAAAACTAATAAAATTGCCACAAAAAATAAAAAAAAATTAAATAAGTATATACAAAATAAAAAAATCGCCTAAATGAAAAATATAGTCAAAATTAAAAAAAATCGCCAAAATTAAAAAACCGCAAAAAAACGCCAAAACCAAAAAAAATTGCCTATATGAAAAAAAGCACCATATTAAACATAATGCCAAAAACCTAAAAATTGCACTAGAAAAAAAGTATGAATTTTTTCACAAAATGAATCTCTGTGCTTATGTATGTATCTCTATACTACATAAACGCACTTTGGTAAAGGGTATATAAGATTCGGCACAGCCGAATATAGCACTCTTACTTGTTCTGGCTTGTATTTATATTTCCAGATTGCCATTGTGATTGAATCAATATTTTGTTCTTTGAAATTTTTCCAGCTTAAGTTTTTCCAATGTTGAATATTTAATCAAAAATAATTTAGTTCTAAGCCTTTTTATATTCTTATTTAAACTAAATATAAATTTCCTCTTTCCTAATTCATGCACTGACATTTCTCTTTTTAACTCTAAATGTCTGATTTATTTTAAGTGTCCGCTTGTTGGAAATTTTTGCCCAATTTTTGCTTATTTATTCTTGTCAGCCACCGTGCATTGGAGCGTCCATTTTAGGGAATGTGTATTGTTAAGGTTTATGAAATTGGTTCTAGAAATAAGAATTGTCCGTTATAAAGAGATGTTCACTTATAAGAGCTGTCCGCAAAGAGAGCTTTCACTGTTATATTATTAAATAAAGTTAAAGGAAGTATGTATATACAATAGTAATCATAATACGAGTAGTATATTAAAAGTAATAACAATAATAATAATAAAGATAGGATATAACATGTAACTCCATGTTCTGTATGACAATAAAAAATTAATTGCACATAATCATAATTCATAAATAGTGCATTTGCAACTATGTCCAATTTATTTCTCTAATATAAACAAACTTTTTTTTCGTTAAAAAAATTACCAGCTGCAGCAAAAAAATATTAGGGCCTGTTCATCTAAATGCGAACGATAGATTCCATCGATTATTTATATTGAAAATAAGAAAATATTTTATTTTTTTGTTTTTGTTTCTAATACACATTTTTGATCGAATCTATCGTTCGCATTTAGATGAACAGGCCCTAAATTTTTCTTTTTTTAATATTTTTACCCAGCCGTTTTCGCAATTCATTACATGTAATTTTTTATTTATTTTATTTATTTATGTCTTCTTTGCTTTTAATATGAAATAACTTCAAAGTTAATACTTTTTTCTTTCAATTCTATAGCAAAACGTGCAGCTCCAACTTTACTATAATATTATAAATTGACGAAAAAAAATCAAAAAGTTGTTATCAAATTGTGCTCATTAAATACTTTAAATAAATCGAACGTACATGCGAAGTTAAAAAGATTAAGAATTCACACTCTTCAACTACTAAAATTGCACAATAATCAGGTGGGGTAGCACCTATAAAGCTTCTTAGCTTAAAATATAAACAAACGAAGAAAACGGCTGAGCCATACAACACACTTACATTTAAAACTTCACCAACTTAAAAAAAATAACAAACAATAGTAACATTCACTTACAAGGACTAGAGAGTCAAACATACAAACAACTCCACATATTCAGGACCAACTAGTTCAAGAACTGAAAAAAGCAGGAAATGGCTGGAAAAACGAACAAAAAGAAATTGCTTAAAATATTTCAAAACTGCAAACAAAATAGCGATTGTTAAGGAAAGAGAAACGGAAAAGCTTCAGGCTAGAAAAATTAAGTTTTCAGTAAATGGACGATTGTGCAACGTAAATGAGCGATGGCCAAAGTTTTAAATCATAAAAAACATCATAAAATAAATGTAGCAGACCATCGTCATCATCATTGTCAACATCAGCAGCAGCAGCAGCTACAAACACAACAAATAGAACAACAGCAACTACTAGCATCAAAACAGCAACAAGAACAACGACAAACACAAGCAACCACCACAAATCAAAAGAAGAATGACGGGAATAACAAAAAACACAACCACTACAACAAACATGTCAAAAACAACTACTACAACAAAAATTACAATGAATTTATCAAGTGCTCCAAAATGCAGCAACATGTTGATAATGGCCACAAGCCACATTTCCACAATAGCAAAACAAATATCCAACAGCTAACATCCGTTCCCACATTTATTATTTTAAAAAATCGAATTTCAAAAATCAATAACTCACGCCATGTCAACAGCACATGTTTGCCCTCATTAGCCCCACCTTTGGCACCATCACCATCACCATCAACATCAACATTACCACCGTCAACAACATGTTCCTACTCATCGGTTCCCCTAGCACCACCCTCAACGACTGCTCAAACATTAACTGATTCATGTCGCTCCTCATCGTATCTTAACCTGTCATCTACATACTCAACCTATTCAACATGTTGTGTCTCAACCTACAATATGTTTGCCGCTTATGCCGAAGCTGCAACACTGCAACTGAAGCGTAAAACTCAATTTAATAAGCTGCTGCATGTCAGCAGCCATCCTTCTGATATGCGTAGCATTTGCTTTTTAATTCTGATGGCCTTCTTCTACTGGGGCGTTATGATACGAGCTGCTGTAGCCACAAATTTAACCACTACACAAGCGCCAACTGTAACCACTCATGTGGAAGAGTTAAATGCTAGCAAAGCAATATTTAATTCCAACTTAACAACCACCCACAATGCAGGCAGTACTGTAGAAGCTTTAGGCTTGCATAACGATGATAATGCATTGTTAGTCAACAGTAGTTTAAAGCTTCCCGTTTTTCTACTCCATTCCGACGATACTCTAAATAACTATCAGCGACGCCTGTTAATGCGTCGTGAAGCAGCCAATGTGCCTGATTTTGATGATGATGATTCCAGCTACCACGACGACGAACTTGATGAATATGAGATGTTAATTAATAATAAATCTGGTAAGTAATACAAAAGCAATACATACAAAATATAAATAACTTTTAAACAATTTAAAAGGCCGCTAGATTTTCAATAAATACTCGTAACATAATGCTAAGCGTAACATTAATCCCCTTATCTTGGTTGTCGTACTCGTATTTTGATTTTTACATCGACGTTTTTGTAAAAGATTAAATAAGACTTCAAGAGTTTTTCTTTAATCTACTACTAAAGTGTTGTAGACGAAGTCGAAACACGCCAACCACAGTAAGGCAGAATAACTGGTCAGGTTTGTATATCCGTGTGTAATTTCCACAATATTTATATGCGACATATAGAGTATATATATTCTGGGTCTTCATGAATAGGGAAGACAAATAAGCACCCAGTTGGTATTGGACTGGTGTGTCAAAAATGGTCCGAGATAGTATTGAAAATCAGCAAAATCACAAAGCCTGTTTCGGAACTTGAAAGTTGAAAATTTTTCTTTGCATATAAAAGTAACTATCTAAGACAAATTTTTTTAATAATTTAACCTATTTTGTATGACATATAGAATTGAATAGGTATTAAAAATCAAAATAAATAAAAAATCGCTTCCAGGTTTGGAAAATTTAAACTATTTTCGTATATAACAGTAACCTTCTAAAACTAATTGTTTATTTTGCACTATAAGTTAAACATATTTTATATTTATAGGGAAAATTTTTAGTAAAATACAGGGTGGCCCAGAAAGACCGAAGTGGTGTAAATTCCTTATAACTTTTTATTTAAGACATATTTTTTTAATTTTTTGTTTTTTAAATACAGTAAATTTATGGGGAATATTTTTAGATTAGTTGTTAAAAATGATATCCCGCAAGTGGAGGCCATTTTCTGCATCGCACAAATGATCTCTTTTCAACACATTTTCCATGACCTTTCGCAAAACTTCCGGTGTTATGTTGTTAATTTCGTCTGGAATATTGGTTTTTAATTCCTCAATAGTCCTAGGCTTATTAACATAAACTTTCCCTTTTAAATAACTCCAAAGGAAACAGTCTGGAGCGGTTAAATCCGGGGAACGCGGAGGCCAATTAAAATTGCTTCTACGCGAATTTATTCTTTCCCCAAAGATGTCACGTAAAATAGCCATTGTGGCCCTCGGAGTGTGCGCTGTGGCTCCATCCTGTTGGAACCATATTTGCGGATGGTATTCCACGGCTGGCCTTACAAAATTTTCCAACATGGCCCGATATCGATCACCATTGATGGAAATGGCGACATCTCTTTCATTTTCCAAAAAATATGGGCCAATGATCCTTTCTGAAGAAACACCGCACCAAACAGTACACTTAACTGGGTGTAATTGTCGTTGATGAAGTACTCTCGGGTTTTCCTTAGCCCATATCCTAAAGTTTTGCTTGTTAACAAACCCATTTAATTGGAAATGGGCTTCGTCACTCATAAATAAGTTATGAATAATGGAAATGGAAAGAGCACATTTGTGCGAAGCAGAAAATGGCCACCACTTGCGGGATACAATTTTTAATAACTAATCTAAAAATATTCCCTATAAATTTACTGTATTTAAAAAACAAAAAATTAAAAAAATATGTCTTAAATAAAAAGTTATAAGGAATTCACACCACTTCGGTCTTTCTGGGCCACCCTGTATATCAGAAAAAAACTAAAAGGATGATTCCAGAGTTGTATAATTTAAGTTTTTTGTATACAAAATTAGCCAGGTAAAATTAATTTTCTCTTTTTCTCTAAAAAAAATGTCATTAGTGTTCTAGAAAGAAAAATTTGGAATACAGTTGCAGAGTTGTGTAGCCTAGACTTTTTTTGGTATATAAAAGTAAATAAATAAAATTAGTTAGTGTTTTTATGGGAATTTTTACAATTTAAGTTTGAAGTTTTGTAAACGCACTAATAATCCCAAAATTATATTTTACTTATTCAGTAAAATATTTTTTTTAATAAAATACATTGAAATTGATTATTGAGGGGTTTAGCTGGATCCTATGCGCATTTCACTGTTGCTAATGCAGATCATCAGGGAACCTTTACCCAAAGTTTCTTAGAACAACTAGAGTCATTATGTTATAAACTTTCATTTAAATAAATGAGAAGCTCAACAACAAATAACAAAGTTGAAACAAGAACTCAATAATCAACATGTTTTTTATTTTCTTACTTTACCATTACTACAATAGCTGACTTTTTTTCAGCATCAAATTGTAGATATAAAGAGTATGTAAAAAGAAAATAAATGTAAATAACAACAACAGCTATTCAAGATAGAGTGTTGCCACACAAGTATTTTTTTGACCGGGTGCCGTCAAATTAATAATTAGTGTTTTTATGGGAATTTTTACAATTTAAGTTTGAAGTTTTGTAAACGCACTAATAATCCCAAAATTATATTTTACTTATTCAGTAAAATATTTTTTTTAATAAAATACATTGAAATTGATTATTGAGGGGTTTAGCTGGATCCTATGCGCATTTCACTGTTGCTAATGCAGATCATCAGGGAACCTTTACCCAAAGTTTCTTAGATTATTAGTGCGTTTACAAAACTTCAAACTTAAATTGTAAAAATTCCCATAAAAACACTAATTATTAATTTGACGGCACCCGGTCAAAAAAATACTTGTGTGGCAACACTCTATCTTGAATAGCTGTTGTTGTTATTTACATTTATTTTCTTTTTACATACTCTTTATATCTACAATTTGATGCTGAAAAAAAGTCAGCTATTGTAGTAATGGTAAAGTAAGAAAATAAAAAACATGTTGATTATTGAGTTCTTGTTTCAACTTTGTTATTTGTTGTTGAGCTTCTCATTTATTTAAATGAAAGTTTATAACATAATGACTCTAGTTGTTCTAAGAAACTTTGGGTAAAGGTTCCCTGATGATCTGCATTAGCAACAGTGAAATGCGCATAGGATCCAGCTAAACCCCTCAATAATCAATTTCAATGTATTTTATTAAAAAAAAAATATTTTACTGAATAAGTAAAATATAATTTTGGGATTATTAGTGCGTTTACAAAACTTCAAACATAAATAAAATTAGTTTTTAGGGTTCCGTACACCAAAGGTGAAAAAAGGAACCCTATTGTTTTCGCTACGCTGTCCGTCTGTCCGTCACACGGTATTTTCTCAGGAACCGTAAGAGCTACGGACCTGAAATTTGGACAGGGTATGTAGAACCGTGGCCACTACAACAAAAAATACATGAGAATTAGAAATTAAAGGGTGCTCCAAAACGAGCGAAGAAAAATGTTAAAATCTCATGTAATATACATATAATTGTATGTACATACGTATATTGCCACTTGAAATTTGTAAAATTAGTGTATTTTTATATAGACTACAACAATAAACATTAAAATATTAAAAAATTTAAATTAAAGGGTGGTCCATCTGTTAATGCAATTTTGACTATGTAATTTCGAGAAATTGCTATATCTTGGAGAGGTAAACTCTTGAAAATTTCAAAAACGGTAAAACTAAAAAATCCGAAAATTATAAAAAAGCCAAACCGAAAAAAATCGCCAAAACCTGAAAAAAATCGCCAAAAATTTAAAAAAAATTGCCAAATCGGCAAAATTAAAATAGAAAATCTAGCACTAAAATAAATCGCCAAATTCGAAAAAATCTTTTAAATGAAAAAAAATCGCCAATATGAAAAAAACGCCAAAAACCGAAAAAAATCGCCAAAAAGGCAAAAAATGCGCCAAAACCAAAATAATTGTTTGTGTGAAAAAAAATCGCCAAAATGAAAAAAAATCGCCAAAATTAAAAAAAAAATCGCCAAATTTAAAAAAAAATAGCCAAAAAGAAAAAAAATCGCCAAAATTTAAAATAAACGCCAAAAACCGAAAAAAATCCTCAAAACGAAAACAAGTGCCAAAACTTAAAAAAATCGCCAAAACCAAAAAAAATCACCTATATGAAAAAACGCCAAAATTAAAAAAATCGCCAAAATAAAAAAAAACGCCAAAATAATAAAAATTGCCAAAATTAAAAAAACTTCAAAAACCAAAAAAAAAATCGCTAAAACGTGAAAAAGTGCCAAAACTCAGAAAGCGCCAATAAATTCAAAAAATCCCCAAACTAAAATAAAACGCTTAAAACCGAAAAACCCCAAAAACGAAAAAAATGCCAAAACTATAGTTTATGTTGTTCGTATTGAATTACATATCTCGTGCCCGTACGGAACCCTTCGTGCGCGTGTCAAAGTCACACTTCACTGAATTTATTTTGTTTCGTTAATTAAATATATTTTATATTAAAGAAATAAAAAATTAGTATTAAGAATCAGAAAAATCAAAATCAACATCCAGAGTTGGAAAATTTATTTATTTTTTGTATATAAAAGTAACTAAATAAGACTTATAATTCTTTTCTGTGTAATTAAATATATTTCATATATTAGGAATGTCTTTACTCAAGAGTTTTTTATATCTCCAATTTTTGTATGAAAATGTAATTGAACTATAAAAATGGGCACTCATTCATTAGTCTTACAAAGCTTTGGATATGTTGCGTACTATGCACAAATGTATTTTTGCTTTAGGATGATTACAGCTGTTTTTTTTTAAGGGATGTTTATTATTTATTGTATCTTCAAATTTGAACTAACAATAAGTATTCAAAAATTAAATCTAAAATATAATTATTAGGCCCAACCAATATCACACATAAGCTAAGTGATAGTTACAAATAATACATACATATGTAAGTAGCGATGTGAATCGAGTTTTGTTAGATTTTTGCCAGCGTATTTTGCAAATTCTTCAGTCGCTAGTGGCATATTTAAATCACGGTATATATATATATGTATATTTGAATTTTTGATGTACCATGGAGACGATGTTATCAAACGTAAAATTTTGTTTTGCCATCGAAGCTGAAGCAGTGCCCCATAGCTGAATTCCGTAGCATATATAGGCTTGAAAAGCGACGTGTATATTAAAAGTTTGCAATCTAGACTGAGGGGTTGAATTTCTACCAATCAGACAATGTACACAGAAAAAATTATTGTTGAATTTTTTTAATTAAGTGATTGCTTAGAAAAAATAATACTTTTGATTAAAATTTTAATTGAATATATGTTTATTTTAATTGACTTTGCTGCTATAACAAAAAAGTGCTATCAACAGAGCTTAACTCAGTATACTCTGAAATGGGTAACAATTTTTACATATTAATTGTATGTAAATAATGTAACGTTTGTTTTTATGTATGAAAATCGAGCTGTTTTTTGTAGTATGCCACATTGTTTTGAAAAAATATTTTCAATTAAAATACTCAATTAATCTTTTAATTGGTTTTGATATTTTATATGGGAGAAAAAACTACTCAGCTTAAGTTTTTTTTTGATTCGTAGTAATTTTGACATAAGTTGAATAAAAATTAAATATGAAAATAAAAAAACAGAAATTCATTTTGTTCCCTTTTGTTGAGAAATAACAAGACAATAATGATAAAAATGCAAGCTTATAGACCAAATGTGGATGGTAAAGTTAGTACATTGGCGGTATTAGGGGTTCGATGCAAAAGGTCTTGCGTAAGTACATATGGAAAACATCGAAGCCTTTCTTTAAAATCCAATTATAAAATACACACAATTCAAAGAAAGGCTACGACGATATTCTGCATTTACACTTACGCAAGACTATTAAATCCGGATGCGGCCATTGTACGATTTTCCTCCATTCAAACTTCAAAAGCCATGCGATGCATCAGTTAGGTTTTTGGTACAATACACAAATGTTTCCATTTTTTTAATTTTTTATATGAAGATACATACATACATATGTATGTACATAAAATTTTTTGTTGTTTTACAATTTTTATATTTTTATTCTCTTAGATTTTTTATATTTCAATTACTATTTTAACTGAATCTATAAAAAATTTTAATTAGTTATTTAATTGAATCCTAAAAAATATTTCAATTAATTTTTTAATTGAATCTTCAAAAATATTTCAATTAAATTTTATTTTAATCTTTAGAAAACCATCACTTAAATTTTTAGATAATGCAATATATTTTTAATTGAAAAAACCAAAAAAATTTTTAATTAAAATGGATGAGTTAATACTACAATTTTCGTGATTGGTTGAAAACTAATTAATTTTTTAACTGAATCTTTGTTTTTTTTTAATTGAATCTTGTTTTTACTTTTTTCTGTGTACCTGAATTAATTTTATTAGTTTCATTTGTGTTAGCTTAGAATCGATGTGTTGTTGCCATGTAAGCCGTCGATCAAGGTGTATACCAAGGTATTTTACATGTGAATGTTGAGGAACAATTTGAATATTTATTCTAATGGGGGAACAAGTATTTTTTCGTAGGGTAAATATTACAGGATGCGTCATCAAGGTTTTTGTGCATATTAAGGCATGATGTATTGGCCACAAATGTAGAAGTATGGATACTACTGCTCACAGGCATATCGCAAGTATAAATCAAATACAAAACTGGCCCCAGTATTTGTATTCCCCTGTGGCATACCGGATGAGATAGTTTTAGGCATACTCATAAAGTCTTCTTCTATAGTCAAATAGTCAAATTATGGGAAATAATGTAACTTTCCAAGAGATTTTTATTTGTAGGTAAGTCTTCAATATTAAAATTAGGCCTTCATACCACACTTTCAAATGTTTGAGAAACGTCAATAAACAGCGCAGAGCAATACTTTTTTTCTTCAAAAGTTATTCTTATAAATTGAACCAATCTATGAGTTTGTTCAATGGTGCTATGCTGACTTCTAAAACCAAATTGGTGGTTCGGTATACACAAACTACTAATTAGAATTGGGAACAATTTTGTCCTAAGCAGTTTTTTGAAAAGCTATAATTTAAAGGACATATTCCCTTTCATTTATCTGAACAAAATCGAAAAATTCTGTGGGAATGTTTTAGATAATTGAAACATTTTAAATCTGAGTTATACATACATATGTATATTATTAACTTATATAGTGCATTATTGAACATTGGCATTTAAGGTGTTGGTTTACGTGGCTGCCTACTACACGCAGGCATTCAAATATAATCTAAATGATTCCTTTTTGAAAATCGAAGGGTACTTTAAATATTAATTTGGTATCTTTGAAAAAGACTTAAAAAAATGTTTCATTTTCTTTTCGGAAGCACCACTCTTTTGCAACGGTGCTTTGGGAAATTCTATTTTTTTTAAATGTATTTTTTGAAAACATAATTTCTGAAAATGAACTTTTGTTAATACATAATTGCTCAAACCAAAACCTATTGTAGTCATACAAACATTGTTGGTAATTTCTAAAACAAATAGACAATGGGTAGTATGACTTAAAAAAATTATTTGCTTTTTGCTCAAAAATTTGTTTTAAAACCACAAATTTGTTGTGTTTTTGGTTTTTTTTAAACAAATTTTTAAGTAAAAAGTAAAGGCTTTTCTTATTTATACTACCAAATGTGTTTTGTCGAAATAGCCAACAACTCATGTAGGTTCACGACTCCCACAATAGGTTATTCATTGAGCAAATATTCCTTTTAACTTCAAGACTAATTTCGGGTAGCCATTTTATTCTTATGGAACAAATGACTGGATCTAATGATATTAGCAAATATTCCATTAGGTTTATATTTCGAGCTTATTATTTCACACTATATTTCAGATTCTCAGCCATTAAACATAAAAAAACTTTTCCTTTTGACCTCATATATAAAAAAAACAAAGTATGTACATACGTATTCAATAAGATATTCCTTTGTACGAAAGTTCAATGAATTGTAGCAAATATTTTGTATATGTGTATGTATATGCGCATATACGTAGCTACATATATGTGTATGCATGTTTTAAGTACGTATGTATGCAGATATTCAAGAAATAAAGAATTTTTGAGAGAGAAAAAAACGAAAATAGGATTATTGCACATAACACATTTAGACAATAAATAACATAAAACAATGGACAATAAAAGGATTATAAAGTTTTTGCTTACTCGTAGATAAATAAAGAAGCTTACGAACAGTGATACATCTGTAGCTTATTATTAAATTTTGAACTATACACAAATAGTTTTGGTGCAACAAAATGTTTTAAATCTGAAAATTGAGAACAGAGCTTCACTTCGGTATCTTCAAGAATTTTCAAAAAATCCGTGATAATTTTGTATACATTTCATATAATTTGACTTTGCTTAAAAAATCAAAATGTCCCCCAAACAATTCTATAACCAATGACAACGAGTTTAGCATTGGTTGAGTCGTTATGTAAGTGAATTTTTAAATAAATGTGTTAGTATTCTAGACTCTCTCATCACTTGTGTTTTTTTTAACCACCGACTAAAAAAAGGGGTGTTGTAATTTTGTAGTGTCTATCTGTGCATCTGTGTGTCTGTCCGTGTCTACGGACCAAACGGCTGGACCGATTTTGATTTAGTTTTTTATTTGAAAGGTGACTTGATTTGGAGAGTTCTTAGCCATGTTTTAAGAAAATAAGTCCAGCCGTTTAGAAGATATCGCATCTTCTCCAGGTATATTCGGGGGTTTTTTTAAATTTAAAATTTTTGTTATTTAAATATGGATTCGAAGTTCAATGAGAAATAGTAATATATCATAATCAAATGAAAACAATAATTCTTCAATGTAGAAGAAATGTCATTTTCATTGGCACATACATACATATGGGGCATTTCACAAAAAATCAAACGGTTGGAATTTATTAATTAATTTATTTCCACAATTTTGTGATGTTTTCTAATACTTCTTAAATTTGGAAATCTTTTGATCACTCGTTCCAAAATATATAAAATTTTGAGAATATCACTTTTTAGTTATTTTGTACATAACTTCCTTCATAATGGTTAAAGTTTAAATGTGCTTGTGAAAAAAGAATAAACTAGAAAAATAATTTCCAAGAAGTTTTGGATTTGAAATTTTAAATCGTGCTTTTGAAAATTAGTGTGACTTTCGATTTTTTTTTTCGTAATTTCAGACTTCTATTCACCCAACAACTTTCACCGCAAATTTATAGAGGACAATCAAAAATTCTCGTCTGCGTATTATATAAATAAGCAAACGACAATTTTTAAATTGTCTTCAATAAACTGGCAGTTAAGCCTGGTCCAGTAGTGGGTCTTCCATTACTAGATAGTATTTTTGATTTTTTAAAATTTAAAAAAATTTTTCTATAATTCTATTTACGTACCGATCTTGGACAATTTGTTCGATTTTTTCAATACATATTAATAGATGCTAAAAATAAGTAAATTTTTAAAGTTAATGGAGACAAACCTTAATGCCTTTTTGGCAATATTGTTAGCCAATTACATTGCACTGCAACATGCATAAGGCCAATATTTGGGTTTCATACTTTAATATTATTTAATAGGTTTCAAATAAATATGTACAATCAACTGAATGTACCTTACCATAGTAAACGATGCAGCAGGGCTACGAGTCCAATTACTGACCTACGTGAACGTTTAAGCACAGTGAATTAAGCATAGTAGTGTGCTGGCATAACATACTCAATATCAACATATATGTATATATAATATAATATATATAATATAATATACAATAATATACCATTCACTTGAACATGAACTGAATAAAACTAAGAAGATAAGAACACAAGTTAGAGTGTACGTATGGTTCTATTTTTCTACTTCTTTTACATTATTGAATTGATGTGAGTAAAATTCGTCGAAACTTAATTATGGTTTTTACAAAAACAAAAATCGAAAGACTCTCATTCAAGTATGAACAAAATTTCCTCGTGAAAATTTATTTATTCCTTTTCTCCTATTGTGAATAAAGCAGGGACGTATTACCATTGATTTGAAACATAATTTTGCTTCGTACGACTTGTTATACATGCTTATGTTTTACATAGCAGCAACAAAATATTATGATGTATCATTAAGCTGGATTTTTATATAAAAATTAGATGAATATAATAAAACTCTTAAGTAAAGATCTTTCTAAAATATAAAATATGTTTAATAAATAAAGATAAAAATTTTAATTTTACATACCATAAACACAATTTCCAGCCCTGGAATCATCTTTTTGATTTTTGTTGATTTTCAATACCAATCTATTTCGTTTTGGGTCATTTGATATATTTAACTAGTAAACAAAAAAATTCGTTTTAGTTAGTTACTAATATCCAGCGAAAAAAAATTAATTGTCTTACCCTGACACCATCTTTTTGATTTTTCTTATTTTCAATACCAGGGAGCTAGTTCCTGCATTC
This sequence comes from Tachina fera, assembly GCA_905220375.1. Taxonomy (NCBI): domain Eukaryota; kingdom Metazoa; phylum Arthropoda; class Insecta; order Diptera; family Tachinidae; genus Tachina; species Tachina fera. Next base: position 114,987,931 of record LR999964.1, read on the forward strand.
GTAATGGAAATTGTATTCGAATAGAAATTAATTTCGATAATTTCGATGATGTCACTCGATATCCCACGAATCGAGTTTTTGTTTCATTGTTGAAAAAAGGCAAATAAATTAATTTCTTCACACTGAATAAATAGTAACCAAAAACATATGTTTGTATGTATGCAAAAGCATATGTGTGTATGTGCATGCATACATACATACACTGTTTTAATTTTTATTTAATTAATAACTTAAAAACAATTAATTATTGTAAAGTTAGAGAATAAAGCACTAGCAACATTTTCGATTCTTTTACTGGTTGACCAGAAACAGTTAATTTGTTATTTAGATGCTCCCAGAGTTGGTGGATTTTTTATTTTCCCTGACAACGGTTGGGAGTATTTTTTATACGCACATATGGGCAGACATACATATATACTTACATACTAAAGACCTGCATAAGACATCTTATAAGAACTTTTTAGACATGAGGGCAATTTCAAATGCTTTACTACAGGGATATCTTCTGAAGCAAACGCTAATACATTTGTTTAACTTATTGCAGTTATCAGAGTAAAGAAGAAAATAGTTCGTGACTGAAAAATTTGTGGTGTTTGTGCTTTTTTCTCTCATTAGTGCGTATACAAACGTCATGTATGTACATACACATGTACCTTCATAATTTGTGTATGCTCTACTATTTTTCTGCGCACATACAAACGCACACATGCATTTACATGAGCTGAGTGCGCTTGCTTTAAAAAACCTTCCTTAAACGCAAACATAATAGCTTACCATCTAAATCTTACACACACACACACAAACGTACAATATGCAAAATAACAAGCATGCATGTACAAACAGTACTTCTTTTCATTGTTTGTTATTAACAAGACGTCTTTGCGACATCGCTTGTTAACAGTCTTATACACGTACACCAATACATCCATCGTGCTTCGTTTATAGTGCGACAGCATTTATTATTGGCTTAGTATAACACATGCCACGAGAGTACATTTAAAAAACATGACGTATTTACATTTCAAGACTGCTTACGCAGGCCACTATTACATACATATTAAAGTCCTGTACTAAACCATTTATAAGACATTTCAAGACAGGAAAGATTTTTTAAATGCTTTACTACAGCGAAATATTCTAAAATATTCTATTGTGTTTATCAGCCTATGTGTGTACATAATATGTATATATATATACATATGCATGCACCCAGAAAAAAGATTAGTTGGAAAATGTTTAGGCCAATAAAATATCATTTGCATTAACTACATTTCAGTTTAGGCTATCAATTTTCTATTAATCCTAAAAACAATCTATGTCTATGGTCATAAGAGTATAATTGTAATAAAGATTTGATTCTGACAATTCTTGAATTGATTGCATCAACCGAGAGTATGCTCTTGTCATCCCTAATTAACTTCTTGGTTAACTCAACCGAATAAAATATTATGAATTGGATTTTACTACCAACTTTTGGTATTGGCAACTAAAAAATTGTCGTTCTATATTAAGGTTAAAATAAACACTTTCTATCAAATGTTGCATCTAACTAGAGGTTGAGTTTACTATCATAGTTTATAGCATAAAATTAAAAATTAACTTTTCTGATTTTCAAAGGTATTATTATTTGTGAATTCTCAAATGGTTAATGAAAATCTGTGCATAAGATAACAGGTTTGTGGCTTTTTAAAATGTGTGGTTGAAGAAATACATATATACACACTTCACAAGAGGAAATAAATTTCAATTAACAACAATTAATAAATTAATTATTAATTAATTAATTAATAATTAATTAATTAATCAATTGGCAACAAATTCGGTTGTCTCAATGAATCTGTTTTCTCTGTGTAGGAATGAGATAAAACTTAGAGAAAATACTGTATTAAAAAAACATTAATGATATATATGGTCTTTTCGATACAGAAACCAACATTTGGCTGTATCAACTTAAATGCTTCGAGTTAAGATTAAGTCCTTTTACAACCCATTAACAGGGATGAATGATTTCTAGGCAAGTTTGGAATGGGTTGAAGACTTCAAGGCATGTCACGGAATTAGAAAGCTCAGTTTGTGATGAAACTATGTAACTATGTTTTTATAGAAAAAAAATAAACAAAAATTAACATCTAGAAATCGGAAACTCGGCTTTTATGAATGTGCTCAGTATTGAAGATGACCGGAATATCGAGACACTACTGTACCACATAATCAGGGAATCTACTGTGTAATTGAAAACGAAAGAACATGTAAATTCCAATCCTCACAAGCACATAAATGTGAAAAAAGGCCAAGTGCACGCAAAGAAAAAACATAGTTAGTACAATCACAATCGCAAACTATCATTAATGTTTGCGATTATAATTATATCAAACATGTAATATAATAAAGACATTTGAAAAATTATATGTTCTGGTATGTGAATCACAATATATGTTCGTGTTAAACATTTTATTATGTTCACTACAAGTATGCTCCCATTTCCCGTTAACTATATATTTATTTTTGTCATTATTATGATAATTATCCTTTTGATCAAATTATTGTGTTCCTAAGAACTATACTATAACTATAAAAATTAATGGTTTTTTATTTGCATCATTTTTTATTGAAACTCAGGTTTTGAAAATACAAATTTTCTTAAAACAACTTATCCTATAATTATATACATATGTACATACATAGCTTTATGGCGAAGCTCTGGCTGAAAATTTCAAAATTGGCATTTGTTTGATTGGCATTGATATGGTGCACCTCTTTTGCTGCAAATGAGAAATAAGCATGTTTTTACATTGCACATACATACGTATGTAAATAATATGGCAAAATGAATAACAATTAATGATTTTCGTACCTGCTTTAATAAATATATAATAATTAGGGTGCATGGAATGGAACTAACTTCTTTTTTTTCGTTGAATATGGTTTTTATTAATTTTATTTGACTCACTTTTACCGGTAATATATTTTATTATTTTCTTTTACTTTGCGATCTAAAGTCTGACTGATGCTTGTATTTAATTTGAGAAAACTGAAGAAGAACAATTGATATTTTGGTATTGTGTTTTCTATACAACCATAATTAGTTTGTATTACCAAAACTATCACCTTAACAAGAATACAATTTTTTAAGCAAAATATAATAATGACGATAAACATTCTCTTTTTATGTAACATTGTAAAATGTTAACAATATAAATTTTTGACACAAATGCATATGTACGAGTATATTTAATATAACATGCATGCGAAAGTTATTTGTTTCTTTTAAAACAGTAAGAAGGTTTTAAATTAGATTTAATTTAACTTTTATTTTGTTGAAGTATGTAGATATGTATGTATGTATGTAGGTATATTGTTCTTCAGAATTTTATTCGCCACAAGTTTAGTATGATTGAATCAACTATAATGAATAATTGAGAAATGACGACCATATTGTAATAATTTGCATACATTTAAATGCTTAGAATAAAAATATAATGTTCGAACTCTATTTTTATTAGAATAACTTGATTCTTTCAACCATATGAGGCAGAACTGAACACAAAATTACCAAAGTGATCATTTCTGAATCATGTTTTTTCTTTGCGTGTGCCTTTCCAAAATTTCGGCCATTAAAAGTAGTGAGATAAAAATGTTGACCAAGTTCGTGTTTGGTACAATACCTTTTACTGTAATATAGTATGCATTATATAAATTTGTAATCGTAAGGGTGTTGTTTAATTTCTAGCTAATGCGCTTACTTGACAACATTTTTCCCGATTTACAGAAATGAACAAATATACATTATTTTCTCCTTTCTTAGAAGAGTAAAAAAGTTAAAGTTAGCACATTATCTATCATAATAAGGAACGAGTACTTTGATTAATTTTTTAAGAGTCATCTGAGTAGAAATATGTGAAATATAGTGTAAATTTTAGTAGGAGTGACCCCGCCTATTTTTCTAAAGTCTGCTCAGACGAAGTACTTTTGAAAACGCAAAATTAAATGCTAGCATGAGTGAAATGTGCATGCAAGGTGTCAATACAGTAGCTTGTGTTTTAAATTTATATAGTTGGTAACTAAGCCTAAGCCTATTTTTTTTGCAAAATTTCAGTTTTCTGCCGTATAATATTTCAGTAAAAATTTTATAAATGGGGCCCTACTTCCCTAATTTAGCAATCGGAGCTTTCAGATTTTTCCTGTTCGTAAACCCTTTAGATTAAATTCTTAATTTTGAGCTTAAAGTACATGTCCATGCCCATAATTAAAACTTGCAGGATTTCAAATCTTTCTTGGTGACCTCTAATTAAGATTTATTTGTGTATTGAATTTAAGCTCTCTAGTGCAAATTCTAGCTTTAAATGTTGTGGCCGTTACCCCCACCTTCCGTCACTTTTTTAAACTCAAGACTCAAGATAAATTGTATCGGCGTGTTAATCTCCACTTTTTTCAACGCCAAATTTCAATAAAATCGCTTGAGATTAATGTTTTAAATTTCCTCTTTTAATTGTGTGCTTTATTTTCTGGGCGTGTTACCGCCCACTTTTTCAAATTTATAGCCTTGTATTATTACAACATGAATGCCAAAATTTGTTTTTTAAATTCTGTGCCTTATGGGCGCAGCCCCGCCCTCCTAGGTAAAATTTTTGGGTTTTTAGATTTTTCTAATAATTTGCTAATCTATAACTACTCTTTTATTAAATTTCAGATCACTAGCGCTAATCTGTATTTTCTGTTCTTATGTTCCCGCTTACTTTTTTTAATCCAATGTTTTCTTTGGCTAGTGTTTATCCTTCCTGTACAGTTTCGTTGAAAACCGATAATAGTAATTACATAAATAATTTACTATTTATGTAATTACTATAATTACTATAATTAAATGTTCTGACCGGAAGTACATGAAATATGAGGTTTAAGCTGTATGGGCGTATTAACGCCCATTTTTTAACAAAAATTTATAGCCTTTTATTATTCTAACATGTGTGCCAAATTTCAATAAAATCGCCTTAGATATGTGTTTTTAATTCTGAGCTTTATGGGCGTAGCCTCGGACCCTTGGTAAAAATTTTCGGGTTTTCAGATTTATTTTATGTGATTACTTACATAGTTCTACTTGTGTACTAAAATCCAGCTCCCTAGCGCAAATTTTAATTTTTATGGGCATAGACCACCCCCCCCCCCCCCCCTAAAAATTTTCGGGTTTTCAGATTTTTTATAGTTCATTGCTCACCTAGATCTACTCGTGTAACAAAGTTCAGCTTTCTAGCTATACCGAAAGTGCTTCATCACTTTGATGAGTGTGTCAGTGGTCAGTGAGTTTGTCTTAAAATATGCACTTTTTGCACCTCCATATCTCCGACACCTTTAATTGTAAATCTTTCAAACTTCGCATATGCGGTTATATGAGTTTATTCTAATTATGGTTTAAATTTTATAACTTTAAAATTGCGGTAAACAAAGTTATGAGGTAGGTAAAAACAGCTCGAATGGCTTCCTGTAAATATACACACTGCGTGCATTGGCCGGAACTTAACCTGGCGCACTACCGTGCGCCTAGATGCATTTTGTTTCGTATCGAATTACAGAGTTCACTCCCTTTAGCACGGCTTTTATTATTAAGCTTTTTCTATTTTATTAAAATTTTTGTGATAAATGCATACTTGTAAAATAATTAATAGGTAATTAATTAGTTTTCTGTTTCGTTTGTTATTTTGGTGACTGCATCAGATAAAAATACAAAAATGGACCAATATCACTTTTGTATGATTAGCCAACGATATGCGGACGTTTTGCTAGTGATAAAGCACAACAACAACATGTGCTATATACTGCTTACAAAGAAAGCTTAATGCTCTAATGCAAAAACGATTGTTAAAGTTAAAGCATGCGTTAAAACCGGTTTTACACGCAAAGAAAAAACATAGTTAGTACAACCACAATCGCCAACTATCATTAATGTTTGCGATTATAATTATGTCAAACATATAATATAATAAAGCCATTCGAAACATTATATGTTCAACTACATAATAACAATATATGCTCGTGTTAAACATTTTATTATGTTCATTACAATTATGTCCAATTTCCGGTTAACAATATTTTTATTTTTATCAGTATTATGATAATTGTCCTTTTGATTATATTTGTATGTTCCTAAGAACTACAATATAAAAACAAATAAGAGTTTTTTTTATTTGCACAATTTATTGAAATTCATGTTTTGCAAATACAAATTTTCTAAATACTAAGCAACTTATTTTATATGTATATACACATATGTACATAAATGTCGTCATATACATATTTACAATTCAAAAGGAAAATATGAAAATATTTACATTTTTGTTTTAATTTAAAAATATTATATTATCTTTGTTTACACATATATATCCAATAAAATCAGATTTTAAAGATGGGATATTTACAGATAAATATATGTTTTCGTAATCAACACGAAATGCGTGCACGCAAAGAAAAAAAATAGTTAGTACAATCACAATCGCAAACTATCATTAATGTTTGCGATTATAATTATGTCAAACATGTAATATAATAAAGCCATTCGAAACATTATATGTTCTGCTATGTGAATCACTATATATATGTTCGTGTTAAACATTTTATTATGTTCACTACAAGTATGCTCCCATTTCCCGTTAACTATATATTTATTTTTGTCAGTATTATGATAATTATCCTTTTGATCATATTATTGTGTTCCTAAGAACTACAATATAAAAAATAATGGTTTTTTATTTGCATAATTTTTTATTGAAACTCAGGTTTTGAAAATACAAATTTTCTTAAAACAACTTATCCTATAATTATATACATATGTACATACATAGCTTTATGATGAAGCTCTGGCTGAAAATTTCAAAATTGCCATTTGTTTGATTGGCATTGATATGGTGCACCTCTTTTGCTGCAAATGAGAAATTAGCATGTATGTATGTACATTGCACATACATACATACGTATGTAAATAATATATCAAAATTAATAAAAATTAACGATTTTCGTACCTGCTTCAATAAATATACAATAATTAAGGTGCATGGAATGGAACTAACTTCTTTTTTTTCCTTGAATATGTTTTTTATTAATTTTATTTGACTCACTTTTACCGGTAATATATTTTATTATTTTCTTTTACTTTGCGATCTAAAGTCTGACTGATGCTTGTATTTAATTTGAGAAAACTGAAGAAGAACAATTGATATTTTGGTATTGTGTTTTCTATACAACCATAATTAGTTTGTATTAGCAAAACTATCACCTTAACAAGAATAAAATTTTTTAAGCAAAATATAATAATGACGATAAACATTCTATTTTTAGGTAACATTGTAAAATGTTAACAATATAAATTTTTGACACAAATGTATGCATATGTACGAGTATATTTAATATAAAATGCATGCGAAAGTTATTTGTTTCTTTTAAAACAGTAAGAAGGTTTTAAATTAGATTTAATTTAACTTTTATTTTGTTGAGGTATGTAGATATGTATGTGTGTATGTATGTAGGTATATTGTTCTTCAGAATTTTATTCGCCACAAGTTTAGCATGATTGAATCAACTATAAGGAATAATTGAGAAATGACGACCATATTGTAATAATTTGCATACATTTAAATGCTTAGAATAAAAATATAATGTTGGAACTCTATTTTTATTAGAATAACTTAATTGTTTCAACCATATGAGGCAGAACTGAACACAAAATTACCGTAGTGATCATTTCTGAATCATGTTTTTTCTTTGCGTGTGGTAATGTGACAGTGACAACTGCAGAAAATCTTCTCTTATGATCCTAAAAGTAAATAAATTAAACATAGGTATCTGCATGTACAAAAATCTGTTAAGGGTCTTACTTTCTGTCCGTGTTCTTTTTCAATATTAACGAAATTATTGCTTTCGCAATATTTGTTCGGTGCTTGTTTTCCAATATTTTCGTTTTTAGAGCTTCCTGCACCTCAAAAAGTTTTCTTAATTCCTAAAAGAAATATTGATTTTTAAACGATTTATAACTGTGTGTTTCAAAAATACTTGCTTGAGTGGAAGGCAAACTCTCTAAAATATTTGCACATGCGTTTTCTTCAGCTGCATAAGTTTGCAATTGGACGGTATTGACGTTGAAGTCTATATTTGGAAGAAATTCACAGTTCTCAGCTGGTGGAGTTTCTGGAAGTTCCACAATATTGTCTAAATTCTGGTTTACAAATTATTGTACGCAACTATTACTTGGTATTTCTGCTGTTGGAATAATGTCTACAAGTAAACACTGTAGGTATAAAGTATTTTACAAAAAACTTATTTCATTTGTTGTGAGCGCAACAAATATTGTTTGCTTATTTTTGTTATTTATAATTTTTGTTTCTTTGAGTTAATAAATAAATGACTGTTTATAAACTCACTTTTTATAACACTTCACAATTTATTTATTGGAACATATTAATCAGAGTAAATTTGCATAATATGGTGTTGCACAAATAAAGCTCTTACCTGCTTTTATTTCAATTACAAAATCAACTGTATTTATATATTGCTCAAGTATAATTAGAAAAAAAGTCCAGCTTTATAGCGAAGTTGTGACTGAAAATTTTAACATTGACATTTGAAGGTGCACCTCTTTTGCTGGAAATAAGAAATAAGCATGTACATACATATGTACATATGTATGTATGCAATATGGCCAAATTAATAAAAATTATGGATTTTCATACCTGCTTCAATAAATGCGTAATAATTAAGGTAATCATTAAAATTGCATGCAACTAACTCCTTTTTCTCGTTGTATATAGTTTTTATTAATTTTAATTGGCTCATTTTTGCAGGTAATATAGGTATTTTATTATTTTCTTTTTCTTCGCGATCTTAAGTGCGACGACTGACTGACTGATTTAATTTGAGAAAACTGAAGAAGAAGAGAATGGTATGTTATATACAAACATAATCAGTTTGTATTAGCAAAACTATCAGCTTAACAAGAATAATATTTTTTAGGCAAAATATAATAATGACGATAAACATACTATTTTTATATGATATTGTAATATGTTAACAATATACATATTTGAATACCAACGTGTATGCATGCTCGTGTATATGTAAATGTATTGACTTACCTTTAAGGAAATTTATTTCTTTTAAAACACTAAGAAATTTTTTCATTTAATTTAACTTTTTTCTTTAAGTATGTATGCAAGTAGGTATATTGTTTTTTAGAATTTTATTCGCTACAAGGTTATTATCACCCTTTCAACTCACGAGTAAACAATTAAATGGTTTTAAACGCAATTTTAATTTAACATTTTTTACTTTGTTGTAACAAAAATTTATGGTTCAGCCATATTATTGGATCAACTATAGTGAATATTTGCGAAATGAAGACCATATTGTAACAAAATGCATACATTTAAATGTTTAGATTCTTCTTAATTCTTTCAACCATATGAGGCAGAACTAAACATAAAATGACCGCAGTGATCATTTCTGAATCATGTTTTTTCTTTGCGTGTGCCATACAAAATTCGTTTGTTAAACTAACTTTAAGTTTACCAATTGTTTTTGCATAAGGGGTTAAGTGTTTTGTTTGTTCTTAAAACTTTGATATTTTTAAATTTTATCACATTTATTTTATCTTTTACATGCTAAATCCACAATAATAAGTTAATGCCTTTTTGTTGCACGCCTTCTCTCTCTCTCTCTTCTATCAATTTTGTTTTACTACAGCTTTAGGTAAATATATTGGAGCTCCATGCAACAATTCGAAATGCGAGTCTACTCTCTTGCATGTCACCTGTGAAAAGGATACAAATACTTGCGGCTGTGAAAAAAATTATCCCGTGCAGCTTGGTTTAACCAGGGGATGCGATAAACGTAAGCACTTTAACATTTTGGTCAATTCAGCCAACTAGCCAAGCCATCTTTTACACACATTTCACACATACATATGTATGTAATCATTGAAATCCTTAGTTCTGTTCTTTGATGTTGATTGCACGGGCATGAGGGAAGGGTGTGTGGTGATGATACTGGTTGTGGCTTGAATTCCTTTTTGTATTATTACCAATATTATTTATTTGCATTTCGTGCTTTCTTTTGTCTCTTTCGTTCCATCAGCTAAAAAACTAGGTGAACAATGTTTCTATGATGAAACATGCCAGTACAATGATGAAAATTCCCTTTGTGTTCAGGTGCGCCATAATGCCATGTGCCAGTGTGCGAGCGGTTTTCATTCTGTTAGTTATACAAAACCGACACGACGAGTATTTTGCACTCAAGGTAAGTAAGTGTGCCATTTCAATCCAAATATGTAGTAATAAAAGTAAAACAAGTGACAATCAATAAACCGCCTGCTGACAGTGAGTGGAGAACACTTGCAATTTATTACATGACAAAAAGTTTTTTTGTTTAAATCATTCTGGATTGCAAGAAAATTTTATGTGCACATTAATTTTCTTAAATATGGGCATTAAATTCAAGTCATTTCGACAAAATAACATTTTTGTATTGAATGCGATTTAAAATAAAAAATAAATTAACCACAGAAAAATGTACGATGTAAAACCCAAGAGAATCCTTCAGGCTTTTCTGTTTTTGCTTTTCTTTTTATTTAACTTTCATATCGATTTTTTTTAATACGATTATAAATACGGCTAACTTAAATAAAAATTTACTATAAACAAGAGGAGTCAAACTGTCAATATTGCCACTATCGAAGGCTTTTAATAGATTAAAAAATAAAATCGCCATATCCATTCTTAGCTTTAAAACTATCAAAATTTTATAGTCCTTAGGGCAATAAAACGAATTTGTTTGTGTAAAACTAAATAGAGTTTTATTTCAAAGGTAATAAATAATATAAATAAATAAAATAAAAATAAATAAATGAGTATCATACATGTTATCTCAAAACAAAGTTTACATTTAATGAATCGATAAAAACATATATACGTAAGCACTATATCGAAATAAACAATTTTAGAATTTATTTCTAAAAACCCGTATTGTTAAAATAGAAATCCTTCTGGCAACACAATAATTTTCCGAAAGATAGCACACAACTGCCAAAGTTGACTAGCGGCCGCTTTCACATGTCAGATTATTTTGTTGTTAACCGACGGTATTTCACCATCTTTCGATTACTTAGCAGGTGAAAAGAAGGTATTAAGTAGAGTTGAGCGATATTTCGAAACCTGTTACTTTTTCACAGAGATTGAAAAAACAAATCACAACTGTGATTCGGGAATATATGTAGTTCTTTCATAAGAACTGTGATCGTTCTTGTATGTTTGCTTTACAGTAAATAAAGCTACCACATTAATTTGTTTTTATACCTTCAGCTTTTGTCAAGAAAAAATCGTCAAATCATGTCACAGTCTTTCCTGGCAAACTTTATTTGCAATTTTATTGTCTCTATGCCTCTTATGCGACAATTCTCAACATTTGGACGGGGCTGATGCTAATTGTTTGTTCTTGTCGCTCTTTGTGTGCCAGGCCAAATTCCGGCCAATGAACGCAGTGTGTATATTTTTACACACGTGATAACTTTTGCTCTTATGCAAAAACGATTGTTAAAGTTAAAGCATGTATTACAACCGGTTTTGCCATACAAAATTCGTTTGTTAAACCAACTTTAAGTTTACCAAAAACATAAATGTGAAAAAAGTCCAAGTCCCTTTCCAAAAATTCTGCCATCAAAAGTAGTGAGATGAAAGTTTTGACCAAGTTCGTGTTTGGCACAATACCTATCACTGAGATATGCTATGCATTATATAAATTAATAATCGTAAAGGTGTCATATAATTCTAGATAATCTGTTAACGAGTAACTAAGCTATTATTTTTTTTGTTTGTAAAATTTCAGTTCTTTACCGTATGATATTACTCCAAATTAAAAACAAAATGGCCCTACATCCCTAAGTTAACAATCAGTGCTCTTGAATTTTTTCTGTTCGCAACTCAGCCTTTAACTTAAACTCTTAATTGCGAGTTTAAAGTGCGTGTCCATGCCCGCCGATTGAAACTTCCAGGATTTTAGACCTGTCTTGGTGATCTCTGATTTAGGTTTATTTGTGCATCGAATTTAAGCTCTATAGTGCAAAATCTAGCTTTAAGTGTTATGGCCGTTACCCCCACACTACGTCACTTTTTTAAACTCAAGATGATAGTTTTAAGTTAAAGCTTCACTTAAAAGCTTCCACTACTGGTTAAAATATTGGGGTTTTTAAATTTTTCTAGTTGGTTTCTAATCTTGAAATACTTGCGTATCAATTTTCAGCTCTCTAGCGCAAATTTAATTAATTCATTTATATGGGCGTATTCTCGCCCACTTTTTTAAAAGAAATTTTTTTGGCCAGTGCTAATCGTACGTGTCAACTTTCGTTGGAAAGGGATATTAATATCTCAATATATATAATATATATAAATTAGGGATGTAACGAAACCGATTCTGATATACTGGCGATACTTCCGATTTTCCGATATATCGATATCGGCGATATTTTACTGTCGATACGACGATACTTCTTGAATTATTTAGAGTTGTTTTGAACAAACAATTTAATTTTCAACGCTTTGTTTTGCATATCAACTAAGAGAAATAACATAAAATAATAAAAGCAGAACATAAAGTCAAAACAGAATAATGAAATTGTTTAATTTGTGTTGCTTTGCACCATAGTAGTAAAATGTTGTGTATGTTCGTAAATGCATCACTTCCCTGCATCATACGAGCAAAAAGCAATACAAGTTCGCTAATAATCTGTATTTGTGTATTACGTACTTTAGTTAAGGAATTTAAGACATTTCAATTTCAATTTGCAGCGCAGTGATGCATTTGCGAACAGGTGCGTTTTAAGATTTCTTTCAAAGTGCATTAATACAAGTGGTAGTAATTCTACAACAGTCCTAGTAAGATCTCCTAATAGTCCTAGGGACGAAAATCCTCTTGATTACTGGCGTAATGACATATCCTACCCAAACGTAAAGAAACTTGCGCAGAAATACTTAAGTTTTCAAATGAGTTCTGTCGCATGTGAGAGACTATTTTCAAACGGCTTTGCGAAATCATCTATCTCCGCAAGATTTTATATGTTTATTTTAAACTAAAATCTTATTAATATCAATTTTAAATATTAATCTCTTAGAGCACTGCTACACGTTTAATATATATTGTGATATTTTAATGGATTGATGGATCACGAGCGTATGCTACACGTTCAATATTTATCGCGTCAGTATTTACGTTATTCTTGTGCTGTGCGAATCATTTATTAACACCAAAAAAAATCCAAAAAAAAAAACTTTAGCAGACGAGTTTCACAACTCCGGCAATGTCTCCAAATTAAAAATTAAGTCTTCAAAATGATTTTTTCCGTCGTTAATTCCGATTATACCTGCAGAATCCACGCGCTTTCATTATCTTCTGCCATTACTCTTTATTAAAACAAATTTTACACAAATTTAATAAATTGATGAAGCACTTCCGCTATAGCTAGAAAGCTGAAATTTGTTACACGAGTAGATCTAGGTGAGCAATGAACTAGAAAAATCTGAAAACCCGAAAAATTGAGCCAGGGGGCGGGGTTACGCCTATAAAAATTAACACATTTTAATGTAATATTTATGTATTTACTATTATCCGTTTCCAACGAAACTAAACAGGAAAGATAACTACTATCCAAAAAAAATTTTGGGTTAAAAAAAGCAAGCGGGAACACGCCTATAAGAATAAAAATTAAAATTTGCGCTTGTGAGCTGACATTTTATAAACCAGGATTTATAGATTAGCAAATTACTAGAAAAATCTTAAACCCCAAAAATTTTACCTAGGAGGGCGGCGCTGCGCCCATAACGCTCAGAATTTAAAAAACAAATCTAAGGCGTTAAACTCAAGCCATTTTATTGAAATTTGGCATACATGTTGCAATAATACAAGGCTATAAATTTTCGTTGAAAAAAGTGAGTATTAACACGCCCATACAATTTAAACATCCTATTTCATGTAATTCGGATCAGCAGATTTAAATATACTATTTATTATACCCTTTACCAAAAAATGGTAAAATGGTATATATAGGTTTGTCATTCCGTTTGTAATTTCTACAATATTAATAAGAGACACATAAAGTATATATATTCTGGATCCTTATGCATAGGGAAGACGAACAAGCGATGTCCGTCTGTCCGTCTGTCTGTACGTGAAATCGGTTTTCCCAAGCTCCCAGAAGAGCTAGCGACTTCGTTCTTGGACTGGTGTGTCAGAAATTTTCCGAAAAATTTTGCTATTGAAAATCAGCAAAATAGAGCAGACGGTTTCAGAGCTGGAAAACTCATACTCAATATTCCCATAGACAATAACTACCGAAAACTAGTTTTCATTACTTTTTTATTAAATTAACTTATTTTATACTTCGGTATGAGTAAAATTGATATTTATAATTAAAATAAAATTTACAAATTTTATAAAATAAAAAAACGTTTCCAGGGTTGGTAAACTTTAACTTTTTTCCTAATAATTAAACATATTTCATGTTTTAGGAAGAAGGCTATTTTCTCAGGAACGGTAAAAGCAACGGGTCTGAAATTTGGACAGTGTATGTAGAACTTTGGTCGCTACACCAACAAATATATAAAAGCTAAAAATTAAAGGGTGTTCCAAAATGAGTGACGAAAACTTTTAAAATCCCATGTAATATACATACAATTGTATGTTTGTGTGTACATATGTATATTGACACTTGAAATTTGTAAAATTAGTGTATTTTTATATAGGCTACAACAATTAACACTAAAATTAAAAAAATTTAAATTAAAGGGTGGTCAATCAGTTAATGAAATTTTGACTATGTAATTTTGACAAATTGCTATATCTTGGAAACTGTAAGAGTTAAACTCTTGGAATTTTCAAAAACGGTCAAACTAAAAAATCCGAAAATTACAAAATCGCCAAAAATTTAAAAAAATTGCCAAAACGAAAAAGTCGCCAAAATGAAAAAAAACGCTAACATTAAAAAAAAACGCCAAAAACCGAAAAAATCGCCAAAACAAGACAAATGCTTATGTGAACAAAAATCGCCAAAAATTAAAAAAAATCGCCTAAATGAAATAAAAATCGCCTAAATCCAAAAAAATCGCCAAATCGAAAATAAATCGCCAAAATTAAAAAAAAATGCCAAAAAAAAATTGCCTGTATGAACAAAATCGCCAAAAATTAAAAAAAAATCGCTTATATGAAAAAAAAATCGGCAAAATCCAAAAAATTGCCGAAACGAAAAAAAATCGCCAAAATTAAAATAACGCCAAAAACCGAAGAAAATCTCCAAAACGAGAAAAATGTGTCAAAACAAAAAAAAATCTCTTAATGAAAAAATCCGCAAAAATCGCCAAAACAAAACCAATTCTTATATGAACAAAAATCGTCAAAAATTAAAAAAAATCGCCTAAGTGCAAAAAAATCGCCAAAATCAAAAAAATCGCCAAATCGAAAATAAATCGCCAGAAATAAAAAAACGCCAAAAACCGAAAAAAATCGCCAAAACAAAAAAAATTGGCTATATGAAAAAAATCGGCAAAAAATAAAAAAATCGCCTAAATGAAAAAAAACGTCAAAATCAAAAAAATCGCCAGAAGCAAAAAAAATCGCCAAAATTAAAAAACGCCAGAAACCGAAAAAAATCGCCAAAACTAGAAAAAAGTGTCAAAACTAAAAAAATTGCCACAAAAAAATAAAAAAAAATTAAATATATATAAAAAATAAAAAAAAACCGCCAAAATGAAAAAAATCGTCAAAATC
Source organism: Tachina fera (assembly GCA_905220375.1). Taxonomy (NCBI): domain Eukaryota; kingdom Metazoa; phylum Arthropoda; class Insecta; order Diptera; family Tachinidae; genus Tachina; species Tachina fera. Next base: position 115,003,720 of record LR999964.1, read on the forward strand.
AAAAAAATCGCCGGAACGAAAAAATCGCCAAAATTAAAAAAACGCCAAAAACCGAAAAAAATCGCCAAAACCAAAAAAATGCCTATATGAAAAAAAATCGCCAAAATTTAAAAAGCACCAAATTAAACATAATGCCAAAAACCTAAAAATTGCACTAGAAAAAAAGTATGAATTTTTTCACAAAATGAATATGTACCTACATATCTCTGTGCTTATGCATGTATCTCTATACTACATAAACGCACTTTGGTAAAGGGTATATAAGATTCGGCACAACCGAATATAGCACTCTTACTTGTTTAAATATTAATATCCGTTTCCAACGAAACTTGACATGTATGATTAGCACTGGCAAAAAAATGTATTTAAAAAAAGTGGGCGGTAATACGCCCATAAATATTAAATAACTAAATTTGCGTTAGAGGACTGAAATTTGATGCGCAAGTAAGTCAAGATGAGAAACCAAATAGAAAAATCTAAAAACCCCAATATTTTAACCAGGAGTGGAAGGGCCACCATAATTTTGTACTGAAGCTTTTATGAGCACTGCTCATAACAAAATCTTGAGTTTAAAAAAGTGACGGAGAGTGCGGGTAACGGCCATAACATTTCTAGCTAGAATTTGCACTAGGGAGCTTAAATTCAATACACAAATAAATCTAAATTAGAGATCACCAAGAAATATTTAAAATCCTAGAAGTTTCAATTGGGGGGTATGGACACATACTTTAAGCTCGAAATTAAGAATTTAAGTTAAAGGATTTACGAACAGGAAAAATCTGAATGCACAGATTGTTAAATTAGGGAAGTAGGGCCACGTTTATAAAATTTTTATCGAAATATAATACGGTAGAGAAATGAAAGAATAAATCCATGTTATTTCATATACGAAATCCTGACATATGGAGGTGCAAAAGTGCATATTTTGAGACATACTCACTGACCACTGACCACTGACACACTCATCAAATTGATGAAGCACTTCCGTTGTAGCTAAAGAGCCGAAATTTGTTACACGAGTAGATCTAGGTGAACAATGGACCAATAAAATCTGAAAGCACGAAAGGTTTAGCCAAGGGGGCGGGTCTACCCCCATAAAAATTAAAATTTGTGCTAATGAGCTGAAATTCTAAACAGAGCTAGGTCTAGGTTAGCCATAAACTACAAAATCTGAAAACCCGAACATTTTAGTCAGGAGGGCGGGGCTACGCCCATAAAGGTCAGAATTAAAAAAGCAAATCTAAAGCGTTTAATTGAAGTGATTTTATTAGAATTTGGCATATATATTGCAATAATGCAAGGATATAAATTTTTCGTTAAAAAATTGGGTGTTGACACGCCCATACAATTTAAGCCTTATATCATGTACTATGGCTCAGCCTATTTAGATATACAATTTATGTATTATTCGTTTGCAACGAAGATTGACACAAACGACAAGCATTGGCCGAAAAAAATTTCAGTTTAAAAAAATGGGCGAAACCAATTAAGAAGCCCTGAAAACCCGGAAATTTCAGTCAGAGGGGCGGGGCTACGCCTATAAAAACTAAAATTTAAAAGTCTTGCTAATGGGCTGAAATTTGATACACAGGTAGGTCTAGGTGAATAACCAACTATACAAATCTGAAAACCCAAAAACGTTTACTAGAATGGGCAGGGCCACGCTGATACTGTTCCGAATTAAAAATTTTATATACAGCTTTTAATTCAAACTATAGTATTTTAGTGAAACATTGCATACAAGTTTTACTTATGCAAGACTTTAAACTGTCACCTTAAAAAGTGGGCGTGATCACTCCCATAAATGTAAGCCTTATGTTTGATCTACTTCAGTCTATCATATTTTAGAAGAAAATGTAATGCTCATAAAATTTAAAGGTTTAATTCAGAAGTAAATGTAAATGACTAAGCCAATGGAAAAATCTTAATACCAAGAAGTTTTATCCGGTATGGGGGCCACGCCCTGAAAAATCATATTTACCCTAGAGTGCAGAAATTTGATACACAAATAAATCTAGACCAGAGATCACTAAGGAAAATTTAAAAATTCTGAAGTTTCAATCAGGGACGGGAACCAGCACTTTAAACTAAAACTTAAGATCAGCTAGTTGTTTTGTTCTACTACGTATTTGTCAGAATATTTACAATTAACTTTGTTGTTATAATATTTACAATTAACTTTGTTGTTATTATCACATTAATAATTATCACATTAATAATTATCACGTTATCACATGGCTTAAAAAGTGCTATAAACTTTAGCCTGATCAAATCATAAATTAAGATCAATTTTATTAAAATTTTTCATAGACATTGCACTTATCCAAAGTAAAAATTTCCTGTTTTGAAAAGTGGTCGTGATTACACACAATTAAGTTTATTACTTATGTATTTCTCATTAGATTTTTCCTACAAAACTCTATATGAGCCATAAGTACTAGCAGATAGAAAAGTGATCAAGGATAGGCCCATAAAGATTTTACGTAAGATTATAATGACGAGCGCTGACGTTATTTAGACACGCCCACTAAAATTTATGCTTTACTTTTTATCTTTATTTTTGGAAGAGTCTTATCAAATTGTGTACATACTGGCGGCCCGTTGTAATGAACACAATAATGCATTTTTAAGGTGTGCAATCCAACAACCATCACACTCTAACCCATTATTTTATGTAACTATGCCCTTTTCAACTGGCTCAGTGAACATGAATAAAAATAAAATACACTAGAAAATTGTTCAAAAAGTAGTCAGATAATCAGAAAAACATAAATGTGAAAAAAGTCCAAGTTCCTATCCAAAATTTCGGCCATTAAAAGTAGTGAGATATAAATTTTTTCCAAGTTCTTTCTTGCACAATACATATCACTGTAATCTGCCATGCATTTTATAAATATGAAATCGTCAGGGTTTCATATTATATCTAGGCCAGCTGCTTACTTGACATAATTTTTATCCTTGTAACACAAAAGATAATAGCAGATATTTATTTACTTCTTTGCATGGGGAAAAATGATGTCAAGTAAGCAGGTTGCCATAATCCAAACAGAATAAGGGAGATTATTTTCTCTTTTCGCTGATCACCGCTTGTAACTGTTTGTACCAGTCCAATTTTTCCGATTCATTCGAAATTGTAATCAAATGAATTTTTTTACTTCCTTGTAACATCTACTGACTTGCTTGAGCATCTTAAGCTAATCGCGCATCCTCATAAAATGCAGCGTAGAGATGTATTTCCGAACAGACTATATTTTAATCCACCTTAAAGAGTAAAGCTTGGATCACACTATTGGCACAATGTACAAATTTTCGTCGGCTCACTGAAATAAATCCATAAGTAACAAGGTAAATTTGCCTTATTCCTCAACTAATTCAAATATAATTACATAACTTCACCACACTGCATTTGTAATAAAACCATATAGACTTATTCAAGAATTAATTAAGTAATAATGTCATTTTGGCTTAATACTTATGACTTTATTGCAGTGAGCCGACGAAAAAGAGAAAGAGGGTTTAAATAAACCAAAAAATTTTCATCGTAAAATTCTACATAAAATCACTGAACACTTCCCGTACATAAAGTGCAAGGGTTACATGGTTTTCGAAAAAAAAAACAGTTAAGTTTACATATCTATACATATCTGTCACTTCTCCATCTTTTCTTACACTATCCCTTTCCTACTCTCAAGTAACACAAAAGGTCCTATCAGTTGGACACAAGTCGTCGCTGCTTTAACTAACCGACCGAACTGACATTTTTTTTTAAATTAGTTAAGCCCACTACTAGACTTTATGAGTCATAATACACGTTGTCTAAAATTTTTATGACTGTAAACATTACTGTTGAACCTATAAAAGTAATAAGTATAAGAATGCATGTAGAAAACAATCATAAAAGCTGCACAACTGTAAAATTTTACAAATGTAAGATAGGTCAGTTAGATAAAACAGCGACGAAGTGAGCGGAAAACTTTCTTTCTCTCCTCAGCAACCTATCAAACGTAACATAACCTAAAAAAATTTTAAATTTTATGTTGTCACTCTCAAGAATTATTCTTTAAAACGTAAGGTCACTACATCTTTGTGAAACTTTGTTTTAGTTTATACCCAAAATATTTTGATTATGAAATAGAGGCCTGCGTAAACAGTCTTGAAATGTAAATATGTCTTGTTTTTTAAATGCACTCTAGTGGCATGTATTATACTAAACCAATAATAAATGCTGTCCATATTATAAGCGAAGCACGATGGATGCATTGGTGCACGTGTATATGAGTGTTAACAAAGGTTGTCGCGAAGACTTCTTGTTCATAACAAACAATCAAAAGAAGTAGTGTTAGTGCAAGTATGCTTGTTATTTTGCATATTGTACATTTGAGTGTGTGTTTGTGTCAGATGTAGGTGGTAAGATATTATGTGTAGGTTTTTTAAAGCAAGCGCACACATCTAATGTAAATGCATGTGTGCGTTTGTATGTGCGCAGAAAAATAAAAGAGCATACACACAACGCATGTATGTATGCATGTATGTAAATTAGACTGGTCGCATCTTGTATGGGATTTTTTATTATTTTTAAATTGATTTGCTTGCGCTGCTTAAAATATGAGGTCTGGTGTAAGAAATCATGTACTAATTTTTCAGCTCAATTCGACGGTGCCTAGTCGTGCCTAGTGGGGCCCAAAGCTCCCCACATTATAAAAAACATTGAATAATGTGCTTGAAATATAAATTTAATTTATTAAAGGTTTTTGGTAATGAATATAATATTGCCAACCTTAATATTATAATAATTTATTCGACCTTTTAGTTTAATATATACAAGTTTTATTTAAGCTTTAGGTCCTTTTGTAAGTAATTGATAACAATATTTATTATCACGAGGTATCCCGATATCTTCAAGAACATATTATCCAGCTGGAACTGGACGAACAGAAGTTTGCTCAGGTAACATTTACCCTACGAAAAGATAATTGTTCCTGTGTTCAAACCGAACACAAATGAAACTAAAGTTAACTCAAGTACATTGGCTGATTGGTAGAAATTCAACTCTCAGTATAGACTGCAAACTTTTGATATACAAGTCGCTTTTGAAACCTATATGCTATATATATATATGCTACGGAATTCAACTATAGGGCACTGCTTCAGCTTCCAATGTCGGAAGAATCCAACGAAGGCAAAACAAAATTTTACGGTTGATAACATCGGCTCCATGGTACATCAAAAATTCAAATATACATCGTGATTTAAATATGCCAATAGTGATTGAAGAAATTGCAAAATACGCAAGCAAATATTTAATAAAACTCGAGTCACATCCTAATCCGCCAACTTGAATTTTACTGTACACATCCGCCTAAAAAAGAGGGACAAAAGGGCTCTTATACTCAACACTCCAGATAGGACTGCTTGAAAATATTTTTTTCTGCCTTTTTGATTATCAATACTTATGTATTATTTATAACTATCACTAAGTTTATGTCCGGCACTGGTCGGGCTTAATAATAATTTTTTTAGATTTAAGATTTGAATACTTATTGTTAGTTTATATTTGAAGATACAATAAATAAAAAGATGTATTAAAAAAAATCATTACATAGGAGGCTGAAATTTGGCATACTTAAAGTACTTTCTCTGCGGAAGATTGTAACGAAGCCAGATTTTTGATTTTTGGTCTATGGGACCAACTATTCAACTAGTATAACTGTAAAGATCTGATTGAATAGATGTTTTTTATAATATGGGCAACTTTCGGCCCCACTAGGCACGACTAGACACCGTCGGATTGAACTGAAAAATTAGGACATGATTTCTTACATCAAGCATCATATTTTAAACAGCGCAATAAACAAATTTCCAAAAAAAAATAAATAATTGCGACCAGTCTAATGCACATGCATGACGTTTGTATACACGCCCATGCATATGTAGAAGATGTACATACATGACGTTTGCATACGCGCCCATGCGTATGAAGAAGCAAGCATCACAAATTTTTCCGTCACGAAGTATTTTCTTCTTTACTCACATACCTGCAGTAACTGAAACAAATGTCTTGCCAACAGTGTTGTTTAGCGTTTCTTTTAGAAGATTTCGCTGTAGTAAAGCATTTGAAAAATCTCTCATGTCTTAAAAGTTCTTATAAGTGGTATTGTGCAGGACTTTGTTATGAAACTCTATGTATCATCTGAAACATGTGCCTTCGTTCTGTAGTGAGCTTTCTGGAATATTTAGTAAGTTATTATTAGTGATTCATATAAAAACTAAAGACTTACAAAAACATATATTATATGTATTTCGTTTACTTACTCAACTTATGACATGTTCGCATTCGTTATAAAGTCATTGCTTATTTGATACTGTCTTTATACATAAAGTATTTTTTTATGAATAAGACCTCTGGAGTTTATCAAATATATGTTTTCATTTTGCGCCTTAATTGTTAACTGTAATAATCTAAATTTGTACAAATTCGTTATATGAAAAAAACAAATAATGATAGTATTGACAACATTAAAAATTATATTGACCAATTTTACTTGCAAATTCCGTTTCACAGATATTGACGAATTGAATTCCGACTTGCCAACATTGCTGGGCGTATGTGTAGGTATCGGTGTGCTGGCTGGCCTCATCTGTATGGTACTGCATCTGTTCAGTAAAACAAAATATCCGCGTCATCGTAATTTCGGTGATGCCAATTTACCGCCACCTATAATGTATTCAAGTGAAACAGGTAATATTAATCCATGGTAAAAAAAAGAAAAAACTTCAGCCAATGTCTGTTTGGACCTTATATTTAGTTAATGTAGTGTTGTTCTGTTTTTGTTTGATTTACATATTTATTAAATATTATGAAAGAAGTGAATGAACAAATTATTATAGTTATGTGGCTATTGTGAATCTGATATGCCTTCACATTTACCAGGTATCCCATTGACAGTGCAATCCGGTCGTCCCTCCTCACGTTCAAGCATGCGCTCTAGCGGCGGATCAATCGGTTCCTATGGTAATCGTCGTTCGTCAACGGGAGGCGTAGGCGGAAATAATAGTGCAACATCTGGTTCCAAGGGAATACTTGTATCAACGTCACGCACAGGTGCGGCTAGATCAGCCGCCATATTGCTTATATCGTGTCACTTAACAACCTTATCTAAACAGTCGGCCGCGTCACGCGTCTCATCGCGTCAAACTTCCGGCGCTGGTTGCAGTGCCAACTCTCGAGATAATCTAGACGAGAACGGCTCAGATCCGGGTAGCCAAAGTTGCGATAGTACACTATCGATGACGCGTCATCTGCAAAAGCAATTAAATCATCAGCGTCATTTATTAAGCTTCGAACTATCGCCGGCCAAAACAAAAAATCATGATAGAGTTAGAGCATTGTTGGGCCTTAATGGAGCCGATAATTATCGTAGCGATGATGATGCGTTAAATAGTTTAGATAACGGTCTTTTAGAAATTGGTGCACTTCCTACACCGGCCAGTGAAACCCCAAGATTTGCGGTAAACATTTCTTAAGAAAAAAAAACAATCCACAAAAAAGCAATTAAACAAACAGTCAAACCTCCTAAACAACTAATTCATCAAAATTTTCATCAATCAGTTTATTTAAGTCAATGTAAATTCGACTTTTCCAAACAAAATATCTACTATTATCAAAAAAAAAACTCTCAACACACATAATCTATTACTTTCTCAAATTAACCAGCTGTCTGACTCCCTTACTCTACAACATTACTCAACAACTTCAAGCAAGAAAAACAATTTCTATTTAAACAAATTTGTTGTCGATCTTATGGCGGTAGTAAATGTTTATGTTTATGTTTGTGTTTGTGTGTGTATACAATTGTAATTCTTAATGTGCGTGTGTGTGGGTGTTGTTTTTCTTTTAGTTTTAATTAGCTAATTGTTGTTATTTGTTTTCGCAAAAACAAAAAAATCTCTGTATTATAATTGATGTTCGTTTTTTTCTGTGCGTTTTTGTGTGCGTGTGTATGTACGTATATCCATTTAATTAATTTATTAATTAACTTCTAAAATAAAAATAACACTACATAATTCGGTGTTTTTTTTTTTGTATGAAATTATTTTCTTTTTTACAACTCTTTTTCATACATATTTTTTGATTAATGTTGATGATAAGTTTACGTTTTTTGTTCTATATTTCTACATCTCTGCTGACTCTGTTTTAATGGATGTGAATGTTTTTATACTTTTTGGAATTTATATTAATAATGGAAAATCTGGTATGAAAAATAAATGTGGAAGAAGCATAGATTGCGTCAGATTATTATCTGGGCGCACGGGAGTGCGCCAAGCCAAGTTCCGGCCAATGCACGCAGTGTGTATATTTACAGGAAGCCATTCGAGCTGTTTTTACCCCCCTCATAATTTTGTTCACCGCAATCGTTAAATTATAAAAATAAAACCATAATTAGAATAAATTCATGTTATGCAAATTTTGAAAGTTTTACAATGAAAGGTTCCGGAGATATGCAGCTGCAAAAAGTGCATATTTTAAGACATACTCACTGACCACTGACCACTCTGACACACTGATCAAATTGATGAAGCACTTCCGCTATAGCTAGAAAGCAGAAATTTGTTACACGAGTAGATCTAGGTGAGCAATGAACTAGAAAAATCTGAAAACCTGAACATTTTAACCAGGGGGGCGGGGTTACGCCCATAAAAATTTAAATTTGCGCTAGTGAGCTGAAATTAGGTACACAAGTAGAACTAACTGAGTACTCAACTAAAAAAATCTGGAAACCCGAAAATTTTAATCAAGGGTGCGGGGCTACGCCCATAAAGTTAAGAATTAAAAAAAATTTCCAAGGCGTTTAACTCAAGCGATTTTCTTAAAATTTGGTACACATGTTGCAATAATACAAGGGTCTAAATTTTTATTGAAAAAAGTGGGTGTTAACACGCCCATACAATTTAAGCCTCCTATTTCATGTGTTTCGGGTCAGCACATTTAAATGTACTATTTATGTATTTACTATTATCCGTTTCCCACGAAACTAAACAGGAAAGTAACTGTTAGCCAAATAAAAATTTGGGGCTAAAAAAAGTAGGCGGGAACACGCCCATAAGAATAGAAATTAAAATTTGCGCTAGTGAGCTGAAATTGGATAAACGAGTAGTTATAAATTAGCAAATTACTAGAAAAATCCAAAAACCCAAAAAATAGGCGGGGCTGCGCCTATAAGGCTCAGAATAAAAAAACAAATCTAAGGCGTTAAACTCAAATGATTTTATTGAAATTTGTCATACATGTTGCAATAGTACAAGGCTATAAATTTTCGTTGAAAAAGTGGGCGTTAACACGCCCATACAATTTAAGCCTCATATTTCATGTACTTCGGGTCAGCATATTTGAATATACTACATATTTATATATTTATTACTATGCGTTTTCAACGAAACTCAACAGGAAAGATAACTAATGGCTACAGCAGGTATTGAGATTGAAAAAGTGCCCACGCTTATAATAACAAAATAAATAAAATTACGCTAGTTAGCTGAAATTTAATAAGCAAGTAGGTCTAGATTAGCAACTAACTATAAAAGTCTGAAAACCCGGAGCTTTTAACCAGGAGGTGGAGCTATTCCAATAAAGCACACAATTAAAAGAGCAAATTTAAAATGTTTATCTCAAGCAATTTTATTGAAATTTGGCACAAATGTTGGAATAATGCAAAGTTATAAAATTTGGTTGAAAAAGTGGAAGTTAACATGGCCATACAATTTAAACCTCCTATTTCATGTACTTCGGACCAGCAGATTTAAATATACTATTTATTTAAATATTAATATCCGTTTCCAATGAAACGTGACACGTATGATTGGCACTGGCAAAAAATTTATTTAAAAAAAGTGGGCGGGAATACGCCCATAAGAATTAAATAATTAAATTTTCGCGAGAGAGCTGAAGTTTGATACGCAAGTAGGTCAAGATGAGAAACCAAACATAAAAATCTAAAAACCCAAATATTTTAACCAGGAGTAGCAGGGGCCACGATAATTTTCTACTAGGGTACGATGATAATTGAGCGCTGCTCATAACAAAATCTTGAGTTTACAAAAGTGACGGAGGCTGGGGATAACGGCCATAACAAATCAAGCTAGAATTCGCACTAGAGATCTTAAATTCAATACACAAATAAATGTAAATTAGAGATCACCAAGAAAGATTTTAAATCCTGGAAGTTTCAATTGGGGGCACGGACACGCACTTTAAGCTCAAAATTAAGAATTTAAGTTAAAGGATTTACGAACAGGAAAAATCTGAAAGTACTGATTGTTAAATTAGGGAAGTAGGGCCACGGTTATCAAATTTGTATTGAAATATTGTACGGAAGAGAACTGAAATTTTGCAAAAAAAGATAGGCTTATGTAAGTTACCAACTAGATAAATTTAAAACACAAGCTACTGTATTTCACTCATGCTAGCATTTAATTTCGCGTTTTCTAAAGGATTTCGTATGAGCAGACTTTACTACACTAAAATTTACACTATATTTTACATATTTCTACTCAGATGACTCCTAAAAAATTAATCAAATTACTCGGTCTTTATTACGACACAATGGTGCACATATCACCCTATAATTCAAATATTATGTAACTCTGCCTTTTGAACTGGCGCAGACAGTATGAATACAACTATAACAGACTAGAAATTTAAAGTTTAAAAAGCTTTATTAAGAAAACCTTCCAGAAAGTAGTCAGATCCTCACTAAAACATAAATGTGAAATAAGGCCAAGTTCACTTCCAAAATTTCGGCCATCAAAAGTAGTGAGATAAAAATGTTGACCAAGTTCGTGTTTGGTACAAAACCTATCACTGAAAAAGGTATGCATTATATAAATTTGTAATCGTAAGGGTGTTATATAATTTCTAGATAATGTGCTAACTTGGCAATATTATTTTTCTTTTGTGGTTTTCAAAAATTTTATTATTTTTGAATTCTCAAATAGTTTTTGAAAGTCTGTGCATAAGATAAGAGGTTTGTGACTATTCGAAATGTGTGGTTGAAGTCTACTGATGATTTGTTACAGCAACAATGAAATGCAAATAGACCAAGCTGAACCACCAGCAAAATAAATTTTAAATTAAAATAAATATATAAAGTAACAAATAATTATTTGTTTTATTATAATTATTTTTTTTTCTTTAAGGAAATCTTATTAATTTCATAGAGAAAACCTTTTTGAAAAAATCAAGAAGAAATCTTTTAGTTTTTATTAGGTTATCTTATTGATTTTTTCAAAAAGGGTTTCTTCTTGATTTTATTAGGCAACCTAATAAAAAATAAAAATCATTGTTATATCTTTATTCCTTGTACTTATGTATTTTCATTTAAATTCTGTACGAAATATGTATGTATGTACACACAGAAAAAAAACAATGTAGAATCGTTAAAAATAGGGTTAATTTTAAATTGTTTGGCAATGATTTTGCTTCATGTGTGTTTCATGTTAACATTGACATCAGAAAAATGTTTGTATATAAATTAAATTTGCTTCCCCGGCCAAGATTTGAACTCGGAACTCATCGCGTGGTAGTCAACATGCTTACCCCTGCCGCAACAACTTTAAATATTCTTAAGATACTATGCATACCATCTTGAATTAAATTATAATTTAACATTATTTCTTATTATTTATTTGAAAAGTTTTAGTTTTAGTTAAAAAAAAGAACAAAATGCTTTGGCTTGAAAACTTTTAATTAAAAAAAAATAAAAATAAAATTTAACTTCACTCCAGGATTCGAACCTGCGATCCTCCGAATGCAAGACTAACACACTGCCTACCAGCCAGCAGCAGTTTGTTGGCTGTTTACAAAAAAAAAAAAAACAACAACAACTAAGCAGAAAGTGTATTGCAGCTATGAGCAAAGCAAATAACCACCAAGAACATAGTAAATTTATTGTGATTTTAATGAATTTAAATTAACCTTTTGGCATGTTGATTTTACATTGGTATATTTTTCTGTGTGTATGTATGTAGTATATTTAGATGTTATTTATTTATACATACATACATACATATTATATTCTTAATTAACTAACTCACCATACATACATATTTATTACTTGGGAGGAAACAAGTATTGAACCAGCAACCTTCTAACTGATAGACAAGAACTCTAACCAATATGCTAACAAGCAGCCTGAATCCGTGCTGAAATTATTGTACAAATATGCTTATACAAGAACGAAAAAGATCATGAAAAAAATTGTCTCTATGTTTATTTATAGATATGAAATAACAAGAAACCTAATAAAATCAAGAAGATAAAAAAATGAATAAGATGCTTTACACATAATCATATAGGAACCTAATTAAAACAATAAGGAATACCTTTTTGAAAAAATCAATAAGGCAACCTAGTGAAATCAATAAGAAATCCCTATAGTTTACAATTTATAAGAAAACCTAATAGAATCAAGAAGATTTTCTCTATGGATTGTTTTTATGGTGCCAAAAAAAACGGAAATTGGGTAAAAAAAAGTTGTGAATAATAAGATTTCTTCTTGATTTTATGTGTTTTCTTGTTGATAAAATTAATAAGATTTACCACATAAAAACAATAAGGAATCTCTATGAAAAAATCTTCGCTTCTCTCTGATGGGACACCCCTTAGCCTAAAAACGTTTCATAGAGAAAATCTTTTTGATTCTATTAGCCAGTTTTTTCTCTGTGAATAATGTGGGAAAAATTTGCAGTTTTATTTGCAAATAAAGGTGCGATCAGACGTGGCACAATGTCCATGTCAAATCTAATTGCACCTTAAGTCATGCGTATAAACGTAGTATTAGTAACTAAACTAACTAACTAAAATACATACTTCAAAAAACTTTTTGTTTTTATTTTTATTCTTCTACAGAGAAGTTCCTTAAGCAGAATTGAAATGCATATAGACGTGCTTATCCAAAAACAAACTAAAATTCTTCATATTAATACATTAGAGGCTTAACGTGAAATTAAGACACTTCGGTATCAGCCTAATTTTATTGTGTAAAATAATTCCCCGGGAATTAATTAATTATAATTATTAATAATAATTATTAAAATAATTATTTCATCAGAAAGTTTTTTAATCAATTTGAAAAGAGAAACAAGGGAAATAGGAAGAAAGTATCGGTCAATTTTCAGAATAACACTAGCGTTAGTCTCAGGGGAATTAGTTCGCAAATATTGTACACCCCATTCCACCATATTTCTTCTTCAAATTAATCGTGAAGCCGCCAACCCAAAAAAGTTTTATTATCGAAATTCCTTGATATTTAGCTTAACTTTTATTTATTTTGTATACTTTTAATTGTAATTTATTTACTGGTGGTTAAGCATTGTCTATATATTTCATTGGTGCTTAGCCAAATCATCAGTAGACTTCAACCACATCCACATCCTGTCCAATCTTTTATTACCTACGAAAAATACTAAATTTTGAAAATCGGTTTTAAAATTACGGAGTTATGAAATAAAAATAAAATAAAAAATATATAAAAATAAATAAATAAAAAATTCTCCTTTTTTTGAATTCTACTAAAAAAAATAAAAAGTGTTTTGTTAATACAAATTGTTGCAAGACTCTCAACATAAATATCATTACCTTAAATGGCAACAGGCGTAGCTACACAAAAATTAAAAATAGAGTTTTTGATTGATTATAGTTCATTTTATCAAACTACACGTTCACGCATATATTTAGACGTCTGTAATCAAAAATGACGACTTTATTAAAGAAATTCAAAAGGACGTAATTACCATTGCATCTATTTTCTATTGCAAGGAACGTAACTAACACAAAAGCTTAAATATATATAAAAATTCAGTGAAGTGCGACTTTGACCCGCGCACGAAGGGATCCGTACGGGTACGAGATATGTAATTCAATACGAACAATATAAACTATAGACTATATAAACTATAGTTTTGGGAATTTTTTCGTTTTTGGGTTTTTACGGTTTTAATTTTTTTTTTGTTTGGGGGTTTTTTGAATTTATTGGCGCTTTCTGAGTTTTGGCACTTGTTTCACGTTTTGGCGATTTTTTTTTGGTTTTTGAAGTTTTTTTAATTTTGGCAATTTTTATTATTTTTGCGTTTTTTTATTTTGACGATTTTTTTATTTTGGCGATTTTTTTTAATTTTGGCGTTTTTTTCATATAGGTGATTTATTTTGGTTTTGGCGATTTTTTTAGTTTCGGCACTTTTTTTTCGTTTTGAGAATTTTTTTCTTGTTTTGGCGTTTATTTTAAATTTTGGCGATTTTTTTGGTTTTGGCGATTTTTTTTTAAATTTGGCGATTTTTTTTCATTTTGGCGATTTTTTTCACATAAACAATTATTTTGGTTTTGGCGCATTTTTCGCGTTTTGGCGATTTTTTTCGGTTTTTTGCGTTTTTTCATATTGGCGATTTTTTTTTTCATATAAACGATTTTTTCGAATTTGGCAATTTAATTTAGTGCTAGATTTTTTTTTTAATTTTGTCGATTTTTTTCGATTTGGCGACTTTTTTTAAATTTTTGGCGATTTTTTTCAGGTTTTTTCGGATTTTTTAGTTTTACCGTTTTTGAAAATTTCAAGAGTTACGGTCTCCAAGATATAGCAAGTTGTCAAAATTACATAGTCAAAATTGCATTAACTGATGGACCACCCTTTAATTTAAATTTTTTAATATTTTAATGTTTATTGTTGTAGTCTATATAAAAATACACTAATTTTACAAATTTCAAGTGTCAATATACAATTGTATGTATATTACATGAGATTTTAAAATTTTCGTCGCTCGTTTTGGAGCACCCTTTAATTTCTAGTTCTTATGTATTTGTTGTTGTAGTGGCCAAGGCTCTACATACTTTGTACAAATTTCAGGTCCGTAGCTCTTACGGTTCCTGAGAAAATACCGTGTGACGGACAGACGGACAGCGTAGCGAAAACAATAGGGTTCCTTTTTTCACCTTTGGTGTACGGAACCCTAAAAAGGAAATAATTGGTTAAAAACATATAAGTATCCATACCACAATTAAATTTCCAAGAACACTTTCAAGAACTTTTTATAATTATTGATTTTGAAACGTTTTTTGTTTCTCCTATAAAAAATATAAGAGTGTAGTTACGTCCATTTGCATTTAATATGACGATATACATTTTAAGAATTGAGAGAATTGAGAATTACACGAATCAGGGCCCAAATCATCACATCCGTGATCCTATCGACATCGATCGATCGATCGTATCGTATGTCATAATCCGAAGGTGACGATTCGATCCCAGATTCTACAGATCGAAGTAACAAATGTTATATACATAATGTACTCAAATATAGATATAGGAAACATTAAATATAAACTAAATAAGTGTATGTACTTATTTATTATTAAGAATAGTGTCAATGTAAATTTTGTTGTTTGCTGCCTTCTCATTTCAAATCAATGTTTTAACTCCATAACTAATATTTTTTGTTGTTGCTGTTGTTGTTCTCTTTTAAATTTGTTTATATTTTATTTGTTTGTTTACTGATGTTCTTTTCGATTTATTTCTGAGAAAAGAAACACTATAAAATCCTTAACACAACCGATATTCCACAACAAATTCAACATGAAAATTAAAATAAAATATTTAAAATAAATATGTAACACTTTTTACACAGGTTAAACACAAGGTAAAGAAAAACTTTATTTTAAGTAAAAACGTTAGTGATCATAAAAAAGCAATATGGCGGTTACTAAGTCCAATTTTTTTACCAACTGAAAGTGAAATTTTATTTTTTATTATTGAAAAGAATGAATTTAAAAAGAATGAATTTTTTAATACTAAACTGCTTGCATTAATTATTAAAAAACTTAAAAAAAAAGAATTCAAATAAATTGCAATTAAATTAATAAAAATGGTTTTATGCACAAACGCTTTTGTTTTTTTAATAAAAAAAATAATTAAATAAAATATTTTCATAAAATTCAAATAATTTTAATTAATTAAAATAATACTAATAAATAACTTTTCTTAATTCACACATTACCAAATACCCAACACAAATTTTTTATCTTTTTTATCTTAAATCAAAAACTTTTTTACACCCTTTCCGGTATTTTGTATTTTAAATTTAAATTTTTTTTAATAATTTTGTTTGTGTATTTTCAAAATTTGTTATTATTTGTTGGCTTTTTCTTAAAATATATTTAAGAAACAAAAAAAAACACAATAAACAATAAGCTGCATCTTGCATTCGAAAACAAAATTTTTTAATTTATTTTTATAAATACTTACAATGTATGTAATTATTATGTGTCACAAAATTCTTTTAAAATTTTAAATCTTTTACATACAATATGTGAATTTACAGAAAGCCTTTCTAGCTTGCTGCTTTACAAAATCAAAAGTCATACTCAAAACTATTTGAACTTAAAACTAACCAACAAATGCAATATTTGCCACCGCTTATTTTCAATTAAATTTGGATTTGTAATTAAAATATAAAAAAATATTGGAATTTCAATTAATTTTATGTTGTTTTCTTAATTTATATTTGCATTTTTATTCTTTTCTTTCTTCTCTTTGTCTGATTCTTAATATTATTGTGTGAATATGACTCGATGACCAAAATAAATTTAGGTTCTCGAAGACCAAGTCTAGCGTCGGTACACAGTACGAGTTCATCCGTACGTAGCTATAGTATGATGCGTTTCGAAAAGGAACAACAACAGAAGGAGATACGGCAGGAGATGAAACTGCGTTTGGCTCGTCTGCAGCAACACCAGCAGCAGCAACAGCATCAACAACATTTGAGTCAATATAAACCGCAAATAATTATCGGCGATACTGCTGTTTCAATGCAACATGGTGTGGCCTTAAATCGCATAACCATGGCTACACCCAGCCCATTAACACCTAATTCAACGGATGAACTTTTGCCAGCGGTCGATGAAAGCCAAGAGGTAAGATCGCAAATTATATGAGATTGATAGAAATTAATTTATCACATAAGTTCATATGTACATATGTAACTGCTTAATGAAATCTCTTACTAATGCTTTATGTTTTTAATGTGTATAAAAAAATATTTGGAGAATTATATAACTAGAGTAATCGGCCATATCACAGAGTTCTATTCCGTTCGGAAACGGAATTCAATCCACCCCATTTTTGTAGGAGATGGTGTCTAAAAAAGAAAAAGAAAATACGGGAATTTGTCAGTCCAGACTGTTGGGGGAGCTAGTACGCTGTATTGTACTGCTCCTAGGTCTCAACAGCTTGAGCAGGATTCAATTCCATTTCCGAACAGAATTGACATTGCCGATTGAGTGGTATTCGAAACCTAATTCAAAAGTATTTATTAGCTTAGAGCAGGGCTATTCAATCTGTGGTACGCGCACCACTTGGGGTACGCGAAACTTTCCCAGGTGGTACGCCAAATCTTCGAAAATTTGAGCATGTTTTCATTAACTAACGAAGTAATGCAATTACTTACTATTATGTTTAATTTCCTTATTATATTTTATTTTAGTTGAATAATAAAGTACTGAAATCGCCAAGATCTCCTAATTTTTATGTATTTAAATTTATTTATTCTTGTAATGTTTTTAATAATTTTAAATTCTTTTCAATTTTGTTGTTTTTTATTATTATTGAATGAAATGGATTAAATATTTTAAAATTGTTTGGTTATTTATTCAGCCCATACTTGTTTATACACATAAAATTTTTTTGGTGGTACGCGTATTGTTGGTTGTGAGTTTTGTGGTACGCGAACCAAAGACGTTGAATAGCTCTGGCTTAGAGTATTGAAAAGTTTTGAACTTTTTAACATTACAACCAAGTTTTATTTATAAGATCTATGCAAGTCATTTGCCTTATGTGGAAAAACCAAAGTTATGTCAAAAACTACTGAAGAAAATGTGTGGAAAGACAAACGCAAATTATAGTTATTATTGGGCTAAAGTTCTATTTAGCGTTGAACCTATTTATTAGTCTAAAATATTTTTTTTATTTATATGCAACCTTATGCTATAAACACAATTGGGACGAACGGCGAACTTCGCTTAGTTTGACGAACTTGCCTTCAAGAAGTCGAATATTCAATGCGGCAAAATTCACTTGCATTTGCATGTATCCACACAAAAAATATGGTTATGTACTTGCAAAAAATAAATGCAAAAATCGATATCAAGTATTGGAATTTTTAAAAAGTCGAATAAATCACACCTATCGCGAAAAAGTGGAAAATTCGCAACATTGGAAACAAGCCCTAAACTAAATTTTATTTAACTCGCTAAAACTGTAAGTACATCGGAATAAAACACAAAACATTGGCGGTAGGTATTCGATGTTTAATGTAAACGGCAATGCATAAGTGCAAATGCAAAATATAGTAGCTTTTCCTTGGATTGTATGTATTGTATTTTGCCTTTACACCATTTTGCATTAAACATCAAATACCGCCATTATGAAAATTCGCCAAAGCTTACAAAAATTTTAAATATTAAGTCCCTAAATAAAAATAAATAAAAAACGCCAAAAACTTTGCAAAATACATATTTCGCCGAAATGACTGAAATTCGCGAAAAATTCAAAATATTATATAAACCATAATTTTTATGATTTTGTGGCCCTTTGATCCAATAGGAACCATTGGACATAATAAACATATATATATATATATATATATATATATAATTTTTATTATTTTATAACAAAAAAAAAATTTCATAGTTTCATAAAATCAAAAAAAATCAAACAATATTCGTCGTTCGTTGGCGTAAAAAATAGAATTAAACCTATCGCAGCTCGTTACGCACAGCAACTTTCGTCCAACGTCTGATTGCGTGTATTTTCATATACACAAAAGGATTTTATTTCTTATCTATTAAAGCCTTATCAATGCTTTTTAAGAAAATTTTTGTATTAAAATTTTTGCCGCGGTTACTATAGCGCTGTCTCACTGTGCGCTGTCCATCTGTCCGTCACACGCTATTTTCTCAGGAACCGTAAAAGCTACGGACCTGAAATTTGAACAGAGTATGTAGAACCGCCGCTACAACAACAAACACATACAAATTAAAAATTAAAGGGTGTTCCAGAACGAGCAACGAAAAATTTTAAAATCACAAGTAATATACATACACACAATTGTGTGTACATATGTATATTGACACTTGAAATTTACAAAGTTAGTGTAATTTTATACAGACTACAACAATTAACACCCGAAAATTTTACCGGGGGGAGGGGGCTACGCCCATAAAAATTAAAATTTGCGCTAGTGAGCTGAAATTTGGTACACAAGTATAACTAAGTGAGTACTCACCTAAAAAAATCTGAAAACCCGAAATTTTTTCCAAGTTTGCAGGGCTACGCCCTGTTGTGAATCAGAATTGATCAACCCTCGTACCCGTACATTGCACTAATTTGTTAACGCAGCAACAACCAGTTCATTCACTTGGTTGTTTGTTAAATTCTTTGCGTTGACAAATTGTGCAATAGCGATATTTCGCAATTGGGTCAAAAGCTTAATAATATTAAGTACGTTAGCAAGTAAGCATAATAATATTAACTATTAAGCACAATATTAATATATTAAATTATGATTAAGTTTGGTATAAATAGTTCATGTTAAGAAACCAAATGAGCAGTTGTAGTTTGTTAGTTGAAGACAGTTGTAATTAGTTAGTGAGGGCAGTTGTAATTAGTCAGTTGTAATTAGTCAGTTGTAATTAGTTAGTTGTAATAAGAGTCTTGTATTTGAGCAGTCAAAAAGTTAGAGTCATACCTGCGATTCCCACGGGACCCTCCAGGTTTAAATTTGTAAAGTAAAAATAATAAGATACTAGTTTTTATTAATAAATCCCTTTTAATATACAAAAGAAAAATCCGTTTTTAAATTCAACACAACATTTTGGCGCAGCCGGTATTAGCAAGAGTACAGTTTGATACCTTTTGGCAGTTTCAAGGAAGTATATTGATATTGGAAAGCTATTTTAGCTCAATTTAATTTTAATATACTGAATTAAATTGTTAAAAGGATACGTTGTTCTGTATACCAACATTTACTACACAACTCAAGGTTTTAATGAGCTATTTTAGCTGCCTTAAGTTGCACAGACTTTGGTGGTAAACTCAACGACGACAAACATTTGCTCGAGACAAATGGGACCAACACAAATGGTAAAAATATTTATATAAGTGTTGAATTAGTAAATTAAACTAGATAAACGCATAGTGAAAAATTCAAAATGGTTAGCATTATTTAAATAGAAGGAAATTTTGTTTGTGAAAGTGAACATTGAAAATAAAAGTGGATTTAGGAAATTTTGCTTGAGCTATATGGAGGATTTGAAAAAAAATTACAAAAGACACAAGAGGAGACCAGGGAAATTTCTGAGCGAGTGTGGAATCTCATAAAGTACCTTAACAATACCAAAGAGTATATAGAGTTAGTAAAGCATAAAGTGAGGAGCCAGGGAAACATAACCGAATTTGAAAAGATAGATATTTTATTGGAAGAACTACAAGTGCTACATGAACATCAACAAAGTCCAGCTATATCTAAGGAAATAGAAGAATATTTACACGTTAACCGGATCTTGAAGCAGCAGAACGAAAGCTTAAGAAAAACCATTGAAGAAGCTGAACAACAGATTCAAGAAAGCGAACATAAGACACAAGCATTTAAAGACTTCGCACAGCGCGTTAATCCCAACTTGACTCCTGATCAGTTGCAGCAAGTCATCGAAAATAGAAAGGTGATAGAGGAAAAAACTCAACAAATTGAAACGCTGAAGTCAAAGATACGAAACTTACAAGGAGAGACAAGGAAAGTGATTACAATTAACACAACAAGTAGTAACAACATGACAACTTTTACCGAACTCTTGAAAACCATATCCCATGTGGTACCAATTTTCTACGGAACTGATGGGCCAGAACTGGCAAGGGAAGCCAAGAAGTTTATTGAAGGATGTATGATAGCAAAGGATAAACTAGAAGAAACAGGTAATGTGGTCGACATAATCAAATGCATCAAAACTAGACTATTTGGAAATGCTTACTCATATTTGCACAATAAAGAGTTCACAACAATAGAAGCCTTATGTCAGGCTATTAGAGAAAAATTTGTAAAAGGCAAAACCCTAACAGAATTGCAAGAACAAATTTTCAGCAGTAAGCAAGGTCCAACGGAGACAGCATATGAATTTGGAGAGAGACTAGAAGGACTACTTACAGATGCCACAGAACTAATTGCAGCACAATGGCAAGAAGTTTCCCATCGAAAATCTATGATAGATCACTGCAACCAATCCGCAGTAAGAAGTTACATAAGAGGCTTACGAGATCCTAGATTGATGTCAAAATTCATCGGACACGAAAACGAAAAACTATCTGCCCTGTTGAAAATCACCAAGGATGCTCAAAATCTTTTTGGTTCTAATATGAAATCTTCAAATATCATGACAACGCATACCGAGGAACCTTTATATGATACGGTCCAGCAGTTGATAAAAGAAGTCCGACAACTATCCATGCATCAGAAGACCTGTAACCATTCAACGCCAAACAGTAATTCACGAAAAAACTCAAATTACTGGAGCCCTATGATAGACGAATGCTATTACCAAGAAAACAATATGTGCTATAATCAAAGACAGGGGCATAACGAATGCAATTTGAGAAGGAACATTAAACCTCCCGACTATGGAACAAATAGGCAAAATTTTACAAGCTCGAAAACTCAAAACAAAAGTGGAACTAGGTATAACAACAACGAGGAGCGACGCTGTTTTAGATGCAATACACAGGGTCACATTTCTACTAATTGCCCAAGAAACAGACGGAGTATAAATAGCGATAATAGAAACGGCATCAATAGAGGCAACAATGATGTAAACAGAAGCAGATTTAATTACAACAGCAATAATTCGGGAAACGAGAATCGGCCCGGCCAAGATTAATGGACCGGAATGCCGAAAAATGTAGAGAAATTACTAATGAAAAAAATGAAAATTAAAACACAACACCCCGTAGGAACTAACTATGAAGATAAAGCTTTTAATTTAGATATTAACAATATACACTTGACAGAGGAGCAGGATAATCAGAAACAGGAAGACAGGGATAACACCAAATTAATATCTGGTGCAAGACGCACAGATTTTGTAAGAAAATACCTGAATAATACGGCAATGATGACATGTAATGATATAAATAATAGAATAATTAAGGACGGAAACATCGCAGAACATCACATAAACCACTCAGAGTATAAAAATGAACTGAGACTTGAGAATGATGTTAGTAGCAACGAAAGTTGTGAGATAAACGATGCGTATATAAGCTTTCCTTGTAGAGAAGCAAAAGAGGAAAAATTACTACTGTTGGTAGACTCAGGCGCTGATACTACACTAGTAAAGGAAGAAGCTTTGACATCGTACATAAAAGTTAATGAAAAGGAGAAGAAATCCTTGTCAGGAGCCTTTGGAGGAAACATGAGTACCAAAGGAAGTATAACTGTGAACCATAAATACGTAGACAAACTAAGTTTTAAAATGCACATAGTACCAAAGGGCACAATTTTGCCAGCAGATGGTTTGCTGGGCCGAGATATGATGTGGAATAGGTCGGTCACCGACACAATAAACAAAAACATAAAATTTTTTGACAACCAGAGAGAAATAGTTTCCTTGCCACTTGTTTCAGAAATTCCTTCGTTATATATATCCGAAAATTTTTCTATAAAAGGACGTTCCCAGGGAGTTGTATCAGTAGTAGTAACCAAGGCTACGGGAGAAATAATAGTAAACAAACTACAAATTTTAACAGGGGTTTTTGTGGGCGAAACCCTAACATCAATCAGAGGGGGAATAGCATTTATTCCAATTCTAAACACCAACAACTATACAGTAGACATAAATAGGAAAATAATGTTAAGTTATGAAAATCCTGAGGACTACCAGATAAAATCAACAACAGCCATTAATACAATAAGCACTGCGGACAACAAAGAAAGAACCAAATTACTATTGGAAACAGTACAGCTTTCCGCAGATTTGAATCCGGAAGAAAGATTATCGATCGAGAGCATTTTGAAATCATACGATGACGTGTTTCAATTACCCGGAGATAATCTAACTCACACAAATGTACTTAAACATAAAATCCCAACTGATTCTACTCAACCCCCAATAAATACTAAGCAATATAGACTACCTGAGGTCCACCGAAATGAAGTGAATAGACAAGTAGGCCAGATGGTCAAAGATGGAATTATCTCTCCCAGTACTTCCCCTTGGAATTCACCAATACTCCTAGTACCAAAAAAGGCAGGAAAGGACGGAGAGAAAAAATGGCGCTTAGTAGTAGATTTCAGAAAATTGAACGAGGCCACAATAAAGCAAGTCTTCCCCATATCAAGAATTGACGAAATCCTAGACCAACTGGGATACAGCCGATATTTTTCTACCCTCGATCTAGCGAGTGGATACCACCAAGTTTTAATGGACCCAAGGGACAGACAAAAAACCGCTTTTAGCACCAATTTGGGACATTTTGAGTTTAATCGTATGCCTTTCGGGTTAACAGGGGCACCAGCCACTTTTCAAAGAATCATGAACTCGATATTAACGGGTCTACAAGGAATCGACTGTTTCGTCTATCTGGACGATATAGTAATCTACGGCAGAAACCTAGCGGATCACCAATTAAGGCTCAAGAGAGTATTAGATATATTAAGAAGGTACAACCTTAAATTACACCCCGAAAAATGTCATTTCCTTCAAAGGGAGGTAGTTTATCTAGGCCACCAATGTTCGGAAAATGGAGTCTTACCGGATCCCCATAAAACTAAAGCAGTAAAAAACATACCACCTCCTAGAAGTATCAAAGACTTGCAAGCATTTCTAGGATTGATCAACTACTACAGGAAGTTTATACCAAACTCGTCCGAAATTGCCTTACCCCTAAACAAACTACTAAGGAAGAACGTGAAATTTGAATGGACACAAGAGTGTCAGCAAGCTATGGACAAATTAAAAGCAGCAGTTTTGAATCCACCTCTATTACAATACCCTGACTTTGCGAAACCATTTGTTCTGACTACGGATGCTAGCAATGAAGCCCTAGGAGCTATCCTTTCTCAAGGAGAGCCTGGTAGCGATTTACCAGTATATTTTGCAAGCAGAGTACTAAGTGTCACAGAAAAACGATACTCTACAATAGAAAAGGAGTTGCTTGCCATCGTATGGGCAACAAAAACTTTTAGGCCATATTTACTCGGGAGACACTTCACCATTTTTACAGACCACAAACCCCTCAAGGGTATAGCTAATCTGAAAGATCAAGAAGGCAGGTTGGGGCGCCTTAGACTAAAACTTTTAGAATATGATTTCGAGATACGGTATAAATCAGAAAAAACGAATCAAAACGCTGATGCCCTCAGTCGCCTTCCAATAGAGAAAATAAATGTAGGGGCAATAACTAGATCAAAAGCTCGAGAATTACAAAACAAACAGAATGGAGTGAATGAAGAAATTATGCATCAAACAGAGGTAAATCAGGATACAGGAGAGGAAGATATGGCTGTTTATTTAACGAATGCAGAAGAAATAAATAAAGTAATAAAAACATTCCACGATACACCTTTGGGTGGACACCAAGGGACATTCAAAACTTATTCCCGCATCTGGAATCAGTATAAATGGGCCGGCATGTATCGACAAATAAAAAATTATGTAACAACGTGCAGCCTATGCCAGAAAAACAAATGTTCGAAAGTTGAAAAAATGCCATTGGTAATAACAAGCACTTCAAGTAAGCCTTTCGAGAAAGTTTTCATGGACCTGGTAGGTCCGTTGCCAGAATCAGCTATGGGAAACAAATACATCGTCACCTTTCAAGACGATTTTTCAAAATTTTTCGCATGTGCAGCCGTGCCTGACGCAGAGGCACCAACTGTAGCTAAAGTCTTTTTTAACGAAATAATTTCAAGATACTTCATTCCCAAGGTGTTGGTAACAGATAATGGTTCAAACTTCACATCCAGATTATTCAAGGAAACATGTAAGATGCTAAGAATAAAGAAACTACTAACTACTCCTTATCATCCACAAGCGAATGGGGCTTTAGAACGAGCTCATCGACCATTGGCCGAATTTCTGAGAAATTTCGTTAACCTAGATGGTACCAACTGGGACGACTGGACTCATCACGCCATGCATGTATATAATAATAGCAAACATTCAACAACAAAACAAACACCGACGAGAGTGTTATTTGGGTTTGAATTTGAAATGCCCATCTCTTTGAAAATATCCCCGACACCACTATACAACGCGGATGATTATAGCAAAATTCTGAAATATCAAATCCAACGTTCACATGAAATCGTTAGAGAGAACCAAGAGAGGGCAAAATTAAGAGCAAAACAGTATTATGATAAGGGTTCAAAGGACAGAGAATATAAAATAGGTCAAAAGGTTTGGTTAAAGAATCAAACTAGAAAAAATAAATTTTCACCCTTATGGTTAGGACCATATGAAGTTATCGACATACCAACACGTGTAAACATAAAATTGAGAGTAAAAAAGTGTGAAAAGGTCTACCATAAGAATTTAGTAAAACCCTATAAGGAACGGCATTTAATATAAGGTATATGGTAATTAATCATCCAGTTACGATCCAGGCTATTTAGTTATGAATTTATAAAGGAGAGCATTGATTTTTAGTTATTTTACTTCAAATGCAGCCAATTGTTTAAAGAATTATTTTCGGGGTACCTTAAAACAAACAAAAAACAAAAATATGCTTACTAAAACGTTTCTTTAGATAATAATAAAAAAATAAAAAATTTTGTTTAAACATAAAAAAAAAGTTAGTTGAATAAACCCTCGCTACAATACGTAATTGCAATTAAACAAAATTGTTGACAAAAGGAAAATGATACAAAAAAAAACAAAAAATGTTTAACTGCAATATGAGTTTTGGGAAAGTTAAGCTAGGTCAGTTATGCATTGTACGGTTTGAAGTCAACAATCTGAAGTACCAAAGTGCTGACGACGTATTTATTTGTCCTACACGCGTATATATGCACACCTGTTGTCATATTTTTGTTTTTTATTCTTTTATACAACTTTATGTTGACATACTTTAAATTTGATGACCATTTATACTTAATAATTTTATATTGAAAAAAAAAATATAATAGTAATTATTCCGAAAGAAAACTAATGAAATTGCAAAGGCAAAATACATAGTTAAATTATGCATCTTTAAGAAAAAAAAAATATATATATATTGAAAATCTATACTTGTATGGTCAATTATTTAGCTGCTAAAATTAAATAAACATAATGATAGCGAAAGAAAAATTTTTGTATTTGAAACAAAACATCCAAAAGTATTATTACATATTATATTATATTATAGCATAAGATCAACTACGTTTAAGATTATAACATACTATGTAAAAGCATTTGATCCAATTAGTGTTTTTGGAAAATATCTATAACTAGATATTTTCTTCCGCCAAGGGGGGAGGGATGTTGTGAATCAGAATTGATCAACCCTCGTACCCGTACATTGCACTAATTTGTTAACCCAGCAACAACCAGTTCATTCACTTGGTTGTTTGTTAAATTCTTTGCGTTGACAAATTGTGCAATAGCGATATTTCGCAATTGGGTCAAAAGCTTAATAATATTAAGTACGTTAGCAAGTAAGCATAATGATATTAACTATTAAGCACAATACTAATATATTAAATTATGATTAAGTTTGGTATAAATAGTTCATGTTAAGAAACCAAATGAGCAGTTGTAGTTTGTTAGTTGAAGACAGTTGTAATTAGTTAGTGAGGGCAGTTGTAATTAGTCAGTTGTAATTAGTTAGTTGTAATAAGAGTCTTGTATTTGAGCAGTCAAAAAGTTAGAGTCATACCTGCGATTCCCACGGGACCCTCCAGGTTTAAATTTGTAAAGTAAAAATAATAAGATACTAGTTTTTATTAATAAATCCCTTTTAATATACAAAAGAAAAATCCGTTTTTAAATTCAACACAACAGCCCATAAAGCTCAGAATTAAAAAAATATTTCTAAATATTTCAAGCGATTTTATTGAAATTTGGCACACATGTTGCAATAACACAAGGCTCTAAATTTCTATTGAAAAAAGTAGGCGCTAACACGCCCATACAATTTAAGCCTCCTATTTCATATGTTTCGGGTCAGCACTTTTAAATGCACTATTTATGTATTTACTATTATCCTTTTCCAACGAAACTAAACAGGAAAGATAACTACTCGCCAAAAAAATTTGGGCTTGAAAAAGTAGGCGGGAACACGCCAATAAGAATAAAAATTAAAATTTGCGCTAGTGAGCTGAAATTTGATAAACTAGTAGTTATAGATTAGCAAAATACTAGAAAAAAATAAAACCCCAACAATTTTACCTAGGAGGGAGGCGCTGCGCCCATAAGGCTCACAATTTAAAAAACAAATCTAAGGCGTTAAACTCAAGTGGTTTTATTGAAATTTGGCATACATGTTGCTATAATACAAGGCTATAAATTTTCGCTGAAAAAGTAGGCATTAACTCGCCCATACAATTTAAGCCTCGTATTCGTGGGCCCATAAGAAGAAAATAAATAAAATGTACGCTAGTAAGCTGAAATTTGATAAACAAGTAGGTCTAGATTAGCAGCTAACTAGAAAAATATAAAAACCCGGAGCAAATTTAAAATATTTGTCTCAAGCTATTTTATTGAAATTTGGCACAAATGTTGGAATAATGCAAAGTTATAAAGTTTCGTTGAAAAAAGTTGGTGTTAACACGCTCATACAATTTAAACCTCCTTAGGATCAGCAGATTTAAATATACTATTTATTTAAATATTAATATCCGTTTCTAACGAAACTTGACACATATGATTGGCACTGTCAAAAAAAAATTATTTAAAAAAAGTGGGCAAGAATACGCCCATAAAAATTAAATAATTAAATTTGCGCTAGAGCTGAAATTTGGTACCTAAGTAGGTCAAGATGAGAAACCAAATAGAAAAATCTAAGAACCCAAATATTTTAACCAGGGGTGACAGGGGCGGCGATAATTTTCTACTGAAGCTTTTAACTGAAGCTATAACTTAAAGCTATCATCTTAAAAAGGTAAGATAATAATTGATCGCTGCTCATAACAAAATCTTGAGTTTAAAAAAGTGACGGAGAGTGGGGGTAACGGCCATAACATTTGAGGCTATAATTTGCACTAGAGTGCTTGAATTCAATACACAAATAAATCTTTATTAGAGATCACCAAGAAAGATTTAAAATCCTGGAAGTTTCAATTGGGGGCATGGACACGCACTTTAAGCTCAGAATTAAGAACTAAAGTTAAGGGATTTACGAAAAGGAAAAATTTGAAAGCACCGATTGTTAAATTAGGGAAGTAGGGCCACGTTTATAAAATTTTTATCGAAATATTATACGGAATAGAACTGAAATTTTGCAAAAATTAAATTATATAATACCCTCACGATTACAAATTTATATAATTCATACAATGTTGCAGTGATAGGTATTGTACCAAACACGAACTTGGTCAAAATTTTTATCTCACTACTTTTGATGGCCGAAATTTTGGAAAGGAACTTGGCCTTTTTCACATTTATGTTTTTGTGAGGATAAAACTTTTCATTTTGAACAGCCCTCCATTTCAACGGGTGCCAAGATTATAGTTGTAACTACTTGACAGATGGTTAATAAATAAGATTGATAAATAAATTTATTAAAGTGCGATTTTGACCCGCACGGACCCCAGATAGTAATAATATACGAACTTAAGTATATATAATATATATATATATATATATATATATATATATATATAGTCTTAGAATCTTTTTTGTTTTTGGCATTTTTTTAGTTTTGGGGTTTTGTTTTGGTTTTGCGTTAATGGCGTTTTTTCGGTTTCGGCGATTTATTTTAGTTTTATAGATTTTTTTAGTTCTGCCGTTTTTTTCGTTTTGGGCGATATATTTAATTTTGGCGATTTTTTCGGTTTTGGGGATTTGTTTTAGCTTTAGAGATTTTTTCGGTTTGGCCATTTTATAATTTTGAGATTTTTGAATTCTAGGGCTTATGAAAATTTCAAGAGTTTGCCTTATACAGTTTCCAATATACAGCAAGTTGTCAAAATTACACAGTCAAAATTGCGTTAACTGTTAGAACACCCTTTAATTTTTTTTAATTTTAATATTAATTGTTGTTGTCTGTATAAAAATACACTTACTTTGCAAAATTTCAAGTGTCTATATACATAATTATATAAATATTACATAAGATTTTAAAAATGTTCGTTGCTCGTTTTGGAACACCCTTTAATTTTTAACTATTGTTGTAGCGGACCAGGTTCTACATATTCTGTTTGTAGCTCTTAAGGTTCTCGAGAAAACAGCCTGTGACCCTAAAAAGAAACGAGATTGATTGAACAACGCATTAAAATGATTAAAATTCACAAAAAATGCGAAAATATTGCAGTCACAATGCGCATAACTAAAGCATTTCTGATCGTCATGAAGCACCTTTTCGGCCAGCAATTGTTAAACTGGTGGACAACTTTGAGCTGTTAGAAAAATCTAGTGATGTGAAGAATCGATCTAGTGCACATTGCTCAAAAACTTCACTGTCTTATAGTGCTTTCACACGTTAAAACCATAAACAGCTGATTTTGCATTCACACTGCAAGTTTGTTAAATTCAGATTTTAACTCACAGACTGTCTAATAACTTTGCTTAGAAATAAAATAAATCTCCCGCAGGAATGCGTGTCTTTTTCGTTGTATTTTTTCTGCTTTTTATAACAATTATTTGATAAACTGTACAACTGTTTTTTTTTGTATGAAAAACTCGGAAATTTTACAATGCGTTGTAAAATCCCTAAAAACCCTTTTGAATTTAAAAGGTTCTTTTGTGGAAAAGCGTGAACGACTTTTTTTGTCGAGGTAAATAATTTGATAGAGCTGATTTTTCTTTTAATTTTCACGGAAAAAGATAATATTTTTGAGTTTTTGGTACAAAATGCAGTGTATCAAATTGAAGGTATGTAAGAGTGTGATATTGGCAGAGGTGCCACTTTCAAATATTTCACATTTATAAAAATAAAATAATTTGTTCAAAAATATAAACACAAATTCCTTCATTACTCTATATTTTTATTGCGAATTTTACTATTTATAGGTTTAGTAATTTTTTCAATACGTTAAGCAATTTTTCGCTAACTTGCGTTTTTCGATTTTTTCCCAAACTTCTTATATTTTTAATGACTCGCGATTTTTAATAAATTTTAGCGCTTGTTTTCGATTCGCAAATTTTCGCGATTTTTTGCAAAGTTCGCAATAAAATAGACATTTTGCATTTTTTTGAATTTCCTAAGAGTTTTGCCGATTTTTAAATAATATTAGACTTTGTTATCATCCCGCTGTTAATAAGTTTTTGCAAAATTCCCCCGGTTTTTGCATTCCTTACAGTTTTGGTAATTTTGCATCAATAGTATGGCTTGTTTAAAATTTTGCAACTTCTTGCGATTTTTTGCAAAATTTCGTGATAAATGCGACTTTTTTCATGCTTTCAGCTTCCAAACAGTTTTGTCTATTTTTAAAAAAATATTAGACTTTGTTTTCATCCCGCTGTTAATATGTTTTTGTAAATTTTTTTAATTTGTAATTTTTTTAAGTTGTAGCGATTTTTAATCAATATTATGGCTTATTCATAATTTTGCAAATTCTCGCGATTTTTTGCAAAGTTTGCGATAAAAGCGGCTTTTTGCGTGTCTTTTAGCTTCCTAACAGTTTTGAAGATATTAAAACATTATTAAACTTTGTCATCCCGCTGTGACAAACTTTTTGGGAATTTTTGCATTCCTTACCGTTTTATCGATTCCGAATAATAAAATTCTTAGATTCTTAACCAAGTATTATGACTTTTTATAAATTGTACAATTTAATTGTACAATTACAACAATTAATATGGTGCTGCTTTTGGTCTTGCCTTTTTTTTAAAGTATAGTAAATTATGTTTCAGTGTATTTTGTTTTTGTGGTGTTGTAATGTAGTATCTTTAAAAGGACTATTAATTTTACGAGGGTACTTTACTACGAAGCGTGAAAACCCTTATTTTAAATAAATTTTGTAAATAAACATTTTAAAATTATGGAAGTAGTAATAAAAACTGAAGAAGTGATTGTAAATAAGTTATTATAAATATAAATATATTATTATATATATAAAAATGCAAAAATACATCACAAAATAAAACTTTTTTATCGGCGGATCGGTGTTAGTCATATCGTCTATTGTTGCTGCTGCATCCATTTTTAAGTAAAAAATCTTTCAAGCGACATCTATTGTTATTTCCTCGCATAAGCATTACCAAATGCTGCCAGTCATTTTAACTTGGCAGCACTGAATTTAACACAGCGAAAACAAGGTTGCATTTCATAAAACCAACTTAAAACCAATTCAAAAAGGTTTTTAAGTTGGGTTTAACAAACACAATTTGTTTGGTAAAACCAGGTTTTAGCAGTTGGTTTTAACGTTAAAAGCAACTTTTATTAAAACAATGTCAGTGTGAAAACACTTCTATAAAATTTGTCAAATTTTATTGGCTTAAGTCACCCATTAAAGAAGTAAATACTAATTGACCTCATTTCTTATATTTAAATCCATTAACGTCCCTTTTCACAATGTATGGTTAAGAGTTAATGTGAACTTTAACTGACAGTTCTCCATACAAAACTTGCCGTTAAAGTCCCTGTTAGTTTTTAACCATACATTGTAAAAAAGGTACGTTAATTTGCTGGGAATGAAATCTAAACATAGTTAGTTCCAATGAATATTTATTTCCGACATCAAACCAAAAATAATTAATTCCAAACTCGATTAACTTTTTTAAAATTTTTTGCTGGTTAATTTCGTGGGCATCGATATTTTTGTATATATGTAGATGTTATGTTTGAAATGTAACCACAAATAGAAGAAAATTTTAAAAATAAACATTTTGTGGTGAAATGTACATATACATATGTATGTACATAAATGCACATACATATGTATATGTACATATATATATGTATGTATGTGTATGTTTATTAATTTTCAAATGTACTCTCAATATCTAAAAATCTCCACAGTATTATCATACAATTGCAACAAGTAACAAGTGAAGAAAATGCTGCGTGGTTTATACTCATATTTGACACTAAGTCTTTTAATATTGTTCATATCCAAGGGTAACAAACACTATTCTCAATTGCGGAATTTTTTCGTGTGGATAAATGAATATATGCATTATTATCTTAAAGCAAGAAATATCTATCTATATATTGTAGGAGAAGCCTGTAAGTACCTCTCTAGACTATATAATCCATTTGAAAAACGTACACTTCACACTAAAAACTAGAAGGTTATTTGCTGAGTACACACATACAAACATACCAGAGTTTTTATTTTCTTTATTATTATATGTTTTGTTTATTAAGAGTATTACAAAACACAAAAAATGAAATTTTCTTCAAATCATTTCCAATGCGGTAAGTAGGCTCGAAAGAGACAACTTCTTGCAATGAAACCCCTTCCTTGGCGTGTTTTTTGATGTATAAACATCTATACGCTAGGGAGTAAAAATCTTTTTCACAATACAATCACAAACTTTGCGTTACCCGCTTGTTCGGAAAAACTGCTATTGACGTTTTTTCTGTAATAAATTCGTCACTCACAATTGGCCGTACATACTTGGTGTACCAATATATTATTATATGAATTCGTTGATCGTATATAAGCAAGCGACCAAAATTCTTTTTCTGTCATATTCTATTGTTTACGTTGAAAAGAAAAATGTATAGAAAACCATAAATCATTAAAGACATTTTTAATATATCATTACTGAGCATTTACGAAGTAGTTCATTATCCAACGTTCAGAGTTCTTTTCATCATAGTATTTTTGTGAATGAAAACTATGATGAATATTCGTCACTGTTTTCGTCAACCGAATGTAAGCGAAATGGTGGCAATTGTATACTTCCAATGTCATCCTCATGTTAAATTCGTCACTCAAACGCACTGCGTAGGTATTGCCGAGCAAGTATAGGTCATTGCTTTGTGCATAATGGTATAATGACTTATGAAATGTATCCGCGGACAAGCGGGTAGATCACACCGCTTTATTAAACCGGTGTGAGCTATTTATGTATTAGTGTAATAATACCCCTGAAGGAAACGTGGGGTTAAATGTCCCCAAGTCACCACTTTTGTCGACTATTTTGGTGACATTGTCAACAGAGCGTCTATTAGTATTGTTCTTGATGCGTAGAAAAAATTTTTTCATATACACACAACTATGCTTCTTCTTGTTTTATTGGTTTGTTAAAAACAAAAGTGAGATAAAGCAAAATTTAAAAATTAGTATAAGAAATCAAATTGAAAGGTGAATTTAAATATATTGAACAATAATATAAAAAAATACACAGAAAAAATTTGCAAAAAAGATATAAAATAACAACCTAAAAAAATAAAAAATACAAAATGTTAAAATTAAATTGAAATTTTAAGCGAAAGTGCCAATTATGGAAATTGTTTTACCCTGTGGAAGATTTTGTGCCATCAGTTAAAGATTTGTTATACTTGCAGATTCATTCGGAAGTGTTTGATTTTACTAATTCAGCGAAACATAAAATTTTTGATTAACATATGTCTATTTATTTAACAGAGATGGCAAACAAAATCCATAGTTGCTGGTAATATGCTGAACGAATAAATGAATTAATCCCAGTTATTGTATGTTTTTAATTATAAGTTAAATTTTTTATATATTTGTTTAATAAAATACCAAAATGTGAACAAAATACACAATTTCATTATCAAAGGAGTATACTAGAATAACTAAAATGTGCTAGTGACTATCTGTTTCCAATGTCTTCATGTGGCCCCTAAAGAACTATCTAATCAGTAGTTCCAATGTCAGTAGTTGCTTTTGAATGACACGCACATGTTAAATGTCTATAGCAAAAAGCATTGAGTGGGCTATAATTAGTCAGTCAATAAAACAATAAGAAGCATAGTTGTGTGTATATGAAACAATGTTTTCTACGCATTAAGAACAATACTAATAGACGCTCTGTTGACAATGTCACCAAAATGGTCGACAAAAGTGGTGACTTGGGAACACTCAACCCCAGGATTCCTTCAGGGTTGTTTCTTGTTTACTTGTAAGCTAATAAATGCGTGTGTAATATGTGTGCATGTAGAAGTAGCAACTTTAAACGCTTATAGCTTCCAAAATACTGAACCGATTTTAATAAATTTTATAGATTGTGCACATCTGTACCAAAAAACCTATAAGGCCATATAAATCTTTTTAAAATCGGTGCATTAGTACCAGCGTAAAATGGATTACAAAAAGAATGTTTGCCTATTAATTATATAGATCGATGAGAAAACAATAATATATTACTGGGTTGTGTTTTTTGGTATTTAATAAGTGCTCCTTTGTTGCAAATTTAATTTTTTTAATGAAAAACAACAAAAACAAATCATGTTTTAAGAAATAGCTAGATTAAACTAAAAATTACTAAAAAAAATAGCTAATAGCTAAACTCACTTTTCTTCCGGCTAAATGGGATGAAAAATGGATAAATTTAGCCAGAAAATGGCTAAGTGGCACAGAAAAATGCGCATTTCCCCCAGCTAAAAAGTCTACTTTAATTTTTCTTATCTTCTTTAGAAAATCATTAATTACTAAAAATATTTCATTTCATAATAATTGAAAATACTGAACCTATACCCGAATAAGAAATTATTCCTGATTAAAAAAAGTCACTATTAAACTTTAATATATTTCAAAAAATTGCGAAGCGCTAGAAGACTGATTGTATTAAAGTATTTATGTATTTAGACCAAGTATTTATTAAATTGTTTTCGTTTTTTGTAATATAATAAATTTTGAAAACCCACAGTCGCAAGCTTTATCAAAATTTTTATTTGACTCTTTCCACTTGCATATGAACAATTCTCCACAAACCCCCATAACTAATAATTCCACTACTGGGTTACGATGGCAAAGCGAAAACAAAAAAAATTGGTAAATTTCTGCATAACAACGTACATATATTTCTTATTTCAAGTTTATGACATCAAATTGTTATATTTTAAATGCACTTTAGAAAATTCTAAGCAATTTTGTAACAAGTAAGAGTGCTATATTCGGCTGTACCGAATCTTATATACCCTTTACCAAAGTGCGTTTATGTAGTATAGAGATAAGCACAGAGATATGCAGGTACATAGATATTAATTTTGTGAAAAAATTCATACTTTTTTCTCTAGTGTAACTGTTAGGTTTTTGGCATTATGTTTAATTTGATGGTTTTTAAATTTTGGCAATTTATTTTGTTTTGCTGATTTTTTTAGTTTTGTCGATTTTTTTATATATATGCAATTTTTTTTTGGCTTGGACATTTTTTTCGGTTTTTGGCGTTTTTTAATTTTGGTGACTTTTTTTCCTCTGGCAATTTTTTTGATTTTGATAATTTTTTTCATTTAGGCGAATTTTTTATTTTTTGGAGATTTTGTTTCATATAGGCAATTTTTTCGGTTTTTGGCGTTTTTATTTCTTTTTGGCAATTTTTTTAGTTTTGATACTTTTTCTCGTTTGGCGATTTTTTTCGGTTTTTGGCGTTTTTTTTAATTTTGGCGATTTTTATTCGTTTTGCGGATTTTTTTGATTTTGACGATTTTTTTTCATTTAAGCGATTTTTTTAATTTTTGGCAATTTTTTTCATATAGGCAATTTTTTTTGTTTTGGCGATTTTTTTCGGTTTTTGGGCGTTTTTTTAATTTTTGGCAATTTTTTTCATAAAGGCAATTTTTTTTTTGTTTTGGCGATTTTTTTTTTGGTTTTTTTGGCGTTTTTTTTTAATTTTGGCGATTTATTTTCGTTTTGGCGATTTTTTTGATTTTAGCGATTTTTTTTAATTTTTGGCGATTTTTTTTATGTAGGCAATTTTTTTTGTTTTGGCGATTTTTGTCGGTTTTTGGCGTTTTTTTTTAATTTCGGCGATTTATTTTCGTTTTGAATTTTTTTTTTATATTGGCGATTTTTTTTCATTTAGGCGATTTTTTTATTTTTGGCGATTTTTGTTCATATAAGCAAGCATTTTTGTTTGTTTTGGCAATTTTTGCGGTTTTTAGCGTTTTTTTGTCATTGTGGAAATTTATTTTTAGTTTTTACACGTTTTTCTCGTTTTGGCGATTTTTTTCGGTTGGTGGAGTTTTTTTTTAATTTTAGCGTTTTTTTTCATTTTGGCGATTTTATCGTTTTGGCGATTTTTTTAACTTTTTGGCAATTTTATAATTTTCGGATTTTTTAGTTTGACCGTTTTTGAAAATTTCAAGAGGTTAACTCTTACGGTTTCCAAGATATAGCATTTTGTCAAAATTACATAGTCAAAATTGCATTAACTGATGGACCACCCTTTAATTTAAAAGTTTTTAATTTTAGTGTTATTTGTTGTAGTCTATATAAAAATACACTAATTTTACAAATTTCAAGTGTCAATATACATATGTACATTTGTACATACAATTGTATGTATATTACATGGGATTTTAACATTTTTCGTTGCTCGTTTTGGAACACCCTTTAAGTTTTAATTCTCATGTATTTGTTGTTGTAGCGATCAAAGTTCTACATACTCAGACCCGTAGCTCTTACCGTTCCTGAGAAAATAGCCTTCTTCCTAAAACATGAAATATGTTTAATTATTATGAAAAAAGTTAAAGCTTTCCAACCCTGGAAACGTTTTTTTAATTTTTTAAATTATTAATTTTTTTTTTAATTATAAATACCAATTTTATTCATACCGAAGTATAAAATAAGTTAATTTAATAAAAAAGTAATAAAAACTTGTTTTCGGTAGTTATTTTCTATGGGAAAATGGAGTTTGAGTTTTCCAGCTCTGAAACCGTCTGCTCGATTTTGCTGATTTTCAATAGCAAAATTTTTCGTAAAATTTCTGACACACCAGTCCAAGAACGAAGTCTCTAGCTCTTCTGGGAGCTTGGGAAAACCGTACATTTCACGTACAGACAGACGGACAGACGGACATCGTTTGTTCGTCTTCCCTATGCATAAGGATCCAGAATATATATACTTTATGTGTCGCTTATTAATATTCTAGAAATTACAAACGGAATGACAAACCTATATATACCCTTTTACCATTTTTTGGTAAAGGGTATAAAAATATGGCCGCATGTAAATAATTTTTTTTTTCTAATAATGATAATGATATTCCCTTCATACAATCAAAAACGTATTATAACATTGTCTTAAGTATTGTTATTGAACTCCAAAAGAATTATATTCTTAATGTTCTTATGGCGAAATAAATAAATAAATAAAACATCAAAACAACTTCTCCCTTTTTTTGAATAAGCTTCAAAAAGAACTTTTCTTAGCTCTAGTGAAAAAATTGACTTTTGAACATACGCTGTTTACTGAAAACCACAGAATTCATTCAATCTTCAACTTAGATTAAACAATAAGCGAAATAAAATTGCGGAATCGACAAAAAATTCGTACCTCAAGGGAGCTTTAGTTAAAATTTGTATACAAATTTTATTTTAACGTACAGTTCAAACTCCAATAATTTTTGTTTGGATAAGCGCCAAAGAGTTTTGAAAGTAAGAAGCAATAATAATAAATAAATTAATAAAATAAGTAAAAATAATAAATAAATTAAGAAAATAAGTATATGTAAACATATATAACAAATAAAAACAAACAAAAAATAAAAGTCATGTGCCTGTGGCAAAAATTAAATAGATATACTTAATAGTAACAAATCAAAAAAGTTTGTCTTAAGTAGAACAAAACTAAGCAAATTATCTAACATGTGCATAATTAGTAAAGAACAAACGACAATGGCAATACTGTTGTAAATTTAGAGATGGTAAAATTGAGCTGTCATTACAAAAACGCTTTCAGCAAATTGAAATACGATGAATCAAAACAATTCACATATTCCATTTGCATAAAAGTTACGTATATAAAGCAAAAATCTACATCAACTGATACCACACACAGTGGACCAAACACAAAAGAAGGTTGATGATGAAGGAAGGTTTGGTGGGCTTCGAAAACAGATAGTTGTTCCGTCCTACTACGTGTTTGTCAGAATATTTACAAATAACTTTCATGTTATTTGTTCATTAGCAATTATCACATGTAATTTGGCTTAAAAAGCGATAAGAACTTTAGCCCGTTCAAATCATAAATATAGAAACAAATGAAGTTCGAACAATAATATTTAAAATTAACTATAACAAATATTTACTCATCCATTACGTCAGAAATTGTGTAAGCCATTTTTATACCCTTTACCAAAAAATGGTAAAAGGGTATATATAGGTTTGTCATTCCGTTTGTAATTTCTAGAATATTAATAAGCGACACATAAAGTATATATATTCTGGATCCTTATGCATAGGGAAGACGAACAAACGATGTCCGTCTGTCCGTCTGTCCGTCTGTCTGTACGTGAAATCGGTTTTCCCAAGCTCCCAGAAGAGCTAGAGACTTCGTTCTTGGACTGGTGTGTCAGAAATTTTACGGAAACATTTGCTATTGAAAATCAGCAAAATCGAGCAGACGGTTTCAGAGCTGGAAAACTCAAACTCCATTTTCCCATAGAAAATAACTACCGAAAACAAGTTTTTATTACTTTTTTATTAAATTAACTTATTTTATACTTCGGTATGAATAAAATTGGTATTTATAATTAAAAAAAAAATTTAATAATTTAAAAAATTAAAAAAACGTTTCCAGGGTTGGAAAGCTTTAACTTTTTTCATAATAATTAAACATATTTCATGTTTTAGGAAGAAGGCTATTTTCTCAGGAACGGTAAGAGCTACGGGTCTGAGTATGTAGAACTTTGATCGCTACAACAACAAATACATGAGAATTAAAACTTAAAGGGTGTTCCAAAACGAGCAACGAAAAATGTTAAAATCCCATGTAATATACATACAATTGTATGTACAAATGTACATATGTATATTGACACTTGAAGTTTGTAAAATTAGTGTATTTTTATATAGACTACAACAAATAACACTAAAATTAAAAACTTTTAAATTAAAGGGTGGTCCATCAGTTAATGCAATTTTGACTATCTAATTTTGACAAAATGCTATATCTTGGAAACCGTAAGAGTTAACCTCTTGAAATTTTCAAAAACGGTCAAACTAAAAAATCCGAAAATTATAAAATTGCCAAAAATTTAAAAAAATCGCCAAAACGAAAAAAATCGCCAAAATGAAAAAAAAAACGCTAAAATTAAAAAAAAACTCCAATAACCGAAAAAAATCGCCAAAACGAGAAAACGTGTAAAAACTAAAAATAAATTTCCACAATGACAAAAAAACGCTAAAAACCGCAAAAATCGCCAAAACAAACAAAAATGCTTGCTTATATGAACAAAAATCGCCAAAAATAAAAAAAATCGCCTAAATGAAAAAAAATCGCCAATATAAAAAAAAATCAAAACGAAAATAAATCGCCGAAATTAAAAAAAAAACGCCAAAAACCGACAAAAATCGCCAAAACAAAAAAAATTGCTGATATAAAAAAAATCCCCAAAAATTAAAAAAATCGCTTATATGAAAAAAAAATCGGCAAAATCAAAAAAATCGCCAAAACGAAAAAAATCGCCAAAAAAAAACCAAAAAAATCGCCAAAACGAGAAAAAAGTGTCAAAACAAAAAAAAAATTCCCACAATGACAAAAATCCGCAAAAATCGCAAAAAAATGCTTAATGAACAAAAATCGCCAAAAATTAAAAAAAATCGCTAAAATCAAAAAAATCGCCAAAACGAAAATAAATCGCCAAAATTAAAAAAAAAAACGCCTAAAAAACCAAAAAAAAAATCGCCAAAACAAAAAAAAAATTGCCTTTATGAAAAAAATCGGTAAAAATTAAAAAATCGTTTAAATGAAAAAAAAATCGTCAAAATCAAAAAAATCAAAAAAATCCACCGAAACGAAAAAAAATCGCCATAATTAAAATAATCGCTTAAATGAAAAAAAAATCGTCAAAATCAAAAATATCCACCCAAACGAAAAAAAGTCGCCAAAATCAAAAAATCGCCAAAATTAAAAAAACGCCAAAAACCGAAAAAATCGCCAAAACGAGAAAAAGTGTCAAAACTAAAAAAATTGCCAAAAAGAAATAAAAACGCCAAAAACCGAAAAATTGCCTATATGAAACAAAATCTCCAAAAAATAAAAAATTCGCCTAAATGAAAAAAATTTTCAAAATCAAAAAAATTGCCAGAGGGAAAAAAGTCACCAAAATTAAAAAACGCCAAAAACCGAAAAAAATTTCCAAGCCAAAAAAAAATTGCCTATATAAAAAAAATCGACAAAACTAAAAAAATCAGCAAAACAAAATAAATTGCCAAAATTTAAAAACCATCAAATTAAACATAATGCCAAAAACCTAAAAATTGCACTAGAGAAAAAAGTATGAATTTTTTCACAAAATTAATATATATGTACCTGCATATCTCTGTGCTTATGTATGTATCTCTATACTACATAAACGCACTTTGGTAAAGGGTATATAAGATTCGGTACAGCCGAATATAGCACTCTTACTTGTTTGTAATTAGTCTTTACTATTTTTAGAGTAGCATCTACTTTAGTGTTGTATTTTAGAACATATCGTCGCTGTTTTAACTAACCGACCTAACTGACATATTTTTGAAAAATTAGTCAAGTCCACTACTAGACTTTATTAGTCATAATAGACCTTGTCTACAATTTTTATGGCTGTAAACATTACTGTTGAACCTATAAAAGTAAAACTTTTTCAGACGTTTCCATAAGAATGCATGTAGAAATCAATCATAAAAGCTGCAGTCCTGTAAAATTTTACAAATGTTAGATAAGTCAGTTAGATAAAACAGCGACGACATGACACTTGCTGTCAGACAGCAATTGCGTATTAGATGCAGCGCAGTAATGCATTTAAGGACAGGCTTAAGGCCCAACTATAATATGAATAAGCTGGCTTAAGCTAATGCCAGAATTTAACGATAAGTATGTCAAATACTTAAGCAATTCAGATGTGACTTTTAGGTAGCCACAATGTACTTACATGCACTTAAGTAATTTTTAGCCACAGCTGCACATATAGGTATTGATCACAATTTTTTTTATAATTTTGTTTCTTCTTATAACTACTAAATGAATGCAATTCAATAAAATTAACTTGTTGATATGTTCTAATCTATTAAAAATTCACATATAATTACATCCCCCACTTTATTACTTGTTTTATTTATTTTGCCTACTAACGTACCTTTTCACAGTGTATGGTTAAAACTAACAGGGACTTTAACGGCAAGTTTTGTATGGAAAACTGTCAGTTAAAGTTCACGTTAACTCTTAACCATACATTGTGAAAAGGGACGTAAAAAGTACAACAATGAACATACATAAATGTATGTGTATATTGTAAAGTAAAGAATGAAAATAAAAGTTTTGCTTTCTTTTCTGAATTTAAAATAAGAAACAATAAAAAAATATTTAAAATCAATGAACATTTTCTGATGCTGTTTGGCTTGAGTTTAAAAAATGCACAAACAGTGTTTTCCGTACGGAATGTGCGTTCAGTTTGGCACTTAGCTTAAGCAAATGACAATTTGACGAAACTTGACGAAAAGTTCCATAAGTACATTATAGTTTGTCACATACGTTTTATATGTAACCGCACAGTTGCTTAAGTTCGCTAATTCATATTATAGTTGGGCCTTTATAGTCTACAAAATAATTTGCCTTGAGATTCTACTATAAATATCAGTAGACACGAAAATCTGAAGAAGAAAACTTAAAACGAGAAATTAGTCAAAATTATAAATCCTTTTAGTTAGTTAGTTTTATATTTACGCTTCCATTTCGGGTATTAGATGTCCCAAGAGCAAACATTTTCTTAGAACATGCAGGTATCGTTTTTGTTCTTTGGTAAATTATACACTTGTCAACATTGTATTAAAACGAGTAAAACCGCAAGATTATTCATTTAAATCACAAATGCAATTGAACTTAAGAATTAAAGATTGATGTGGTAAATTCAAATAGCTGGAAGGAAAACTTGAAAAATTTCATATACGAGTATATTTACATAGAACAAGCTGCAGTATTGTTAAAGATGTGAAATACTATAGAAGTGAACAAAATGCTGCGAGAATTTTATTTATATTTAGCATTGTACATTTTCATTTTATTAATTACTTTTGTTATTTTACAAAATCATAAAAGTGCAAGAATAACAGACACTGTTTTAAATTGTGGCATATTCTCTTGCGGATAGAGGAATAAAACTCTATGTTACTGTACTAGACTTTAAAAGAAGTAATATTAGTGATATATGTATCTATGTACATACATACATATATGATATTACGTATGCATGTATAAATTAAACGATTTAATGTCAAGTAACTAAAAAATTAATTTTTTTTCATAAAATTCGCTCAACAACGATAATTTCCTCAGCATTACGAGCCCATAATTCGAATTTTACATTCGATGTTTCATAGACTTTGACCAGTCTGACAAAAGTTTTATTTTCTATATTTCTCATCGTTGAACTTGGATATTTGAAATTTAATTCAAAGCAATTTATACATACATATATTATATTCTCTTTAAAATAAATTCCCCTTCTCTTTATACTTCCAGTATCAACCCAAAATTGAAATGATTAATAAATCGTCATTTGCAGAATCAGTTGCTTCTGCTACCATAAGTGCTATAAAAAATGTTGCTGCCTCTTCTGGTAAGAATCAAAATATGACCAGTACGAACAGTGCCGCCGCTATTGCTTCTTCGTCATTGTCTACTACAAGTATAGATCTGGCTAATGCTGCTGCTTATATTGGACTCTGCAGTTCTTCAAATGAAGCGCTTTAAAATAATTTAAAAATTATATAAGTCGCATAAATATTTATATATGTATAACATAGAGAAAGAACTAATTTATTAAATAGTAAATGTTGAATTAAAGTAGTTTTTAAGAATTCAAAAAGTGAAAAAATAATAAAAATAATATAAAACATGTGTATTAAGCTTAGAATATAAAAATTATTACAAAATATGCTATTTTACATTTTATATTTGTATATAAAATAAAAAATCTAAGAAAAATCAGAACATTTAATGTAATAATAATTGAAACGTTGTTCTTATGTTTATTTAATTCAAAATTGTAATAATTTTTATACAAACTTAAAGAATTTATAGAAAGTTGATTAACAAAGAATTAATAATATAGAAAAAAAAATATAAACTATCAGTATTTAAAAGAAAATTTGTATTAAAACGAATATTAACTTCATGGGAATTCATTCAAAAAATCATTATTTATTTACAACTAAGGGACAATTTTGGATATCATATTTAAGTGTTATTTATCTTTAAATGATATTTCAATATGAAATTTAATTTTCAAAGACGATGGCCTTAAGCATCTTTGTATGATTCACTATCAAATAAAGTCGTACCATCTACGAAAAAATACAACCCTGGTGTTATGAATTGTTATTGTCTTTTGAAAATTTTCAAAAACTCCATATACCAGGGTTATATTTTCTCAAAAATCGCACGCCTTTGTATGATAGTATATCACGGCCTTTATAAAACTTAAGTTACCTTTCTTCTGTGTTTAAACTTTAAAGTCTATTTTTTTCACAAGTCCCTGTAGAAATGTCGGATACGTTTTAATGAATAACATTTGTGGCCAATTTCATCGAAACCGGAGTTTAATTTTCCAAAAATAGTATTTTTGTTCATTTTGGTATAGATTTACTAAGATACCAAAATTAACAAATAACTATATATGTTTTCGAACTTAAAAAAATAAGCTGCTTTACTTTTTCAAAGAACAATATAACTTTTCTTGATATACAAAGATATCCCTTTAGTTCGATTTTTCATTTCCGTTTATTTCGAAGTAAAAAAGTCTCAAACTGCTTGTCACCTGTAATGAAATGCTCTAACTTTTAACGATTACACAAAAGCTAATTTTGTCTATAAAAAAATCGCCAAACTAAGTAAAGAGTCCAACCTAAATCAGAGCAGTAAGGTACGTATTTTCAGTACATTCAAATAATATTTTATACTTTTAAATGTAC
This sequence comes from Tachina fera, assembly GCA_905220375.1. NCBI lineage: Eukaryota > Metazoa > Arthropoda > Insecta > Diptera > Tachinidae > Tachina > Tachina fera. Next base: position 115,047,976 of record LR999964.1, read on the forward strand.
TGAAAATACGTATCCTGCTGCTAACGCAACGCTTGACGCTCTAATTTAGGTTGCACTGTAAGGCTTTACTACCCTTTAGTAGTACTATTGAACGTAGATTGTCAGGACCTTGTGTTGTTCCAAAAGTTAGGTTAGGTTAGGTTAGGAAGGGTGGTGCTTTACCGCACCACCACTCGAAAACACAATTGGGTCCATTGTGATTCCCTTCTGTTACTCAAAAAAGTAATATTTACCCTCCCCATTAGCAGCCAGAAGTGACCATATTACCCATCACTAAGCCACCGAATTCCCATGATGAAGCCCCTGATGTCCTCTAGTTTACACTTCCCGACATCAGTAATGCTTTTATGGAAACGTCTGCTCAGCCATCTAAGCCTATGCAGCTTAGTTGGTTGCAGCTTGGGGCAATGACAGATAATATGTTCAATGGTTTCTGGTTCCTCTTCATCCCCGGACATCCTACAAAAATCTGGAGTGCCAGTCTCTCAAATGCTGACCGAGCAGTGACCTGTCAACACGCCTATCATGACTCGCATCGCCTTCCTATTCATGTTCAGTAGTAGTCTAGATCTCCTTGAGTCTAGTTTTGACCAAAAACCCTTCGAGACTCTATATTCCTCCCTACTTCGCCATGAATTGTTGGTCCTGCTTCCTACCCAATTACTGAGTTCTTTATAGTAGGTAATTTCACCGATCTATCCGACATTCCCTCATCTAACGTTGACCATATTCTTGCCAGCACATCGGCAGTTTCATTTCCCTCAACACTGCTGTGGCCAGGAACCCAACATAGTCTTACACTATACTCATCCATAAGCAAGTTGAGGGCTTTCCAACAGTCACTAACATGTTTCGATTTGACATTGCGTCCCTTCAAAGCTTTTAGCGCTTCCTGGCTGTCGACGTAGGAGGTTACCTTCTCATATTCAGCTACATTCCTGGCCACCAGCTCCGTGGGCCTGAGGATCGCCAAGATCTTAGCCTGGAAAACACTACATTCATTCGGCAGTCTGAAAGTACTACGAATGTTCGTTCCCAAGATATAGACACCAGCCCCTGTCCTTCCCCATTTTCGGACCATCTGTAGAAACTGCACTACCCTCATACAGCCCATCGTATTTGACTCAATAGTCCCTATCCAGAATTACTATTAAGGGTGTTCTACTAAAATCGATTTCAGCGAACTTATAGCCCGTAAACCCAGGGGATATCTATTCGTGATCACCAGATCGGAATTTAAGATCGATATGTGATCTGATATTCCTGTCCTCACCAAACCTGTTTCTGCGAGTCTAAGTAGACTTCTAGTCGCCGTTCCCAACACAAAGTCCTCTATAGGAAGAAGATGAAGAATGACGTCCAAGACAGCCTGACGTGTGCTCCTCTGAGCACCTGTGATGCCCATCGAGGCACATCTCGGAAACTTAGCTAGTAATCTCCTGTGACTTTCCTTCCTCAATGCCTCCCACCATGCCACACAACCATAGAAAATAACCGGCCTGACAACCAATATGTAAATCCAGTTTAATACATTCGGTTGCAGACCCCAGTTCCTTCCTATGGAGTTTCTGCATGCGTAGTAGGCATTGAGTCCTTTCTTTAGCCTTTCCTGCTTGTTCATTTTCCAAGAAAGCTTGCTATCTAGGAAAACACCCAGGTACTTAGCCCCCTCTCTGGATTCTGGATAATTGTTATAATTTTTTTTTTGTTTGCCATACATATGTTTGTTTGCATTTAAAAGGTTTGTTCGAGTATTTTTGCGTAACAAAATTAGCATAAAAATTGAGAGATTTTCATTATATATATTTGCAGCATCTCTAATAGATTTTTATCTTTCACCCAATATGTTTTGCTAAATTTCTGAAACTTTTTTTCAAATTATTACCTACTAAAAATTACAAGATTCCTCTATACGTTATTCAAAATGTTTCTTATTTTAACAATATTTTTTTTTCGAGTCTTTAATGCAAAATATTTCTAAATAACTCCTTCGAACCAAGTGATTGCCCAGGCAGAGGTGGTAAAGTACTCGTATCTTACAATTACTATAAAACATATTCTTTATTAGAAAAACTCTCGCCTCTTATTTGATTTCTTTTTTAGCCCTAAGAAATTAATATAATTATTTTTAAGCAAAGTAAAGTAAAAAAAACCTGGGATTTAGTTCTTCTAACCATCAAATATATATAAGTATTTTTTTCCTAAAATTTAACAATTCTGCAACATCATTTCATTAAAGATTTCAAACACTTGTTTAATAAGAACTACAATAATTTATAACTGAAATAATTAAGATATATTAAATTAAAATTATACAATATATTGTAAAAACTATAGTTGATAATTTTAGACTTAACACAGATGTATGTACTACGTTAATTTATACAACATGTAGACTTGTAAAGAATTTAAACTTAATATAAGATACTGATTTACTTTATAAGATTATAAACAAACGCTTGAGCAAAGTAACTGAAAAATGTGAACGCAATTCTGCCTAATAGATTCACTAATGATACCAACTTTTCAAGCTCTATAAACAATCGGCTCGCTATGGTCGTCACACGATAAAGTCGGAGAGTTTTACTTTTTTTAATTCGAACTGACTGTAACCGAATTACGACTTGTACAAAGTGTTTTCATAAAATATGTAACAAATATTTTTGTATTATATTTTTTAATGATTCATGAAGGGAAAAATATAGACTGCGGATGACGTCATAAAAGACCACAACTGTTTGTATCCTGTGATAAATATATGGGATGTGTTGTGGCAAATTAAAAAACTAATTATTATAGTTTATTTTTAATTAAATAAAATATTTACAAGATGTTCAATGCAAATAGTAAATAGGAAGTATATTTCAGTTAAGTTTGACTAGGGATCTCCACTAGCCATGAACTTGGTATATGCATATTTTGGGACATCGCGAATAGCTAATTGAGACCGCTCATGTCCAAGTTTCGTCCATACTCTGACATCGATGCCCGAACATATGGATGAGCAACATTTTTAATATGAAGAACAGAGACATAACAACATTGGTAAATATTACATCTCTATTGCACTAACGCAAAATACTTTGATATGCCTGAACATGGACATCACACGTATTCACCACATCAAAGATGTCAATGGCTCTTAAAGACGTAGGAAGAAACTCGTACAACTCTTGCAAACTCGTACAAGTTTCCTTTGGTCTTTTACATAAATGCAACGATTTCCAATCAATCAGACGTGCCTAACCACATAACCACAGAAAACAGCTGTTCGAACCAGAGATCAGCAATGAATCGTGTTTTTGCTATTCATACTGACTCATGAAATTTTAAATATAAATGCGTAGACATCGTTTAAACTAAACTAATCTGACGTACGCACACTCTCAATGACATTAATTTATAAATAAGTTGAAATAAATATGAATGCCACATTGACATTCATATTCATACCACCCACACTCACACTTACAAAGCACCTCAGTTTGTTTTCTAATTTCAGGAAAGTACTTATACTACTCGCATTGATTTAGCTCATTTGGCTTATGTATGTATGTTTATTTAAAAGTGAATTTAGGTGAATTGCCATAACGCCAAAGCCATTACCATAGAAAACAATTGAATTTTGGCTATATCACGTCTAATTTAAGCTTTATACAAATAAATATGTATGTAAGTGTTCTATTCAGTTCATATGCAAAATTTCTTTCTCTTAATGGAGAGAACAAACTCTAGACAGCCCAAAAAATTTTGGTGCTTTTTGAAATTTTCGACGCGAGAAATTTTGAAGTTAGTGCTCAGTGCTTTTTAAATAAATTTTTAGTGCTTTTTGTTTCGTGGTGGTGGCACTAGACCCAAAATTCAAAAATAAATTTCCATATCTATTTTTTTCGAGGAAGGTTGTACAATGCTTGGTTGCAGAAATACCCTCAAACTTTAACATTTTAAGCATAATTAATGTAAAGACGACATTAAGCAAGTAGGTACCCAAATATAGTTTAATAGCATCATTTTGTCGAGTTAGTATAACAATGGATGGATAATGGAGAAACTTTGAGTCCAATGTCGAGTTTTGGGCAGAAGTAAAATCTAATAAGTTTATGTCAAGTTAATGGATATAAACTCGTTTCAGGCATTATAAAAAACTGCATTTCCATCAATCTTTTGTCACTTCAATGTTTAAGCGCGCAGAAGTAGATTTTTTACCTCTACGACTTTATTTAAGTCTAACAAACGTAACAATATATCCTTACACTTTGTTATAACTTCGCTCCATAATAAAAAAGGTCTGAAACGAGAAAATTGAATTGTGAATATACTTTTTTATACACTAAGGGGAAAATCAAGATTTTACGCTCAAAACTCAAATCATTTTAATATTTATAGTCTGTTAAATGCGAAAATTCTTGATTCAAGAATAAAATGTTGATTTTTTTAAGATCAAATTCAAGTTTTTTTCTTAATAAAAATCTTAAATTAACAATTATTCTTAACAATTTAAGGATATAATCTTAAAATTAATATTACGTTCTTGATTTTAAGACTGCGCTATTAAAGTTTAAGACCACGTTTTTTGATTTCAAGAATTCATTCTATAAATTAAGAATTTATGTTAAATTTGAGAACGTCAATCTTACTGACCGAATTTCAATATTGAAATATTAAGATTTCTGCAATCTAAATTGAAGAATTTTGTTCTTAAATTTACATCGTTTTATTCTCTTAGGCCCAAGTTCACAGTCATTAAGTTAGCTAATAGCAATAGTTTAACCACTAATACTTGATTCACAGCTTTTGGTTTAACATATGTAAGTTAAACCGCCAAACGTCATTGGTTCAGAAATAGTTTTATACAAAAGCTGCTTCGTTGTAAACTTTATCAGTATTGATGTTTTGTGAACAACTTATATCCTGTGATGAACAATTTTGGATGCATTTCATACATATGTACGTTGTAAAGCATCTTCTTTAATATATTCTTTTTTTATTTTCTATTATGTTTTGGTTTTCCCGAACCAATTTCTGCACTAAGTTAATATCTTTCACGATAAACTTAGATGGGCGAGCACTTATTTTTATCAATTTTTAAGAAAGAATATAATAAATGTAATCAACAGGTATTAATTAAACAATAGTTATCATTTTATTTTACTAATAATTAATTAGAATTAAAACGTGTATCGGATACCTCAAATTTGAAGTTTTAGGTATAAAATGCAAGGTCAACCGATCCCTATATATCTTATATACATATTTATGTATAACAATTTTTTTAATATAATAAAATAATTAAATTTAGTGCTTTTTTACTTAAATTACGCGTTTTTTTTCATAGTTTCAGTGCTTTTTGAAATTTAAAAGTTGACAACACTGGTGTAGATATTACAATATCTGTATATTCCCTAAGCGCTGTTGGAGTAAAACCTATAAACTTAGTTCGTTCTTCATCTGCAGTCACAAACACTGGGTTACACGGAACATTTTTTTGCTGCTGTGTTCGCTGACAATTCTTGTTAAGAGGCCCACTTGAAAATGTATCTGCAATTTCTTCCGGGTACACGCAGGAATTTTTTTCTGCTTGTGTAGCATTTACCTCGGAATTATAACTCATAATGTAAGTCGCCCAGCCTTTTTGCCACTTTTGAAATTGTCGATATTTCATACCGGTTTTCAGATATTGTACGTCAGTAGTACGTCAAAACGTGTGTGCAACTGGCGCCCTGTGGTAAAGTGTGATGCTTTTCTGCATTGTTTCAAAAATATATTTAAGTTTGTACGCAATATTTTGCGAGTTATAGACATTGCCTTGAGTGCATTTTTTATAGTTTTAAGATTGCGCTCCAACTGGCCTGCGGTTTTTAAGAAATTATTAAACTCAGCGGAAGCAAAGTTTGTATAATTATCAAAAACCACCATCACTGGCACTCCTTCCATACGTCGCAAATAATTCGTTCAACAAAGAAATCGTAGAAGCAGCTCTAATATGATTAGTACACTCAGGGAAAAGTTGCAACTCACATTAATTCAATAATTTTTCAATATAACAGAAAATGTATGTGGAGATACTTAAAAATAAATAAAATTAATAAATGAATATTGTAAATTAATATTTTTCCATATTGAAATAAGAAATTTCAACATGTCTCGACTTATGTTAATTTTTCTTATAATTCAATATGGTTTTTATTGATTTTAAGCTGTTTTTTCTCTGGGTGGAAGTTTGACATTACAAAAGGATACCAGAGTTGAAGAAAGTAAATTATGAAAAAACTAAAATATTTTGTTACGCAGGTTCTGCGAGAAAGGGATAACTGTAGTATATTTTTTATTAAGATGTTAACAAAATAATCAAAACGAACAAGAGAAAATGTGTATAAATAATTTGTTGCATTGAATTAAAAACAGCATGTGAAAAATATTATTGATATTAACAAAGTGATTAAAATTGGTTGTTGCTCCCACGCCTAAATTTGCGGGAATGAAAACAGTCTTCAGGAACAAATACTATTTTTCTCCTTTATCAAACTTTTATTATGTGATCTTAAATACTTTTCAGAACACTTTCATATTTCTCTCAGAATCATATTTCCTCTAACTCTCATCTGACCAAACTTTAACCAAAGAATACATGACCGCACTCATTATTCAGAATAACAAGTGAAGTTAAGACAAAGAGAGGCAGAGACAAGTAGAAAGGAACAGCTGACTTGAACTGTTGTTAAACTAGTTACGAAAGACTTCAGTTAGTTTTTAGCTCACAGTTTACTTTTATGCTAGAAATATATTTAGAGATGGTAATATTGAGCTTTCAAAAGCTTTCAGCAAATTGAAATACGATGATTCAAAAACATTTCACATATTCCATTTGCAATAAAAGTTGCATATATAGAGCAGAAATCTACATCAACTGACACCATACACAGTAGACCAAACACAAAAGATCGTTGATGATGAAAGTGTAGTGGCCTTCAAAAACAGCTAGTTGCTCCGTTATACTACGTGTTTGTCAGAATATTTACAAATAACTTTGGTGTTACAAGCTAAAATATACTTTTCAGTTTCAATAACAAAAATGCCGGTATTCAAAAACTTTTTTTAAATTTCCAGCGAAAAAAAATATTTCCAATATTGATAAGTACAATTACAAATAAGTTATTAGATATTTAGTTAAAAAATAAGTTATTAAAACAAAGAGAACTTTTTTCAAAAAGCAAAGAATTTTCAAATCGTTTCTTGTAGAATTAGATAATTTTTATTGTGTTTGTTGTATATGTTTTTGTCAAATCCTGATTTATTTTTTTGAATGTATGAATATATTTGATAATTTATTTATCAGATAGTTTTTTGAGTTGTACAGCGAAAAATCGCTGTATTGATAATTATTATTTTTGAGTTAAAGGATAAAGTTATCAAAACTTATCTCCGTAGCCAACGACACATAGTTATCGAATCTAAATTGTGTCTATTTTTTTCTGTGTACTTGTTCATCATTGGTGTTATTTATTTTCCATTGTTGGTCAAAAGTGTATTTAAGAATTTTCAAACAATACTTCATTGTTCGCTATAACTGGATATAACTGTTTGACAGGGTGGTATCATTTAGAAGTGAAGTGAAGAAGTGAACTGAATTCACATTATTTATATGTATATACCTTAGAATTAAATTTAATTTATTTTATTTTATGTACTAACTACCTTAGAATTAAATTAAATTTATTTTATTTTAAGTTAAAGGTGAGACTTTGTTCACACAAAATAAACAATCTTGTTACAACTATGAGTTTATAAGAAAGAACAGGAGCAAAAAAAAAATAAATTAATTGGCCTTAAATCAAAATTGATTCTATCCAAATGATGATTATAATGATTTGGCTGGGTTCACATAACTTTCTATTCCATTGTCGAGAGAAGAAAATATGATGGCAGCACGGTTGCCAGAAATGCAGATTTATCTGGATTTTTCAGATTTTTACCCTCCAAAAAGACGAAATCCAGATTTGAAGATTTTTGACCTAAAAACGCAGATTTTTCAAATGATAGTGAATTTTTTTACATTTTTGCTATTACTGTTATTACTTTTTGTTTCTTTTATGTGTGAACTACTCACAGTTTAGAGAGTTGTAATTTTTGAACATAGAAGACATCATTAAAGAAAAATAAGAAGTAACTTTGGCAAGCTTCTGGAATAGAATATCTGATATAAAACGAGCTTATTCTGAATATGATTTTGCAGCCCTAAGTTAAATTAAAATGAAATGTCTTTAACACATTCATTTGCAAATGCCGAAAGAATTTTGAAACAAGTGAACTTGAATAACACAAAACTTCGAAGTCCTTTGGATATTTATGTAACAAATTAAATCACTTGAAGCTTTTAAGCTTTTTCTGCTGTATTCTTAAAAACAGTTTTGATTTACAAAAGGCTTACAAAACAAACTTTGTATGGAAATTTAAACGTTTTGTAACCCAAAATAATTGTTGTGAATATTACCTTTTATATTTGTGTACGTGATTCTTAATAAATATAGGAAGTTTTTTTTGCCTTATTTCAAACATTTTTTGGTTGAAGTCTGCTGATGAGTTTCTTAAGCAGAAACGAAATGCACATTATTCGAACATTAAAGGCTCCTATTCATAAAAAATGTGATTGAGTAATTTTTAAACAAAATATGGGTGAATGAAAAAATATTTATAATACACATGTGGGTCCATATTTATGTAAATTTTTTTAATAATATATAAAAAAGTTGTTTTAAAAATAGCTTTGAAGATTGTTTGAAGATTTTAAAAATAAAATCCAGATTTTGAAGATTTTTTCGTGAAAAATTGTTAAAGTTTGCAGATTTTAGCCTTAGAAATTCTGGCAACACTGGATGGCAGCCGTATTCGTTATCTGCTTCTCTCTCTCTCCCATTAAATCAAAAGTTGCTCAATTTACTCAAAATTGCTGTGTGTGAACCCAGTTTTTGTTGTTTTCTCAGAGATGGAAAAGTTTATGCAATCTGACTTTTTTAGTAATGATAAACTAAAAGTAAGCAATATTAATTAAAGGCCATAGCAAAAAATTATTCTATTTATTATCTATAAATAATATTATTGATAATATTTATATTTAAAAGAAATTTTTTTTTAACAATTAATTTACAATTTTCCGACGTTTGGTTTAAGAAACAAATTACTCTGTTCTCCGAAATTCACTTTGCTACTAGCAGATAGTGTGTTACCTATGGAAAGTTCTTGCTAAAGACGAAATGTAATACTTGGTGTGTGTAAACTTTATTTTAGTAAAACTTGTTTGGATAATTTAGTCATGCATATGCTACTTTTTTAAACTTAAATTAATAACAAATAACGCTACTCGACAGTCAAAATAACTTTATCTTGTAACACATGTTTATCTTAATTTCAATGGGAAAATCACTGGAATTTGATCCAGCACAAATTACCTGCATCATGCAGCACAGTGCTCTGTTCCAAAGACATAAATGCAATAATTATGTCTTATATTGTAACAGCGTTATTTATAAAACTTATTAAGGCTTTAAAAAGGTTTTTTAAAACAAATTTTTAGTACAAAATTTTTCTTAAAAAGTCTTTATAAAGCTTTAATAATTTTTATAAATAAGGCTGTAATAAAATAGTTGAAAGGTAACAATACAATTCAAACCACATTGAAAGAATTTTGAAGTATTAATTCCTATTGACTCCACCAGATATCTTTGTGCTTGAATTACTACGAAAAACGTTCAGTTTTTACCGTTTTACTAAAACAATTGTTTATATTTAAATTTTTTGGAGTACTATAGCAAAGTTTGGTAAGAATATTCTAAATATTACAATTACGTTGTTGGTAATTTCAATATAAAAATTTACTTATAAACAATGTTTTTATTGATATTACCAACAACTGATATACATGCGAGTACTATGACTCCTCCAATATGTTGTGAGTTGAGCAAATACGAGGGCTACTATTTATAGTTCGGGAATAGCAAATAATAAGAAAAAAATTTAAATGAAAGTGGCTTTATTGTTTTTGAAATATTACCCTTGATGATCAATACACTTTTGCATTCGTTCAAACTATTTATCACAGCAGTTTTTCAATTCCGCTTGAGACACCTTCAAAACATAGTTTTTGAACGCTTCAACTCCTTCTTTGGCGCTCGAAAATTGTTGACGAGCCAATTTGCCTTTGATATTCGGGTGCAAAATCAGGACTGTACGGAGGATGAGTCATCAATTCGATGTTTTGACTGCTCAAAGATTCACTTGTTTGACGAGATGTGTTAAAGCTTGCATTGTCTTGATTAAGAATGATTCGTCATCGAGGTTTAGTTTTACGAACTTATCGGAAGACTTCCGGCAAACAAATGGTCTTGTACCGATCAGAATTGACAATTATACGTTGCTAAAGCGACACAGTGACTACATAACCCATTCGGTCGAAGAAACAGGCGACCATTTGCTTCGATGTGCTTCTTCCACAAACAACATTTGTTGGATTCATCTCGTCTTGGCATACCAACACGGTTGATTGTTGGTTTGTTTCCGGCTCATGATTCGTCACCTGTCATGATTTTATACACGTCTTTTGAAGCACCACGGTAGAACTTTTTAATAATTTCTTTACACCACTTGGCACGAACATTTTTTTACGATTGATAAATTAGGGAGTATTCAAGGAGGACAAATTTTTTTACAACTATTGGCTTGTCCCACGATGTCACCAGAAATCGTTTGATCGAATACTTAATTAATTAATTAAAAACAACAACAAATTTCCCAACGTTGTCGTTGTTTGCAATACAAGTTTCCAATCGAACGATTTCTGGTGACATCAACATGGATTGAAGTGGAATTAATACCCAGCAAAAAATTTCAAAAAAGGTAATCGGGTTTGGAATTAAGCATTTCTGGTGGAATTTCTTCCTTACTGGATTACCAACTTAATGATTTTAACAAGGCGTGAGACTAAAATAATCAATCCTTGAGAAGTATTTACTTCTTTTATTTGGCAACTTGGTCACTTAATCTATTTAATTTAAAAAAATCATTCTCTTCATTTACCAACTTGTACATATTTTTTTTTAATTTTAGGTAATGTGATTTGTAAGCGAGTAATGAATTTTGGTAATCAGAAAAGTTAGTCATTATATGGCAAGTAGTTCTGATGGTAATGTGTATTTTTTTGCTGGGTATATAACGAATCCTCTATCTAACAATATGTTACATGCCGATCTTGCATTATCACTTCACGCATCGATGTTTTGTAGCCTAAAAACCGATTTTGGACGACTTTCAGGGAATTCGTCGGCGGCGGAACTACGACTACGATTGCATATATTATATCAGCGATATACTGTGGTTTTTGATGGTGCTTTATCGTCATATAAAGAGCTGAGTTTATCGACACTTTCTTGTTGAGATAATTCACATCGAAAGTTAAAGAAAAATAAAATATTCCAACGAAAATATTATCTTGCAAAATTTCCATTTTTTTTGTCAAATTGATTTTCTGAACTCACTGTAAACAAAACAAATAACACTTGTACCACAAGATATACAGAAGTGTAAAAAGTAGCTCAGGTTTTAGATTCGGCAGTTTTTCTTGCTCATCTTTTTATTTGATAATGCGAAAGAAAAAGATAGGTACACAAAAGGTATATATTACTTTCTCAACTCTCTCATACAAAATCAAAAGTTGAGCAACTAAAACTGCCGAGTCTAAAACCAGAATAACAGCTAAAATCCGTTGAAAAAAGAGACAAATATATTGTATTTTTTATTGTAGTGTATTATACTACTTACCAATTAACATAGCTAATAAGAGTAGTTGTAATTTCATTGCACAAGAAAGAAGAATCAAAACAAAAATACCAACAAAATTTCAGGGAGAGCAAGACAAATAGAAATATTCACTTATCTTCCGTCTCGTACATCAAAACGATTTGAGTGCGTTTATGCGAAAAAATTTCAAACTTTATTATGGTGTTGCCAGATTTTAGCTACTCACATTAGTGTTGCCAGCTTCCGAAACATAAATAGCTCGTGTAAAAAGTTTTAAGAAATATTTTTTTTAAGTGATGTTGTATTGCATGAAAAATTCATATTATTCAACTTTAAACTAATAAAACGTCCACGTTTCCCCGTTTAATACTTGTAGAATATTAAAAAGATACATAAAATATTTGCTTAATTCACAAAACCTCTTGTATCTCTGTATCTGTTGTATTATCATATAAAAATGAAATACAATATTACACTTTTATTTCATATGTTTTTAAAATGTTGTATTCAGAGAGAGGCTCTCTGAGAGGATTTGTATGTAGCTTGTTCTTCTTTTTTCATTAAAAATACAAAATACATTAATACACTACACAGAAGGTGTTCACAATTAAAAAACAAAAAGTGTATTTGATACACAAATACACGATTCAAATTGTTGTGAATTAAATTGTTGGCAAAACTTTAAAACATATGTATGTATGTACTTCTTTGGCAGCCCAAATTATGTTTTTCCCACTTTCGAAGCGATGTAGCTCTGAAGAGCATCAACATGTCCTGTTTTGAGAGATTCAAAATAAGCGTACATAATTTTCAGTTGCTAAATTAAATCTTCTTGTTTTGACAAATATGGTAACTTATATTCTAAAAATTAATTAGGAGTTATTATTAAATCGTAAATCCGTAGAATTCACACAATATGAATATAAGAAATATGACTTTTTTAAATCCGCTTAAACGGATTCTATTAAAGAATATGTATTATAAGTTTCAGTCAGAAGTGTAAGATTGTCGAGTAGTGTAACTGTTAAGTTTGTTATAGTTTTTTGTTGTTAACAATAATATTTTACACACAAAAGGAAAACCTCTTCCAAGAGTTTCATTTCTAAATCGAAACAATAATAATTATAGCCTCCCCCTCCTACATTTACTTTTTAGATTTAAAATTGCAACTGAAAAATAAAACAAACTAAAATTAATAGAATATTGAAAAAAACGCAAAAAACGTATACACCTTGAAATAAAAAACAAACAATTCAAAATAAATTTGGTTGTCCTTTAAATAAATATAAATAAATTAAAGCATACTACAAACAAAGAAATAAAATTTAACTCAAATCTTAGGAAAACCTCTAATTCAAACAAAAACTATGAATAAAATAAAAAAATACACTTTTATTGAAAGTAAATTAAGCAAATTAGAAATCAATTTACAAAACAATAATAGAAACCAAACAACAAACAAAATAAAAACGAAATAAAATTACTGAACGAAGTAGAAAAAAAAATTTTAATTAAAAAAACATCTCAGAACTAAATTTGCAATAAAAAAATTTCTAGTTAAAAAGTTTTATACACATATATTATTTTTCTAAAATCGAATAACACAAAACAATTTGTTGGTAATTATCAACTGTATTATATTTTACACCCTAGAAAGGTTTGGGTGAGCCTTCCTGCTTCACTTGCTATCATTATTTATTTAGTTATTTTATTATATACAGCTAGAGATGACACACTAGAGTTTAGTGCAATCCTACACTGCCTAGTCTTCTCACTAAATGACGAAAGACTTCCTAAACTAAATTTATTTTTCTGAAGTCTTGAGTTATTGCGCAAAGCAAACCAATTGCAACATAAGTTAAAGAATTTTCTCCTATTCAATACGAGGGCCAATGGAAATGTTTTATTTGTATATACAGCCAATCCTCTCCAACTGTCAACCTCACACACTGTCCACTCGAAACTTGGTGTCCTCTGTCACGCTAACGGAGCTCTGGCGACCGATCAGCGGTATGCAGTAAATACCTGCAGCAACTCCGCACTCCTGTTTGCATAGTTGGCAGACCCAAAACCAGGATCGGACGCTATAGCCTGCTAATTCATTAGTCTTAAAACATGCTAATTACTAAAACCGTTACAAGGGAAATTACTAATAAGCCCGATTGAAGGATGAGGACTTTTAGCATGAAAGCAAATACTTAAATTGGAACATGGAAAGCATGAACGGTTGAGGACACTTCGCGATTGGCACAGATCTGCAAAGAATTTAACACCTACAAACTACCAATTCTCCGTCTCTGCGAAACACGCTGAGATCATTGTGAGATGCCAGAATAAAACTGCAAATCACATACAAACTTTGTGAATATGCAAAGTAGATGGATGGCTTTTATAACAAACTAGACAACCGAAAATATGGTCAACGTTGTCTTCAGATGAGTGGAAAGGGTGTGAAAACTATATATTTGAGGGCGGCGGTGGCTCAGGTAGTTAGCACGTTGACTACAAAGCCGAAGGTCCTGGGTTCGAAAACGGTCTCCAAAAATCATTAAACAATAACATCACGCATTCTTCTGACATCGTGCACTAGTGTCTTTTTGTATCAGTTCAGAATGAATCTCTCCTCTTCTTCTCTATCACTATCAATTTCCTAAAGAAGGTAACACCTGTTAATAGTAGTAGGCATTTATTGCCTGAATGTTAATTCCCTCTAAAAAAAATAGAATATTAAAGCAGCGATGCACCGTAGTTCCGCACCTTTTACTTTAAGGAGCACCTAAGAATGATACGTATAGGACTACCAATCCTTATAAAATGCTAAAAATGGTTCTGAACTGGCACTAGTGAAGATTTACAAGTCCTTTATTTACAACTGAATTATGTAATAGTATATAAAACAATTATAAAAGGTTCAAAGTGAACACAGGGCATCGACAAGCTCTCTCCCACAGAATACACAGAAGTGAAGAAAGTGACAGGTAAAACAGCTCCAATCAGGTTTTTCTTAAAACTCGTGGAGAAAAGAGAAAATTATAGTATATTTGATACTGTAGTGCATTACTACTTACCAATTAACACAGATAATAAAAATTTATTGCACTAGAAAGAAGTATCAAAAAAAAAAAACGACGACAAAATTTGAGGGAAAGAGACAAACAGAAAAATGCCCTTATGTTCCGTCTCGTGGCACTTCTGTATGTTTTGTGACTCTATCGTTGGCCAATATTTTTGCGTGATTCCAGGATATTTGGACTGATTCTAGTTCTCTTTTCGTACATTGTATCCAAGTATTTCTTGGGCATTATCCTTGGGGGTTACAGTCCAAGACGGCTCTAGTGGCAATATCATTGTGCGGGCGGCATAGGATATGGCCTAACCAGGTTCATTTTTTCTTCGGAATTCTATTTAGGTAGGTTTGGTCATAAAATTTTTAATAATTGGCGTAGACAGGGTTGATAAAAACTTGGATTTTGCAAGTTGTCGATTGTGTCAAACCCCAAATTGTACAAGCCATACAGTAAAATGGATTTCACACTGCAATTAAAAATTCTTATTTTAGTTTTGCACTTGAGGAGTTTGCATCCCCAAATTTTATTCAGTGTGAGAAAAGCACTTTTAGCATTGTTAATACGATCGCGGATGTCAGCCTTCGACACCCCATCTTTAGTTATTTTACTGCCTACGTAGCAAAAAATGTCATCCGTCTTTAATGAGCGAATTTAAATTTGTTGTACCTACTCGCATAAGCTTGGTTTTTCTAGTATTCATTTGTAGACCGACTTTAGCAGCGTTTTCTGACTGGCATTTCAGCTTAACCTCAATTTGTTTGACACTGTGGGCAAAAAAACAGATATCGTCAGGGTAGTCAATATCGCAAAGGACGTCATTGACGTTCCAGTGAAAGCCATACATAAGGTGCTTGTCTATTTGTTGATTCTAAAACAGATTCCAGGAGGATTATAAGGAGGGTGGGTAAAAGGGTAAATCCCTGTTTTGCAACTTTATGGGTCTCGAAGGGTTGGCTTTCCCTTCCGTTAAAGCGAACTGTAATTTCTGCATTTCATAGCGCCACCAAATAATACCGCACCTATAACTACGTCCAACAAAAAAAAATTGGCTTGCTTTTCTCTCACTTGTACTGTTATATAGACTTTAGACTAATAGTGTTTTCACACTGACATGGTTTTAATAAAAGTTGATTTTAACTTTAAAACCAACTGTTAAAATCTGGTCTTACCATTGTTGTTGTTAAAACCAACTTAAAATCATTTTTGAATTGGTTTTAAGTTGCTTTTATGAAATACAACCTTGTTTTTGTTGTGATAAATTCAGTGCTGCCAAGTCAAAATGGCAAGAAGCAGCTGATAATGTTTATGCCAGTAAATAGCAATAGATGTCGCTTGAAAAATCTTTAACTTAAAAATGGATGCAGCAGCAAAAAAAAACAACAGAAATATTTTCATTGACCTTTGGGAAGTGAAAATAGACGATATGCCTAACATCGATTCCGCGATAAAAAGTTTTATTTTGTAACGTATTTGTGCATATTTTATATACGATAATTTGATTCCAAGCATTTCTTCACGTTGTATAAGTAGTTCCATAATTTTATAATATTTATTTACATAAATTCAAAAATTTTTTTTAAATTTTTTCCCCTGTGTTTGTTGTAAAAAATTCAATTTTTCCATTTTTCCAACGAGGAAAAAAACTGAAATGAATACCCTCAATATAAAATAATTTCCATTTTACAACACATTGTAAAATATCCGAGTTTATCATATAAACTAAAACAGTTGTTGTACAGTTTGTCAAATAATTGTTATAAAAAGCAGAAAATAATACAACAACAAACACAAGCATTTCTGCATGCGATTTATTTTATTTTTGAGCAAAGTTATTAGACAGTCTGTGAGTTAAAACCTGAATTTAATAAACTTGCAGTGTGCATGCAAAATCAGCTGTTAATGGTTTTAACGTTAAAACCAGGTTTTAACTTTCAGTGTGAAAACACTATAAAGGCCAATACTTACTATCATACAAAGTCGTGCGATCTATGAAAAAATACAGAGTGGGTGTGATGAATTGTTATTGTATTTTGAAAATGTTCATACACTCCATCATAACAGGGTTGTATTTTTTCGTAGAATAGTGTATCACGGCCTTAATAGATATTGGTTATAACTTTAAAGTTTAATTGAAAACAGTGTACCGGGTACCAAAGCAGTTATGCATCGCATTAAAAGAGATTTTGTGATACATATTTCCTTTTTAGTTGTTCATATGTATATCTGTTATATAAACATATGTATTTTCGTGTTGCATAAAAAAATATAGGGAAAAAGTTATAAATGTCAATACGCAATATTTTTTATAAAAAATATTACATAGAAGTCTATTATAAATCATGCCTTTCGTTCTTTCCGCATTGTATCGTTATTAAGCAGTCTTGTTCACTTTTTTTAATTGATATTTGTCTTTCTATACAATTTTATAAAAAATTTTAATGTGGAGTCTTAAAATTAGTCTGGTATTATTTAAAACTTAAAGGCATTTATTTAATGAGATTTCACTGTGATACAATTTTCATCAAAAATCTCAAGAGACTAATTCATCGCCACAACCTAAAAAAAGGTGTAGAATATAATACAAAAATAATATGATTAAATTGCTGACTGCAAGTGAATAACACAAATAAAAAAAAATACACTTTACGCAAACACTTTCTTATTAAAAGTTAGATTTTGATTTAACAATTGTTTAACTGATTGCTATATTGATTAACAGAAATTTATGTACTTATATAAATTTATTTATTGTATTTGTGAATTATTTAATACAAAAACAAACTTAATAGTTAAATTACAACAATAACACAAAAAGAAAAACTGTTAAAAATTTAAATAAAATATTTCAACAACAAAAATCCAAAGTACATTTTCCAACTATTTAGTACATATCGAAAGTAGTTACTTGTATTAAATTTTTTCTTTAATTTTTAAGAATACAATACATACATATAAATATGTATATTTTTATTTACTTATTACTTTTTTTTATAGATATTCGTACAATATTTTTTAAGTAAATATTTAGATAAAGAAAATATTAAATTTTTTGTTTTAGAGTTATTAATGTTAAAACTGAAATCAAAACCTAATAAAAAATTGTTTAAATAGTTTTAAAATCAATGGCGTACATATTCTTGCATTAATCTTTTAAGGTAACAGGTGTAATTAAATATTTGCTATTTTCAGTAGTTAAGCAGCTCTTGTCTTGTTGCCCTTTGAGAGTTTTTCGTCCTGCTCGCAATGGTTGACTGATTTGTCACCGATAACCGTATAGTATTGCGGTTCTTTTGTGGAATTTCCTTGACAACCGCGTTGCTACTTCCTATGTTAAGGTATAAGGTAAGGTCACAAAAACTTTTTTTTTAAATGTTAATAGCATCATGGGCATATGATCGAGTAACTTCGCCATTTTTGTGAAACCATATTTTGCAAATTTACTTTGTAGAAGATGTATTAATAAATAAATAAATAATTATTGCTATTTTATACTTGATATACACATTTACATGTTTGTTCCACCTACAACCCAATGCACTATAACCGAAAACTCGGAATCGTCTAAGATAATACTGTTATTTTATTTATTTATTTATTTACATATTGGTTTATTTCCTGTACAACAAGTAGACTTGTATCGCACTCTTTCAGTAGCTCGTTTTTGACACAAACCTATTGTTACGTAAAAATATTTATACAGGGTTAATGCGAAGAACAATCTAGAAGTATTTAACTAAAGCAGTAAACGTACACACATATTCACGTGCAAGCACTATAGCAACAACAATTGTATACAAAGTTACAGACATACACGTATACAAATAAAAGTGCGAGCACTTATGGTAACCACCCTGTACTAAAAATACCACACTGCTTTGAAAATTCAAAAACTAACGGCCAATCGGATCACCTACAAACATCTAGAAACGGCGACATGAATTTTCCCGATTATGCTAGAAGACTGTTTGAACATCTGGCTACCAATAAACAAACACGCCTAAACAGCCATATGGTTTGAGCGGAAATAGTTTCTTCCAGTTGGTCTTTACTAAGTACATACATGAATGCTTGTTGCTACGCCATCTATTTGCGAATATGCTAGATCCGGTTTGGTAGTATAAAAAGAGCTGCCGTATGTGAGAAGTCAGTCAGTACAAATTGGAATTTAGTAGAGTGAACATCGTTGAAAGTAAAAGACATCGTGCTGTGGATAATAACGTTAAGAAGTAAATAAGAAAAGACAAGTTGTAATTGGTTTAGTCAAGAATAAAAGGAAGTTCAGTTGCAAATAAGAAAATCGTGTTGTTATTTATTTTTATTTTTGAGCAATCAAAAGAACTCACACGTTTAATAAAATTTAAACGTAACACTATGATCAAACCCATGTAATTTAAATGGGTGTGATCATTGGTTTGTGTCAAAAATGAGCTACTGAAAGAGTTCGATACAAGTCTAACAACAAGAGTTAATCTTATATTTGCAGTACAGAAACGGATTTCGTTACAAAATAAAAAATCAAAAGCATTTGCAATTATTACATTCGAATTAGAATTAATTAATAAAAATATATAAAAATATAATTAAAAAAATAATATATATGTATGTATATTAAAAGATTGCACATAATATAAAATAAAGAATTACCTACACATTTTTATTTAAAAGATTTAACTACAAAATTTTATTTAAAAAAATTAACTACAAATCTTTTGAAACTATTAGCGTTGCTGTTCAATTGCTGACATAGTGGAAGATTATTCCAAAGTCTAGCGGCATGCACATAAACTTGCCATTCGAAGACTAGGTATTGATGCCGAGGTATTATAATGTTTCGGTTTCGTGGCGATTGACAAAAATTTATATTTTCAAAAATGTATTTGGGAGTTTGAGTGTGTATTATTTTATGATTTTATGCAGAAAAACCAGATTGCGGATTTTTAACACGTTATCGAAGCTTACCTTAAGAAACAGAGGAAACATGATTAGATCTTCTCAATTCATACACATACCGCATAATATTGTTAAATAAAACATATAATTTTCTTCGACTAACAGATTCGCAGTTTACAAATATGTAATTCACACACATACAATAAGGAACCAACTAAATATGTCTTGGCAAGCAAGATTCTAATTATGATGGGTGTAAAGAATTGTGTAGACCAGAGCGCTCGTAACTTAAAATACGATTGACCAACAAGTGAGTTTACATGATCTGTCCAAGTCAAATGGCAATTAAAAACTATTCCTAGATTTTTGCTCCCTTAACGATTTCAATTTCCTCACCATTTAAAACGTTTGAAAGTATTTTTGGCAAGTGATTTGCATATATTGAAAATAAAAGCGGACCTAAGATATAGCCCTGAGGCACTCCCTTTTAAGTGTCAATTTGTCAGACCAAACATTGTTGTTACGTATTTAACTGTAAAAAAAACGTAATTTTTGTGAGTTCGCAGATTTGCAATTAAATGAAAGACCCAGTGTGCAGTTATTAGCCAATATGAACACTTTATTTAAAAATCACTAAGCACACACAATGTTAACTAACCTACGACTGAATTCCACGACGTCAACCTAGCTGCCTTTTGCATAAAGGTAGGAACAGACTTTGCAACATGTTTATACAACCATGCGGATTTCATTGTAGATCGCATAGTGTGAAGTCTTGTTTATCATTGCCTTCGAAGATGAATTTGAAGTTTCAAAAACATCAAAATGTTTAAATGTTTCTAGGTTGCATTGATGGTTTCATTGTAGATTGCACAGTCTGTGTCAAAATATACAATGTAAACTATAAAAATATTGCGTAAACAAGTTGCAGTGTTTACCTACCATAAAAGTTTGTTTCCGCTATACGTGCTTCACACACTTCCTATAAGAAACAAACACTTTAATTTATTTATTATTATTTACTTTATTACTGTTATAAATGTGGTTATCTGATTGCTACTTGCGAAGTGCGTAAAATTGGTATCTTCTCTAACTTTTATTCGCAGTTTATCACCAGTTTATCTGAAATACCTATCAAAACAAAATAGGTATATGTGTATGTGTGCGTGAGCAAATAAGTATACGTATGATACATACATATGTTTATTTATTTATTTATTAAACATATTAATGCAAAGTAAATTTGCATAATATGGTGTTGCACAAATATGGGCGGAGTAACGTAGACCATATGCCCAAGATGGTATTAACAGTATTTTATAAGGTTTTGTGACTGACTGTACACGACCTATGCCTTCACATAGGAAGTAGGCAACGTTGTTGTTAAAGAAATTTTACAAAAAACCGCAAGATTATACGGTTATCCGTGGCAGATCAGTCAACCAGTGCGAGCGAGACAAAAACTCTCGAAGGCCAAAGAACACACACAAGCCTGACCGCACTTAAGAAATAATTACGATGACGCGAGAGATGTTCCCCGACCCAGAGCTGCTTAACGACTGACAAACATATGTATGTACGTGGGAATATACATAAAAAATAATACCAAAACGAAGCACGGCACAATTCAACTCGCAATGGAAACATAGCATAATACCATGTTCAGACGGCAACAGGAACCACTTGGCACGCTCTCTGAACCACGATTACCATGATACAATTATACTAGGTACATGCCCCACTACAACAACATTACAACACCAAAAAACACATGTATTTTGTTGGTATAAACAAACCCTAAATTGTCGGAAACAAATGTCTTTTGTTTATAAAAACAACAATTACAGAGTAAAGGCAGAATTAGTTTGTACGTGCTGTTCTGTTCTGAATCAGCTGTTTAGTTTCTGTTTAGTTGAAAATCTGTATATGTGGTTAGTTTTTCCTTTTTATACCCTTTACCAAAAAATGGTAAAAGGGTATATATAGGTTTGTCATTCCGTTTGTAATTTCTACAATATTAATAAGCGACACATAAAGTATATATATTCTGGATCCTTATGCATAGGGAAGACGAACAAGCGATGTCCGTCTGTCCGTCTGTCTGTACGTGAAATCGGTTTTCCCAAGCTCCCAGAAGAGCTAGCGACTTCGTTCTTGGACTGGTGTGTCAGAAATTTTCCGAAAAATTTTGCTATTGAAATTCAGCAAAATCGAGCAGACGGTTTCAGAGCTGGAAAACTCAAACTCAATTTGCCCATAGAAAATAACTACCGAAAACAAGTTTTTATTACTTTTTTATTAAATTAACTTATTTTATACTTCGGTATGAATAAAATTGGTATTTATAATTAAAAAAAAATTTTAAAAACTTAACAGATTAAAAAACGTTTCCAGGGTTGGAAAACTTTAACTTTTTTCCTAATAATTAAACATATTTCATGTTTTAGGAAGAAGGCTATTTTCTCAGGAACGGTAAAAGCTATGGGTCTGAAATTTGGACAGTGTATGTAGAACTTTGGTCGCTACAACAAATATATAAAAGCTAAAAATTAAAGGGTGTTCCAAAATGAGTAACGAAAACTTTTAAAATCCCATGTAATATACATACAATTGTATGTATGTGTGTACATATGTATGTATATTGACACTTGAAATTTGTAAAATTAGTGTATTTTTATATAGGCTACAACAATTAACACTAAAATTAAAAAAAATTTAAATTAAAGGGTGGCCCATCAGTTAATGAAATTTTGACTATGTAATTTTGACAAATTGCTATATCTTGGAAACTGTAAGAGTTAAACTCTTGAAATTTTCAAAAACGGTCAAACTAAAAAATCCGAAAATTATAAAATCGCCAAAAATTTAAAAAAATCGCCAAAACAAAAAAAAATCGCCAAAATGAAAAAAAACGCTAAAATTAAAAAAAAGCCAAAAACCGAAAAAAATCGCCGAAACAAAAATAAATGATTATGTGAACAAAAATCGCCAAATCAAAAAAAAAAAATTCCTATATGAAAAAAATCGCCAAAAATTAAAAAAAATCGCTTAAATGAAAAAAAATCGCCAAAACGAAAAAAAAATCGCCAAAATTAAAAAAACGCCAAAAACCGAAAAAAATCACCAAAACGAGAAAAAAGTGTCAAAACAAAAAAAAATCCCACAATGACAAAAATCCGCAAAAATCGCCAAAAAAAAAACATTTTTATATGAACAAAAATCGTCAAAAATTAAAAAAATCGCCTAAATGAAAAAAAATCGCCAAAATCAAAAAAAATCGCCAAAACGAAAATAAATCGCCAAAATTAAAAAATAAAACGCCAAAACCGGAAAAAATCGCCAAAACAAAAAAATTTCCTATATGCCAAAAACAAAAAAAATCGCTTAAATGAAAAAAAAATCAGCAAAATCAAAAAAATCGCCAAAACGAAAAAAAATCGCCAAAATTAAAAAACGCCAAAAACCGAAAAAAATCGCCAAAACGAGAAAAAAAACTGTTAAAACTAAAAAAATTAAATATATAAAAAATAAAAAAATCGCCTAAATGAAAAAATCGTCAAAATCAAAAAAATCGCCAGCACGAAAAAAATCGCCAAAATTAAAAAAAAGCCAAAGACAGAAAAAAATCGCCAAAACCAAAAAAAAATTGCCTATATGAAACAAATCGCCAAAATTTAAAAAGCACCAAATTAAACATAATGCCAAAAAATTAAAAATTGCACTAGAAAAAAATTATGAATTTTTTCACGAAATGAATATGCACCTACATATCTCTGTGCTTATGTTTGTATCTCTATACTACATAAACGCACTTTGGTAAAGGGTATATAAGATTCGGCACAGCCGAATATAGCACTCTGACTTGTTTCTCTTAAATTCGGCAATTTACTGCATATTAAACCTATGGTACCATTGATTAAACCGAAACGGTGAATGTGAAAAATATACTACAGAAATGTTAATCGTGGATTCGGGTGAGTAAAAACTAAGGGAAATTAAAAATAATTCATAGTTAGGCTTAAGTTCAGTAATTTCAATTCTTATTGAATGAAATATTTTTATTAATTAATGTGAGTTTCTAAAGAAGAGAAGAAAAATTAAACTTAGACTTTAAGCTGGGGGAAATACCGATACTTTTCTGTGCAGCCACGCACTTCATCAGCACCCTAGTCTATCTACTTGGGTAGAGATTCTTATTAATATCAGCTATTTAACTTAAATGTACAATGAACGGAATATGAGAAACGATTGTTGTGTATACAATTGATTTACCTTTGGTAAACACATTTATAAGTATCACTATTAATTTTCTGTTTTTTCCAATTTTTCATTTTTCTATAAATTTCTCACGGGAAATTAAAATTTCATAAAAAAAATTCAGGCGATTCTGAAGAAGATAATCACTCTTATTCCAGCTTCCTTCCAACTTCGCAACTTCTCGCGAATTTTTACAAACTTCTCAATAAAAGCGACTTTGTGCATGCTTCCAGCCTCCTAAGAGTTTTGCCGATTTTAAAAAAATAAAAGAATTGGTCATCATCCCGCTGAAAGTAAGTTTTTGCGAATTTTCGTTATTTTCGCGATACGTCCATACATATATACATACGTGAATAGTCAACACGAGTTTTATATGCTGTGTTATTTGCTTTTTTACTGTAGATAAACAAATTAAGAAAAAATAATTAATAAAATGTGTTCTAAATTAACTAACATACGCATAATTAGTAAAGAACAAACGACAATGGTAAGACTGTTGTAAACTAAGAGATGGTAAATTTGAGCTTCCATTACAAAACACCTTTCAGCAAATTGAAATACGATGAATCAAAACAATTCACATATTCCATTTGCAAAAAAGTTTCGTATATAAAGCAGAAATCAAATGTATTTGGCTTACAAGGCGATACGAACTTTAGCCTGTTCAATTCATAAAATATAGAATATTTGGTACTATTTACTTTAGTTAAAAATTGTATTGCAATCTTGTTTGAACGCACACTTAACCCTACGTCTACACCTGATATATTTTTATCATGACAAAAGTCAAATTACATATAGAAAATAGGGCTAACATAAAAAAATATTTTTCAATATAAAGTTTGACTTTTGTTATGATAAAAATATATCAGGTGTAGACGTAGGGTAATGATCAAACAGAATAAGTCCGCAACTTCAGGAAAAATAGTTGTCAAAGCCCATAATAAAAGCTACGGCAGTAACTTCAAATATTCTCTAATTTTTACTTAATTTTCTTTTGTGCTTATATTTCTTTGTAGTTTTGTTCACAAAATGTATGAAATTTATTGAAAAACACATTTTGATTGGTTTTATTGTAGTAAAATTTAAAACAGTTTTAATAACAAGGTTTAAAAACAAAATGTATCAATTATTAAAAATTTAAATAATTTCGCTACAAAAGTTTTGCTTAGTCGACCTCTTCAATAGTGGGACCTCCGGCTGAAGAGCTTGAACATCCGGCTCCCGGGATGCCACCTGGTGGCGGAGCACCACCTTGATACAATCTTGTAATAATCGGATTGCAAATCTTCTCCAGTTCCTTCTGTTTATACTCGAACTCCTCTTTTTCGGCTTGTTGATTGCCATCCAACCAAGAGATGGTCTCATTGCATTTATCCATAATTAGTTTCCGGTCGCCTTCCGATATGTTCGTCCTAAGATTTTCATCATCAATGGTAGATTTCATTTGGAAGCAATAAGACTCTAAAGTATTTTTAGCATTAATACGTTCGCGTTGTTTCTCATCTTCACTACGATAGGCTTCAGCTTCGTTGACCATACGTTCAATGTCCTCCTTGCTCAGACGACCCTTGTCGTTGGTAATGGTAATTTTGTTCTCCTTACCAGTGGATTTTTCTACAGCGGTTACATTTAAAATGCCATTGGCATCAATATCAAAAGTGACCTCTATTTGGGGAACACCTCTGGGGGCCGGTGGTATACCACTCAATTCGAATTTTCCCAACAAATTGTTGTCCTTAGTCATGGACCTTTCGCCTTCAAAGACTTGAATCAAAACACCCGGTTGATTGTCAGAATATGTGGTGAACACTTGAGTCTGTTTGGTGGGTATGGTAGTATTGCGTTTGATCAATACAGTCATTACACCGCCTGCCGTCTCTATACCCAAAGATAAAGGAGTGACATCCAATAACAATAGATCTTGTACAGCCTCTGACTTGTCACCGTGCAGAATGGCAGCTTGAACGGCGGCACCATAGGCCACTGCTTCATCTGGATTAATTGACTTATTTAGCTCTTTGCCATTAAAAAAATCTTGCAAAAGCTTCTGAACCCTGGGTATACGAGTGGAACCTCCTACCAAAACTATGTCATGTATCTGACCTTTGTCCATTTTGGCATCACGCAACGCCTTGGCTACCGGTTCCATAGTGCCTCTAAACAAATCCCCATTTAACTCTTCAAAACGGGCACGAGTCATAGAGGTATAGAAATCAATACCATCAAAAAGAGAATCAATTTCAATACTGGCTTGTGTAGATGCTGAGAGCGTGCGTTTGGCTCTCTCACAAGCTGTTCGCAAACGTCTCAATGCTCTCTTATTGCTGGCAAGATCTTTTTTATGCTTGCGTTGGAATTCTTGCACAAAATGATTAACCATGCGATTGTCGAAATCTTCGCCACCCAAGTGTGTATCACCAGCAGTGGACTTTACTTCAAATATGCCATCTTCAATAGTCAATATGGAGACATCAAAAGTACCACCACCCAAGTCAAAAATCAACACATTTCGTTCACTGGTACCCTTTTTGTCTAGACCGTAAGCTATAGCAGCAGCCGTGGGCTCATTGATTATGCGTAAAACATTTAAGCCCGCTATAGCTCCAGCATCTTTGGTGGCCTGCCTTTGGGAGTCATTGAAATAGGCTGGTACGGTTACCACTGCATCGTTAACACTTTTACCCAAATATGCTTCAGCAGTTTCTTTCATTTTTGTCAACACCATCGATGATACTTCTTCAGGAAAGAAGGATTTCTTTTCACCCTTGTACTCTACACGAATCTTTGGCTTTCCACCATCACTTATCACCTCAAAGGGCCAGTGTTTCATATCAGCTTGAACAGTAGCATCGTCAAATTTGCGCCCAATCAAACGTTTGGCATCTAAAAACAAAATATGTTTAAAAAAAGTCAACCATTCTAAAGATTAAGTTATACCCATCATTTCCAAATTAAAACAAAATCAAGTAATTTATTAAGGAATTAACTATTTTTTGCCTTTTGAGAAAGTCACACATACATACACATATACATAAGGATACATAATTCAAACATATCAAAAACAAATGAACTTAAAACTCAAAATTAATACATACAATAAATACGGTCGAGGAGCTCAAGAAGTTTTTCAATTATTAATGTTACAGGACTGAAATTAAAAAGAAAGAAAACAAAAACAAAATAATTTAACATTCCAATCAAAATACGATAATGAAGGAAATGAGACAAAATATGAAGTTGAATTATAAACATGATTTCAGAATTTCAGAGTTTTAGAATTCAATTTGGTTTTTTACAGATCTGTAACTCAAGCCGTATATTTATATTAGCACTTTGTTACCTAGTAGTGATCATTTGTCATTTCCAATATTTTTCGTTGTGTGTGCATAGTTCTATTCGATCAGTGATCAGTCGTTCAACAAACACTCAGCAGTTGTGCAACAGCTACATACGTACGTCTCAAGTAGGGATGAAACGATACGTAAATACTCGATACTTTTTCGTAGAAACCAAGTACTTTTTGTATCGATACTCTACTACAGAGTACCAAGTAGTTATCGGTAAAAAGTACTCGTATCGTTCAAATATACTCATTTCTTATTGGCTAGAAGAAAGTTGAACATGAACAGTTTAACACAATTTTATTTGTTCGTGTTAAATGTAAATTTATATTTAGAATATATATTAGAGTAAGTTCGTGAAAATGGGACCACACAAATCAAATATTTTATAAAAAAGGCGATAAGATTGCGAGCTGAAATAACTTTTTTAAAAAGCGACATCTCGACTATTTTTCCACTTTATTTGGCGTCTAAGTTTTTGATTTGGCGACATGTAGTTTGCTGGCGACAAATGAATTTATTGGCGATTTTAATGGCTATGGCAAAATTGAACTTCAAAATTTTTGTAATTCAGGAAAATTAGTTTGTTGAAGGAGTAATTTCATAAATAAATTCTACCAAAATGCAAGAAATTTAAACAATTAGTTTTTTCATATATTAGTCGTTATGAATTCTTTACGAATTAGGAGCATTTAGTTTGGTGGGTATTTATATTTTTTTTCACTACTTTAAATCATGTGAAAGGCTTGACCGATACAAGTAAGTATCTATGCTTTTTATTCGATACTGAGTCTATATCGATACTTCTGAACCGATGCCGCATCAAGTAAAAGTATCGATTCCTTAGTGGTATCGTTTCATCCCTAGTCTCAAGGCGAATTCATGCTAGTGGCCTGCGTAAGCAGTCTTGAAATGTAAATACGTCATGTTTTTAAATGTACTCTCGTGGCATGCATTATACTAAGCCAAAAATAAATGCTGTCGCACTATAAACGAAGCACGATGGATGTATTTATGTACGTGTATAAAGCTATGAACAGACGGTTGTCAGATCTTATAATATTGTCAGTAAAATGTGCTCAAAATTTCTTACAACCGTGTGAACTGACAAATGTTGTCAGACGTCGTTGCCAGAAAAAGCATTGTCAGTCCATTGCAAGACTAGCAGCTGACAACAAATTGTCAGACATCTTACAATCGTGTGAACACATTGAAAAATTATTGCCAGATATTTGTCAGACAATGTACTGGCAATTTTCAATTGCCAGTACATTGTCAGCACATTGCCAGATTTGGCAATATTGTAAGATCTGACAATCGTCTGTACATAGCTTAAGACTGTTAATAAACGATGTCGCCAAGACGTCTTGTTTATAACAAACAATGAAAAGAAGTACTGTTTATACATGTATGCTTGTTATTTTGCATATTGCACGTATGGGTGTGTGTGCAAGATTTAGATGGAAAGCTATTATGTTTTTGTTTTCAGTCTCGGACTATTTTCTTCTTTACTCTTATACCTGCAATAAGTTAAACAAATGCATTGCCGACAGCGTTGGTTGGCGTTTGTTTCAGAAGATTCCCCTGTAGTAAGGCATTTTAAATTGCCCTCATGTCTTAAAATTTCTTATAAGACGTCTTGTGCAGGTCTTTAATTCATACTATGGTCGCAAGGGATTAGGTGCAGCGTTGTCCACTTGGTGCGTTTCTCACCATTTTGCGTGCTTTTTGAAATTTTTTGTGCGAAAAATTCTTTAATTGGTGCGTGGTGCGCTTTTTTTTTAATTTTGGTGCGTTTTTCTCAATTTTTGGTGGCACCAACGTAAATTTAACACGACAGTGGGTTAAAACTGGAAAACTTTTACCAACTTCCTGATAGTGTTAATTACCATATTATTAGTAATGATGTTTACAAAACATCACAATTTGAAATGAAATCTTTTTTATGACCCTATGATTACCATAATGATAAAAATATTATTATTTCAAATTAAAAATATTAGCTTTATTAATTTGGAATAATTAATTTTTTATCTCTTTTTTAAAAGTTTCAGGCAGAATTTATAAAATTAATGTACAAAAATTAATAATTTTGTACAAATTAATGTATGTGCCCTTAATTATGAAACTTGTATAAGTCATATATTTCTTTGGTCGAGATATTCAGTATATTACATATTAACAAATCCAAAAATATCTTTTAATTATCCGACAGTTCAATTAATCTAAAATATGTCTCATTTACAAAAAAATAATATTATGCTTTTTATGCAAAATTATTGATTCAATAAACACTTTAAA
The DNA here is from genome assembly GCA_905220375.1 of Tachina fera. Lineage (NCBI taxonomy): Eukaryota > Metazoa > Arthropoda > Insecta > Diptera > Tachinidae > Tachina > Tachina fera. The sequence goes on from LR999964.1 coordinate 115,077,626, forward strand.
ATAAAAAAAGAAATTCTAAACTTGGTGCGTTTTTTTGTAAATGGCGCGCTTTTTCTCCATTTTGTTGCGTTTTGAAATTTAAAAGTTGACAACGCTGATCAGTTGACTATTTTCACCACTTGCAATTTAAATATACGTTGGATATCAAAACACATTTTTCAGTTAATTTTTCTGACATTTCAAGTATAAATTTTTCAAAACGAATTGAGCTGAGTATACCTTATATGAATTTACCTTGCGTACGTCTTATAAATGCCCCCAATGTGAATGTGCGTAACTTTTCGTAGAGGATTTAAAAGAAAGTTAACAAAACAAAAATAGTAGTGTGAAATGTCACTTATACACAGAGAGAACAGATTGGTTAAAAATCTGTTGGATCAACAAATATTTATTTATGTATTTCAATGTTCCATATTTGCTATCAATTATCAATCAACTGTACGATTTTTTTTCATTATTTATAAGCAATACAAATAGAACTTCCACAATATTTTATTAGTAATAACAATTAATTCCGTTCATTTCTAATAACTATTTTTAAGTTTTGGTAGACACAACTGAACTAAATATAAGTTAGAAAGTAACGTGACTAAATATTGGCTTTTGAAATTAATAGGCAGATTTGGTAAAAAATTTCGTTTCTAATAGCCCATTCAGGCTGACTCCAAATTAAGCAGTTTCGTGATTTCGGTCGAAAACAAGTTGAAATTAATTAATTTCCCATATATTTTGACATTTTCCAAATTAAGCTATTTTACTTAATTTCGATAAAATTAACAAGAAATTGCAATATACAACTCTGTTTTTGTACTAAAAGTACTGAGTAAATTTACAACTATGAGAAACAACAATTAAAAGAAATAAAAATTTTGACATTCAATATTAAATTAAAAAAACATTGAAATTTATTAAATTTATGAAAAAATTGTTGAGAGATAAAAATGTATATAAGTGTAACAAAGAATTTATTCAACTGAAAAAACTACTTCAATGCCTGCCGCAGTGAATAAAATATTTGCGAAATTAACTCAAATGTCATTCAGTACCTGCATAAACAGTTTCGTGTCAGCCTGAATGGGCTATAAACGTTTCAAATTTGTATGAAAAATAACGAAAATTCGTTTCAAAAAATATTTTTTCCATATAAATTTCACAACGAAAAAAGTTTCTATTTACAAAATTTGGCCTTTGTACAGAATATTTAATTTGAAAACAAAAATTCTGTTATTTTAACTAACTAATCATTTGCCACAGTACTGAAATTGTATTGTAATATAAAAAAAGAAATAAAACACTTTATGGATATTCCTAATGCTACAGTTACACGATCAAGGTTTTGCTTTCAAGTTTTTCACACATACTGGTTGTCAAAAGTCGTTTAATGGAAAGCTGTGACGTAGTCTGTATGCAGTTTCCAAGCAAATTTAAGGCCCAAATATAACATGAATATGCTGGCTTAAGCTAATGCCAGAATTGAACGATAAGCCTGTCAAATACCTTAGCAATTCAGATTTTACTTTTAGGTGGCCACAATGTACTTATATGCACTTAAGTATTCTTTAGCCACAGCTGCACATATAGGTATTGTACACAATTTTTTTTTAAATTTTTTTTCGTCGTATAACTACTAAATGAATGCAATTCAATCAAATTAACTTGTTGGAATGTCCTAATCTATTAAAAATTCACATATAATTATATCCACCACTTTATTACTTGTTTTATTTGTTTTGCCTACTAAAAAGTACAACAATGAACATACATAAATAAACTAATGTGTATGCGTGTATATGTGTATTGTAAAACAAAGAATGAAAATTAAAGTTTTGCTTTCTTTTCTGACTTTAAAATAAGAAAAAATAAAAAATATATAAAACCAATGAATATTTTCTGATGATGTTTGCTTGAGTTTAAAAAATACACAAACAGTGTTTTCCGTACGGAATGTGCGTTCAGTTTGGCACTTAGCTTAAGCAAATGGCATTTAACGAAACTTGACGAAAAGTTCCATAAGTACATTATAGTTTGCCACATACGTTTTATGTGTAACCGCAAAGTTGCTTAAGTTCGCTTATTCATATTATAGTTGGACCTTTATTTTCAATATACCGTTCACAAAAGAAACAGCTCATTGAAATTGCTTTCAGTTGTTTTTTGCCTAAAAATTTAAGTCAAAGTTGAATCAAATTCTAAAAGTATGAATGTATTAGTGAAAAATTGTGAATGTATTGAAAGTTGAAAGGCTTAACTTGATCGTGTAACCCTCAAGTAACCGAATAAAATATTAACCCAAACAATTTTTTATTCTGAATACATTTGTGGAAAAATTTGTGGAATGTAATAAATAAAAAAATTACAATTTAAATGTCATATAGAAATAGGTTTTGCAGAATAATTACACAAAATCTCGTTTTAATAAAAGAAGGTAAGGACATTATTATATAAATATAACGCAAAATATTAACAGTCTTATTCTTATTCTGAAGTGAAATTATTTGTGCAAATAATTTGTAGTTTCTTGATAGGAAAATGTCTCTGTGAAAGAAAGCCGAACACCGGCAAGGGATGTTACAATGCACCACGTGGAAAAGTTTACAGATTTCTCTTCAGAATATAACAAATTTAGAATAATTTGCAATAAATATAATAATGCACTTTTTTATTCTGCACAAATTGTTTTTATGTATGTATGTATCTATGTATGTAGGTACACTCAGGAAAAAGCAGCAACTTAAAAATAAGAACGCACCACATTAATTCAATAACTTTCAATATTATAGAAAATGTAAGTGGAAATACTTAAAAATAAATAAAATTAATAAATTAGTTCTGTAAATTAATATTTTTCCATATTGAAATATGAAATTTCAACACGACTAGACTTTCGATTAATGTTTCTTATTAATTCAATATGTTTTTTATTGATTTTAAGCTGCTTTTTCTCTGGGTGTATGTCCTTAGCCATGTCTACCAATGATTCCTTTAGAAATTCCAATTATATTGGTTGTATCAAGTAATTATTTCTATACTCACAACTATAATTTTCTATTGGAATAACCATTCTAAAAATTCACATATCGCTAATGAAAAATTGGTGCTTACAAAAGCTATATTCGATCATTACAACAGAATTGTGTGTTATTTGTTTGAACCGACATAATTCGATTGGCTACAATTTTGGTTATCACAATACATCTGTTGTCTCAGTGTAGCTTTGATCAAGGCAAATCCATACGACGTGCTCTCAACAGCCCAGTTGGCTATTTTTGTCTATTGATGTCTGAATCCCTTTTTTAAAAGCGAATTGACGAAAGCAACTAAGTGCCCGCTTATTAAATATGCCAGTTATTATGTGTGTGTGATACTGTTACTGTAAGTACGAGTATTTAACACTTAAGTTTAATCATAAGCAATGTTTAAAATAAATAAACAATTTCACAAACGCTTACTACAAATATAAAAATTTTTTATGTAATTTTAAACATATTGCTCATGAGCGAAAGGACGAAATGCGCAAACAAAATAATTGTCTTTTCAAGGTCATTCAATTTCTTTGAAATGTAAATAAAAGACTTTTTTTATTTCATTTTTAATGTATCCGACGTTTCGTTGGAATTTTCCAATATCTTCATTCATCTGCTTGCTTTGATATACTATTGCAAAGGCACAGGTGCGAACAAAACAAAATGTGAATTTTCTTAATGATTTATTTAGTTCTCAATACTGTTAGTGGCGTATTCAGAAAAAATTATTTTGATTTACGAAAAGTTTACAAAAAAAATTATTCTGTCACTATCTGTCAATTAGAATTTGTTATAATCTTGAGGGGAAAATTGCATTGTATTTTACTATTAATTTGTTAGAAATTCAAAACTTTAGATTAGTTTTCTGCAAAACAACCCAGAAAAAAATTTCAAAAAAAGTAATCGGGTTTGATATTAAGCATTTTTGGTGGAAGATCTTCCCTGCTGGATTACCAGCTTAATGATTTTAACAAGGCGTGAGACTAAAATAATCGATTCTTGAGAAGTACTTACTTTTTTTATTTGGCAACTTGTTCACGTAATCTATTTAATCTAAAAAAATTATTCTTCTCATTTAGCAGCTTGTACATATTCTTTTTAAATTTTAAGTAATGTGATTTGTAAGCGAGTAATGAAATTTGGTAATCAGAAAAGTAAGTCATTATAAGGCAAGTTGTTCTGATGGTAATGTGTAATTTTTTGCTGAGAAGTTACACATGTTTTGCATTAACACTCTTGTGCAGCAAAGGCTCGATATATACAACGTATGATAAATCTCAAAGCTAATTAATTAATATTGATCATACGTCAAGGTTTGCTTATACATGATCAGCCATGAATCGCTTAAAAGAGTATTACTGGAACTCAACCTATGCCCGACAACATAAAAACGAATTAGACACTCATGCTCAAATGATGTTGAAAATTCTTATAGAATTTATTAATGACAATAGCATTTTCTAACGTAGCATGTCCCAAGCTTAGAGCATGTTTGCAGAACACGTAACAGTCAGAAGATACGTAAACGAAACGTACGCAAGTACGCAACAATTTCTGTTCTTTATATATATATATATATATATATATATATATATATATATATATATATATTCAATACTGTCTGATCCTACTTGATCTCATCAGATACATCAATGTAAAATCCTGATTGTAAGGATAATAATTATAATATAATGCTTTTATTTACCATTGCCTTAAAATTATTTGATCTCATTCACCCCAATGTTTTCCATTAGATGCACAATCGCATAAAGATGCTTGTTATGTAAAGATTTTTGTTTGCGGCGTTCAAACTTATGTGTTTCTTAATATTAACCATAAAAACAAGACAAATTTTTTTTCTGTTGTTTGTTGCTTCTCATAGATGTAAATGACTGCATGGTTAAAAAAAGTAGTTTTTAGTAAAAAAAAAAAACATTCAGAGAATTCACAATGAGTATCTTAAAATTTTAATGTGGCAACATTGTGTCATCATAACATTTTCATTGTGAGCAGGCAACGATATAAGACACAGTTTATTAAAGTATTAAAATATTTAATTTTTTTTTGTTAGAAATTATAGTTGGATAAATTTATCAAAATAATAGCATAGACAGACAACAGCGTTAATTTAAATTAACAGTCTTAATTCAAATTAACTTGTAAATTATCCCCATCCCAATATGTATTAGATTTGACGTAAATTCGCTAAATGAGAGTGAATCAATACTGAATTTAGCTATTCCAATAGGGTAACACCATCAATCAAATTTTGGCAAATTTTTTCGTTTTCAAAATTAAAATGGACTTTGAAGTCAGGAAATATAAGTTATTTTAATGTTAACGAAATATTAAAATCGAAACACATTTTTTTCCATTTTAAGATTTTCAAGGAAAATAATCGAAGTGTGTTCGTACCATATGTATAGATTTTGCCAGCTGTTTACTTAATGCAAATACTGTCGTCTGTCAGGGTAAATTTTTAATTCACATTAGTGAGCTTTTAATGCAAATTAACGCTTTCGTCTGTCTGCGCTATAACTTTTGTTAGGTAAAATGAATAAAGACAGCAAAAAATACAAATATTTTTCATCAACTACAGGTACGCTGATAGTTTTAACTTGTTTAGTTTAACATTACTACACTGCCATATTGAAAATGACATACTTTTTATACTTTTTAAGTTTGTCACCTGGTAATAAATTTGATTTAAGCACGAACAAAAACAACAAACTTGCCAACCCATATTAAAGTATTGAAATTTAAATATTAAGACGTATTTTAAAACACTATTGTGAACTCCCTAAGTATTTTCTTTTGTGATTTCATTTTACACAAAACAACCCTCAACTCTTACGCTGTTTAAACTAAAGGGTGACATTAGCGATTTATAAGCCCAAATAGTAAGATCGTTGCATTTTTATATAAGGGTGAATATCGAGAATAAAGTTGCACGTGGAATGTGTTCCCTTTTCCTAAAATTGTGATCGCCAGTGTATGCGTTATTGTTGCGTCAGTATGCTATTTTCTAATTTTGTTCACTGTTTCTTGTTCACGGGAAATAAAAAAAATTTTTACCCACCCTAATGTACATTGCATTTATTTTATTTGATTTCGGAATCACACCTACATACAATTAATTTATTTAAAAACTTTAAAGAAAATAATAAACAAAACTTTTAATTAGAAAGATAAAAATAAACTAAAATAAAATTATTTATAAAGTTTATATTTTTTATGGTTATGTCTGTGGCGCTATGACACTTAACGTACATATATATAATGAAATATATTGTAGGTCATAAATTTGGTTCAAACAGCTGTTTCGGATGATTATGACACGTCCCCAATTTAAATGTGAATATTATGGGCAATATTAATATTTTCTAAAACGCAACGCTTGAGAAATTTTTTATGTATTTTGCTTTTGTAATTTAAATATTTTTCATACAAAACTTACGTTACGTTTACAAAATCAGGCCCTATATTCAGTCAGCAAATAACTACATATACATATGTACATATATATTTATTTCTCGAACATATTTACAGTGTTGGGATATCATTTGGTTTTCACAAATACATATTAAAGTCCTGCACAAGACCATTTATAAGACATTTCAAGACATGAGAGATTTTTCAAATGCTTTACTACAGCGAAATATTCTAAAATAAACGCTAAACAACACTGTTGGCAAGACAAACAACTGCAACAAATATAAATGTAATGTAAAGCATTTGAAACATCTCTCATGTCTTGAAAGGTCTTAAAAATTGTCTTGTGCAGGACACTAATACATATATAGGAACAAACTATTAACATGACCATCCGACGACGGAAAAGCTAAATGTAAAATTTTATATAGAACGTATATTTTGTTTTTATTTATTTTTTTTTTAATATTTGCACATATGTATGTATGTATTATGTATTTATAATCTTTATGGCATTCTTCTTGACCCATTTTAACTAAAGTGTTCAAAAAGTGAAGGTCAAGTGTTTTGACGCTAGGCACACAAGTAACAAATTCTATTATCTATTATTATTATTATGCTTTTGCTGTACTAAACATTTCTCTTATTAGTTTGCTCATAATAAACAATTTAGAAACCTACAACACAAAAGTGAAATCTTGTATTCCTCATTTCACAAAATTTATCATAAGAAATTGATAAATGGCCACCACTACAGCGTAACATTATATAAAAATAGTTTATTTGAAATAAATATTTGATTTGTTTAGATACATAGTGAATAGAAGAATATTATGATTTCACATACATACATACAGTCATCACAGAAACCAACACACTCAAAATCAAAATCAAATTCAAATCAAATTAACATTAGAAATAGCAATTTTGGCAACTTAAAATAACACGAAACAAACAATAAAAACATTAACATTTCATGACGCGAGCAAAATCTAATGCAGTCCCTCATTCCCCTATTTGCAAATAAATATTTCTAAATGTTTATCATTTAGTGAATAAGAAAATAAATTAAAAAAAATTTAAATTTTTTATGCAGCAAATATTTTTCAGTTGTAAGTAATTTAGTGGGAGATGTACTGACCGGGGTGTCAGTGAATTAATTGAGGACGAACGAACGAACATTCTTCAGGATTTCACTTGTAAATAAAAATTAAAATTTTTTAAATACCTACGAGTACATATATATGTATGTATGTACATATGTATATAGATATTTGTATGAAATTTTTATACAATATGAACAACGGTATGAAAATTAATTCTGCATCATTAACTCTAAAATTCCATTTCTTGAGTTATGACGTTATATTGTGATTATGCTGTAGGAATTTTGAGTTTAAGTGCCTCCATGCCACTAATTTTGTCGACTATGTTGGTGACTTTTTGGCTACATTTTCAACGATACGTCTGCATATTATTATTATTTTGATCATTTCGATACACACTTTCGGCGGCGACGCCTGAGTGAAAATTTATTGATGGCATAATCTCTATTATTCAAAGAGTAGCCAGTAAAAAAATTTTAAGTTATTCTTAAGAAACTACATTTTCATCCCTTCCGAAAAGTCATCAATAAAAGTAAGCAGCAATTAAAAATGTATGGTTCCGTTATAGTTTGTGAGAAAAACTGACGATGCTTTTTAAAAAATCGATTTATTTTTATGAAATTTATACACTAATTTTAATCTAAAAATGTTTATTACTATTCACTGAAATTTACATGGAAACAATATTTTGCATTTAAAATTCCTATAAAAAGAAACGAGTTGTTAAATTGGGTAATTTTGTATGCGCTAAAAAGGAATTTTTTCTGAACATCGCTTCCCCTTCGTTGATTACAAATCGCAAAAGAGAACTTCTGCAATGACAAGCCTATGTAAGCATGATTAGGGATAATCCAAATTTGAAATACTACCGATCGCATTTTCATAAATTTGCATGATTTCGCTTTGTGTTTTCAGAATTTGTTTCTCACCGCACAATTAAATCAAACTTAAATAACCAAAATTGTGAATTTAAGTTCTGTTTAATTTTTACCAACATACCATATGTTTTGTGCATGTGTGTGTGTGTTTTTTTTTTTTTTTTTTTTTTTTGAAGGCATGTACATACATGAACATTATGTGGTCGTATTAAAAAGAATTTCGTTTACTTTTCGCAAATACACAACATATGTACATACATACATATATAACACATATTTTCATTTCATGAAATATATATGTATGTAAATAGAAAAATGCATTCTGATGCTCTTCTTGTTTCATAAAATGTGTTTTTTTTGCTATTTTAATTTTCTGTACATTGATAAATCAACTTTCTTATTTATGTTGAACAGCTGATTTTTAAAAGCAGCTTTCCATAATAGGTCTGTTCCAGATGCATAACAAAACAGTCCGAACTAGTACAAAGTTATTCAAAAGCGTTGCAGACAGTGTTACCAGAATTTCTAAGGCTCAAATCTGCAAAATTTAAAAATTTTTCACGAAAAAATCTTCAAAATCTGTATTTTATTTTTAAAATCTTCAAAAAATCTTTAAAGCAATTTTTATAACAACTTTTTTTATATTTTATTCAAATAATTTATATTAATATGGATGTACATGTGTAATATAAATATTTTTCATTAACCTATTTTCAGAAAATTTAAGCTGGGCTTAAAATATATTTTATTTAAATTTTTTTGAATTTTTTTTAAATAACTTTCAATCACATTTTTTTTATGAATAGAAGAATGTGCATTTTAATTCTGCTTAAAAAACTCATCAGCAGACTTCAAGCAAAAAATTTTTGAAATAAGGCAAAAAACTTCATATGTTTATGGAACGACTATCAATGTATTACTAAGAATTACGTACAGAAACATCAAAGGAAATATTCACAAAAACTATTTTGGGTTACAAAAAGTTTAACAAACAAATTTCCATACGAAGTTTGTTTTGTAAACCTTTTGTAAACCAAAACTATTTTTTATGAATACGGCAGAAAAAGGCTTCTAGCAAAACTCTTTACAAGATAGCATCTTCGATTTTGCGACATTGGTTGAGGTGTACTGATAAAATTGACGGTTTTTTCACACAAAGTTTACTTTGCAAAGTCTTGAGTTTGTTAAAGAAAAAAGAATATAGAATAAGATCCCTTTTCTCTTTTCTCTTCCAATCTTTAGACTTTGCAAAGTAAACTTTTGTGTGGAAAAACCGTCTTTATTTAGGAGAAACAAAATGCATAAAACCAACAAAAAAATAAAAATTCTTCATACTTACATATGTGCGAACAATATAAAAGGAATGAGTAAACAAATTGGATACATAAAAAATTATACAAAAAGTTATTTCATTTGTTGCTTAAATATCAAAAGGACTTGGAAGTTTTGTTTTATTCAAGTTCACTTGACTCAAAATTCCTTCGACATTTTGCAAATGAATGTGTTAAAACCATTTCATTTTAATTTAACTTAGGGCTGCAAAATCATAAACAGAATAAGCTCGTTTTATATCAGATATTCTATTCCAGAAGCTTGCCAAAGTTACTTCTTCTTTTTCTTTAATGATGTCTTCTAAATTCAAAAATTGTAACTCTCTAAACTGTGAGTCGTTCACACATAAAAGAAACAAAAGGTAGTAACAGTAATAGCAAAAATGTAAAAAACTTCACTATAATTGGAGTTGAAAAATCTGCGCTTTTAGGCTAAAAATCTTTAAATCTGGATTTCGTCTTTTTGGAGGGTAAAAATCTGCAAAATCCAGATAAATCTGCATTTCTGGCAACCGTGGTTGCAGATAACAATTTTTTTCAATTCCTGTACAAACTAGTACGAACTTTTTCTTCTACAAGAATTAAATAATCAGTTGTTTTTTGTTTCCATATGAAACTGAAAAATTTAATCAGAAAATTGGCAAATATAAGAAAAAAGTTTTCACATTCAAATTTATTAAAAAGCAAAATGGAACAAATTTTAAATTGTAAGCACATTTGTGCATATTTCTCAATTTCTTTAATATAAAAAAAGCTTTTTATCATTTTTTAATTATCTGACGTATGTAGATTCTACTTTGTTTTTTTTTCATTTACTTTTTAAAGCTGTTGCCAATGATGCAAAATTTTTGTTTTTATAATGTTATGAGTTTGAAGCGATTAAAATCACTTAAATAAAATTTAATGTAAAAAGTAAGCAACATTAGTATTTCAAGATGTGCTATTATGTTTTTTTTTTGCGTTCGAGCAATTTTGGATAACTTTTGCATATTCAGATAGAAATTTTCTTTTTTCTCTCATTAGTCCGAACTTGTGCAAAATCTTATGGAACACACCTAATATTTGGAAATTTGTAGTGTTACCGTACTTTCAAATAATTTGTTAATAACTTTATTTAGCCACTGAAAAAATTAAAGTTTGTTTAAATAAATTTAAATTTTTTATTCAAATTAACTTAAATAAATGAAATATATTTAAATATTCACTGATTTATTATCCTGTCGTTGTGTAATTCCACAGGTTTTTGTATGCAATGTTATTTTCAGATTTTGAGTGTACTACTTTGAGTTATTATTTGTAATTTGCAAAAGCCTTTGAATTAACAAACAATTCGTGAATAAAACTTGTTTTGTTAACCTTTTGTAAACCAAAACTATTTTTGAATATACACACAATGTCATATTATGTATGTATGTATCTAGCTTTAAAAAATTTTAAGAAATAGAATTTGTCACTTAGTTTAACCTGGGCTAATCTTTTCTCCTTTTTAGTATACCGTACTTTGCATTTCAATCCTATAAAACTTTAAACATAAAGTTTTTATGAATACTGCTCAAGCAGTTATTAGACAAAAAGTTTAATTTAAAATTTCATACGGAGTTTGCTTTGATGTTAAAAACTTTTTTCAGCTTCCAGAAATTGGAATCATTATGGTTAGGTTAGGTTAGGTAGGGGTGGCAGTCAGAAACCCGGACTCACTTAGACCGTTTTGGTCCATTGTGATACCACGGAGACTCTGCTTATGCGGAGTCCCCACCGTCGAACCATCCAGAGCTCAGTATAATGCTGTTAATACGTTGAAGTTTAACACCAGCAACGTCAGAAAGTTCCCTGAATTCAAGAGCGCCCATTGTGGCCATTCTCTTTCCTGCAAGTCCAGGACAGTGACAAAGAAAATGTTCTATGCTTTCCTCTTCATCAATATCTTGGCAGCTACGGCAAAAGTCGTTGTGTTCAACCCTTAGCCTTTGTGCATGCCTACCTATGAGACAGTGTCCGGTTAACACGGACACTAGAATCGAGATTCATTATAAACACCAAGACTTCATAAGCAAACTATTTGGAATTGGTTTATAAAATTAAAAATTTTTTCTCAACAAAATGTTACTTAAAACAAGGACACATTAGTGCTATTTTTTTTATAGAAAAAAATTTGGAAAATATTACCTGCACAAGGTAAATTTCAATCGACACACACTTACCAAAAATTGTGTTATTGGGGTTCATGGCAACTTGGTTTTTAGCAGCATCACCAATTAGACGTTCAGTGTCGGTGAAAGCCACGTATGAGGGCGTAACACGATTACCCTGGTCATTGGCAATGATCTCGACTTTGCCGTGCTGAAAGACGCCCACACACGAGTATGTGGTACCAAGGTCAATACCGACTGCAGGAGCTTTAGCCATGTTGAAAAATAAAATTAAACCTTTTTTGTTGTCAGCAACCACAAAAAAGTCTACGAAAATAAATCCATTACGTAACGAAGACCAGAGGCGAATGTATGTATAGTTTTGTTACCTTTCCAACTGCTTAAAAATATAAAATCCTCGAAAGTTTAGCAGTTGGTAGAATTGGTTTTTGGAAAAGGGGAAGTTGTCCTTATGGTTAGAAGGCAAAGCGATACAGGTATAATGAGATGATTAAGAAAAGTAAGACGAATGTTAAAATGCGCAGGAATTCAAGCGTTTTATCCCTTTGTAGCTCCACAGCGCCTAAAGTTCTTTTTAACGCTTAAAATGAACAATTTTGGTCAGGTGCAAGACCTGATTTTATACGTTCTATTAGTTGAACACAAGAAAAACTTTATGCGATTTAATTTTTATAGAATCTTTTATGGTTTTTATTAGATTTTGTAAATTTTTATTTAAAATTTTTAGATTTGTTTAATCATTTATTTGCTTTTTTATATAAAAATTTTCAGACTTATTATTTAATCATTTATTTTTATTTATTTTAAAATATTTAAAGTACTGTGTTCTTGTTGTTGTTTTTGCTTCTGTTTGTTTTTTTTTTTTTTTTAAATATTTTTAGTTGCTTTAGTTTCGTTCCGTATTCGATCGTGGCTGTTTCTCGTTTGACAAATTTTCAGTTAATGCATCTAAATTTTACATTCAACATTTCACATTTTTCATCAGCAACATAATTTGTAATATATGTATTTGTTTTTCTCTTTTTCGCAGAAGTGTAACACTGTGGCACATAAATGTCAAACCTCATTGCAAATATGAGTACATACATATGTACATACATACATACTTCCATACACACATACATACATACATACATACATACATGCATAGGTAGGCAGGCACAAAGGCTAAGGGTTGAACACAACGACTTTTGCCGTAGCTGCCAAGATATTGATGAAGAGAAAAGCATAGAACATTTTCTTTGTCACTGTCCTGGACTTGCAGGAAAGAGAATGGCCACAATGGGCGCTCTTGAATTCAGGGAACTTTCTGACGTTGCTGGTGTTAAACTTCAACGTATTAGCAGCTTTATACTGAGCTCTGTATGGTTCGACGGTGGGGACTCCGCATAAGCAGAGTCTCCGTGGTATCACAATGGACCAAAACGGTCTAAGTGAGTGAGATATACATGTATACATATATATATGTATGTATGTACATCATTAGTCCGCAACTTGGTTAATTGGTGTGAAGGTTCCCTGTTAATCTGCAATAGGCTGAGTTTACATCTGGCATTTCTTGTGTGTCATTTGCCCAAAAAAACGTAACCAACTAATTACTAATGAAAAACTGTTTGATTCAGACATGTATTTATTGATTTAAATAGTTTGCAATCATTTTGGATTCTATAAAATTATCTATTAATTATGTATTAAACTGTTTAACTTAATAAATACATGTCTGAACCAAACAGTTTTTCATTAGTAATTAGTTGGTTACGCTTTTTTTACATTTGTGTGGCACTTGGCACAAAGATGTAAACCCGGCCTTAGAAAGAGTGAAATGCGCACAGGATCCAGCTAAACGCCTCAATAATCAGTTTCAATGTATTTTTTACTTTTTAGATTTTTCTGACTCCTTATGAGCTGGTGATTTTACTTTTTTTACTTAAACCGACAACGAATATCGTTAAAATATGTTACCGGATAGCAAAATCGATAAGTTGTATTTATTATACCGACATGATTATCGTAATAAAAGTTGCTGAATCAATGAACTAAAGAAAATACTGAAATACATACATACATATGTATATGAAAAAAGAAATAAATAAATAATAAAAAAATAATAAATAAATTAATTTTTTTTTAAATCAGGAAAATTTTACTATGGCAATGAAGAACGATTCGTAACATTTATTAATTTTTTGCGCACAAACTTTCATTGGCGGTATTCGATGTTTGATGCAAACGGTAATGCGTAAGTGCAAATGCAAAATATCGTAGCTTTTCTTTGAATTGTCTGTGTATTTGTTGTTGGAGTTTAAAGAAAAGCTACGATATTTTGCATTTACACTTACGCAAGACCATTTTGCAATAAATATCGAATACCGCGATTGTGTTATTGAATAAAGTTCAGCCCCTTTAAAAGAAAAATCGATATACGATTATTAAATGCATGTGTTTGTTCTTACATCAAAATTTGGTACAAGCCCAATGGGAATTTGAGTTAACTCAGAGTTATTGAATTATCAGCTAAATATTAGTCAGAGGTGGTTAAAATCAGCACTCATTCTGCATGTTAAAAGTGATCAGATTTAACATTGAGTGGCCGCAGGACGGGTGCATCAGTTTTGAATCAGTTTTGAACTAACCATGAGTTAGCTCATTATGAGTTAGCTTGTGCCAAATAAAAAATAAATAAAAAGAAAGTGTAATACATATGTATTTAGTTAATTATGATTTTGCTCATTATTTATTAAAATTTTTTAGTCAGCTTAAATTTTAAAAAATTTTAAATGATTTTTTAAAAAACGAGAACTGGTATCGAACCGTGATCACTTTGTTTGTCAGCCATCATACTTAACACTTTGCCATCGCGCAATATAAAATATAAACGGAACAGAGTTATTATAAACATGAATTTTATGCTGACATATTCTCTGTGAACTTTGACTGTATCAGCTTTGAGTTAGCTAAAAGTTAGTTCAAAATTTATCGAAGAAGTTAGTGATACAAAAACAACTCACTAATCTCTGCATCAGTTTTGAGTTAGCTTAAAGTTAGTTCAATACTTATCGGGAAGAAGACAGTTGTGCAAAAAACAACTGACTCACATCTGTATCATTTATGAATTAGTTCAGAAGCTAGTTGTAAATAAGTTATCAAAATGTCACCCATATTTTGAGCTAGCTAATAAAAATCCGACTGGGAAGAAACATACATACATACATATAAGTATGTATATGTAGATCTGTATGTACATTCCCTGTAGTAAATAAAATAGTCGATTGACAAAAAACACTAGCTATAAATTAATTATTTTGCAACTGACTACAAATTGGTTTAAATCTCATGCAGATATCAACCAAACAAATTGAATAGAAGCACACGTAAGAAATAAATAAAAGCAAAATAAGTAAATGAAAAGAAAATAAAAAAAATTAAAAGAAGCATGCCATGAAATCAAATGCCAAATGTTTTGTGTTGAAAAAAAATATAATAATTTCAATACTTAATATGTATAATATATTCTATGAGCAGGAAAAACTTTCGTATGAATGTATGTATTTTTGTTTTAAATATAAAAATACTAATTATTTCTATATATCAATATACATATATTCATTATATATAGAATATACATATGTATGTATGTATATGATATACAAATGTGTATGAAGATTTACATAAATATTTATTTAACTATAATAGATATTAATTGACTTCAGAGTGGTTGAAAAACAAGTAGTTTGTAGTCAATTTAAAAGTCATGCAGAGATGGCCAATTGACTACTGCCTATGACATGCCTATGTTAAAATAGTGAGTCGGCTACAAGGAAAAAAGTCACTTAATCAACCAGTTGTGGTTATTAAAAAACCAGTTTGAAGGTACTTACAAATGAGTTTGAGTTCCTATAGGGTTTATAATAATCTCGAAAATGTAGACAAGCATAGTTTATCTATATTTCTATACTAATATTACAAAGCTGAAAAATTTGTTTTTCTATGTTTGTATGTTTAATTATATGTTTGCATGCTTATGATTTTAAAAAAATTTTCAACAAAATTAAAAATGGAATTTCCTAACGGGCATAGGCTATAAAGCGGTGCTAAGCCTCCTATAATCAGAACATAATAATTATCATTTTAGAAGAGACCTATTAAAGCAATAGTTTCCATAATCAAAAGTAAAACATGAGTACATTGTTGTCCCTTCATTTCCCCTTCAAGAACCAAGAACCAAGAATCAATTACTTCCTCTCCGAAAATATCTAACCAATTTGGATGAAATTTGAAGCATAGATATATCAACGTAAATAAAACACACATTGTAAAATAAATAATTTGAGGGTAAGACAACCCTACAAGAAATTAATGACTGAAACTAACACAAACAACTTTTTTTAATAACACATTTATAACAATTTTACATTCAATTCAACAGTTATTATAGTTGCTCTACTCTAACATATATGCTGGAGTGGAACATCTAATGTACATATGTCAAAACTTTTAAAATATTGAATTTTACTGAAAATAATTTAAAGTGGGGGAAATATAAATCAATTATGATCAGTCAAACTTGAGTAATATTTATGATATCATTGATTATTAAAAAGCACTGTAGTGAGCAGTTCAACTATATGTTATATTCGTTAGTTAGAGAGAGATGCAAGATCACATGTACACAAAAGTTTCCATCACATTTTTCATTTTGCCCTTAATAAAGTGATAGAAACTTTGTTCTACGCAATGATGTATATATCATGCCTGACTATCGATCAAATGAGCAGTCAATTGACTCGTAGTGTTCTTGTTGGGAACGTTTGCCGAGCTCAAGTAGTATCCCTACAAGAAACGACTGATGGAAACTAATACAAACTAAATTTTTTCACTAACACATTTGCAACAATTTTGCATTGAATTCAATAGTGACAATCAATTGACTAGTCATTTTATTTATTTTAGCATATATGTTAGAGTGGGACATCTAATCAGTTTTATTTAAAAAAAATAAAATTCATTCCGTCAGTGAAAACTTAAACATATAAGTGTTAATAACAAAAATTAAAAATTTTACAAACCCTCGATATATCTAAAAAATTTGATATTGTTACGTAAAAATATTCCTACAGGGTTAATGCAAAGAACTATCTAGAAGCATTTAACTAAAGCAACAAACGTACACACATATTCACGTGCAAGCACTATAACAACAACAATTGTGTACAAAGCTACACACATACACATATACAAATAAAAGTGCGAGCACTTATGGTAACCACCCTGTACAAAAAATAGCACACTGCACTACCAACATACAAGTCGTTACTTTGAAAATTCAAAGACTAACGGCCAATCGAATCACCTACAAACACTAGAAACGGCGACATGAATTTTCCCCATTATGTTAGAAGACTGTGTGAACATCTGGCTACCAATAAACAAACACGCCTATACGGCCATATCGTTTCTTATGTGTTGGTCTTTACTAAGTACATGAATGCATGTTGCCACACCATCTGCTTGCGAATATTCTAGATCCGGTTTTGGTTGTATAAAAAGAGCTGCCATATGTGAGAAGTCAGTCAGTACAAATTGGAATTTAGTAGAGTGAACATCGTTGAAAGTAAAAGACATCGTGCCGTGGATAATAACGTTAAGAAGTAAATAAGAAAAGACAAGTTCTAATTGGTTTAGTCAAGAATAAAAGGAAGTTCAGTTGCAAATAAGAAAATCGTGTTGTTATTTATTTTTATTTTTGAGCAATCAAAAGAACTCATACGTTTAATAAAATTTAAACGTAACATTTTGGTGTCAGAAGTGGGATTGCAAAATTAAAATAAAAATAATAAATTAATTAGCAAATAATTAATTTGTAATACAAGGAAAGAAAATCTACAATGAAGTTCGAAGACCTAAAAGTGGAGCAACTCAAAAAGGAATTGAGTAAGTGTGACCTGCCGACAACAGGTAATAAGGCAGAACTTCAAAAGAGGCTAATTGATGAATTCAAGCGTCGTGGCGTTGACATAGGAGTGTACGAATTTGAAGAGAAATATGAGATGGAAGAAACATCTGCTCCTTCTACTAGTACTCCAACCAGTACAGAAATCAGCGCAATGTTTGCTGCCATGATGAGCAAAATTCAGGATTTGCACGAAACTTCTCGAGTAAGCAATGAGAAAATGGAAGACAGATTTCAGGAGTTTTCTAGAGCTAATGCTGAGTCTTCTAAGGTAAACAACGAGAAAGTTCTAGCTGAAATTAAGGCCACAAATGAGAAACTTCAAGAAATTTCTGAGGGCTTATATAGAAGAGTAGATAGCATTGAAGTACAAGTCAGTAAGTTTGACGAGAAAATCTCAGAGCTAGAAAATAAAGTGCATAGCTTAGAAATTGGTGGCGTCGAGGTACAAATAAAAGACGTAGACGAAAAATTGCACGAACTGGAAGCAAAAATCGTCAATCTCCAGTGCCAAGGCGGACCAGTGCGATTTGCTCCAGAGGTTTCCAGCAGAATAAAGACGCCTTGTTTCGATGGAAGTGCACCATTAAACATCTTCAAATTCCAGCTCGAAACAGTGGCTAACAGAAATGGATGGGACAGTGAAGAAAAGGCCATAGAGCTAGTTTTGGCCTTAAAAGGTGCGGCAGCAGAAGCCAGTAGGCTGCAGGAACAGTTTTGATGACATAATGGCGGCACTGCAGCGCAAATATGGTGGAGAACACAAGCGTGACCTATACCGCATGGAATTGCGATGTAGAGGAAAAAATACCAATGAGTCTCTACAAGATTTCGCAATGGAAATCGAGCGGTTGGTGCAGCTTACGTATCCAGGAGAAAACCATCCTATTCTGGATCATGTCAAAACAGAGGCGTTTGTTAATGGCATCCGTGACCCTGATATTAAACTTGCAGTGTGTGCTACGCAAAAGGCAACCTTCGTAGAAATGGTTTCATTTGCGCTGGCTCAGGAGACTGCTAGGGTGATTCTGAAGCCACAGGTGTGCAAGGTGCGGAACATGGAAGTCCATACTGAAAATGAGAATAGTCTAGTCTCTAGCATTAAGGAGGCCGTGAGACAAGCATTGGCGGAAAAAGAGCACAAAGTCAATAATAAGTGATATAACTGCGGCAAAGTTGGTCATTACCAACGCAACTGCAAGGTGCCAAGAAAGAGAGCTAGATCTGTTTCGCCATCAAGGAACAATAAACGGGTGTACTCACAAATAACACAGGAGTCCCCGTTAAGCTAAAACGAGCTAGCACTAAGGGGCAAGAGCTAGCTCCCACAAACGACGGCCCCACAATCTCCATATCAGTGATGCAGCAGAAAAATAGCAACCTTACTGCATGTGGATACATCAACGGTGAAAAGCACATCCTTACCATAGACACGGGAGCGTCACAGTCAATAATCAGGCCCGATGTAGTGAAAGGGAAATGTGAAACTATAAGCAATATACGACTACGTACAGCTACTGGGGAGCCTGCCACTGTCTATGGTAAGACTGAGGCCAGGGTGACTATTGCCAATATCAGTGTGAAACACGTATTTATTGTTGCCGATATTGTGGACGAGGTTATTATTGGAGCCGATTTTATGATAAGCCACGGAATCAACTTGCATATGGGGCAACAAGTGATGATTTGGCGTAATGTTGAAATACCGCTTGATGTTGGATATGACAATCAGATGCACGTTAAGAAACTGCTTGCTATAGAAAATCAGACATTACCACCACGGTCTGAATCAGTAATATGGGCACGAATGGAGGGAGATTGTGAGGACAATCGGTTGTGGGTAGTAGAACCAGCAGAAATTAAGAGTGAGCTATTAACAGCAAAAGCCCTCGTAAAAACTTGCAATGGAAGAAAGGTCCCTATAAGGGTACTTATCAGGCCAAGAAATAGTCATCAACAAGAATGCCGAAATAGGTCAATGTGCTGCAGCAGAGGCAATAATAAACTGCGATGAAAAGCAAAAACCTGCCAATATTTCTGCAAAGGAGCGTGAACAATTTCAGGAACATGTGGAGCAATGGGTAGCAGGGCTATCTCCTCCTGATAGAAATAAGGCCAAACAACTGCTAAAAAGACACGCCTGCATTTTTGCCGGGAAAAATCAAAGCCAAGGGAGAACGGCAATATTGAAACATGAAATAAATACTGGCGATGCAAGGCCAATAAAACAGGCGCCCAGAAGTATACCACTAGCTAAGCGAACTGAGGTAAAAGAGTTGGTCAACGAGATGGAGCGGTGTGGTGTAATCGAACAATCTTCAAGTCCCTGGAGTTCACCGGAAGTTTTAGTAAAGAAAAAGGACGGCAGCACTCGATTTTGCGTCGATTATAGAAAACTTAACGACGTGACTAAAAAGGACAGTTACCCGCTACCAAGAATTGACGACACCTTAGACACGCTTGCTGGAACGAAATGGTTCTCCACATTAGATCTACAAAGCGGCTATTGGCAGGTGGAGATTGCAGAGAAAGACAAGGAGAAAACGGCTTTCAGTGCATGCGATGGTCTGTGGCAGTTTAATGTTATGCCATTTGGGCTCTGCAATGCTCCGGCTACTTTCGAGTGGCTCATGGAGCAAGTATTAAAGGGACTGCACTGGAAAACATGCTTGGTGTATCTTGATGACATAATTGTAATGGGGAAGAGTTTTGATGAACACCTTAAAAATCTGACTGAAGTCTTTCAGCTCATATCATCGGCTGGACTTAAACTCAGCATCAAAAAGTGTGCACTATTCCAGAAAGAGGTGAAGTATCTGGGCCATAAAGTTACGGCAGATGGCATTTCAACAGATGAAGATAAAATACGAGCAGTAAAAGACTGGCCTCGTCCAAGAAATCTTCACGAATTGCGCAGCTTTTTGGGCCTTTGCACATACTATAGACGCTTTGTGCCAAATTTTGCCAGTGTAGCTGCAAGCTTACATGAGCTGACAAAAAAGTCGCAACCATACGATTGGAGTCAATCGCAGGAAAAGGCTTTCCAGACACTAAAAGATTTATTGTGCACATCACCAGTCTTGGCATATCCAGTTGCTGGGGAAAAATTTGTGTTAGATAGCGATGCAAGTGGATATGGAATAGGAGGTGTACTATCACAGGTGATTAATGGAACAGAAAAAGTAGTGGGTTATTATAGCCGAATACTGTCGAAGCCCGAGAGGAACTACTGTGTGACACGACGAGAGCTTCTGGCTGTGTTGGAGTGCATTAAGCATTTTCACAAATACTTATATGGCCAACATTTTACATTAAGAACTGACCATTCCGCACTCAGGTGGCTACTGCAGTTTAAAAATCCTGAAGGGCAGCTAGCACGCTGGATTGAACGTCTTCAGAGCTACGATTTCAGCATTGAGCACAGAAAGGGTGCAAAGCATAATAATGCTGATGCTCTGTCACGGCGGCCCTGTAGCTTAGAGTGCAGACATTGTTCTAAAGTCGAAGCAAAAGAATGTGTCATTGATGTCAGGCTTACAAAAATTGGTACGGAAGAAGACTGGTCAGAAGCGCAACGGGCAGATCCTGCACTGGGAAAAATTATAGCGGCTAAAGAGAAGGATAGAAGACCCACACGTAATGAGATATCAGCTGAAAGTCCACTGGTAAAATCGTATTGGGCCCAGTGGAACAGCCTGAAGTTGATAAATGGTTGTTTGTATCGTGTCTGGGAAAGTGTAGACGGTAAGACGGTTTCCAAACTGATCGGGGTCTAACATCAAAGAGGAGCGAGGTGCTGAAGGAGTTCCATAATGGAGCCAGCGGTGGTCACCTGGGCGTAACAAAAACGCTCGAAAAGTTAAAACAGCGTTTTTATTGGATTGGATGCCAACAAGCCGTAGCCGAATGGATAGCAAATTGCACACAGTGCATGAAAGCTAAAGGTCCAGCTAAAGGAAGTCGGGGTCTACTGCAAAAATATAACTCGGGAGCACCATTTGAGAGGATAGCAATGCATTTTGCAGTACCTTTTCCAGTCAGCAACGCTGGGAATCGATATATTCTTGTAGTGATGGACTATTTCAGCAAATGGCCAGAAGTTTGTGCCATACCCAACCAGGAAGCCAGAACTGTTGTGGACGCGTTTGTAAACAACTGGGTATGTCGCTATGGAGTTCCTATTGAATTGCACTCTGATCAAGGTAGAAATTTTGAGTCTGCCATATTTAAAGACATGTGCGAGCGTTACGGAATAAAGAAAACCAGAACCACACCACTTCACCCACAGTCTGATGGCATGGTAGAGAGATTCAACCGTACATTAGGAGAATATTTGCGAAAAGTGGTTAGCGCACACCAAAAGGACTGGGACGAGCACATTCCAGAATTTCTATTAGCATACAGGTCAGCTGTGCATGACACAACATCGCGAACACCTGCAAAAGTTATCTTTGGAGCTGAGTTAAAGTTGCCCGGAGACTTAGAGTTCGGCGTCAAGCCTACACAAGCAAATGAAGCAGATACTGGCCCTTTCCAAAGCCAAGAAAATTTAAATGAGCTACATGAACTTGTACGTAGCCGAATTAAAATGGTCAGTAATAAGATGAAAGTTAGATACGACCGTGCTGCAAATTCTAAAGGCTTTAATGAGGGTCAATTGGTTCTACTTTTCAACCCACAGCGGAAAATAGGATTGTCCCCCAAGCTACAGACTCACTGGGAGGGACCATATACGGTAATAAAAAGGTTAAACGATGTCATCTACAGAATACAAAAACACAATAGCCCAAGGTCAAAAATGAAAGTTGTACATTTAGAACGACTCGCGAGCTATGGGAAGCCGGATGATGGGACTATTCGGGACGAATAGGCTTAAGTGGGCGGCAGTGTTACGTAAAAATATTCCTACAGGGTTAATGCAAAGAACTATCTAGAAGCATTTAACTAAAGCAACAAACGTACACACATATTCACGTGCAAGCACTATAACAACAACAATTGTGTACAAAGCTACACACATACACATATTCAAATAAAAGTGCGAGCACTTATGGTAACCACCCTGTACAAAAAATAGCACACTGCAATACCAACATACAAGTCGTTACTTTGAAAATTCAAAGACTAACGGCCAATCGAATCACCTACAAACATCTAGAAACGACGACATGAATTTTCCCCATTATGCTAGAAGACTGTGTGAACATCTGGCTACCAATAAACAAACACGCCTATACGGCCATATCGTTTCTTATGTGTTGGTCTTTACTAAGTACATGAATGCATGTTGCCACACCATCTGCTTGCGAATATTCTAGATCCGGTTTTGGTTGTATAAAAAGAGCTGCCATATGTGAGAAGTCAGTCAGTACAAATTGGAATTTAGTAGAGTGAACATCGTTGAAAGTAAAAGACATCGTGCCGTGGATAATAACGTTAAGAAGTAAATAAGAAAAGACAAGTTCTAATTGGTTTAGTCAAGAATAAAAGGAAGTTCAGTTGCAAATAAGTTCTCGTGGTACCTTCATAGCGAACAGTCGATTAGCGGAGTTTTTTCTTACATACAAACAAACAAAAAATTATACAAAAAATTATTCGTAGTACATATTATTCGTAATAGGTACATACTGACTTTAGTAAATAAGCTTTATTGCTTTGATAATATTTTTTACATAGTGGAAATAACAACTACAAAAAAAAACGCAAACAAAAAAATATAAACATTGACATTGAGGAATACTCTATACGAGTACCTCAAAAACAGACAAACAATCATAAATTACAAAAACAAAAAAAACCGTAAGCAAAAAAACACAAAAAGTGCCCTTGAGGAATGTTCTATATGAGTGCCTCAAATACAAAATATTATGAAGTGAGTTCTAACGGCAGAAACGCCTATTTTACTGTGAGTTCTGAAGCTCTTAATGAAAATAATAAAAATAATAAATCGAATGAAAGTGTTTTTTTAACGGCAAAGCCAATTTTTAGTCAGCGATCAACTTCGCTTTGTCCAATGCCAAATAGTAGTGATTCATTAACATTACAATTGCCTAGTGCTTCTTCATATAAGTCAGTAATATCATCCCCTTCAGGCTCGTATTCGTCACTTAACAAAGTTATCACTACAGATAACAGTATTTCAAAACCCAAGGTGCAAGTCGGTATGGACAGATATATAACCGTGGTAAAGCGTGGGCGAAGCCCAAATTCTTCAAAAATTTCATCCGCTCCAAAGATGTCTAGAGATAACAGCGCATGCTCAACTAATCGCCAAAACCGTTTTAAAATTTAGCAAGATGAGAACGACAAACCCGATGTATCCTCGAATAAAACATCCAAGCCGCCACCAATCTACTTGAGAGAGAAAAATTCAAATGCCCTTATTAAAAAATTAATTTCGGTCATTGGTGAAAATAAATTCCACATTGTCCCAATAAAACGTGGCAACATCGATGAAACGAAAATTCAAATTTATGATGAAAAGGATTTCCGCAAAATGGTTTCTGAATTTGAAACAAATAAAACAAGCTTCTACACATACCAGCTTAAGAGCGCTAAAGGCCTGCAGATCGTATTGAAGGGCATAGATTCTTATGTTGTCCCTGAAGAAATAAAAGATGCACTTGTCCTCCAGGGATTTAAGGTAAAGAATGTATCAAACATATTTAACAAAGAAAAAGTACCCCAACCCCTATTTCGTGTTGAACTGGAGCCAAATGATATACAGTTGAAAAAAAACGAGACTCATCCTATTTATAGCCTTAAATACCTTTTATACAGAAAAATCACAGTTGAAGAGCCACATAAGCGTGCAGGTCCCGTGCAGTGTCATAATTGCCAAGAATATGGCCATACAAAAGCTTACTGCAATTTACCTACAGTGTGTGTTATCTGCGGTGAATTGCACGGTACTGCAAGTTGTACGAAACCAAAAGATCAAGCGGAAAAAAGATGCAGTAATTGTGGAGGCAATCACACCGCTAACTACAGAGGATGTCCTGTGTACTCTTTCGTCAAGCAGGCTATGATGCAAAAACCTAAATTAGCTCCAGCTCAACCATTAAACGCGTACTCCGCCACTTTTGCTCAAGTGAGCCAACCAGTTACTTCACGTGTATCGTATGCCGATGCTGCTAAGGCTAGTTCTATTCCCACACCAAATGTTTCACCGCCAAATAATTCAACGAATGCAAATTCAAGCTTTAACTTTAGTCGCCTTGAAGCTACTATTGAGAATCTGGTGCTAACTATAAACAACTTTACAACAAATATGACTACCATGATGCAAAAAATGCTGAGAATGCAGAATACTCTGCTTCAAGCATTAATTAACAAGCCATGAACACGTTAAAAATATGTTTCTGGAACGCAAACGGCATTCGTCAACATAAAAATGAACTTGAGCACTTCCTTACGGAAAAAATATTGATATAATGTTGGTCTCTGAGACTCATTTGACTTCTAGAAGCCTCTTTAAAATTAATGGCTACACTTTATATGACACAAAGGACCCTAGAGGGAGAGCATGCGGTGGATCAGCAATTCTAATAAAGTCAAGACTCAAGCACTATATTCTTGACAACATTTGTGAAGAACATCTACAAGCAACAAATATCTGCATTGAAAATTTTTGTACAAATTTCGTGATATCTTCAATTTACTCCCCTCCCAGATTTTCAATCACTGAGGACCAATACGAGAAGTTCTACAAATCTCTTGGACCTTGTTTCGTTGCAGCTGGCGACTACAATGTTAAGCATACGTTCTGGGGTTCGCGTCTTATTACGCCTAGAGGTAGGGCGTTGTTTAACACAATTTCAAAAATGGTTTTGGATGTTATTTCAAGTGGAGAGCCTACTTACTGGCCTACTGACGCACGAAAAATTCCGGATGTTATAGATTTCGGCGTCATAAAAAGTATTTCTAGGGAATTAATTCACGTTGAAGCTTCCCTAGATCTGTCGTCTGATCACTCTCCCACGATCGTTACAATTTGTAGTCCACTGAGAAGCGCTTTACCTCACCCATATGTCAAGATGATAAATCGTGTTAATTGGCTGGGATTCAAAAAATATCTTAGTAGTCATTGCACGGAAAATATTACGTTAAGAACACCCAATGATATTGAATCGAACATTGCAAATCTTAACGAGAATATTAAACAAGCTTCTGAACATGCCACTACCTCCCATCCGTATACTGGGTTCAATAAAATTTATTCTACAGACGTTGAACATCTCGTACGTGAAAAAAGAAGAGCTAGAAGGGAATGGCAACAGCACAGATCACCTCAACATAAAATCAGATTTAAAGAGCGCACTAAACGACTCCAAGAGTTGCTTGCATCTGAAAAAACTGCATCTTTAAAAAATTATCTGGAAGACCTTGATGTCACACCAGCATCTAATTACTCTTTGTGGCGCGCTGCTAAAAAGCTTAAAACACCCGTTGAGCTTAAGCCACCTCTGCGCACATCTACCGGAGGTTGGGCAAGAAGCGATACTGAAAAAGGTAACATATTTGCTGAGCATTTAAAATCCGTATTTACACCAAATACATGTACCGGTGTTGCTGATTTGCCGACTGTAGTTGCTCTACCCCCTCGACCCTTAAAATTTACGATGTGTGATGTACAAAAACTAATTGCCGAACTCAACCCGAAAAAAGCTCCCGGTATGGATGGAATTAGTAACCAGATGCTGATTAAGTTACCTAGTACTGCAATTAGAATCCTGTTATTCATTTTTAATGCCATTTTACGACTGGAGTATTATCCAGACTGCTGGAAGCTTGCCAAGGTTAAAATGATTCCAAAGCCAGGTAAAGATCGTTCCAAGGCTGAGTCATATAGGCCAATAAGTTTACTGTCAACAATGTCAAAGCTTTTTGAAAAGCTACTCATGACAAAATTGTCTGCAATTTTAACTAATAATGGGTGCATCCCGGACCATCAATTTGGTTTTAGAAGCCAGCATAGCACCATTGAGCAAACGCATAGATTGGTTCAATTTATCAGAAAAACATTTGAGGAAAAGAAGTATTGTTCTGCCGTGTTTATTGATGTTTCTCAGGCATTTGATAAAGTGTGGCATGAAGGCCTGATTTTGAAATTGAAGACATATTTACCAATAAACATTCTAAATCTTTTGGAAAGTTACATTGTTGCACGAAAATTTACAGTTGTGGAAAGACACTTTATGAGAATGCCTGAAACTATCTCATCCGGTGTGCCACAGGGGAGTATACTGGGGCCATTTTTATATTTGATTTATACTTGTGATATGCCTGTGAGCAGTAGTATCCACACTTCTACATTTGCCGACGATACCGCCTGCCTTAGTATGCACGAAAACCCTGATGAGGCATCCCGAAAACTCCAGGAACACATTAGCCAGATGGAACTATGGTTAAACTTATGGAGAATTAAGGTAAATGAACAAAAGTGTGTCCATATAACATTTACCTTACGAAGAGATACTTGTTCCCCCATTCGGATTAATAATCAAGTTCCTCAACATTCACATGTGAAATATCTTGGTATACACCTCGATCGACGGCTTACATGGAAACATCACATTGACTATAAGTTAACTCAAATGAAACTAAAATTAACTCAGGTACATTAGCTGATTGGCAGAAATTCAACACTCAGCCTAGACTGCAAACTTTTAATATACAAGTCGCTCTTAAAGCCAATATGGTGTTACGGTATCCAGTTAACGGGCACTGCTTCTGCTTCCAATGTAGAGAGAATTCAACGAAGACAAAACAAAATTTTAAGGTTAATAACATCTGCTCCATGGTACATTAAGAATTCAAATATACATCGTGATTTAAATATGCCACTAGTGATTGAAGAAATTGCAAAATACGCAGGCAAATATCTAACTAAACTCGTGTCACATCCTACTCCGCTGGCTCGTAACATTTTGAACTTTACTGGACACATCCGCTTAAAAAAGAGAGATACAAGGGCTCTAATACTAAACACTCCAAATTAAGTTGCTTGAAAAATTTTTTTTTTTTTTTGCTTATCACTACTTATGTATTATTTACAACTATCACTTAGTTATGTCTGACATTGGTCGGGCCTATTAATTATATGTTAGATTTAAGATTTGAATACTTATTGTTAGTTCATATATGAAGATACAATAAATAAAAAAAACATGCATAAAAAAAAAAAAAAGTTGCAAATAAGTGTTGTTATTTATTTTTGAGCAATCAAAAGAACTCACACGTTTAATAAAATTTAAACGTAACAATATCTTCTAAAAGGCTGGACCATTTTTCTTAAAAGAACGCTCTCGATCAAGTCTCATTTCAAACAGAAAAAACACTACATCAAAACACACACACAGACACACAGATACACCCTTTTTTTGGTCGGGAGTTAAAAAAGATAAGTAAAAACAATAGTGAATAAAAGAAATTTACAAAATTTAATTTATGTATATTTCTTTACAAAATTATTACAACCAGAGATCGAGCATTATTCAGCACAATTTCAAAGATGGGCTTAGACGTCATTTCGAGTACTGACATACAAAAAATTCCGGATGTTATAGATTTTGGCGTCACAAAAAATATTTTTTTTTTTTTTTTTTTTTAATACATGTATTTATTTATTGTATCTTCAATTATGAACTAACAATAAGTATTCAAATCTTAAATCTAAAATATAATTATTAGGACCGACCACTGTCGGACATAAACTTGTTAATAGTTATAAATAATACATAAGTAGTGATAATAAAAAAAGAAAAAAAATGATAAAAAAGTATTTTCAAGAAATCCCATTTGGCGTGTTGAGTAATAGAGCCCTTGTGTCCCTCTTTTTTAAGCGGATGTGTCCAGTAAAGTTCAAAATATTACGAGCAAGCGGATTAGGATGTGACTCGAGTTTTGTTAAATATTTGCCTGCGTATTTTGCAATTTCTTCAGTCACTAGTGGCATATTTAAATCACGATGTATATTAGAATTTTTGATGTACCATGGAGCCGATGTTATTAACCGTAAAATTTTGTTTTGCCTTCGTTGGATTCTCTCTACATTGGAAGCTGAAGCAGAGCCCCATAACTGGATACCGTAACACCATATTGGCTTTAAAAGCGATTTGTATAATAAAAGTTTACAGTCCATGCTAAGTGTTGAATTTTTGCCAATCAACCAGTGTATTTGAGATAACTTAATTTTCATCTGAGTTAGCTTAAAGTCAATATGATGTTTCCATGTAAGCCTTCGATCAAGGTGTATACCAAGGTATTTCACTTGGGAGTGTTGAGGAATATTTTGATTATTGATTCGAATTGGGGAACAAGTATCTCTTCTTAGGGTAAACGTTATATGGACACACTTTTGTTCATTTACCTTAATTCTCCATAAGTTCAACCACATTTCCAATTGTGTAATATGTTCTTGTAAATATCGGGAAGCCTCGTGAGGGTTTTCATGCATACTAAGGCAGGCTGTATCATCGGCAAACGTAGATGTATGGATATTGCTGCTCAAAGGCATATCACAAGTATAGATCAAATACAAAACTGGCCCCAGTATGCTCCCCTGTGGCACACCGGATGATATAGATTCGGGCACACTCATGAATTCTCCTTCCACAACCGTGAACTTCCGGGTAGTGATGTAACTTTCTAATAAATTCACTAAATTTATTGGTAGATATGATTTTAATTTTAGAATTAGACCTTCATGCCACACTTTATCAAATGCCTGAGAAACGTCAATAAACAAGGCAGAACAATACTTCTTTTCCTCAAATGTTTTTCTTATAAATTGCACCAATCTATGAGTTTGTTCAATGGTGCTATGCTGACTTCTAAAACCAAATTGATGGTCTGGGATGCACTCACTATCTGTTAAGGTTGGGGACAATTTTGTCATGAGCAGCTTTTCGAAGAGTTTTGACATAGTTGACAGCAAACTTATTGGCCTATATGACTCAGCTTTAGTAAGATCTTTTCCCGGCTTTGGAATCATTTTGATTTTTGCAAGCTTCCAGAGTTGTGGATAATACTCCAGTCGTAATATGGCATTAGAAATAAACAGCAAGATTCTTATTGCAAGATGCGGCAAGTTCATCAGCATCTTGTTACTAATTCCATCAATACCTGGAGCTTTCTTTGGCTTGAGTTCAGCAATTACTTTATGTACATCACGCATCTTAAACTTTAAGGCTCGAGGGGGTAGAGCAACTACATTCGGCAAATCAGCAACACCAGTACATGTATTTGAGGTAAATACGGATTTTAAATGCTCAGCAAATATTTTGCATTTTTCCGTATCGCTTCTTGCCCAATCTCCGGTAGATGTGCGCAGAGGTGGCTTAAACTCAACGGGGGTTTTAAGCTTTCTAGCAGCGCGCCACAAAGAGTAATTAGATGTCGGTGTGACATCAAGACCTTCCAAATAATTTTTAAGAGATGCAGTTTTTTCAGATGCAAGCAACTCTTGAAGTCGTTTAGAACATTCTTTAAGTCTGAGTTTATGTTGGGGTGATCTGTGCTGTTGCCATTCCCTTCTAGCTCTTCTTTTTTCACATACGAGATGTTCAATATCCCTGGAATAAATTTTATTAAACCCAGACTGCGGATGGGAGGTAGTGGCATGTTCAACAGCCTGTTTAATAATTTCATTAAGATTGGCAATGTTATTTTCAATGTCATTGGGTGTTCTTAACGCAATTTTCCGTGCAATGACTACTAAGATATTTTTTGAATCCCAGCCAATTAACACGATTGGTCATCTTCGTATAAGGGTGAGGTAAGTCACTTCTTAGTGGGTTACAAATTGTAACGATAGTGGGGGAGTGATCGGAGGAGAGATCTGGAGAAGTTTCAACACTAATTAAATCTCTAGAAATATTTTTCATTACGTCAAAATCAATAACATCTG
The DNA here is from genome assembly GCA_905220375.1 of Tachina fera. Classification (NCBI taxonomy): domain Eukaryota; kingdom Metazoa; phylum Arthropoda; class Insecta; order Diptera; family Tachinidae; genus Tachina; species Tachina fera. The sequence continues at coordinate 115,108,406 of LR999964.1, forward strand.
GAATTTTTCGTACGTCAGTAGGCCAATAAGTGGGCTCCCCACTCGAAATAACATCTAAGCCCATTTTTGAAATTGTATTAAACAAAGCTCGACCTCTAGGTGTTAAAAGGCAAGATCCCCAGTACGTATGCTTTGCATTGTAGTCTCCAGCTGCCACGAAACAAGATCCAAGCGATTTGTAGAACTTCTCATACTGATCTTCGGTAACTGAAAATCTGGGAGGTGAGTAAATTGATGATATTACGAAATTAGAACAAAAATTTTCTACAAAAATATTCGTAGCTTGCATATATTCTTCACTAACGTTGTCAAGGATATAGTGCTTGAGTCTTGACTTAATTAGAATTGCAGATCCACCGCATGCTCTCCCTCTAGGGTCCTTTGTATCATACATAGTGTAGCCATTTATTTTGAAAAAGCTTCTCGAAGTCAAATGTGTCTCAGAGACCAACATTATATCAATACTTTTTTCCGTAAGGAAGTGCTCAAGTTCATTTTTATGTTGGCGAATGCCGTTTGCGTTCCAGAAACATATTTTTAACGTGTTCATGGCTTGTTAATTAATGCTTGAAGCAGAGTATTCTGCATTCTCAGCATTTCTTGCATCATGTTAGTCATATTTGTTGTAAAGTTGTTTATAGTTTGCACCAAATTGTCAATAGTAGCTTCAAGGCGACTAAAGTTAAAGCTTGAGTTTGCATTTGTTGAATTATTTGGAGGTAGAACATTTTGTGCGGGAATAGAATTTGTTCTAGCAGCATCGGCATACGATACACGGGAAGTAACTGGTTGACTCCTTTGCACAAAAGTGGCGGAGTAAGCGTTTTGCTGATTGAGATGGAGCTAATTTGGGTTTTTGGACCATAGTCTGTTTGACAAAAGAGTACACAGGACAACCTCTGTAGTTAGCGGTGTGATTACCTCCACAATTACTGCATTTTTTATCACTTTGATCTTTTGGCTTATTGCAACTAGCAGTGCCGTGTAATTCGCCGCACACAACACAAACAGTGGGTAATTTACAGTATGTTTTTGTGTGGCCATATTCTTGGCAATTATGGCACTGTACGGGACCTGATCGCTTATGTGGCTCTTCAGCTGTGATTTTTCGGTATAAGAGGTATTTTAGGCTATAAATTGGGTGTGTCTCGTTTTTTTTCAGCTGTATATCATTCGGCTCCAATTCAACACGAAATAGAGGCTGGGGGATCTTCTCCCTATTTATTATATTGGTAACATTTTTTACCTTAAATCCTTGTATCATGAGTGCATCTTTTACTTCTTCGGGATTAACATAAGAGTCAATACCCTTCAATACGATCTGCATACCTTTGGCACTTTTAAGCTGGTACGTATAAAAACTTGTTTTATTTTTTTCAAATTCAGTCACTATTTTACGGAAATTTTTTTCTTCGTATATTTGAATTTTAGTTTCGTCAATATTACCACGCTTTATTGGAATAACATGAAATGCGTTCTCACCAATGGCCGAGACTAATTTTTTAATTAGGGCGTTAGAATTTTTCTCTCTCAAATATATAGGTGGTGGCTTAAAAGACTTTTGCGATGATGCAGCGGGCTTGTCGTCGGTGACTTGCAATAATGAAAAACGATTTTGACGATTGGTAGATGATGCGCTATTATCCCTAGACATCTTTGGAGCAGATGAAATTTTTGAAGAATTCGGGCTTCGCCCACGCTTTACCACTGTTATGTATCTGTCCATTCCGACTTGTACCTTGGATTTTGAGCTACTTTTATCTGTAGTGATAACTTTATTAAGTGATGAACACGAGCCTGAAGGAGATGATATTACTGACTTATATGACGAAGTACTAGGCAACTGTAATGTTAATGAATCACTATTTGGCATTGGACAAAGCGAAGTTGATCGCTGACGAAAAATTGGATTTGTCGTTAAAAAAATATTTTCATTAGATTTATTATTTGTATTATTTTCATTGAGAGCTTCAGAACTCACAGTAAAATAGGCATTTCTGCCGTTAGAACTCACTTCATAATTTTTTGTATTTGAGGTACTCATATAGAGTATTCCTCAAGGGCACTTTTTGTGTTTTTTTGCTTACGGTTTTTTTTTTGTTTTTGTAATTTTTGATTGTTTATTTGTTTTTGAGTTACTCGTATAGAGTATTCCTCAATGTCACAGTTTATGTTTTTTTTTGTTTCTATTTTTTTGTATTTGTTATTTCCACTATGTAAAAAATATTATCAAAGCAATAAAGCTTATTTATTAAAGTCAGTATGTGCCTATTACGAATAAAATGTACTACGAATATTTTTTTGTATAATTTTTTGTTTGTTTGGTATGTAAAAAAAAATTCCGCTAATCGACTGTTCGCTATGAAGGTACCACGAGAACAAAAAATATCTCTAGGGTTTTAATTCAAGTTGAAGCTTCTCTAGATCTCTCATCCGATTAACTCTCCAACGATCGTTACAATTTGTAGCCCATTAAGAAGTTACTTACCTGACCCATATGTGAAGATCATCAATCGTGTTAACTGGCTGGGGTTCAAAACATACCTCAGTAGTCATTGTACGGAAAATATTAAGCTAAGAACACCAGATGATATTGAATCTTACATTGCCAATCTTAACGAAAATATTAAACAGGGTGCTGAACATGCCATTACACCCCATCCGCAGACTGGGTTTAACAGAATTTATTCTACAGGCATTGAACGAAGAAGCTAGAAGGGAATGGCAACAGCACAAATCACCCAAAATAAAATTAGATTTAAAGAGTGCAGTAAACGACTCCAAGAGCTGCTTGCATATGAAAAAACTGCATCTCTTAAAAACTTTCTGGAAAATCTCGATGTCACACCAGCACTGTTGCCAACTTTTTTCCAAGAAATATCGCTAAAATAGACAAGAAAATAGCTAGAAAATAGCAAGAATGTCAAATGTCAAAATGACTTGAATAAATAGCTAAAAAATACATTTATTTTTAGGTTGTTTCAAAAATTTACGGTAACTTGTTAACTTCTTTGTACTTCACAAATTTTCCTACAAATTTTATATATTATTATATAGTAATGTATAATAAAAGGTTTTTTTATTGAAAATAGATATACATATTATAGGCCTGCACAGAGATACCTATTTGCACCAGTTTTGTTTGTCGATTCTTGTATGTACAGAAACATACAATTCACGATTTCTGTTACTTCGGGACTTCCCCAGTTAAAAATCTCTTCAAATTATAGAGTAAAAGTAGTGCTGACAAACCTGCTGGTTTTTGTATTGTGAGTTCCCGTTTTGGAGTATTATATTTTTTGAGTCTAATAAAACATGCAAACATAACAGTTATCTAAAACTCTATTCAAGGGATTAATAATATAAACGTATTTACTTATGTATAAAAGCACTTATCAAGACGGATGCTGGACATTACACTAGCTCACCTTTAAACCTGCGCAATTGTGGCGCTATTCAATCATCTTTTTTTGTATAGTTTGCTTCATATACGTTCACCGCTTCTAAACAAGCTCACATTTTAAAGCGAATTATGATCGGCAAAAAATCGCAAGAATTCCCGCTAATAGCTAAATCATAATTTTTCCCGCAAAATGTACTTAAAAATCGCTAGATTTGACGAGAAAATAGCTGAATTGGCAACAGTGCACACCAGCATCTAATTACTCTTTGTGGTGCGCTGCTAGAAAGCTTAAAACTCCCGTTGAGTATAAACCACCTCTGCGCACATCTACCGAAGATTGGGCAAGAACCGATACGGACAAATTTAAAATATTTGCTGAGCACTTAAAATCCGTATTTACGCCAAACACATGTACTGGTGTTTCGGATTTGCCGAGCGTAGTTGCTATACCCCCTTGACCCTTTAAGTTTAAGATGCGTGATGTACAAAAAGTAATTGCTAAACTCAAGACAAAGAAAGTTCCAGGTATTGATGGAATTAGTAACAAGGTGCTGATGAACTTCCCGCATATTGCAATAAGAATCCTGCTGTTTATTTTAATGCCATATTACGGCTGGAGTATTATCCACAACACTGGCAGCTTTTCAAGGTTAAAATGAAGCTGGGCAAAGATCTTACCTAAGCTGAGTCATATAGGACAATAAGTTTGCTGTCAACTAAGCCAAAATTCTTCGAAAAGCTGCTCATGACAAAATTGTCCCCTATTCTAACAGATAATATGTGCATACCGGACCATCAATTTGGTTTTAGAAGTTAGCATAGCTCCATCGAACAAACGCATAGATTGGTTCAATTTATAAGACAAGCATTTGATGATAAGAAGTATTGTTCTGCCCTGTTTACTGATGTTTTGGCATTTCATACAGTTTGACATGATGGCCTAATTTTAAAATCGAAGACATATCTGCCTGTGAGCAGTAATATACACACTCCTACATTTGCCGATGATACAGCCTGCCTTAGTATGCACGAAAATCCTCATGAGGCATCCCGATATCTTTAGGAAACATACACATAACACAGCTTGCGCTATGTTTGAGCTTATGGAGAATAAAAGTAAGCGAACAGAAGTGCGCACAAATAACATTTAGAATCAACAGTCAAGTTGTTCCTCAACATTCAAATGTGAAATATCTTGGTATACACCTTGATCGTCGGCTTACATGGAAACACCATGTTGACTCCAAGCTAACACAAATGAAACTTAAATTAACTCAGATACATTGGCTGATTGGTAGATTTTCAACACTCAGTATAGATTGTAAGCTTTTAATATACAAGTCGGTTTTGAAGCCAATATGGTGCTACAGAATACAGTTATGGGGCACTGATTCAGCTTCCAATATAGAGAGAATTCATCGAAATTTAAAGTGACCTCCTTGCTCGTAACATCTTGAACTTTACTGGACACATACGCTTAAAAAACAGGGACACTACGGCTCTAATACGAAACATTCCAGATGAAACTTCTTGAACATATTTTTGTGCTTAATATGAAATTTATGAATTATTAATTACTCTCACTAAGTTTATGCCTGACACTGATCGGGCCTAATTAATTATATTTATTCTTAAGATTTTAATACTTATTGTTAGTTCAGTTTTTGAAGATACAATAAATAAATTTACAGCGTAAGAAAATGAGATATTTTTTGATTAATTGAACTGCAGTGAATTTTAATCAGAAATAATTTCTTATTCGGGCTTAAGTTCAGTAATTTCAATTCTTATTGAATGAAATATTTTTAGTAATTAATGTGAGTTTCTAAAGAAAGTCTACTTGGGTAGAGATTATTATTAACATCAGCTATTTAACGTAAAATTTTATGAAACGGAATATGAGAAATTATTGTTGTGTCTACAACTGATTTACCTTTGGTAAACACATTTATAAGTATCAATATTCATTTTCAATTTTGCCATTATGTTATATTATTCTTGCTAATGGAAAACCAGAAAATGAATAGTGATACTTATAAATGTGTTTACCAAAGGTAAATCAATTGTATACACAACAATCGTTTCTCATATTCCGTTTCATTGTAAATTTAAGTTAAATAGCTGATGTTAATAAGAATCCCTGCCCAAGTAGATAGACTAGGGTGCTGATGAAGTGCGTGGCTGCACACAAAAATATCGGTATTTCCCCCAGCTATAAAGTCTAGTTTAATTTTTCTTCTCTTCTTTAGAAATTCACATAAATTAATAAAAATATATCATTCAATAAGAATTGAAAATACTGAACTTAAGCCCGAATAAGAAATTATTTCTGATTAACATTTCATTTATTTTAATCAGGAATAATTCTTTAGTCGTTAAGTTCATTATTATACCCTTTACCAAAAAATGGTAAAAGGGTATATATAGGTTTGTCATTCCGTTTGTAATTTCTACAATATTAATAAGCGACACATAAAGTATATATATTCTGGATCCTTATGCATAGGGAAGACGAACAAGCGATGTCCGTCTGTCCGTCTGTCCGCCTGTCCGTCTGTATGTACGTGAAATCGGTTTTCCCAAGCTCTCAGAAGAGCTAGCGACTTCGTTCTTGGACTGGTGTGTCAGAAATTTTCCGAAAAATTTTGCTATTGAAATTCAGCAAAATCGAGCAGACGGTTTCAGAGCTGGAAAACTCAAACTCAATTTACCCATAGAAAATAACTACCGAAAACAAGTTTTTATTACTTTTTTATTAAATTAACTTATTTTATACTTCGGTATGAATAAAATTGGTATTTATAATTAAAAAAAATTTTAAAAACTTAACAGATTAAAAAACGTTTCCAGGGTTGGAAAACTTTAACTTTTTTCCTAATAATTAAACATATTTCATGTTTTAGGAAGAAGGCTATTTTCTCAGGAACGGTAAAAGCTATGGGTCTGAAATTTGGACAGTGTATGTAGAACTTTGGTCGCTACAACAAATATATAAAAGCTAAAAATTAAAGGGTGTTCCAAAATGAGTAACGAAAACTTTTAAAATCCCATGTAATATACATACAATTGTATGTATGTGTGTACATATGTATGTATATTGACACTTGAAATTTGTAAAATTAGTGTATTTTTATATAGGCTACAACAATTAACAATAAAATTAAAAAAATTTAAATTAAAGGGTGGCCCATCAGTTAATGAAATTTTGACTATGTAATTTTGACAAATTGCTATATCTTGGAAACTGTAAGAGTTAAACTCTTGAAATTTTCAAAAACGGTCAAACTAAAAAATCCGAAAATTATAAAATCGCCAAAAATTTAAAAAAATCGCCAAAACAAAAAAAAATCGCCAAAATGAAAAAAAAAACGCTAAAATTAAAAAAAAAGCCAAAAACCGAAAAAAATCGCCGAAACAAAAATAAATGATTATGTGAACAAAAATCGCCAAAAATTAAAAAAAAAAATCGCCTAAATGAAACAGAATCGCAAAAATCAAAAAAAAAATCGCCAAAACGAAAATAAATCGCAAAAATTAAAAAAACGCCATAAACCGAAATAAAATCGCCAAATCAAAAAAAAAAAATTCCTATATGAAAAAAATCGCCAAAAATTAAAAAAAATCGCTTAAATGAAAAAAAATCGCCAAAACGAAAAAAAATCGCCAAAATTAAAAAACGCCAAAAAGCGAAAAAAATCGCCAAAACGAGAAAAAAGTGTCAAAACAAAAAAAAATCCCACAATGACAAAAATCCGCAAAAATCGCCAAAAAAAAAACATTTTTATATGAACAAAAATCGTCAAAAATTAAAAAAATCGCCTAAATGAAATAAAATCGCCAAAATCAAAAAAAATCGCCAAAACGAAAATAAATCGCCAAAATTAAAAAATAAAACGCCAAAACCGGAAAAAATCGCCAAAACAAAAAAATTGCCTATATGCCAAAAACAAACAAAATCGCTTAAATGAAAAAAAATCGGCAAAATCAAAAAAATCGCCAAAACGAAAAAAAATCGCCAAAATTAAAAAACGCCAAAAACCGAAAAAAATCGCCAAAACGAGAAAGAAACTGTCAAAACTAAAAAAATTAAATATATAAAAAATAAAAAAATCGCCTAAATGAAAAAATCGTCAAAATCAAAAAAATCGCCAGCACGAAAAAAATCGCCAAAATTAAAAAAAGCCAAAGACCGAAAAAAATCGCCAAAACCAAAAAAAATTGCCTATATGAAACAAATCGCCAAAATTTAAAAAGCACCAAATTAAACATAATGCCAAAAAATTAAAAATTGCACTAGAAAAAAAGTATGAATTTTTTCACGAAATGAATATGCACCTACATATCTCTGTGCTTATGTTTGTATCTCTATACTACATAAACGCACTTTGGTAAAGGGTATATAAGATTCGGCACAGCCGAATATAGCACTCTGACTTGTTTTTAATTCTAATGGAATGAAAAATTTTTATTGTAATTTATAACTTCTTTATTTTTTGTTCTAAATTATCAAACTTATGAGTATACGTGTCGGATACTATTTCAAAATCATAAAATTTCTTTCATTCTTATGGCAACCTGGAATTTAAACGCATCTACATTCATATTTATTTAATTTTCCATTAATATGTGCAACAGAGTATGAAATATTTTTATTGAAGTACGCAGATTTTGGAAGTTATAGTTGTCATTCAGCTTACAAACACATATTGCGACTAGGTATTAATTTAAAATAATTCAAATTATCGGAAAATTGACATTTCGATATCTGGTATGTACTCTTTCACACATAATTTAATAAACTGAATAACTACAAGCCGGCCGTAAAATTACCCTCATGTTACAACACTAATGTCAACATAACATGCACGGATTGTCAAACTAAATTAAATAACACAAATGTGCCAGCTGATTTAAGAATTCTGAAGAAAGTTGAGTGTTTTTTGTTTAGTTAAAAACTATTTCCGTTTTTAATTAAGAAATGTATTAATTTATAAAATAAAAGTAGACATGCATTAATTAAATAATATAGTTTGGCATATATTCAAATTCATTTAGCGAACACTAATTAAAGAACATAAACACTATGGTAAGTATGAGCGCAATTTAAAAATATTGTACATAACTAATTTGAAAATTGTGCAGACATTATTAAAGATGAACAAAAATAGATTTTGACCTACAAAATTTTTTGGGGGTTTCAAATTAAGCATGTACATACTTACATACATATGTATTCTACTGTAGAAATTGCTGTCCTCATAATTTCAGGCGGTATTGGGAGCTCAACTTGTGATCACATTGATCATGGTCAGTGTTATACAAAAGATAAATCATCACTTTTCATTTGCCAAATGGATTTTGTGTTCAACAGGCTTATACCGTTATCTGCATCCCACCGACGATGAACTGAGGACAAAAGGTGGTGTGCCCAAAGAGAAGCCACAAAAGTCTGGTTATAAGGGCGGCAAACATTACCAAAATGGTACGGCTAACTCCAAAGAAGGTCAATTTCATATACCTCGCAGCATAGATATAGAACTAGAAACCACGCCGGTTGTAGCTAAAGATGTTATATATTTAAGATATTTCTCCGAATATCAGTGGCTAGTGGACTTCAGTATTTATGCTGCCATTGTTTATATTATTTCAGAGGTAAATGAATATATGTATACATATATGTATGTACCTACATACATTTAGTTGAACATATCGCTCATTTACTTCAATAGTGTCATAACTCATAAAATGCGTTTTTCGCCTTAATAATGCAAAATTATTCGGCATTTCGTATTTTATCTTGTGTAAAAAATTGATATAAATATATTACACTACCACCTCGTGAGAGAAGAATATTTTTTCATGTTTTCATTGAGTTGTATCTATATACATAAATTGAAAACTTTAAACGCGTTTTTTTAAGTTGTGACACTATCGAAGTAAACGAGCGATATGCACATATGTATGTATATGTTAACAACATTATTTTTTTATGTGTTATAGGTTTATCATTATTTTATTCCTCTCCAAAACGAAGTCAACTTGAGTATGGTATGGTGTTTGCTGGTGATATTCTTTGCTGTGTAAGTAATTGTAATGTTTTAGCACCTTCAGGATATTGATAAAAATATTTTTAATTTATAAGAGGCTTATAAAACAATTTTGCATACAGAATTTGTTTTATGCATAAACATCTTATAGGTTTGTTTCTTTACTTTTTGGGTAAAGTTCGGTAAAATGAGAAGAAACTATAATTTCGCTCAATAACATACACAAATGCACAAAAGTACGGGAACGCGAAAAACCAAAATTTTAACACGAAAATAAACGTCAATGCATGTATGCATATACATACATACGTATACACATAACTAAACACATGCTTATGTACAGTTGACTCAGAAAGTGAGTGCTCATCCAAACATTTTTTTAAAATACACTATGTTTTCATTAAAAGACTTCACGTTTTTTTTCAAAATAAGTATTATATTAATACGTTTAATACTCTTATTCCAATCCCTAAGTTGGAAATTTCAAATGCCTTTTACCCGCAAAAATAGAACGCAAAAACAAATTAAGTACCATTTTTTTAGTTCAAAAAGTGAGTGCTCATAAATGATCAGCTTCAATTTCAAAGCAAATAACGGTAAATTTTGCAAACAAATAAATCAGAAATGTCATAGAAGCTTCAGTGAACGACAATAAAATCATTTAAAGAAGAGTTCTTGCAAAAAGTAGTTAATATTATGTAAAAACATAAAAATGTCACCAAAACGTAAAGAAACCACGGAAGCGGAACGGAAAATAATAATAAATTTGCGAAAATCAAGTAATACGCTACGCAAAATTGGTGAGATAGTCAAAAGGCCTTATTCTACTATCAAAAAAATAATTGATAAAATTAAAAAAAGGAGAAAAATTGCCAATGATCCAAGATGCGGACGTCCTCAGGCACTTTCTGATGCTGAAAAGAGGTATATTGTGCGGGAAATAAAGAAAAATCCCAAGTTGCCGGCAACAGAAATAACAAAAACTATCAATAGCAACTTTAAAAAAAGCGTTTGTCCAAATACAGTACGAAAAGTACTTCATGAGGGTGGGTACAGCAGTTGTGTTCCACGTAAAAAACCATATATTAGCAAAGCGAACAAAGCAAAGCGATTAAAATATGCCGAAGAACACCGAAATAAGTCTAACGACTTTTGGAATAGAGTGGTTTTTACAGATGAAAGCAAATTTAATATATATGGAAACGATGGCAGATGTCGAGTGTGGAGAAAGCCCAATGAAGAATTTAAGGAAAAAAATTTGTGTCCAACATTTAAACACGGGGGAGGATCTGTATTAGTTTGGGGATGTATGAGCGCTGCTGGAGTTGGGAATTTGCAGATAATTGATGGAATAATGGATCACAAGAAGTATATTGACATCTTAAAGACGCATCTCCAGCTTAGTGTTCAAAAAATGGGTATTGCCGAAAACTTCATATTTACCCAAGACAATGACCCCAAACACACGGCACATAATACCAAGTTATGGCTATTATATAACACTCCAAAATGGATGGTAACTCCTCCCCAATCACCGGATATCAACCCCATTGAAAATTTGTGGGACCATTTAGAGAGAAAAATTAGAGAGAGGGAGATAAGATCCAAGGCTGAACTTGAAACTGCTTTGAAGGAAGAATGGGAAAAAATTCCGTCCCAGGTTACCCAAAACTTAGTCGATTCTCTTCCCAGAAGATTAGAAGCCATAGTTAAGAACAAGGGTTCCCATACAAAATATTAAAATTGATGTTCACCGTAAATTTTTTGAGAAATTTCGAAGTGAGCACTCACTTTTTGAAGTACAAAAATTGAATTTATTTTTATTTACGCCTTATAATTCAGAAGCTTTTAATATTTTTATTTATGTTTTTTAATAATATTAATTATTAGCTAAGAAGGAGTCAAAATGTGATAAAAATTTCTTTTGTGTATAATAAAATTAATTTAAGCAACGTCTTGTTTATTTTATGTGGGTCTGAGCACTCACTTTCTGAGCCAACTGTACATACACAAGACATATTTATTTACATGATTCGGCATACTTATATGGGTTTTTTATCTTAGTTTCATATAAAAACTTATAAAACTTTGTTTATCACTAGTTTTAAAAAAAAATTTCATAAATTTTTTCATTTTTTTAGTGTTTAGGCAAATGTAATTTTTCTTTGTAATTGTTAATTTTTCAAACAGCTGCTTGATTTTGTGTTTGCCCAAACTAGCACGAAGAAAAATTACGGGCTGTTTCGTGCAAGAAGAAGAACATTACTTTCACCAAACCTCTCTCATTTACCCAATTTTCGAGTACGGGAACGCTTTTCGTGCAAATTGGAATTCCGCTGGATCCCAAAGTAGATTAAAGAAACAAACCTTATGAAACAAAATTATTTTTAATGAATAAGACAGATGGTATGTACGTATTAGTGATGCACGAATATTCGTATTCGAAATCCCCAATATTCAGTGATTTTTAGTAGAGAAGTAAAGAATACAATTTTAGCGAAACAGAGTGCGAAAACGAATAATACATTTTAATTTCTGCGAATGCGATAGCGAATGCAAATACTTATATTATTTTCAAAACTCACATGAAAATAAATTTGCATAAGAACATGAAGTTGTGTTGTATTCATAGATTTACTACATACATTTTATTTAAATTGAGTCTTGAATTGAGCATACATATATTTATTAATTTATTAAAAAAACAAATTATTAAAACAGAATGATATATGAAATCATATTAAAATAAGTATAATTAAAAATAAAATTTCAAAATGTTAGACATGAACAATAATATAAAGGTAAAACCACATTTGACGTTTAAAATTAATTATGACTTACCCAAATTATTTGAATACAGTTTTCTTGTTAACAGCGTGGAAAACGTTACCACATACATATAATGGTAACTTTTATTTAGGAAAGCTTATTGAAATGTGTAATTTTAGTTTAGAAATTGTAGCTTAATACATATTTTTTTAAACGTTGCATCAATTGAACATGAGGATAACGAAATGCATACAAAGTGTTCTTTACATTACATGAATTTATACCGAATGTAAATACCAGGGGTTCTATTCTGTAATTCAAAGGGAACGAAAGTACTTTCGAGTTTGCATACTACTGGTTCAGAATGGAACCAACTTGGTATACGATTGGAGGTGTGTTGTAGCACCACCCTTTCTAACCTTGCATAATAGTAACATACATACACATTCCAAAGCAGTTGCATTTTCTTTTATTTTTAATATGAAAGTATACGTGTGGACAACACTGCTTTAAAGCAATAATGTAATGCATGTATTTAATATGGCAGTTACCTTTGAAGAGGAATTGCACCTAGGCTCAAACGGATGCAATGATTTTTTACATTCATATGCTCTTCACGGAAGTGAACAGAACAAACCAAAGGATTTTTTTTGGTAGCAAACCATCATCTATGTTGCATGCTTCTATCCATTTCTGTCGCAATTATGGAATTGAAGGAAATTGAAAAAAACTTGACATTCCTGCCTTTGCTGAAATGATTGGTATTATTGCAGTTGTGCTATATGCTGCTCATTGCACAACATTTATTTTTTTACACAAATTACAATTATTTATTATATATTTATATTAATATCTATTTAATAACTTTTAATGCAAAAGTGATGAATTTTTCAATATTTTTATTCTAAAACATTTTTTTTAAATTAATAAAGCATAACAGTCAAAAAGTAATCAAAAAACTCTGATTTTATAAATGAATACGGTAGCGTTATTTTTGAGAGTAAAAAATAATCAGGATAAACGTCAGAAGGTTAATATTGCGACGAAAAGAGATAATGGTTTTACCTTTATATTATTATATCATGATGTTAGGCAATCAACCCAGTTTTGGTCCTAATGCACAGTACTCTGCTCAATATTTCATATGAAATGCTGTCAAAATACATATTTAAAAAATTTAGTCGATGGCCTTAGTGCTTTTTTTTATCCCTCTTAAATTCTATTTATTTATAATATCAATATTAATAAATAAATAAATAAAAAATTGCCATGAATTATGTATTCATGAAAATATGTTACAAAAGTAGTACTCTGTTCACCTTGGGGAAAAAATATGAAATACATGTTCAACATTTCAAGTTTTCATGAGAAATAATGAGTTTCACTTGTTTCGCATGGAATTTACAACAAGCACCATAGTATTTTTTTTACTTGTTTAAAGGACTAGTTAGTATTGTTTAGTCCTACTTTACACTATGCAAGCCTTTTTGCTAATCTGATTAGTTTGTAGGAGAAAGAGACGAGGGAGAAAGAAACGAGTACTCAGCTTCATGTACTATCAATACGTTTTGCTTTCTCATTCGTAAAGTTAAAAAAGCACACATGCATACACAAAAAACTACGCAGGCAGAAAGAGACAATCAGCACGACGTTGCTACGATTGTCTGCGGGTACAACTATACACAATACTCTAAATACAAATTTACAATGTCGTCACAATGGAAATTTCCCAACTTAAGTCAAATTTTTGTATTTACGGTGTTGAAGCGGTAAATAATTATTGTAAACGGGGTATTTGGGGAACTAAAGTCAAATTTTTGTATTTACTGTATGGTAGCGGTATAGAATTATTGTAAACGGGGTTTTAGGTAACTAACGTCGAATTTTTGTAAATACAGTGTTGTAGTGGTGTATCATTACTAAGGACGCGGTATTTGTAAACGTTGTCATATTTTTTGTGGTGGTACAAAAATGTTGGAGGAGTCGTAATTTTGTAGTTACAGTGTTGTGGTGGTACATATATTTTGGGCAAAGTCACAATTTCTGCCTGCGTATGCATAAAAATATGAACTGAAAAATAAGACTTGCATTGTGTGAACGCCGATGAAAGTTCAAAGAAGAAAAAGGAATAAGCTTAGCAATAAGACTTGAAAAGTGTGAACTGGGTGGGACTTACGAAGTAATGAATAGTGCTCAAAATTTTTAAAATTTTAACAGAGTACTTGGCTTTATTAGAAAATATTTTCGCATAAATCCAACACTATATTTTCTTTTTAAAAACTGGAAAATATTTCCAAACACCTCAGGATTTTGTTTTCATATTGATATGTTAATCACCCTTATCGCGAATAAAAGGCGAACATTATGTTCACGTGAAATATTTCCGTGAACAAATTAGAAAATAGTATGCTGACACAACAACAATGCAAACATTGGCGATCAGAATTTTAGCAAAACGGAACACTTTTCACGTGATCAGGGTAATTTTTAGAAGAGTTTTCCGCCAAAATGTTAAAGCTTTGTTTAGAATGCTTATAAGTAAATATGTGTGTGTATCTTTTTCGTTTTGGTTTAAAAACATTTTCGTTTTTTTGACGTTTGTTAATCCTCAACTATTTTCGTAAGAGGTTTAAAAATTTGTTTATTGCCTAAAATTCGCTTGAAATTTTCGCATACATTTTAGCGAATGCAAATATCAAAAGTAAGGAAATAAATAATTTGCGAATGGAAACAATCGTTACGTCCCTAATTTTTTGATATTCGCCCGAATTTGGGAAATACTAACTCGAATTTTTTTAATAAAATTAAAAAGTTTGTAATAATTAATATCCTCACAAAAACGTAAATGCGAAATTTTCCAAAAAAAAAATTTTGACCAAGTTCTTATTTGGCACAATAAATATCACTGTAATATGATATGCATTATATAAATTCGTAACTGTAAGAGTGTCATATAATTTGTAGATAATCTGCGAACTTGACAATATTTTTCCCGATACAAAGAAATAAACAATTATGCCTACTTCCTATGTGAAGGCATAGGTAGTGTACAGTCAGTCACAAAACCTTATAAAATACTGTTAATACCATCTTGGGCATATGGTCTACGTTACTCCGCCCATATTTGTGCAAAACCATATTATGCAAATTTACTTTGCATTAATATGTTTAATAAATAAATAAATAATAAATATAATGCATATCATATTACAGTGATAGGTTAGCAGGCCGCAGGTAAGGAAAGAAAGTTAGAGTCCAGCTCACTTGGGTCCAATATTATGATCCCTTTGTGCTATATTACAGTGATAGGTATTGTGCCAATCAAGAACTTGGTCAAAATGTTTATCTCACTACTTTTAATGGCCGAAATTTTGGAAAAGAACTTGACCTTTTTTCACATTTATGTTTTTGTGAGGATCTGACTACTTTTTGAAAGGTTTTCTTAATAAAGCTTATTAAACTTTAAATTTCTAGTATGTTATTGTTATATCCATAATTACTGCGTCAGTTTAAAAGGGCAGCCCTGCATACAATAATGGGTTAGAGTGTGATATGTGCACCATTGTGTCATTACAAGGACCGATTGATGTACTTAATTTTTTAAGAATCATCAGAGTAGAAATATGTAAAATATAGTGTATATTTTAGTGAAAGTCACCTCGCCTATTTTTCTAAAGTCTGCTTAGACGTAGTACTTTTGAAAATGCAAAATTAAAGGATAGCATAAGTGAAATGTGCATGTAAAATTTCAATACAGTAGCTTGTGTTTTAAATATTTTCTAGTTGGTAACTTACCTAAGTCAATTTTTTTTCAAAATTTCAGTTCTCTGCCGTATAACAGTGATCTAAGTTTTTATAAACATGGCCCCAAATCCCTAATGTAACAACCAGTGCTTTCTGATTTTTCCTGTACGCAACTCACCCCTTAACTTAAGGGGTACCGAATTTAAACTCTCTAGTTCAAATTCTAGCTTTAAATATTATGGCTGTTACCCCCACTCTCCGTCACTTTCTTAAACTCAAGACTTTATGTTCAAATATTTGATTTTTTAGATTGTTCTAGTTGGTTTCTCATCTTGACCTACTGGCGCATCAAATTTCACCTCTCTAGCGCAAATTTAATTATTTTATTTTTATGGCGTAATATAAATACTGCTGATCCGAAGTACATGAAAGAAGAGACTTAAATTTTATTGTCATGTTAACGCCCACTTTTTTAAAGGAAAATTTATAGCCTTTCATTATTATTAACATGTATGCCAAGTTTCAATTAAACTGCTTACGCCAATGATTTAAATTTCATGTTTTAGTTATAAACTTAATGGCTATATTTTCCTGGCTTTAAGATTTATCTAGTTAGTTTCTAGCTTAGAAATACTTGCCTCTCAAATTTCATCTCATTAGCGAAAATTTAAATTTTTTATTCTTATTTGCGTTATCAAGCCCAATTTTCTTTGGCGAGTGTTTGTCTCTCCTGTTGAGTTTCGCTGGGAACGTGTAATAATGAATACATAAATAGTATATTTAAATGTGCTGATGTGCTGATGATGAAATAGGAATGCAAATTTTTTAGGTTTTTAACTCCTATTTTGTTTAAAGAACATAACCTTGTATTATTGCAACATGTAACCCAAATTACAATAAAATCGCTTGAGTTAAACGCATTGGATTTTTTATAGTTCTGAGCTTTTTGGACTGCGGGACTTCGTCCTTGGCTATAATTTTCAGGTTTTCAGATTTTTTAAGGTAGTTCTTAATCTAGAGCTAATTCCTTATCAAATTTCAGCTAACTAGCGCAAATTTTAATTATATTTTCTAATGGGCGTGATACCGCCCACTTTTTCAATCTCAAAATTTTCTTTGGCCAATAGTTATCTTTCTTGTCGAGCTTCGTTGGAAACGGATAGTAATAAATTTATAAATATGTAGTATATTCAAATGTATATGAAATAGTAGGCTTAAAATGTAAATTAATAGCCTTGCATTATTGCAATATGTATGCCAAATTTCAATAAAATCGCTTCAGTTAAACGCCTTAGATTTGTATTTTAAATTCTGAGCCTTATGGGCGCAGCCCCGCCACCCTTGGTAAAATTTTTGAGTTTTCAGATGTTTCTAATAATTTTCTAATATATAATATATAACTACTCGTTTATCAAATTTCAGCTCAATAGCGCAAATTTTAATTTTTTATTATTATGGGCGTGTTTCCGCCCACTTTTTTATCCAAAATTTTCTTTGGGTAGCGTTCATTTTTTCTGTTTAGTTTCGTTGGAAACGGATAATAGTAGTTACATAAATAGTACATTTAAATGTACTGGCCGGAAGCACATGAAATAGGATGTTTAAATTGTAACAAAAATTTATAGTCTTGTATATTTGTAGCATGTGTGCCAAATTTCAATAAAATTGCTTGAGTTAAACGCTTAAGATATGTGTTTTTAATTCAGAGCTTTATGGGCATAGCCCATAGTTAAAAATTATCGGGTTTTCAGATTTTTTTATGTGATTACTTACATAGTTCTACTTGTGCACTAAAATCTAGCTCCCTAGCACAAAGTTTAATTTTTATGGGCGTAGCCTCCGCCCTCCCGGTTAAAATTTTCGGGTTTTCAGATTTTTCTAATTCATTGCTCACCTAGATCTACTCGTGTAACAAATTTCAACTTTCCAGCCATAGCGGAAGTGCTTCATCAATTTGATGAGTGTGTCAGTGGTCTGTGGTCAGTGGTCAGTGAGTATGTCTTAAAATATGCACTTTTAGCACCTCCATATCTCCGGAGCCTTTCTTTGTAAAACTTTCAAACTTCGCATATGAAGTTACATGAGTTTATTCTAATTATGGTTTAAATTTTATAATTTTAAGATTGCGGGGAACAAAGTTAAGAGGGGGATAAAAACAGCTCGAATGGTTTCCTGTAAATATACACATTGCGTGCATTGGCCGGAACTTGGCCTGGCGCACTACCGTGCGCCTAGATAAAAGAAATTATTTCATTTCAAAAAAAAAATATTTTCTTGTATTTAACATAAAACCAAACAAAACATTCTTCTTGTTGGGAAACGGAACAAATTTCACATAGACTTTTATTTCCCAGCAAAAATAAATTTGGTACAAGTAAGCTCTAAGATAAAAAGAAGCGCTTCGAAGCGCGGAAAAACACACAGTGGAAAAGCACACAGAACAGGGCCTGTTCTGTAAACCGATCGATTTGAAATCGCACGATTTTAGAAAACTAACTCCGACAGTAGAAATATTTTTTTATTATATACTCAAATATCATATCTGAAAGAAAATTAATCGTGTATGATTTTAAACACGTTCGCGGGACCATTAGTAATTTTTTGAAAACGAGAAATGTACTCGGATTCGCTTTACAGAACAGTGCCAATCTTCATAAACGTCTGCAAAACCAAATTTAAACGGAGAAGAAATAAAAGGAAAATAATTTAAAAAGTTTGACTACAATTTGTCTCCATATTGTGGAGTTTTTGAGTTTTCTCAAAAAAAAATTAAAATAAAATGTCATGCCGGCGTAGGAATCCATTTAATTTATTATAGAAATATCCATGCATGCAACAAACGACTACTCTAATGTATAAGTATATATGTATTTTTGATTTGCGTTTTTTTATTTCAGAAAGTTATTGTCATCCTTGACCGTTTTATACTTTCAAAGTGAAGAATCTATTGGGGAACGATCGATGGTCATTGTCGCCTGTCTGGTTTACCTACTTATAGCCATGATAGTTTTAATAATAGACGAGAGCATATTGGAGACAGGCTTAGAAGATGCTTATGCTAGTTTTAATTCCAGTGCTACTAAATTTTTAAGCGAACAAGGACTACAATCAGCGTAAGTAAAATTATTCGAATGTACTTTTAATTACTGCAAACATATTTAAAATATATTTTTTTAATTTTTTGCGATACTGAAATAGTATTACGGATTATACAGGGTGGCCCAAAAAAGACTGAAGGATTAAAAATAACTGTATTTTTTTGTTTTTATTTTTTATTAATTTTTTTTATGTTTTTAAATATTTAATTCATGGAAATTTTTTACATCTAAGTGTGATATATAACATCTCTCAAATGGTGTCCATTTTCTTGCAAACAAAAATTGGCTCTTTTAACCGCATTTTCCATTACTGCCCGTAGAGTTTCTGGTTCCAAGTTCCTTATTTCTGCTTGAATATTCTGCTTAAGCTCTTGAATTGTTTGAGGTTCATTGATATACACAACTCCTTTCAAATAGCCCAACAAAAAAAATCTGGAGCAGTCAAATCTGGTGAACGTGGAGGCCAAGCAAAACCATTGTTTAAAAAGTTAAAATTTTCTCTGGCTATTTGACTAAAACGAATAGCATATTGCAGGCGTGCCTAATGATCTTGGGGAAGCAGTTGCTGTACCATTTGAATTTTATACGGAAACATTTTAAGATCCCGCTTCAAAATTCTTTGCAGGGATGATCTGGAGATTCCCAATTGAGCAGAACGACGACGAGTAGAGACAGATGGATCTTTGTTTACACTCTGCTGTACAGCCTCCACAACTGCTTCATTGCGCACAGATCGACCTCTTCCTGGAAGATCTGATACTCTTCCATGTTCCTCAAAACGGGGAGACTAAGTTCCTAATCATGTTGTCACTGGGTGCTGTTCGGACATTAAAATGACGACGATAATTTCGTTGAGTTGTAATAATTGACCTTTCAGAAGAGTAAAAAAATTCAATGATTTTGACGCGTTTCTGCACATCATATGTAGCCATGATTTATCTCCAAAAACCAGTAAATAACCTGCAAAAGACAAAAAATTATTAAACACAAAAAAGATATAACTATTTTTAATCCTTAGTCTTTTTTGGGCCACCCTGTAGTACTGTTTGAACAGACCGGAAAAGAACAAATTTTTTTTTAGTGATTTCCATACAAATTTTTCTAGACGAGACGACCAAAGATTTTGTGTAGACAGCACATATCACTCCTTTATGGCAACAGAGGCATAACTCAAAAAAGCTAGTTTTCCAGAAAATAAGTTTTAAGTTTTCAATTTACATAAAACTCAATGTTGTTGCCTTTATTTTAAATTTTACACAAGATCAAATAAGATACATATTATTGTCCTGCACAAAACCATTTGTAAGACCTTTCAAGACATGAGAGATTTTTCAAATGCTTTACTACAGCGAAATATTCTAAAACAAACGCTAAACAACACTGTTGGCAAGACAAACAACTGAAACAAATGTCTTGCCAACAGTGTTGTTTAGCGTTTGTTTTAGAATATTTCACAACTCAAGAAATTAAATTTTTAAATTAGTGATGGAGAATTAATCCTGATATCGTTCTTCATTTTGTGTAAAAATTTCATAGAAACATCTTGTTTACTCAACTCTTGAAAGAACAATTACCCAATTCACAACCTACTGTAGATTGTATTAGCTACAACTATGGTATTTGTGAACGGCCTGTTGTAAGTGTTGTTAGACTTTTAAAAATTTCGAACATTTGAAAAGAAGAAGAGAAAGAATAAAAATAACGAAAATAGTTTGAAATTATTAAAAGCAAAAAAAATCGGAATTATGCGAAAAATATACTGCAGAAATGTTAATGGTGCATTCAGGTGATTAAAAAATAAGGAAAATTACAATTCATAAAAAATCAAAAAATTTCAGGCGATTCTGAAGAAGACAATCCATAATTATTCCAGCTTGCTTCTGATTTTGCAACTACT
Source organism: Tachina fera (assembly GCA_905220375.1). NCBI lineage: Eukaryota > Metazoa > Arthropoda > Insecta > Diptera > Tachinidae > Tachina > Tachina fera. The sequence continues at coordinate 115,129,364 of LR999964.1, forward strand.
CGCGATTTTTTGCACACTTCGCGATAAAAGCGACTTTTTTCTAACAGTTCTGCCGATTTTTCAAAAATGTTAGTTTCCCAGCAAAAAATAAAATGAGTACTTCTTTAGAAAGCACTGCTTAATTACTTCCAAAATAGGTTATGCATTTTATTCTGGTTTAAAGAAGTAATTTTTGATCACATATCTAAAAATAATAAAAAATAAATCACCTATTTTATTATTATTATCCTGTAAAATAAAAACCCAGTAAAAAAAGTGATGAAAAAAGTAGAAAAAGCACCACAACTACTGACACGAACCACTTCAAACTCCGAGCAAATTAAATTAACCTTAATCTTCATTTGCAATTTTTGGGTAGTCCATTATATTGGTTTACTTGCTACTTTAAGCGACTAATCGTGGTGGTTTAATCTTACTTTAGTATTGACAACAAACACTTGTGAAACATATAACTTTTTGTAAAAATTATATGGTACAATAATTTAAAAACACTTAAATATATATATTTTATATTATATATATATATTTCCTTTAACACGCGCAATATTTTACTTGTAAATAATAAAATATGACAGTTTCTTCTTCTTCCAACAAAAAAATCAAAGTGTGTTGATAACATGTATGACTTTTGCACAGAATTTGTTGCCACTATTTTGTTTCTCAGTATGGTAATACTACACTTAACAAGAAGTTTAAACTACCACTCAAAAACATCAAACTCAATTATGTGAGATTAAGTTAATTTTCGGATTAGCTAATTAGATAAATAAACTAATCTTAATCTGGAACCCAAAAACTCGTCCTTAGGAATTAAATGGCTTTCCAAGTGGGTTAATAAAGAAGTGAATAACCACCACTTCCTAAAACATGGATTTAAGTGCTTTGGAAAGGTGGTTAATAACCACATCCTAAATGTAAAATATATTGGTTTTACTTCAGCAATAAAAAATCAAACCTTATTTTTGAGTTTTTATAGCAAATAAAAAATAAATCTTATTCGCTCACGGATTGGAAAAAACAAACCACTTCCCTCCAATGACACGCTAATGTAAAATTCACTACTTTTTGCTCGGAGTTTGAAGTACTTCGTATTAGTAGTAGTGGAAGTTTTTCTACTTTTTCCATCACTTTTTTTGCTGGGTTGTGTTATCATCCCGCTGTTAGTAGCTTTTTGCGAATTTTCGCGATTTTTATTGAATTTTTTGCATTCCTTACATTTTTGGCGATTTTTAATCCATATTATGACTTGTTTAAAATTTTGCTAATTATCGCGATTTTGTGCAAAGTTCGCGATAAAAGCGACTTTTGAATGCTTTTAGCCTCCCAACAGTTTTGCCGATTTTTAAAAAATTTTAGACTTTGTTATCCTCCCGCTGTTAGTAGCTTTTTTCCAATTTTCGTCATTCTGCGAATTTTTTTTATTTATTTGCATATATAATCACACTAATTTTTATTAATTTAATAAAGAAAAATTAAGGTAAATGTATTTAAAAACAATTAGCACTTTTATATTCTTATGCATTCCTGATGCTTTTCTACGACATTCATCAAACATAGCGAAAAATGTTGTAGGTGTTTCAGCAAAATTTTCTATTGGAAATTACCTACAACATTTTGCAACTATTGTACAGCTTGACTACCTACTACACTTACAATAGGTTGTCAATTGAGCAAATAAAATTTCCTTTTTCCATTTAGTTGTGTGTAAATTGAAAACTTTAAATTCGTTTTCTGGCAATCTAGGTTTTTTGAGTTATGACATTCTTTGATTAAATGAGCGATATGTATAATTTTTTCTGCATTATTAACTACAAAAAAGATTTGTTGATATATATCTCTATCGGTTTTTATTCGGATTTTAAAATCGATTTAAATCTCTTTTCACAATATATAATTGAGGGTTAACGTGAACTTTAACTGACAGGTTTTTCATAGAAACTTGCCGTTAAAGTCCCTGTTAGCTTTTAATTGTACATTGTGAAAAGGACCGTTATTAATGTAAAATTTTCTATACTCACACTGCTTTTTGAAAATCTGTTTTATTTTATTTAACATAATTAAAGTAATGCTAATTATGTATGTATGTATATCTTCTTTATGTCAAACACCTTTTAAGTATTTTATTTTCCACAATTACTTTTAAAGCATAAGCACGACTCATTTTCGAGTCTTTTTTCAAGCGCGCAAGTGTTTAATCAGTTTTTAATCGTCAAAAGTACTCGAGGAAGACTTAGTTAGGTGATTTTTGATAAAATAATCTTCCAAATGCTATTAGGGAATATTGCTTAAACAGAAATGTATGTATTTACTATTTTTGTATGGAAGCAGAGTCATTGTTTTATGTGGTACTGCTTGGAATGCATACACCGCATAAAAAGAGGATTGAATGTACATATTTGCAACTCTTTGAAATAAAAACATTTTCTGTATTTATGATTTGATCAGACGGCTATAGTTCATATCGCTTTGTAAGCCAAATTACCGGTCCTGTTCTGCAAACCGAATCCGAGAAAATTTCTCGTTTTCAAAAAATTTATAATATTTGAAAATCTATATAAAAAAATTTAAAAAAAATCTAGAGAAATATTTCTATTTTATTTTATTTACAATATATTTTACAAATAAATTTACAAAATATATACAAGGCGCCGGGTGACTAGACCATATGCGCTCATTAAATCTAAGATGTGTGTGTCTCTATGTACATATGATATACATATTACCATGACACATATATATATATATATATATATATATATATACATATATATATGTACATATATGTATATATATCATGAAGTATATTACAAAAATTCAAAATACTTCAAACCAAATCAAAATACAAATAATGACAAAGATTTATGCAAGTTGAAAAATAAAAGTTAAAAAAAAGTTTTTCACGAAAAAACAAAATAAAAATTAATTAAAAAACATAAGAAAATATGTAAAATGGATCAATCACACAACTAGAATATTGTGCTTCTGTAGGCTCGTTTTTATAGATGGTAAGTAACTGGTCGTAGTGCAATCAATGATTTTGTCTAAGGATTCGTCTATTTTTGAAATATCACATTCGGTTAGTATATGTGTAACGGAAAGAGAAACACTACAGAATGCACATTTCGCCTGGTCCGTGCCATCGTAGTAATGCTGAGTATTGAATCTGGTTTTTCCCACCCGAAGTCCTCCTAAGCAATCACTTCTTGACATGTTGATATTATATTTCGGTCCAAAAGAATCAGAATGGAGACTGCTTTGTGAGGAACGATATTGATTATAAATAGTTCTTGCTGTACAAGGAACTTCTGTGACGTTCGGTAAATTCTGAGCCTCTAGCTGCTGCATCAGCATGTTTATTACCCCCAATGCCTATGTGCGATGGTACCCATATAATTAACACCTGTTGGTGTTCATTGGGCAAAGCAATAATATGATCATATCTTCTATTGTCGTTTTTATTTAATGCTCTGTACAAATCAAAGTTTTCGTATTACTGTAGGCTACATGTGAGACTGCCGCCCCAATCGCGGCCATTTCTGCCTCAAAGATACCGACGTCATTTGGCAGACGTGTTTTTTTGATTGTATCAAATTGAGAGGCATAACTTTTTTGTAGAATTCCATACGTTGTTACTCCTCCCTGAAAAGAAGCATCTGTGAATATTACCCTTCCAGGAGCGAATGATAATATTTTTTGTTGTAGGGCGTTTTTGAAGATCAGTGGGTTGGTCGTGTCTTTATTGTATAAGCTTAAGCTTGTATCCGTCATGGCGTAATTGTTGCAATGAGATGTAAATCGGGGCCGTTCTGGCAATAAAATGTTGTGTTGGTGTAAAAGTCTAGAGATCATGTAAATACCCGACGTTGAGTGATGAATGCGGTGATCGTGATGCTTCCAAAATAAATTGTAGAGGCCATCATTCAAATCCGTGAACGATCTTGCTGCTACATTAATTGCGGATTTTTCCAATATCCCGAAGCTGTTCTGAAGCAGTTGTTCATGGCAGTATTTATTTTACTAATGTTTCCCTTTGAGGTCCAACCAAAGATCGTGATGCCGTGCAGTAGGGTACCTGTTACCACCGATTCACATATATTGAGTGCAGTGTCGATATGAGGGCCCTTTGATCGAGAGCAAATCAATTTCAAAAGATTGTTTATCTTACTCAATTTATATGACAAATATTTAGTGTGTATATTCCATAACATATTTTTCGTAAAGAAAATACCCAGTATATTCATTTGGCTAGCAATTCTGATCACAACATTTCGGATTTTTATAGTATCAGCACCACAATTTCTTTTTCGGCACACATGGAGTATTTCAGTTTTATTGGCTGGTATAATTGCACATTTGCTTTTTGCCCAATTATGAATGGTTAGATCCAATTCGTTAATGCTAGCGTAAACTTCATGATGAGTATCCGAAGAAATCGCAAAAATATTGTACGCCTAAATGCCTACATAGTCAATGTCAGGCAAATGTTCCAGAGTCTTCGCCAGGGAGTTGGCATATATCGTATATATATCCAATGAAAGGGGTGAACCTTGTGAAACGCCATTATCCAGTGCGAGACTTGACGAAAAATATCCATCCACTTTGACGATAAACCTACGATTCAAAAGAAAAGATCTGAGCAGTTCTAAAATACATACCGGGACTCCCTTCTTCTGAAATTACCAAGCTATGTAATTTTTTTTCAACGTTCACTCTCAATTTGTTTTCTAATTCATGAGATAGGCTGTGCACGCCATGCCTTGGTACGAATGCGTGTTGAATTTTGGAAATTTTGTCGATCGTGAATTTCCAGAATCTCCATACAACTGGCAGTAAAGATATGGGACGATATCCACCCAACCGGCCAGGATCTTTGCCCGGTTTTAGAATCGGTGCCAGAATTGCAATTTTCCAGTCATGGGGGAATATTCCTGCTGCCATAATGGTGTTATATAGTGCACAAAGACGAAGTTTAAGTTCTATTGGTGCCATTTTTATCATAGAGTATGTAATTTTGTCGCGAGGTGGGGATGAACCCTTTAAGGTTTTCAACACGTCATTGAGTTCAAGAATTACTATTTTGTCTGCTAGACCATTAAGTTGCGTTTTACACTGTTTTAGATTTCTGATGTTCAGATTTCTTTTTTCTGATACAATGGTTGCATCCAGCGATGCATCGGAATTTATTGATGTCCAAAATTCGGCAAATTGCTCGGCAATTAGCTTCGGGTGTGAAATATTATGATTATGTGTGCTTATCATCGGGAACGAATTTATCCTATCCGTTCTCAAGTTATTTACTCTACTCCATAAGTGCCTGACATCCAATGTTGGGTTGAGCATGTTTAAGAAGTTTTCCCATGTCCGTCTTAGCATTTTTGCACCTTGGCGCTTGATTTTCTGTAGTCCAATATATTTTCCGGTTTACGAACCCTTTTTAATTTTTTCCATGCCATCTGTCTTAGACTAATTAGTTTGGAAATTGTGGAGTTGAACCAAACTGGAGTTTTTTTATTGTTATGTACTTGGCTTAACGGAATGCTTTCATTTGCTGCCTTCCTAATGAGGCATTTTATCTGAGCAGCCTCTCTGTTTACGTTGTGTGATGGTGGAAATACTTCATAAGTTAGAAGAACTTTTTTTCATACAGAATCCAGTCTGCCTTTTTGTCATTAAAACGTAGTATGTAGTTAAATTAAAATTTGTTGACAGTGTTGTAAAAGAAAAGTATCGTAAACAAGTGAGTAGCAATCAAGCCAAATTCATTGGCCGCACTAGCGATTTTAGTCACAGCTGTTTTATTTTCAGTTGCCTTGGTAGCAATACTAAAAATTGAAGAACATAAAAGCTTAAAAAGTATAACATAAGAAATATGTACATGTGTATCATTATTTTGGCAAAAAAAAAATAACCAAAATGAGAAAAATATTCACATCTCCACATTAAAGAAAAAAGTAACCACTTTTGGTTAGAAATAACCAAAAACGGCAGCCCTGATTGTGACGTCAACTGACGTTAGTGTGTTTCGAGTATTAAGCAAAGTTGGTGAGCCCTCGTTCAATGTTACCAGATTTCTATCGTTAGCGAAGTCCTCCCAAATGTTTCCACTTGTATAGTTGGCGCTTGATCCCCATAAAGAATTTTGGGAATTTAGGTCGCCCAGTAAGAGATGATAAACACCATTACGAAGTGATATGTTTTCAACCATGGCTGGGGAAAGGTTTATATCACATTTTTTTTTTCTGAATGTATCGGGGGAAACAATAACGTTTAGTTCGGGATAATTATTAAATAATTGCGAAGTAGGTGTTGTTTAAAAATTTTGACTCATATGAAAAAGTCTTGGTGGGGTTGTTAGAAGTAATCCTTCGGTGATGTCTTGTATGATGATTTCTTCTGTTATGTTTTTATCAATATTCATATTTGAGCCAATTTTATTGTTAAACAAATCGTCGTCGCTAAGACATGTGTATTCTTCCTTATTGTTTGTTTGTTTGGTAATTTCTATTGTTGTTGTGTTGAGAGATTTATTTTGTTGTTGAAGAGGGGGTGATAATGAATAATTTTTGTTGTGAGTATTATGATTATTATTTCTTTCTATGTTACTTATTTCCTTCGTGGTTGGTTTTGAATAGTTGTTGTGGTTGTTGTTGTTGTTGTTGATGTTGTTTTGGTTAAGTAGTGTATTTGGGACTGTGTTAACATCGAGAGAGTGTGGTGTGTCTGTTGAGCAGGCTGAGTTTTCTGTTGTGTTTGTATTTTCTGCAGAAATTGCTGCACATTTTCTGCTGTTGTTCTGTAAATTAGTTTTTTAACGTTTGATGTGGATGAGAGATTGAGTGATTGTTGTTGCTCACTTAAAATTTGTGCGTATGAAGGTGTGTTTTTGGTTTTTTTTTATTAATAGGTTTAAGAGTATTGAATGTAGGATTGTTGTTGTAGATTTCCCATGCTTCGCGATTAGTGCACCTTTTGAACAGCCTTATGAAGTTAACGGATTTATGTTTCCAAAACGAAGGGCAATTTGAGTCATAAGAAGTATGTGTTTCAAGTTGGCAATTGACGCAGTATTTTCTGGTACATGTATTATGAGGTGTTGGTGTGCCACATTCTTTGCAGGAGGGTTACTCTCTATTGCGATGCGAAAGAAAAATGCTACGAAATCGAACGATTGGTACTCTCTAATGCGTTTGCGCATTTGCTTTTCGCATCTGTTTTTTTTCGTTCGCAAGCCTGGTATCAACGCACTCTGTAATGCGAAAGTGGCTGTCAAAATCGTTCGATAATCGCAAATATCTTGCGATAGCTAAATAGCAAACGCAAAGGGAGAAAAACATGTGAGTACGTTGAAAAATATTTATATTGGATATTAAATTCATTTTTTGAGTAAAAGCAAATAAAAATTACATTAAATTTTGTAATCACATACATATGTACATATGTACCTAAAAATGTAAAATAAAGGTGAAATATAATGAACCAAACCATAGCGTTCATACTGTGCTGCAATTTTCAACAAGTGCTTGTTTTAGGGTTATCTAACCGTTTGTATGTGACTACCATGTTGTAAAAGCTTTTTTGACTTATTGTGCCTTTTCTGCAACCAAATCAAATTTGATATGCTTGGAACATAATATTCTCTCAATGCCACGCATATCTCTTGTATGCAATGTGACATTGATTGCTGCGATAGTCCTAAGATATGGTCCTGGCCAATTTGATGTTGCTACATGCCTTGGCAAAGTAATTTTAATGCGGCGGCTAGTTTTATAGTAGTTGGAATTGCTGTGGATCTCTTAGCTAGTGTTGAATAGCTTTTAGAACATAAAGAAATGCTTCCTTTTTCAAACGGAACGCTACAGACTACTCACTATTTTACTTTCAATTAAAAAATCTTCACTTTTCCTTAACTTTCCTTTTTTGAAAAGACGTTTTTTTACATATTTTGACACTTCATTACTGTCAATCTTTGCCACATTTTATTTTGCAAAGTCAATGTTGCCACTTTATCAAAGAATTTTGCGAAAGGACTTGCGAAAGTAATAGAGAGTACCAAATTGGCATCTCATCGCATTTAGCTTTCGCATCGTAATTGCTTTCGCATCGCAATAGAGAATAACCCCCCAGATTTCAACATTTCTACAGCGCTTTTTGGTATGACCTAATTTTTAGCAATTTTGACATTTCATTGGGTTGGGGACGTGTTCCTCTACGGAAACTCTTTCCCATCCTAATTTAAGCGAATCCGGGCGGTATATTAGGTCGAATGTTAGGATTGCGGCACCAGTTGGTACTGGTTTTCCGCCATCCAGTTTTGTTATTTTGCGAATTTCTATAACATTTTGTGCCTTAAGGGATTCCAGCAATTCATCTTCGGGGATGTCAATAATTTTTCTTGAAAATATACGACCTTCTGTTCTTACCAGTTAGGGAATTCAGTTCCCTAAACCGGTTGAAGTTCGGGGGGTGAGCCCCATTCATGATGAATCGATTCCGCGGTAAAGTATTTGATTTTAATTTAATAAAACACAGATATAAAAAGGAACTAAAAAAAAGTTCTGCAAAATAAAAACCGTATGTGTGTATGTACACTATAGTGGCTTGCGTAAGCAGTTTTGAAATGTAAATACGTCATGTTTTTTAAAAGTATTCTCGTGGCATGTATTATACTAAGCCAATAATAAATGCTGTCGTACTATAAACTAAGCACGATGGTTGTATTGGTGTACGTGTATATGACTGTTAACAAGCGATGTCGCCAAGACGTCTTCTTTAAACAAACAATGAAAATAAGTACTGTTTTTTGTTATTTTGCATATTGTGCGTTTGAGGGAGGTTTTTTAAAGCAAGCGCACACAACTCATGTAAATGCATGTGTGCGTTTGTATGTGCGCAGAAAAATAAGAGAGCATACAAAAATTATGTAGGTATGTATGTATGTAAATGCATAACGTTAGTATACGCGTCAACGAGAGAAAAACCACAAGCACCACAAATTCTTTAGTCACGAACTATTTTCTTCTTTACTCTTATACCTGCAATAAGTTAAACAAATGTATTGTCGAACACGTTGTTTAGAGTTTGTTTCAGAAGATTTCACTGTAGTAAAGCATTTGAAATTGCCCTCATGTCTTAAAAGTTCTTATAAGTACACTACTATTAACACAATTATAAAATCACTGTCAAAGCGAAAAACGATGTTCACGCGGCAAATGCCAGATGTTGTCGGATTTAGTTTTCTAAAATCGTGCAATTTCAAATCGATCGGTTTACAGAACAGGACCTTACATGTAATAATTATTAATGAACAAACAACATCAAAGTTAATTGTAAATATTCTGACAAACACGTATTAGAACGGAACAACAACCTGATCAAATCATAAATATAGAAACAAATGAAGTTCGAACAATATTAATTAAAATTAACTAAAAATAAAAAAAACATTTTCTCTTTAGTGGTCCTGCTTCAAAAATTGTCGTCAAATTCTTTATGGCACTGTGTTGTGGCGTTTTGGGCTCATTATTCACTTTTCCCGGTCTACGTATGGCAAAAATGCATTGGGATTCCTTGACCTACTGTCGGGATAATAAATTTTTGCAGGCTTTATTACACATCAGTTTTGTGTTTCCTTTTATATTGGTGATTCTATGGATTAGACCAGTCAGTAGAGACTACTTAACGGTGCGTATATTCCAGGGAATGGATAAACCTTTGTAAGTAAAGTTATTTATAAATTATATTCAATTGATTTTTAATAATTATACGAACGTTCTATAGACTCACGTCCGACATATTTGAAACGTTGCGCTTGTTGCTGGTAGTTTTTGTGGTAGTGTTAAGATTTGCGCTAATGCCCATCTACTTGCAATCGTATCTTAATTTGGCTCATGACAAAATTATGGATTTACGCAAAGAGGCTGGACGCATTACGAATTTTGAGTATCAGAAAAAGGTAGGCCAATTGCATAAATTCAAATCAAAAAAAAAAAAAAAAAAAATACTAAGTTGTACATATTTTTTCCTACATCTCTTGCAGATTTCCTCTATATTTTATTATCTGTGTGTGGTCACTTTGCAGTTTGCAGCTCCTTTAATATTATGCTTGTATCTCACTTTAATGTACAAGAGTTTAGGTGGCTACAGTTGGACTGGTATCTTTAACGAAACCGCTTTTCAGCAGGAGGGCAGCGCTGAATTTGAAACATCGTTAGTCCCAGATCAAGACCTTGTAGAAGATAGTAGTGACATGTCGTATGCTTTGTTAATGGAAGAAAACGAAAATGAATTTAATATTATGGCCTCAGCACAAAGTATACAAAACTCTATAGTCGGTTTAAAAAATGTAAGTTTTGTTACAGCAGCTGTTGATATTTGTCTTTTACTTTTTTATTTTTACTTTATATTTTTGTTTTGCATGTTTCCAGGTGTTCAGCAAAGAAGTTTATAAAGGTTTTTTGGGTTTTGCTACTTGGTGGAGTTATTTCACCTTATTTGCCACCTCATCTTTAGGAATTGTTTACCAGTCATATTTCAACAAAACCTAGAAACCTTGAAAATTTGAATCTTAAAGTTAACACATATGTACATTTTTAAAGTCACTAGATTTAATAACAGTTTGTTTGAGTTAAGCTTACACCCCCCTTTCAAAACAATCAAACCATTGGCTAGTATTAACCAAATTTATATTCTTTTGTATACAAATCGTTGCTTTTTGCTATTTTATAAAAAAAGGTTGTTTCAAATTTTTTTCGTAAATGTACTTTATTAATTTTGGCTTTGTTTTGGAAATATTTTAATTAGTATAACTAATGTTTACATAACTCTTTTTTATTCATTTTATACTAAAATGTATGTATATGCCGATTAAATAGAGAGATCTGTAAAAGTAATAAGAAAAAAAAACATAAAATAAAAACTTAGAATTGTTGACAATTGAAAAAGTTATTTATGTTTTAATAGATATTCGCCCAGGTTCTACATTCCACTACAAAATTAAACTGATATCAATGAGTTCTAAAAAAGTGATGAAACTTTTTTTCACTACGATTTCATTCCGTTTATTTCAAATAAATCGCCCAGTTTCTACATTCCACTACAATATGAAACTGAAAATGTTTTTAATTCTGGAAAGATGATATCACTGTGTTCTAGCAAAGTAATGAAACTTTTTTCCACGAAGATTTCATTCCCAATTTATTTCAAATAAATATTTGAGCAACTTGGAAAAAAACCATATAAACACAATTGGGACAAACGGGGAACTTCGCGTAGTTCGACAAACTTGCCTTCAAGAATTCGTTGGTAAATTCGTCTTCTGAATTTCGAAATATAATTAAATTTGACGGCCTAACAATTCTATTCAAAATTTGTCTTGCTATGAATATCTTTATAGACCATGTATACCAAATTATTCAAATATTCACTGCGGCAAAAATCACTTGCATATATATGCATACCAAAAAAATTATGATTATGTACTTGCAATATAAATAAATGCAAAAATCTATATCAAGTGTTGAATTTGACTAAAAGTCTAATAAATCACACATCACAAAAACGTTAAAAATTAGAAATATTCGAAACAAGCCCTGAGCTAAAATCGATTAACTCAGGAGAAAGTGCAAAATATTATAAAAAATCGCCAAAGCTTGCAAAAAAATCTAATTTCAACTCCCTAAATAAGAAATAAAGAAAGCGAAAAAATTAGAAATAGAGTTGAATAGTCAAAAGTTTATATATTTTTCAACACTATGTGGAATTGCAGTCATCTGTTTCTTTAATCTTACTAATTTTATTTTATTTATTTTTTATTTTATTTATTTATAACAATAACCAACCGAGCCCATAGGGCCATATATAGTTGGTGGACTACAAGAATAGCATAAGAATAATTATACATTTAGGCAACAAATAAACTAGACACAAAAATTGCAAAAAATAAAAAAAAAAAATAATAATAATAGGTATGTAGTTATAAAATTATTAAATGAGACTACTACTTATAAATTGGAAGATAAATTGCGCATGAAATTAACTATATGTATTCAGAATCTAGGTCAGTTCAATTGTGAAAAATGTTCAACAAGCTTACCTTTGAATGAATTACGAGTAAGATGGAATGCTCTTAAGGATCGTGGCAATGAGTTCCAACATTTGGCGACTCGTACAGTAAATGATCTTTCATAAATAAGACGATTTCTAGTGGGAAATAGAAGCTGTGGGCTTCTACCACTTTGCAAAAACGTAAAAAATCTACGGACATAATCTGGGCAATCTGTGAGCATAACATTATAGAAGAAAAGTAGTGATCTAATCTGTATGAAGTTTTTAAAACTGCAACCCAGAAAATCATTAACATACATTGAAACATGATCATTAATTCTTAGTTGGTATATAAAGCGTATTATTCTGTTAAAGAGTAGGGCACACCTATTTAAATTTTCAGCGCTACAGCCAGAATATACCTCAATACAATACAATAAATTAGACATCAATAAGGAGTGAGCTATGCTCTTTCTAATATGTAATGGCAGGTATAAATTCATTGCATATAGTCTTCTTAAGGTGAAGTTTATTTTAGAAAATAGTTCATTAATGTGGTGTCCGAAGCTAAGAGTGTTGTCTAATAAAATACCAAGACATTTCATTCGATCGACAAAATCAATAGGTCGGCCATCGATCACGATAGACAGATTAAACGTAGCACTAGACTATTATTACTATTTATCCGTTCGCGTACTTTTTTCGGTAAGCGGTCTTTTTGATAGCAAATTTAAACATTTTCGCAATAATCGAATCGTTTACTGCATTTTACTACAAAAGTATTCAAGCACACCTATTGTAAAATTGCCCTAATAAGCATATTTTAAGTAAATTTAATTCAAATTTATTTTAAGATTTAAGATGATTTCATGTAGAATCACAAGACTAAGGTTATTGATTAAATCACGGTCCATAGAACCAAGGAAAAATTATAACTTATATATGTAATTAACGAACTCGAGGTCACTTTTTTTATAAATTATTTTCTTCATGAAGAAGATATCCATCCGGAGGATATCGAAATATCGACAAAATAATATTAACTATTTATAACGTAAATTTACAAAAAAAAAAGTGACCTCGAGCTCGATAATTATACACATACATACATCAGTTTATATTTTTTAATGAACTTCATAAAAAGTTTAGTGTTAAAGTTTGACATATACCTGATTTACATTAAGCATTTTTTTCTTGAAATTAGTTGCATGAAAAAATTTTATTTAGCAATAGGAGGCCTGGAAGAGAAATTTATATCAAAAACGTTGCCCAAAATGCATCAGAGAATCATTCTACGTTCTTTTTTATATAAAATTATCTTTTATATCGCTGCAATTACCAAATAGAAAAAGTTGCGTGCAACAAAATTCATGAAATTTCATGAAAAAATGCTTAGTGTAAATCAGGTAATAGTGTATATTCTAAAAGTTTTTAAGTGACTTTTTATTTACTATTGAATGATAGCCTCCGTGAGTTGTATCTCTAATGTGTAGATGCAAAGTATATTTATATATGTAAATAGACCTTGTGTGGATGTATGAAAGATTAGTTTTACCTGTCAATTTTTGCTCGTACATATATAATAAGATGATCTTAATAATAAATATATATATTTTATATTCTTCACATTTTTGAAACGTTCCATCAAAATCTTAGCATTTAACTAGAAAGTCCCATTATTTGTTCCTGTTTATAGACTGCATGATAAGCATTACGTATCAGAACGTATGGAAAGCAAGATTCTAACAAATCCATTGTTAAAAACGGTGATTGCTTTACTATTTCATCCAGCAACAAATAAATGGATTCTCGATTACGTGTAGCCTCGCGGTCCGATTCTTGGCCCAATCTCAACAATGAAGAACTGGCTAGAGCTAAAAACTCTTTCATGCGATCCTCAATATCACTTTGTCCGCAAATAGTAAAAAGAGCTCCGAATATATTATTGATGGCTACAGACATGCAGTGAGTATTGTTTGAATGACCGTCGATAGTTGCACGATAAAAAGAATTTTCATTACGTGCCAATTTTGGTATGGATACAGCTACAAATACCATTAAGAGACAAGCCGTCAAATGTTCTCCTTCATCAAACTCTGGCTTTTTCGATTTCAGAGTAGCTGCCAACGTGGGATCCACTTTACACATGAGACCAGCAGCAGCCGCCATTTCAGAAGCAACGCGTATTTGATCACCGCCCGGCAAATGGTCTTGGAAATCTTTTACTGAACTCAGCAAAAATGGTATACGCTTTTCTAATACATCAACTAAGGCCTCATGCACTAAATTGCGGAAGCATAAAATCACCCCAATTATAGTCATTCTTTGTAGCACTCGGTCGACATCTTGCAAACGTTTAAATTGTTCTTTCATTACCTCCGGTTTATCAAAACTAGTGCGCAAAGTTATTAAAACTTCTTTGTTTATACCAACAAGGGTTTTTAACTCTTGAACTTGATTGGTGATATGCCACATAAGAGTTTCATTTAAGGTCTTGATGCCATAGGGACCAACTAATTCTGCTAAGGCTCTCAATTCGTTGAGATCTGAGAATTCTTGTGGATTAAAAGGTACCCAACCTTCGGGCGAAATTGGTACAAATGCTTTTTGGTTGTTGCTAAACACAATGTTGCCGGCTGATACTCGCCGTAGTAAAACTTCGGTGTACCTTAGAGTATGTAAACAATTTATATTTATTTTTATTATTTAAAATTAACAATTAACTTTGCAAACATACCACGTGTTGTATAAAGCAGCAATGGTTTTCTCTCCATGTGAATCCAAGGCCTGCGTTTGCTGCAGTAGACAGTTGTTGAAAACGCGAGTCATATCGATATGCACATAATTCTCTACAGTCTGCAAAACATTCATGTATGCCCTGACCGAAGCTAAGAGCTCTGAAGGCTTCGCAATTTCCATGGTCTCTTGATTGAACATCACCATGCCAACCAAGTCACGAGAAAAACGATGTTCCAAGTTTTGACATAAATACTCACGCGGTGCAAAAGCAAATTCCCATACATTCACCGTGGGACAGTAATTAATGGCAAAACATAGTTCTGTCAATGCCATGTGCAATTTATCCATGGTGGTTAGATCTTCGCGTGTCTTACGATAAGATTCATCACCTGGCTTTCGAATGTCATCAAACTGCTTCTTCGATTTGTCTTTTTTCTTGCGTGCCGAATGCACCGAGAGAATTTTGGCACAATGTTTGGGTAGTAGAGCATCGGTCATGGTGCATTGCTCATCACAAATGGTATTTATAATGTTCTTTGCCTCTTTTGCCATTTCCTCTAAGAATATATTAACCACACTTAAAGATCGTTCACGTATGTGATGTCGCTCCTCTGGACACATCTCATGGGTACAATTTTGAAAATGGGAGCATATTAAAGGAAATGCGATAATGTATCGATTTTGTGCTGGAAACTCTAAGCACATGTGGAATTGATCATCAAACATTTTACTGTAGAAACAAAAGATGCTCAAATCAGATGTCTCCACTAGAATTTCATCCAAATTGTCTACGACCCGAGTGTGAAACACCATTGAGTCTAACAAACGGGCCAATTCAATATGTTCCTGTATGCGTAACACAGCTTTACTAACGCTCATATAAGTTTGCAAACGAAACCAATCCAATCGGAAGGCCCTGAAATCAAACAATTCATTGTCTTCAACTTGTTTCACTGTTAATCCATAAGCTGTATTGTAAAGGGAAGAAAAAATAACACTCTCATCTTCAGGACACATTTGAAGACTTTGCATGCGTATATTTAGATCAACAGAATCAAATCCGGAAAGATATTGCACATAATAACGCTGCATCACTTGGCTGTATTTCCGTACGAGTGCCCTTAACTCCTCCATATGAAATAATAATTCAGGCAGTTGACGATCGACAAGATCTTCGTTACTTTTGCCTAAAATTATGAATTTAAATTATTTATTTATTATTAGTGTGGCTTTTGTTAGGTAATGAAAATTTATCGGCCAGGTTCTGAAAACCATTTCGTTTTGAAACCGACAAATTTTAGGAAAAAAATTATTTATTTATTTATTTATTTACAAGAAAATATGTAATACAAAGCCTTTAAGGCCAATTATATAATATTACATAACAGTTAAAAATACCTTAGGTACTAAATAATAATTGTTCATTAAATTAAATTCATAACCTAACAATTCATTGATTTACAATATAAAAGATTTACTATCCCAACATAATATCAGCTCCCCAGCCAAAGATAACATAAGTAGGAAATATAAAAAATGATAAAAAAAAGTAAAGTAAAGAAAGGTCCCTTCAGTAGCCAGCAGTAGAAATTAAGGTGAATTGACTTAAATTAAATCTTTAGAGAGACATGAGTAATCATGAGAATATAATTTTAAAAGTTTCAATCGAAATACATTGTTTGAATGAGAGAAGACACGTAACTGATGTGGTAACTGGTTCCACCACCGCGAAACCCTGACAATAAAAGATTTCTCTAAAAAAGATGAACGAATTCTAGGAAGAATAATCTGAGGTTTTCTGGTAGAGCGCGAAAATGTGAATGACTCATATAATGATAAGGGCCTAGAACTCTTAATAACTTTATAAAACAATAGAAGATTTCTGTACTTAATAAATTAACAAGAAAGCTCACTTATTGCAGCCTTTTATTTGGTTTTAAGATTTCATATGCTTGAGATATTTTATCCGAACTTAATTTCGAATGCACTAAATGATATGATAAAGAGAACAATGTTTTCCGTTTTTGAAACCTTACGATTTCAAAACGAAATGTTTTTCAGAACCTGCCCGTATATTTTAATATCCATATGTAGTTATATTATCCAGAAAGAAACTAAAATTTTCCTATAAACCGCATTTATATTTATATTAAATATTAAAATCTAGACCATATGTAATACGTCTACAAAATTTCATCCAAATATGTATGTATCGGTCATGTCACAGAGCACAATTCCGTTGGGAAACGGAATTGAATCCACCTCAACGCTGATGGTGTCTAAAAAAGAAAACTAAAATATAGAAATTTGTCAGAAGTCTCCAGACTATTAGTGGCGCTGGTATTCTGAGGTATACGTTTTAAGATGAACTGGGAATTAGAAATATGTTCTTCCATGGAACCCTAGTTGAATATATACATTTACATATGTATGTACATATGTATATTTTTTTTTTTTTTTTTTTTTTTTTTTTTTTTGCATGTTTTTTATTTATTGTATCTTCATATATGAACTAACAATAAGTATTCAAATCTTAAATCTAACATATAATTAATAGGCCCGACCAATGCCAGACCTAACTAAGTGATAGTTGTAAATAATACATAAGTAGTGATAAGCAAAAAAAAAATAAAAAAATTTCAAGCAACTTCATTCGGAGTGTTTAGTATAAGAGCCCTTGTATCTCTCTTTTTTAAGCGGATGTGTCCAGTAAAGTTTAAAATATTACGAGCAAGCGGATTAGGATGTGACTCGAGTTTGTTTAAGTATTTGCCTGCGTATCTTGCAATTTCTTCAGTCACTAGTGGCATTTTTAAATCACGATGCAAACTTGAATTCTTAATGTACCATGGAGCAGATGTTATTAACCTTAATATTTTGTTTTGTCTTCGTTGAATTCTCTCTACATTGGAAGCAGAAGCAGTGCCCCATAACTGGATACCGTAACACCATATTGGCTTTAAAAGCGACTTGTATATTAAAAGTTTGCAGTCTAGGCTGAGTGTTGAATTTCTGCCAATCAGCCAATGTACCTGAGTTAATTTTAGTTTCATTTGAGTTAACTTATAGTCAATGTGATGTTTCCATGTAAGCCGTCGATCGAGGTGTATACCAAGATATTTCACATGTGAATGTTGAGGAACAACTTGATTATTAATCCGAATGGGGGAACAAGTATCTCTTCGTAAGGTAAATGTTATATGGACACACTTTTGTTCATTTACCTTAATTATTCATAAGTTCAACCATAGTTCCATCTGGCTAATGTGTTCCTGGAGTTTTCGGGATGCCTCATCAGGGTTTTCGTGCATACTAAGGCAGGCGGTATCGTCGGCAAATGTAGAAGTGTGGCGCGCTGCTAAAAAGTTTAAAACACCCGTTGAGTTTAAGCCACCTCTGCGCACATCTACCGGAAGTTGGGCAAGAAGCGATACTGAAAAAGGTAACATATTTGCTGAGCATTTAAAATCCGTATTTACACCAAATACATGTACCAATGTTGCTGATTTGCCGAGTGTAGTTGCTCTACCACCTCGACCCTTAAAATTTACGATGTGTGATGTACAAAAACTAATTGCCGAACTCAACCCGAAAAAAGCTCCCGGTATGGATGGAATTAGTAATCAGATGCTGATTAAGTTACCTCGTACTGCAATTAGAATCCTGTTATTCATTTTTAATGCCATTTTACGACTGGAGTATTATCCAGACTGCTGGAAGCTTGCCAAGGTTAAAATGATTCCAAAGCCGGGTAAAGATCTTTCCAAGGCTGAGTCATATAGGCCAATAAGTTTACTGTCAACAATGTCAAAGCTTTTTGAAAAGCTACTCATGACAAAATTGTCTTCAATTTTAACTGAAAATGGGTGCATCCCGGACCATCAATTTGGTTTTAGAAGCCAACATAGCACCATTGAGCAAACGCATAGATTGGTTCAATTTATCAGAAAAACATTTGAGGAAAAGAAGTATTGTTCTGCCGTGTTTATTGATGTTTCTCAGGCATTTGATAAAGTGTGGCATGAAGGCCTGATTTTGAAATTGAAGACATACTTACCAATAAACATTCTAAATCTTTTGGAAAGTTACATTGTTGCACGAAAATTTACAGTTGTGGAAGGACACTTTATGAGTATGCCTGAAACTATCTCATCCGGTGTGCCACAGGGGAGTATACTGGGGCCATTTTTATATTTGATTTATACTTGTGATATGCCTGTGAGCAGTAGTATTCACACTTCTACATATGTATATAATTCATAACAATAAACTTTTTCATTCTGATACCATAATTATGACCCTGATTAGAATTATTAAAATAAATGCCAAGTTTCGCCATAAAAGTTATCTGTGTACCGAATTTTATTAAAATCCCAAATATACAAACTTACACTAGCTTAACACGATGCGCTTTGCTCCACCCACCACCCCTTTTCTACAAAAAAAAAAAAAAAACCTATTCCATAAGCAAAAAGATCCTTAAGAGCATTCCATCTTACTCGTAATTCATTCAAAGGTAAGCTTGTTGAACATTTTTCACAATTGAACTGACCTAGATTCTGAATACATATACATAGTTAATTTCATGCGCAATTTATCTTCCAATTTATAAGTAGTAGTCTCATCTAATAATTTTATAACTACATATCATTATTATTTTTTTTTTTTTTGCAATTTGTGTGTCTAGTTTATTTGTTGCCTAAATGTATAATTATTCTTATGCTATTCTTGTAGTCCACCAACTATATATGGCCCTATGGGCTCGGTTGGTTATTGTTATAAATAAATAAATAAATAAAAATAATATTGAAAATTGGTTCACAAAGCACAAAGTAATGTGATATTAATTTTTTTGGCGGGCACATTTCGCTCTTTCACAATTAAAAAAGAAAATAGTGAACCTCTTCTATTTGCAAAAAGCGTTTTGAAAATTGGTCGGCAAATTACGAAGTTATTTGATAATCAATTATTTGCGACTCCTTACCCATTCACAAAAAAAATTAGTAATGCGGGCTTTTTGCAAATTTCAAAAAAAAATTTTTTGTGAACCTTTCCCATATGACAATAAAATGTTTAAAATTGGTTTACAAATGACAAAGCTATTTGATAATAAATTTTGAGGCGAGCACTAGCTTTCCCTTTCCCCCAAAATTAAAAAAAAGAGTATTCGGACCTCTTCCATATGAATAAAAAATTTTTGAAATTGGTTCACAAATGACGAAGTTATTTGATATTCACTTCTTAAAGGCGGGCACTTTGCATCCCTCCTTTCCCTACAATTTCCACAAAAAATAGTGGACCTTTTCCAAATTTTTAAAATTGCTCCAAAATGACAAGAATATTTGGTAATTAAATTTTTGGAGCGCGTATTTTGCACAGACCCTCCTTCCACTGCCAAATCTCCAACAAAAAAATGTATTGGACCTTTTCCATATGCAAAAAATATTCGGAAAATTGGTCCAAAAATGACGAAGTTATATGATAATAAATTTTCTGGAAGGGTGCTTCGCCTTTACACTCCCCCACAAATTAAAAAGAACTATTAGCAGAATTTTTCCATATACATAAAAAAGAATTTTGGAAATTGGTCCACAAACGACGAAGTTATTTGATTTTCACTTTTTAAAGGAGGTCACTAAATTTGGCGGTCCATATAAATTTGGCGTTCAATTTTGTGCCCCTTCCCGAAATAAAGCAATGCGATGAGCATATCCCACGGTATCTTGTTGTAACAAGCAGTGCAAATAAAGAACTGACACCAAAACCTATATCAGCTTATAATGTTTTCCAGATAGAAAGAGGATTAAACTTTCATCTCTAAGGAATGTACAGATGTAGTACAATTGAGATCAAGTGATCTTAATAGAAGAAGCTAGCAACCTCAAAACTGTTGAGAAACTCAGAAACGAAAGCCAATTACATCGACACGATCCCTATTTGCATCACATATCACAAAGCCCTTAACTATGTATGTTCAAGGTAAAGTATTTTCCAAAAGAAATATATCACTTTCGGAAGATGAACTGTTAGAAGGCCTAAAAGAACAAAAAGTAGTCGAAATCAGAAAAATAATGAAGAAATAAAATGACAAACTCACATCCACTGGGGCGGCAGTCTTAACATTTGACCTAATCAGACTGCCTGAGTACATAAAGCTTGGATGGGAAAGAGTTAATATCAATCAATATATCCCCAACCCTATGAGGTGTAAGAATTGTCAATCACAAACTACGCAGAAACGACTCTCATACAATAAGAAACAGAAACAAAAGCGTCCATAAAAAGACTATGAAAAAATTAGAAATTGACTGATAAATAACACAATTAATACCCCTAAACGATTACAAATATGAGTAACAAATGAACTGGAAAATACTCCTAAATGAAGCGACTTCAGACTTAGAAATGACTCCAAAAGAAACTATAAATATAAGCAGAAAAGGATCGAAAATGATTCCATACAAATAGAAAAAAGCAATCACAAATGACTCATTAAGAAGTCGCTGGTAGGGTACAATTTTCTCCCGACTAAACTACCCAGGCAGAAATTGTGACTTTGCCCAAAAAATATGTACCAACACAACAACGTTTACAATAATTCTATACTGCTACAACACCGTAAATACAAAAATTTTACTTTAGTTCCCCAAATACACCGTTTACAATAATTCTTTAACGCTTCAACACCGTAAATACAAAAATTTTATTTAAGTTCGGAAATTTACATTGTGACGACGTTAAAAATTTGTATTTAGAGTGTTGTGACAACATTGACAAGAGTCGGAGGACGGTGATTCGGCGTTATCATTTTAATGTTACGAGAACATTAAAATTTTGATAAACGAATGTTGTACTGATGTTAGTTGTACCAGCAGACAATCGTAGCAACGTCGTGCTGATTGTCTTTTTCTGCCTGGGTATCTTTTATGCTCAGAAAACGAGCGCACATTCTTGTTTTTTGATCACTTAAAAGTATTAAAAAAATAATGGAATTTAATTAAAAATTTCCAAAAATGCTAGCAGGGATGTTTATAGTATGTATGCATGTATGTACATATATGGTTGTATAAATTTTTTATAGTGATGACACTAAAATAATTGAAAGATGCTGAAAGATGTTGAACATTCAGCCCTGTATAATTCTTATAAGAAGATATCGCAATTTTTTACGATATGAAAGAACAACTAGAAAAAAAACTAAAACTAATAGCCTTTTCACACTCACTCACATCTTTGAGGAATGCTTGGAATAAGTTGAAAATTTAAAAAAATCTGTTCACATTACAACATCTTTCATCTTTCATCTGTCTTTATTATAATACTATTTTTACGAGTGTGTAAAAATTAAAAAATTAAGTGAAATTTAAAAATTCAGTAGAAATTGATTTAATTGCTTCAGAAACAATTAATGGTACAATATGCAGAGTTAGTAGAAATTATGCTAGCGGACGATGATGATGAAGAAATACATATTTCGAGTACTTTCTTTATGTGCAAAAATTTCGAGTCCGAGCAGCTTTTAGAAATTTGCAATTACTTTTAGGTCATTTATTTCGATTGGGAAAAATATATTCAAGATTTTATTATAAACATACAAATACACATGTACATATGTATATAATAAAATGTTGGAGTAGTTACAGATCTTTCTGTGGGAATAATATTCCAAAAGGTAGCCCTGAATGCATGTACATACATACATACATGCGTATGTAGATATACATACATACATACACATGTATACATGTTTATAGTATTTATGCATGTGTGTATATAGTTGTATAAATTTTTTCTAGTGATGACACTAATATAATCGATAGATGTTGAATGGAACAAAGTGAGAAAGGAACATCTTCTGAAGATGTTGAAAGATGTTGAACATTCAGCAATGTATAATTCTTATGGGAAGATGTTATCATCTTGGCACATTGATGAAAGATGAAAGATGAAAGATGTGAGCAAGTGTGAAAAAGCTATAACTTAAAAAATTCAAATAAAAAATAAACTATTTTTCACCATGGCTTATAATTTTTTGAATTTAGGTACTAATTTATCAATAATACAGTGGAACATACAGGGCTTTCTAAACAACAAGTTTGCTTTAGAGCATCTAATACATAAACACACAATAGTTGGTTACGCTTTTCTTACGCTTGTGTGGCATTTGGCACACAGATGTAAACCCTGCCTTTGATAGTACAGGTAAAATGATGACCGGTCTCACATTTTCGCCAGAAAATTGACGAATATTTTTTGGAATAGGTATAATTCGTGAAATCTTCCAGCCACTGGGAAAATTTTAAGAAGTATACAATTTATAAAAAGAATAAACAAGATGTCTGTGAATATAAGGAAAAATAATCTCAAGAAATTTTATTGAGATACCATCAACACCAATCGATGCAGACTTTATGCCAGGAAAGGCAGATCCGACATCGATGGAATTAATAATTAGTGAGAAATCCAAATTATCGTTAATTGAATGTAATTGGCTGTTTATAAAATGATCATTTAATGCATCAGCATCAATGTCTGGGTTTAAATTTTAATTTTCTTATCTTTGTCGTAGTAATGTTGCGAAGCCTGCAGTATATAGTCCAATTTCTGTCACATCTATGAGCATAAAAGGCCTTTAAGGCTAAGGTAGTTAGAGATCTGTGATATATTATGTCATTGTTAAATTTCTGTCCGAGTGGGCTAACACTGCGTACAAATTCTCTGAGGGGAACATAATTCAAGAGTGTTAAAGAGTTTATTAAGAAACAAGAGTTGTTCGTCTGTATTATCAGAAACATATAGTTCTGACAAGTTAGTTTGAGCTAAATGTCCTTCAATGACCGCTAAGTCAGTCTTGGAATAATCTCTGAAAAAGATTTGATTTAATACAGTATTAACACGAATAAATAACACCAATCATCCATTGTTACCATTAAAAATTTCAATGAAAGGCCCTTCACAAGAATAATATTCTTTGCACCTATAAACTACCTTGTACCTGATACCTTCAGCAACATAAATCGCGACCCCAACTCCTCTACGAACTATCGGTCGATCACTCCTACATACAGTGAAACCAGGAATATTTATAGTACGATAATAAATAATGGGATTTAACCATGCCTCTCAAACACAAATAATGTCTAGTGACGAATTTCTAAATGGATGGATGTTAGTTCATCAAGTTTGTGAGATCTGTCAGACCGATTTACAAAAAATATCTCTTGTTTGAAAGATAATATCAGCTCCTTTAAACAAAAGAATAATTAATAGAAATCCATTGGGAAACAAAGAAGGTATGACTCTCTCAATTTGAAATTCTAAAAAACAGTTTTTCTCCATATTTACCGTTATAAAATAACTTTCCGAAGTTATCTAAATAAAACAAAAGGTATTTTCGTTCTCTATGGACTCCAAGAAAACAGAATTGATACATGAGAGCCCCTGAATAATTGTGGTGTTGCACAGTGTAATCGTTAAATTTATCCATTTTTAAATAAAATTTAATTGTGTTATTTACTTTAATTTTTTTGGAGATGTAAGGTTTATGTGAATACTTATTTCTGCATACTATTATATATTATACAACACTATGATCAGCTGTTTTTATTAATCTGCAAATTTGTGAGAGTAAAATTTTAAGTTTACCCAAAATTTACTCAACTACTAGATATTACTGGAAAAGTAACCAGACGGACCTATTATTATTTAATTTTTTTTTGTAAATAAGATCTTTATTTGATTAGAAATTAGTTGATGTAAAAAACAAATTCAATGGGTAATATTGAAAAAGCAATGTAAGTAGTTGATATAAGACACAAACCAGGGCCCCATTTCTGTAACTTGTGAGAAGTTCTCGCATCTAGAAAAATTAAATAATTATATTGGTTGTACTATTTGACACAGGGTTACTCATATAAAAATTTATACAAACTTACAAAAAGTATCAAAAAACCTAGTTTTTCTCTTACTCACCCTGTGTTTCACAGGATGATAACAAGTTTTTCGACTGGAAAATTTCTCACATTCCTTACAGAAACGAGGCACAGACTTCAAAGCAAAAAAAATATACCTTTGGATTACAAAAGGTTTTGGTGAGGTAAATTAAAACAAGATATAAAAGTAAAGATATATGTACAGTCAAATCCCGCTAATTCATACCCCGATAAATCGTAATAAAATTTCCATACATTTTGGTACCCACGCTAATTCGTAATTTTTTCAAATAAAATCTTTGCCTCTTATAAATCGTAATTGTTTGACAACTTCCACTTATAATTCGTAATAAAAACCACAGAAACATGGAAAGAATGTTTTTTTGTTCACCCCTATTTTTTCATTGCGTGGGTTTTTGCTTTTACTTGTGTGAAAAATGTTGAGAAAATGTTTTTTATCGTTTTAGTAAACCCCGTTAATTCGTTTTTATTTAATTTTAACCCCCCCAAAAACGAAACCCATATAATTCGTAAGAAATGGCCGGTACCTTGCGTTTACGAATTGTAGGGATTTGAAAAGCTGAGAATAATATCAATCACCACGTAACTCCTACAATTGGGAAGAATTTAAGGTTCTTTCAGTACCATCAGTCATCTTAATTTTAGGTCGAATAGGAATAGGTCGAACCCAGTTTAGTATACGATACCAGGATATTTTGTTGTTTTTGCGTAACGATCTGCATAAATATTACAGCTTGTTTCCAGCATCCGTGTGGTTTTCATTGAGATAAACTCGAGCACTTACATACATCAGTGTCAATGACATTTTCTAATATAATAGTCAAATTTTTAAAATGCGCTCTCATGAACTCATCTCGCACTTGTACATGAGAAAACTTAGCCAAAAAAAGTTTTTCCTTTTTGTGTGTAGATGCATTGATTTATATCTTCGGCACTTATAGGAATTTTATAATGAGAACAGATAGCCCTGACACGTTCAGTCAAGCATCTTAATCCATCCGGCAATCCGGTAATCAGAATGTCGGCACGATTTAAAATTGTGTGCACCTTAGTTTGCTCCAGATTAAGTCCAGAAATAGTTTCCAACAAGTTAGCTTCAACACTATTTATTTTAATGTTACACTGGTCAAAGTTGTTTTTGAGTTCTGACACAGAAGAAGTCAGGGGGGGTTATTATGTAATTCGATTCGAAACGGAAACTGTTCGAAATTGTATGTTATTAACATTACAGTTCGAACACATTTCCGTTCGATTCGGATTTCATAATAGCCCCCCAGGTCAGCACGTAAACTAGTAATCGAAGTCTCGATCAAACTTTTGAGGCTAAGTTGTTCCGAGCGCATTTCGGCAGTAAATGATGTGAAATTGTCTTTTTTTTTGCTATCGATTTCATCGATGTATTTACGCATAGTAAAATTCTCACCTTTGGGGCTTAGCAAGACATTTGGTACAATTGAAGCTAATATTAGCACTGTTTCCCAGTAGGACATAAAGGTCGTCAGAAATGTTTACACATGTTGTATGAAACCAAATTTTGCAAGATTCACATTCAACTCCATGGTCAGCGTTTTTTTTTGCAGTCCCCACATTAAACTGCCGTTGCCATTTTATTATTGAACAGTATAGGTTAGGTTGAAGAGGTAGAAAACACATCCGTCTTTATATTTATTTTACACCCCACCTGGATAACTATATTGTCGTGATGTGGTGGCTTAAGTGCAAGCTGTGGTTACTGTCCTTGCTTCAGGGTAACTGTGATTTTCTGAATTAAGGGCAGATACTATAAAGGCATGCATACTAAAGGTTGTCCGGTTACAAAAAGTGTCTGGTACATAGTTATGCTTACTGTCGTATTGTGCTAGAAGACAGACACACTTTTTAAGGTCAAGGTAGTAGGGGGCTGTGCAGATGATCTGAATGGCTAATTTAGTGAATAAGTAAAATTAGTCGCCAGCAGTAACCCTCCTCCAACGCCTATGGCACGGGTTGGTTGCAGACAATTTTGCCTAGTCCGCGTACGCCGTCACTGCGCGGATGATTCTCTCATTTACTGGCATACTCGTAGGAACAAAATAGACGCTTCACAAAAAAATTTAAAGGACGATGACGTTGACTCCAAGGACGATACTTTGGGGGAGACTTTCTGGATAAGATGGACAAGAGAGATCCGAAGCTGTATACGGCAAAGGAGAGACATCTGGTCAGGAATCACAGGCAGGACGTTAAGAAGTCCGAAAGAATTTACAGACCTGTTAGTGTTCTCCTGGGTAGAAACGGAATTAGAAGGAGCAATTGTCGACATAGTGACGTTTGAGGAAGCAACATGGACAATAAATACATTTGAACCATTTTAATCACCAGGCCCAGATGGTATTTTTCAGGCCATGTTGCATAACGTCCTAGAGTGCGTACTACTGTCTCTGGTGTATATCTTTAAGATATGCTTAAGCATGAGGTTTATACCGAAAGGCTGGAGAGATGTTAGGGTCATCTTCATACCCAAAGCGGGTAAGGCAAGCCGAAGGATTTCAGGCCAATCAGTATTTCGTCGTTTCTTTTAAAAACATTAGATCGACTGATTCATCTGCATCCAAGGAACACAATTGATACCCGCGTCATAAGTGGCGCTCAGCATACCTATCGTAAAGGCGGATCTGTTGATCTGTTGCGCTTCATGATGTGGTTGATGTTATAGAGAGAGGACTGCAGCACAAGGATTACACACTGGCTGCATTCTTAGACATTGAGGGAGCCTTTAACAACATAAGTATAGAGGTTATTAGGGAGTCGCTGGACACTCTTAGGGTTCACAACTTCCTAATGGAGTGGATAATGATCATGCTTAAAAGCGTGAGTAGATTAGTGACAAGAGATACACCACAGGGATGAGTTTTGTCACCTCTATTGCTGGCAATGAACGCATTCTTAGTCGTTTCGACAGGAGCGGACGGAAGATGGTTGCATATGCGGATGAAGTGGTTTTACTGGTAACGGTAAAGTTTATTCCCATTATCAGTGAAATCGTGCAGTCGGCGTTGGGTGATCTATCCTCCTGGGCCGGCAGTAAAGGACTATGAGTCAAAACCGATCAGTTCTCTTTACCAAGAGATACAAAGTAGAAAGCTTTGTGGAGCTGAGACTAGCCGAGGGGGATAAATACCTGGGTGTTTTCCTAGATAGCAAGCTTTCTTTGGAAAATTAACACACAGGAAAGTCTAAAGAAATGGCTCAATACCTAATACGAATGCAGGAACTCTATGGGAAGGAACTGGGGTCTGCAACCCCACTGGATTTACAAATGGGTTGTCAGGCCGATTATTTCATATGGTTGTGTGGTGCGGTGGGAGGCATTGGGGAAAGAAAGTCACAGGACATTACTAGCTAAGGTTCAGAGATGTGCCTCGATGGGCATCACAGGTGCTCAGAGGAGCACACTTCAGGCTACCTTGGACGTCATTCTTCATATACTTCCTATAGAGGACTTTATGGTAGGAACGGCGACTATAAGTCTCCTTAGACTCGCAGAAACAGGTTTGATGAGGACAGAAATATCAGGTCACACATCGATCTTAAATAAGATCGGTTTTGGTGATCAGGAATATGTAAGCCCTGGGTTAACGGAATATAAAGTCGGTGAAATCGATTTTAGTAGAACACCCTTGATGGTAATTCCGGATAGGGACTATTAGGTCAAATCCGATAGGCTGTATGAGGGTAGTGCAGTCTTTACAGACGGATACAAAATGAGGGAAGGCACAGGGGCTGGTGTTTATATCTTGGGAAGGAACATTCGTAGTTCTTTCAGATTGCCGAATGAATGTAGTGCTTTCCAGGCTGAGATCTTGGCGATCCTCAGGGCCAAGGAGCTGGTGGTCAGGAGTGTAGCTGAAGGTGGTCGACAGCCAGGCAGCGCTAAAAGCTTTGAAGGTACACAATGTCAAATCGAAACTTGTTAGTGACTGTAGGAAAACCGTCAACTTGCTTATGGATGAGTATAATCTCAGACTATGTTCGGTTCATGGCCACAGTAGTGTTGAGGGAAATGAAATTGCCGATGAGCTGGCAAGAATAGGGTCGGCGTTAGATGAGGGAATGTCGGACAGATCGGTGAAATTACCGATAGGTCAATACTATCAAGAACTCAGTAATTGGTTAGAAAGCAGGAGCAACAGTTCATGGCGGAGTAGGGAGGATTGTAGTCTCGAGGGGTTTTTGGCCAAAACTAGACTCAGGAAGATCTAAACTACTACTGGACACGAATAGGAAGGCGATGCGAATCATGATAGGCGTGTTGACAGCTCACTGCTCGGTCAGAGCAAGGACCAGCATTTGGGAGACTGACACTCCAGATTTGTGTAGGATTTGCGGGGATGAACAACCAGAAACCATTGAATATATTATCTGTCATTGGCCGAAGCTGCAACGTCATAGGCTTAGATGGCTGAGCAGACGTTTCCATGAAGGCAATGCTGTTGTCGGGAAGTGTAAACTAGAGGACATCAGGAGCTACATCATGGGAATTCGGTGGCTTAGTGATGTATAATATGGTCACTTCTGGCTGCAAATGGGGAGGGTAAATATTACTTTTTTGGGCAACAGAATGGAATCACAATGGACCCAATTGGGTCTCGCGAGTGAAGATCTAACCTAACCTAACCTTTATGTACAGACTTTTTACAGAGTTTTCACTCAAATACAAATAAAAAGCACAGTTAAGTTAAAGTAAATATGTTGCAAAAACCATATTTATCTTGGATTAATGTTATTTATACAGAAGAAAAAATTTAGTTGTTTGCCGCTAGAAAAAATCCACGTCACACGTCCATAGAGTTGCCAAGTTTTTGTAGTAACGCAAGAGCTACACAAATGGGGAATACAAAAAAAAACTTGTTAAAACTCTTCCAAACTTTTCTATCGAACAGGAAAATAATGGTAAGAGTAGATGGTTACTACTCCGAGGTTTTTAACATAGATAACGGAGTCCCAAAGGGTTCTCCACTGTCCGTAGCACTGTATAGTACATATGTGAACTCCTTACTGGGCAAACTAAGACTTCACAATGGTACTGACCATATATCAATTTACGCAGATAACATCTTTATCATAGCTTCCGGCACACATGAAGAAATCTCCATAGCTCTAATTAATTGAGACTCTGGAATAAAAGAATGGGGCAGGGAAACAGGAACTACAATACCAATAAACAAATGTGAAGCCATCCATGTTTGCAAGAAATATAAATGCAATGCTACACCAATAAATATAAGAGACCATGAAATTCCGGTGAAAACTGAAATAAGAATTCTGCCCATAACATTTTCGAAGAAGCTCCTCTGGGAAAAACACATACAGAACATGGCGGATAAATTTAAAAAAATAATTTTTTGGTAATTTTGTACCAAGATGAATTACCTCACCCTTGTGGTATAAAAAACATCATATGTAGATTTACCACTTCCACCACGGTCAAGCATTGCAACTGAAAATAACAAAACGCATACTAAACTTGCAGTAAACATCTCACTTAACTTAATTTATAAAAGCGGAATTGACCCACTGTTATTTCAACAACTCTATCTTGAAGATAGCTTTAGAATATTTACTGACGGCTCCTTTTCAAATGGTAACACCGCATACGCTGTTGTAGAACAAGAAAACAACAACTTTGAAATCATTAAGAAATCCATGCTCCCCAACACCGCAGGTATCTTCTCAGCTGAATTAGCAGCCATTACATATGCCGTTTCATATGCTTTTAAAAAATCGGGAGAAACCCTGAACCGCTTAGCGCTCTAATGCCATTAAAGGCAAATGGAAAAACCAAATGTTTAGTTCTGGGACAATCCTTTCTATTGCACGAAATCATCATACTCTGGATACCAGGACATGCCGAAATCGAAGGTAACGAAACTGCAGAGGCAGCTGCCAAAGACGCTCTAAAGTACCCGCTAATAACAGAAGTACCACCACTAATACCAGTTATAAATAACTTCCATCAAAATATCCGACAGGTGGAACATGAAGAGCAATGGAACAAATCAACTTGCTTTTTAAGATCTCATAACAACAGTACGTCGCGCCCTCCCTATTATAAACACCTATCAAGAGAAGACTACATTATATTAGCCAGGACAAGAGTTGGCACAACGAAATTCAGTACACAACACTACTACGGAGAAACATCGCCCAGGGAATGCTTAACTTGCTCAGAAACCCTCAGGATTAATCACATTTTAAAAGTTTCCCCAGAATTTCCACATCTGAACTGCTTGAAGACATCCTTAACTGCAACAGCAAAAATTCAATAAAAAAAATTAAAAAACATTCTTAAATCGGCAAATGTATTAAAAGAAATTTGAACCAATCATATATGGTGGCATGGCCCAGTAGCTCACACCATTTGTCGGTGTATTTTTGTACATTTATTTACAAAATACTTTTAAATAAATAAATAAATTTGGCGTTGAGAAACCAAATTGATTGATGATTTTGATTAGTTAACAATGAATTTTCATTAAGTGTACCAACTATTGATTTGTGCTACATTTTGTTTAATCTACGTATGTAATTCGTTTCTTGTTAATTGTAATATCCCTTTCTATTAAATGGTTCAAATACCCGAGCAGCTTTTTTAGCAAGCCGATTTCACAGATTTTACAGGTTCTTAGCCACTGTTGACGAACATCACGTAATGTAGAGAACTTAAAAATTCTACAGTAATATTTTTATAACAAAGCAAAAGAATTTTAGCCAGAAAAATGGCATTATTGGAATCATTGGTTCTGCTTTTACGCCACGGTCGCACTGTATATTTGGACGTTTCTAGCATGAAATAAAGGATTTTTTTCTTATTATAATTTATTATAAACGTTAAAAATCAACACAATTGTAACTATTTACCTCTGCCATTGCTAAATTTCAATTTCTATTTTCATTTCACAAAAATTATTTCATTCAAAAAGTAATAAAAACAGCTGTTCAAAGTAGTTGCAAAATTTCTCCAGTAACATTTTGCAAGTTCCCCAACTGTCAAAAAGTTCTCTTTTTGGATCTCTCGCTGCAAGAGATTTGGAGTACGCAGACATTTTGTAAGATTTTGCAACATTTTGCACAAAATAATGCAAAATATATGTACACAGGCAGACCTATTTACAACAATTTTTCATTCAATTCAACATTTATTCTAGTTGCTCTACTCTAACATATATGCTAGAGTGGAACATCTAATGTACTTATGACAAAATTTTTAAAATATTGAATTTTACTGAAAATAATTTATAGTTCGTTCGGTTTTTAAAATTAAAATGCACAAGTGTTAAAAAAATTATGGTGTTTGGGAAAAAGTAAGATAAAAACAATAATGAATAAAAGAAATTTTATACAGTTTAATTAAAAATATACATACATATGTATGTATGTATTCGTTTATTTTCCAATTTTTAGATATAGGTGACTAGGTGCCTTGTAGGTGACTAGTTGCCTTGTAACCATTGAATAGTCATAGTTCACCAATGGTTATGTAATCTGTGACTGGCAAAAACGTAGCAGAGTAAGCAGTTCAGATATATGTGCTTTAATTAAGTGAAATTAATAAGTTAGAGAGAGAGGGAGAAAATCACACGTACACAAATGTTTTGGTCATTTTTTTCACCAAGCCCCTAATAAACTGGGGCCAGTGACCGAAGTTGTGGTCGTCGCTACTAGTCAAATCACTAGTCAATTGACTGGTAGCCTTCCTGTAGGGCTGTGTTTGTTGTCAAAAAAATTACATTTTCCCATTTTTCCAACACTTATTTTATTACACTAAAAAGTAGGAGTTTAAACTCAGATTTCTCAGTGCCGAATTCAATAAAAGATTGAGAAACTTTTTGCAAATTGAAGTTAATCTCATTGAGCTGAACAAGGGCACGTGTTAACGTACCATTACGTCCTATGGAAGGGTACATCAAATAGCTTAGCCAACCTAAGATTCCGAGGAGGTATATAAAACGGTACCATGTAAAGCAAATCTGGGCAATCAATAGAACCATTGATATCATACACAAATAGTGCCGATAGAACTATTCTACGTGCTTCTAGAGTACGTAAGCCCATAAACAGGAATTTAGACTCATACGAAACGGAAGATAAGTAAGGCAGTGAGCGTGAGGCAAATTTATTAAAAATACGTTGAAGTCTTTCAACACGAGAAATCAGATTAGATA
Source organism: Tachina fera (assembly GCA_905220375.1). NCBI lineage: Eukaryota > Metazoa > Arthropoda > Insecta > Diptera > Tachinidae > Tachina > Tachina fera. The sequence continues at coordinate 115,162,302 of LR999964.1, forward strand.
CGTGAGGAAACCAAATAACAGAAGCATATTCTACCTTAGATCTTACAAACGATGTATAGATAAGCTTGATATGGGTCAACAAATTCAGAACAACTTCTTTTCAAAAAACCAAACATTTTATATGCCTTGGGAAGTACATAACCAATATGAGCTGCAAAGGACAACGAGCTATCAAACATCACCCCTAACTCCAACTTAGAGTTTGACATGTGCAAATTAATACCATTAATATTAAAGACAACCACAGTGGCTTGACATGTAAACATTTATTAATGTTTAGACTAAGACTATTAAGTCGGCACCAATCACCTAGATTATTAATCTCAATTTGCAGAATATGCGCATCATTAATTGATTCCAATTTCATAGAGAATTTCAAATCATCGGCATATAAAAGATACCTCGATTTCAAAAACAGCTACCAATGTCAATAATGAACAAATTAAATAGCAATGGACCAAGTATGCTGGCGTGGGGTAAACCCGATGTTTGGAGATAAGGGTTAGATCTAAAACCTTCAATACTCCCAGAGCAAATTCTATATAGGACTTAATCCATACCAGGAAATTAGAACGGAAGCCCATTGATCTAAATTTCGATATAAGCATGGAGTGCGATAACTTATCAAAAGCTTTTGAGAAGTCAGTATAAATTACTTCCACTTGTGAACCATGTCAGAGTCAAATTAGTTACGGTAGACCTCTTAGAATAAAAACCATGCTGATAGGGAGAAATCCATGGCTTGGAAAGGATAAACCATTTTTTGTTAACGACGTAATCTTTGAAATACATGATAACTTAGAAATAGGCCTATAACAACTTACATCGTCTCCTTAACTTCCTTAAAAATAGGAGAAACTGTAGCAACCTTCCACCTATCAATAAATTCACCCTCTTGAAGCGACAAATTGAAAATATATTTAAGAGCAGGTACGAGGGATTTAGATGCTTTCTTTAATAGATGCGTACATAAGCCATCACAGTCAGACTTGAATGAGATTTTTACCTCAAGAATTGCTTCCGATACATCAGTCTCGTACAGGACTAGTAAGCCCAAACTTAGCTTTGAAGACACCACTGAAGTTGGGATATTATTTATGAACGGCTCAAAATTGGATTTAAAAAATGAAGCGAACAAATTAACAGACAGCATCATCTCAAAATTCAGAAATTGATCCATATAAACGAACTACAGATGGTATATATGATGACTGTTTCTTGGACTTAACGAAAGACCAAAATGCCTTAGGGTTACTTTTAATTACCTGCTCCTTAGACAAGATGAACTGTTTGTATAGAAATTTATTTATTATGTTACAACAAATTCTATTTTTGATATTTTTTATAAACTAAAAGCCATGTTGTGTTTTTCATTGTTTTATTTTTTCATTGTTTTTGTAATCCTGATATTACCTGGAAATAAATGGGCATTGGTTTATTCTATAAATTTTAAATCTTATATCTGTGTTTTAAATTCTGTATTTTATTAAAACAATTTTTTAATGATTTTTGGATAAAGTTTTCAAACCAACTGGAAACAGAGGGGAAATATTAAATTAAAACTTTAACCCGATTATACCGGACACTTCACAACCCTTATTCTTGTCAGATGATGAACACATACTATTAATTTGTATATACTAAATTTCAAATTAAACAGTAGCATGTGTTTTAAAATCCGAACTCACATGAAAACATATCAAAACGATGTGGAAGCCATAACATAAACGATTGAGTACTACTGACTATACAATAATTAAAACGCCCATTGCTATTATTGGCGATCATCAAAGTTTGACATACATATAAACTTACCTTTATTCTTTAGAACTGGAGGGTTATCATTGTGTCGTAATAACCAAAAAATCTCATCTCTAGCCAAGCAAAGTCCAATAAATATAAAAATAGCTTTTGGGCCCAATAAACCTGGCTGGTCAGTCATTATCAATGCTAGTTCTTTCAGAGCAGTACGCAAAAACTTTCTACGTTCGCGATGCATTAGAGACGCTTTTTGTACAGCACTCGAGTATGCCTCTTTAACTTCACCGATACGTTTGCTGTATCCCTTGATGCCGTCAAAAAATGTTTGTATATACTGATGTATTTGCAAAACTTCATCACGAAATAAGGCTATAACCCAACTAGACTCCAATGCAGAAACCCAAATTTTATTTACATCCGGATACTGAGTCAATATTTGATGATTCAACAAAAGACCGAATATTATCCAACGATCCATCGATTCTAATGAAAGATATTCACAAGACATTGTATCGGTGCGAACTGCCTTAAGAAGTATGGCAGGATTTCCTACTAAACTAAGTTTTTGCATTTCACGCCATTTGTCGGCCGGAAGATTACGTAGGGGATAGATTATTGTTAAAGAACGCAAGGCATTTGTGAGTAAACGGTGATGTGGTATAAACTCCTCACATAACTTCTTCAATGGAACCTCATAATCTAAAATCATTTGACCGAGACGTGGAAAACCGGGATCGGACTGGCTATTTTGCAATTCATAAGCAGCATTATATAGACCCAATACTGCTTTTCGGTCTTCAACTCTTGACAAAAGTATCATCAATGAGACGTATGTTACTACCAAATCAAGGTAGTTTTTCGTCAATTCAAAATTTAGTGTTATATCTAAATGTATTTGGCAAGCATCCATAGTGGTAAGCAGTTCACAGACATTGTCCTTAAAATCAAGTAAATCAACGAAAGTGTGATAATACAATGATAACGATTTTGTTATTTCCGCTTTTATATTCACGATAGCATTCAAACCTTTTACATCAATATTAGGAAATCTCTTCACTATAAATTTAATTGTAGACTCCAGTGACTTTTCTGAAAGGAAACCTGGCTTCGATTTGGTGTCACCACAGGCCTTTTTAATATTGTAGACTCTTGTCAATATTCCTAAACCACGGTCATTTAAAATGATTAGCTTTTCAGCAATCTTTTGCTGATTTGGATAAATCGGCCTAGCCATTTTCGAGTTTTATTTATATGTAGTATATTTTTTAGGGGTGTATATGTATGTACTACGTATAGTAAAAATTTAATGTACATATGTAGCCAGTCGATAGCCCGCCCCACCTAGAAAATGTGTCTCATTCTTTTTTTAAGTTTTCTTTTTTATCTCAAGATTTGTGTTTTGTCTAAAATCTTTTCTCATAATTTCCGGTATGATTTAATACAAAATTTATTATATTTTCGAAAAACACTTCACAAAATTTTGATATTTGTATCGCAACCACAAACACAAAGTATCACCAAATCGTTTGTGTGCAGGGATGATAAATGAAAAAATAATTTCGTACCATATAAATTTTCAAATTGTACTTTTTGAGCCCAATAGTACTAAGCTGGGTATTTTTTCGTTTTAACTTTTTTATTATATTTTATTATTATTATTATTAAGAATTACAAAAATAACCGAGCTCATAGAGCCATATATGGTTAATAATTCTACTCAAAAAAGAAAACATTAACAAAAAAAGTATCTCTATATGTATATATGTAAATGTAAAGTAACAGTAGATTTTGGAAACAAAATAATATATAACATTAGGTAAATAAGAAGAAAAATAACATTTATTTATAACAGTATATTATTTCAATATAGTAAAATTAATAAATTTTTTTAGAATATATCGCTCAATTACTAAAATAACGTCATAACTCAAAATAAACTTGTTTGCCAGAACACAAATTTAAAGATTTTAATTTTAATTTTGTCTATGTGAAAAAAGGAGAGATATGAGGATTAATTCAAAAATGAAAATTTATTAGAATTCGAGATACTAGCACAAAGTATAATACTAGCCTTCTTTCGCAGGGTTTTCCTTTCGACATAGTGGAAGAGGCAGTAAATACATATCGGTTATTTCAAGTAGAAAGGTCCTAACTCAAATAATGGTTATTTTACAGGAGAAGGTTATAACACAATAGAAGCTTTTACATTCACAATTGTTTTTTTTTGTACAACTGATTGCAAAGGCGTTATTTTTTCACTATTGCAATATTTATTTGTTTATTAATTTATTTATATTACATATTCTATACTATTGCAATATATTTTGTGAAAAACTCAATTTCGTAAAAATAGAAAAAAGCAAGAGATAGATAGACTCAAGGCGAATTGATAACAGATGACCTTAACAGTCCAGATGATTATCAGGTGTTCGAAGCCTAATTGAACTGCTTTGCACCCCGACTGTCAAAATCTCTTTTTTTATCTAATGCTTGTTTACATTTAAAGTGAAAAGTGTATGTGTTTTATAAATATATTTGTATGTATTGGTATATTAGTCAACTGTTTTTGACAGATGGGTTTTTTAAGCCAGACGAATTGCATGTTGTTTTTAGTATTATTGTATTGTTGTAGCGATAAGGTCACCTGAATTCATAATTCACTTTGGACAGACTCTCGCAAATTTTTCAAATAAAAATATATAAAAAAAGAGCAAAAACATAAATAAATAAAAAAAATAAGTCACGGTGGCACCAACGTACTACTAAGGTTTGAATTCTACAAGGAAAAAGTACAACGGTACCAATTTGATCATCCCTGTCTGTGTCTGAAACCAAAAGTCTTGCCACGCAAGTGAAGAAAGCAAACTCTGAAAAAATTTCAAACTTTCGACAAAGTTGCAAAAAAAGGACTAAATTTGTTTTGGTTTGCATATAAAATGTAAAAAAATTTTACCATATTGCAAACCGTTTAAAACGGTAATTAATTAATAAACTTAAAACAAAAAAACTGAATTATGTACATAAAAAGCTTAAGAATCTAATTTTACAACTGTCACTTTTTTCATTACTATACTCTAGAAGAACAGAGCACTTGAAAATAGCACTCTGGAAAAAGTTTGCTGGCCCATAAAATTAAAACTATTCGATGTACCATATAGCGACTAGTACCATTCGATAGGGAATCAAAATACCTTTCAGAATTGGTAATAATCATTTTTCCAACTACTTGCACTCAGAAGTTATAGCCCAGCAAACCTTTGAAAATCACAAAAATATTAAATAATTGTTCTTTCACTTGTAAAACAAAAACTATTTGTTGTAGCAATAATTATTTAACAAGAATTGTTAGAAGACTGAAATAGCTTTAAGAAAAAGTAACTTTCATTTTCTGAAAGACTATCATTCAGAAGTTATACCCAGCAAACTTTTAAATGTCAATCAAATTAAAAAAAAAGTTTTCTGGCAATAAAACAAAATCAGTTCATTCTACCGTAATGCGACTTATACCAATTGATAGACAATTTAAATAGCTTTTAAAAGATGTAACTGTCATTCTCTCAAACACTTTCATTCGGAAGACATACCCCAGCAAACCTTTTAAAGTCACCAAAATAAGAAAATATTTGTTTCACCTATAACCTAAATACCTTTCAAAAACAGTAATTGTTATTTTTCCAAATACTTGCACTCAGAAGTTATACCCCAGCAAACTTTTCAAAGTCCAAAAATTTGTAAAACATTGTTTTGCCTATAAATAAAAAACCATTCAATGTACCACATAGCGACTAGTACCAATCAATAGGGAACTAAAATTCCTTTCAAAAACTGTAATTGTTATTTTTCCAAATACTTGCACTCAGAAGTTATAGCCCAGCAAACTTTTCAAAGTCAAAAATTTAGTAAGCAATTGTTTTGCCTATAAAATTCAAATCATTCATTGTACCGTAATAAATCATATACCAATCGATAAAGGATAAAAGTAGGTTTCCGATTTAGCTCCAGTCATTTTCTGAAATGCTTGAATTCAGAAGTTATTTGTGAATTAACTTTAACAAACTTTGCAATATTTTCATGATAATGCAGTTTTGCACATTAAGTATGTGTGTGGCAACCTTGCGGTATTCTTCCTAGTAAAATATGTAAACAAACTTTGTAAAAAAATTGAGATTTTGTAACATGATAAAAATAGGTAAATTTAAACTCAATTTCAATAAAGTTTATTAATTTTAATGCTACTGTGTGCGCAGAATCAGATTTACTAGCTGTCACTATTTTTATTTTAGTTTGTAAGGGAGAAAAATGCTCTTGAAAATTGCGTTTAGAATAATTTTTTTGTTGAATATAAATAGGAAATAGTGTCTTGTACCCTATTAAGGTATATACCATTAGATAGAGGGTTGCAATACCTTTCAGAAATAGTTTTTTTCATATTCTGAAATACTTTATTTCAGAAGTTATAGCCCAATAAAAAAATTTTTGTAACGAAAATTGACCAAAAAAATGTTTATGCCTATAAAATAATAACTATTTATTTTAAGGTATTAACACATATATGTTTTTATAGATAATAAAAGTTATTGTCAGAATTGATGACTGTCATTGCTTGAATTACTTTATTTCAGAAGTTATATCCTAGCAAAGTCGGTGAAGGCTCTAAAATAAGGACAAACGTTTTCCACTCACAAAAAAGAAACCACTCGTACTATCTTATTGTGACATATGGCAATCGATAGAAAACAAAACTCCTTTTTTAAATTGGTGACTGTCATTTTCTGAATTTGTGGAACTCAGTAGTTATACCACATCAAACTTGCAACTTCGTAAATATTTTCCTATTCGCAAACTTTTTGTAAAATGTCAATAATAGCGTGCAGCTACTGATAGTACATGTATAAGATGTAGATAGCACAGTTTTATGTGGCAGCACAAATACCAACTACCACCACGAATTGGAACTAATATATAATATTAATATTAATAATCTTTATTATTAGCTTTAATTTGCAATTATTAATAAATATTAAACAATTTAAACAATAAAATTACCTTTTTAATTTAGAGTCGATAACAGTGCTGTATTTCACGACCAGGGATGGCTAAATACGATTATATTCAGTCGTTGGCAGCACTGCCGCCATTCAGCATGGCGTCCAGCAGTGACCTGCGCCGAGCAATTTTCTCGGCGGAGGCGGCTGATGAAAAATTGTTCGGCGGCGGCTGAAAATAGGCTGAGTCGGCTTAACAATTTTTACAATTGTTTCAAAGTAAATCTTATTTTGTACCACAAAGCGGGAAAAATTGCTAGAAAATTATCATATATAAAAAAACAATTCTTATTAAACATAAAATCAATATAAAATTGAATTGTTTGTAACCGAATTAATTTTGTATCTTTGGCGCTCTGTTTGTGGTACAAAAACAGAAAAAGGCAATGTTGACAAGCAGTCTTTCCCTAAAATTTATTCGGTTAGTCCCGGTTCAGACTTGCAAATTATGTTGCAGCAATTTTTGAATATGTCGTATAACCTGGATATATGTAAATTGGAAAGAAAATTTGGAAGCAAATTTACACCAAAATATTAAACTGGCCTGTATGTTTTATTTTTTCTCAGATTGATATTATTAATGTTGTTAAATGTTAAATGAATATGTTAGACAATTCTTAACCACCACCAAATAAATTTCAAATCAGCCGCCGCCGCCGAGAAAATTGCTCGGCGCAGGTCACTGCTGGATGCCATGCCGAATGGCGGCAGTGCTGCCAACGACTGAATATAATCGTATTTAGCCATCCCTGGTCGCGAAATACACCACTGTTATCGACTCTAAATTAAAAAGATAATATTATTGTTTAAATTGTTAAATATTTATTAACAATTGCAAATTAAAGCTAATAATAAACATTATTAATATTAATATTATATATTAGTTCCAATTCGTGGTGGTAGTTGGTATTTGTGCTGCCACATAAAACTGTGCTATCTACATCTGATACCTGTACTATCAGTAGCTGCACGCTATTATTGACATTTTATAAAAAGTTTGCGAATAGGAAAATATTTACGAAGTTGCAAGTTTGATGTGGTATAACTACTGAGTTCCACAAATTCAGAAAATGACAGTCACCAATTTAAAAAAGGAGTTTTGTTTTCTATCGATTGCCATATGTCACAATAAGATAGTACGAGTGGTTTCTTTTTTGTGAGTGGAAAACGTTTGTCCTTATTTTAGAGCCTTCACCGACTTTGCTAGGATATAACTTCTGAAATAAAGTAATTCAAGCAATGACAGTCATCAATTCTGACAATAACTTTTATTATCTATAAAAACATATATGTGTTAATACCTTAAAATAAATAGTTATTATTTTATAGGCATAAACATTTTTTTGGTCAATTTTCGTTACAAAAATTTTTTTATTGGGCTATAACTTCTGAAATAAAGTATTTCAGAATATGAAAAAAACTATTTCTGAAAGGTATTGCAACCCTCTATCTAATGGTATATACCTTAATAGGGTACAAGACACTATTTCCTATTTATATTCAACAAAAAAATTATTCTAAACGCAATTTTCAAGAGCATTTTTCTCCCTTACAAACTAAAATAAAAATAGTGACAGCTAGTAAATCTGATTCTGCGCACACAGTAGCATTAAAATTAATAAACTTTATTGAAATTGAGTTTAAATTTACCTATTTTTATCATGTTACAAAATCTCAATTTTTTTACAAAGTTTGTTTACATATTTTACTAGGAAGAATACCGCAAGGTTGCCACACACATACTTAATGTGCAAAACTGCATTATCATGAAAATATTGCAAAGTTTGTTAAAGTTAATTCACAAATAACTTCTGAATTCAAGCATTTCAGAAAATGACTGGAGCTAAATCGGAAACCTACTTTTATCCTTTATCGATTGGTATATGATTTATTACGGTACAATGAATGATTTGAATTTTATAGGCAAAACAATTGCTTACTAAAGTTTTGACTTTGAAAAGTTTGCTGGGCTATAACTTCTGAGTGCAAGTATTTGGAAAAATAACAATTACAGTTTTTGAAAGGAATTTTAGTTCCCTATTGATTGGTACTAGTCGCTATGTGGTACATCGAATAGTTTTAATTTTATGGGCCAGCAAACTTTTTCCAGAGTGCTATTTTCAAGTGCTCTGTTCTTCTAGAGTATGGTAATAAAAAAAGTGACAGTTGTAAAATTAGATTCCTAAGCTTTTTATGTACATAATTCAGTTTTTTTGTTTTAAGTTTATTAATTAATTGCCGTTTTAAACGGTTTGCAATATGGTAAAATTTTTTTACATTTTATATGCAAACCAAAACAAATTTAGTCCTTTTTTTGCAACTCTGTCGAAAGTTTGCAATTTTTTCAGAGTTTGCTTTCTTCACTTGCGTCATCTTCTGACAGATTGGTTTTGTGGCACAGCAAACTACATGTTGTTTTTTGTGTAGTAAAATTGTTGTAAGGAAGAGTTCACCTGATACTGTATGCGACTTGATCTTTAATTAAACTGGATTCACCCATTGTTTCCGAACAAAATTTTTGTTTGGACAAGTCCAGCTTTAGGCAACTTTCAAATTTATCAGAGAGTGGAAAAAGTGTTGCCTATTTGAATTTATTATTGAGTATAGCATGCATCAACTAAATGATTTTCAAGTATTTAACAATATCCCAGATAGGATATAGGATCATTACAACTTCCACTGATTCTTTGCAAACAAATTTAATTAATCAATCAACTTACTTGGAGTCTACACGTTCAATTTTTGTTTCTAAGTTCAATACATTCACAATTTTTTACTACCACACTCATACATTTGAAAATTGAATACCAGGTGGACTTCAATTTTTCTTTCAACGCTTCATTAAATTTTTTTTAATTTAACTGTTGTTTTAAAATAATTTTTGTGCTTGTAAAAAATTTTAAACAGGAGTAATTTTCTTTTCTGAAATAAATTATGTAGGTGAAAATTTTTAATTATTTCCTCGACGACGGCATTTTGAACATAAAATTACAAATCAAATTGCTTGCAGCCTACGTCACAACCATAGACTACTATCATATTCTGTGGTCACAACTTCAATCTTAGCAAATTTTGACAAACCATATGTGTAAAAAAGTTTAAAGCAATTTATTGAACGTGTTAATTAGCATTTAAATTTGTTAGTTGTCGACACTGACACTTTGACTAATAGCAATGGTATTGCCCAAGGCGAATTGATAACAGGTGACCTTAACAGTCCAGATGATTATCAGGTGTTCGAAGCCTAATTGAACTGTTTTGCACCCCGATTGTCAAAATCTCTTTTTTTATCTAATGCTTGTTTACATTTAAAGTGAAAAGTGTATGTGTTTTATAAATATATTTGTATGTATTGGTATATTAGTCAATTGCATGTTGTTTTTAGTATTGTTGTATTGTTGTAGCGATAAGGTCACCTTATATGAATTCGCCTTGGTATTGCCGTAGTCGTTATCGATAACGTTGAACAGTCGTTGAAAGCGTCGAAAGGGCGATATTGAGTTGAAACGAGAGAATGCAATATATGTATGTATATAAAGACATACATATGTACATACTACATAGTTTATTATTTAGTGATTTAAACTAAAGTATAAGCAGTCGACAGTAAACTATTTAATTTAAAAAATGGAAAAGAAATTAAAAATCACCACTGCAAAACAATTTCAAATTCTTATATCAGAGCTGGGAAAAAACCCAATATTGGCAAAGGGGTTCCATCGAGCAACTACTCCTAATAATTTTAAGCAGGATTGGGAGGAAATCGCGATAAAATTGAATGCCGTTGGTCCACCAGAGAGGGATAGTGATGGATGGCAAAAGGTAAATCATAAACGCTTCTTTCTGCATTTGCTCATTAGGTGGTAAACGTAATTGCAGGTTTGGAGAGATTTTAAATGTAAAACGAAGAAGAAGATGTTGAGGATGACTGAAACAAATGGATCTGATGGCGGGGAAAATAAACAGTTAGTACTTCATCCATTAGAAGAAGCTGCTGCTAATATAATAAAACTTCAAGCACGATATAATACAGATGTAGCTTTTGAGGCTCAACCTGCCATTATAGAAATAAAAACCGAAAATATGGATGAGATGAAAACAGAAATACTAGAACACATTCTTTGGGGGGAGGAGGAGGACTTGGCATCGGGGAATCAATCTGCAGCGGAAGAACTTAAAACGGACAATTATTATGTGAAGGATCTAACATTTATGGGGGATGAAGCGGAACTGCCATTAACATCTCTTAGAATGGAAAAATTACAGGACACACGAAAAAGAAAACGTAATCATAAGAATGATGACCGGCAAGAATTATTAGAAAAACACAATGATATGCAGGAAAAAGTGTTTAGTGAAATTTCTAATAATATATTAGATTTAAAGAATATTTTCGAAGAATCGGGTCGTGTACATCAAAGGCTGTTGGAAGTTGAAGAAAAAAAATTAAAAATTATGCAGAAACAAAGCGAGAGGGAAGAACAACTATTTGAAAGTGAAATGAGACTTAAAATCTTGGAAATGAAAATAAAAACCAAAGAATTAGAAGCGCTTGAAACAAAAATTTAAATTTACGTAAGATAGTTTTTAAAAGCTAGTGTAAGGATTTCCACTCGGAGAACTTTATTTCAGATTCCCATAACGAAACCGTATATCTTCGAAGTGCACGGTCTTTAATAGTTCTCTTAACGTTCCTGAATTATAGAGCCTAATAACGTATTTCAACTTCGACGTTTTTGTACTAGATATGGGGCACTAGTAATTAGGAGTATATCGTTAGGGTAAATGTAAACCATCCTAAAACCATCATGTTAAATAAGCTAGTGCACAGGAAATTCGTTTTATGTTCATAAAGTTGTTATTTATTGCCGTAAAGTTTTCAGGCTCTTGTACTTCTACTTACCACAGCGATATTAAAAAACACAATTTTTTATATATAGAGCTATTTTAATTTCCTCTAGCCATATACTACATAAATTTATACACATTCATAAGTATTTATGTTTATACCTAATATGTATATTTCTACGAAGTAGTTTTTAAGAAGTCTTGAAAAATACTGTATGTATGTATGTATGTATGTATGTATGTACTAGCGATGTAAAGAATGTAAATTTTTGATATTCGCGAATACGAATACGAATATTTGAAACGAATGTTATATGAAATATTACAAAATTGTTATAAAAAAGGACTTCACACTCTTGTTGGCGTACTTTTAAGTTAATAAAATGTACCCAAAATTTTAATGATCGTCATTAAATAATATTTGAAAATGATACAAAGCACAAATTTGTATCTAATTAATGTATTTGTACAAACTAACATTTTTAGTCATTTATTTAAATTTCGTTTAAGATTTATACATTTATTTATTTAATTTCTTTGGAAAAATACTCGTATTCGTTTTCGCCTGAAAATGGCCGAATACTCGACAATTCGAATACGAATATTCGTGCAGCAGTAGTATGTACACATATATCTTTTTATTGAAAATATGTTTTCCTTATTCCAAGCTTTTCAGTGAATATTCAAAAATTAATTGCAAAATTGTTTTTCTTTTGCTAACACACTATGAAAGCTCCTTCAAATTGTTGTTTTTGTAGAGATAGCATAGACCAACAACATACCAAATAATTACATAACTTCTCTTTTTTAATATTACAATACAGTTTATTAAAATAATAGTGTATGTAGTAAATATTAATTAAATTAAAATAAATTTTAATATTTGCAAAAGCACATTCTGTTTTGTTAAATATGCATTTAAAAGTTGCAAATTATATTCCAGGTAACAAAACAAAAAGAAATTATTACATACATGTATTAAAACAATATTAACTCTAATGCTGATATTAAGTGCGTTCGAGAACTAAAACATTTTTAATATTTTTTACTGGATTGCGTTCGCGTACACAAAATGCAGTAAATGAGAGGGCGATTTGAGAGAGAAAAATGACAGTTCATTTACTGAGTAAATGCTAGTTTTTACTGTACAAATTTTTGCCAGTAAAATCCAGTAAAACTAAACAATCATCAGGCTTATCATAAATTCCAAATGTGAAAATTTCCTAATAAAATTTTCCTTCACATGGATTTTAATTTCGAATCATCAATTCGAACAAAACTAAAAGCTTACATATTTCCACTTTGTCCAACAGACAAATCTTTGTGAATGATTTTCTTCATAAATTGTCATAATATTTCCTAATCTTAGGAAGATTTCTGACACCAATTGTTCACAAGTTCGGAAATTTCCATGCGAAATAAACAGCCTGCATATGATTTTAAATATAAGCAAACAAAAACATTATAACATTTATTTAAGTTTGATTCTAGAAAAATATTCGGGTATGTTATGTATTCCACGTGAAATTAAAACGTGCGGAATTTCCATAGAATTGTTGGTAATATGTATGTATTAGTGATATAACGAATGTCAATTTTTGATATTCGCGAATACGAATATTTCAAACGATATTCGCTAATACGAATTCGAATATTTGAAACGATATTCGCGAATACGAATATTAAATGGAATATGACATATTAAAACATTTGTTATGAAAAAGGGACTTCACACTCTTTTTGGCTTACTTTAAAGTTAATAAAAAGTACCCAAAATTTTAATGATCGTCATTGAATAATATTTTAAAATGATACAAAGCACAAATTTCTATAAAAAATTAATGTATTTGTACAAACTAAAATGTTTATTTTGTTTTTAAACTTCGTTTAGGATTTATGCATTTATTTATTTAATTTCTTTGGAAAAATATTCGTATTCGCCTGAAAATGTCCGAATATTCGACAGTTCGAATACGAATATTCGTGCATCACTAGTATGTATGTACATTAGAGTGGCCGTTATTTATATTTTTTTTATTTCTTTTATTCTCACCCCTCAAATCGGTTCAGTTTTATGTAAAAAAAATACAAAAACTTTCATAGCGATAATAATTTGAATATTTTTTCTTTTTTTGGGAGGTCAAAATCTGTAAGAAAATGTTAAAAAAATCTTATTGAGTTTTTTGTCGCAGACCTGTGTTATTAATGTGAAAAATTAAACGGATTTTAAATATTTATTTAGTACCTACATTAACTTCTAAATTTATAAGCAAATTAATCATTACTCGTATTAAAAATACATCATCGAAATAGCAAAAGGCGTAAAATTGTGCTTTTTCATCGACCTTACTATTGTTTGACTGCCCAATCACAACATGTTGCTCATAGTTCTTCTACTGAATTTCAAAGTTTCGTAGTTGAACTTAACACAATAAACGAATAACTATACAAAACGAAGAGCTTCAACTCTCGACATGTTCGAAAAGTTTTCGGTTTGAGTGACGGCTGCTTTCATGATACAATTATACTAGGTACATGCAGAACTACAACAAAATTGCAACACCAAAAAACACATGTATTTTATTGGTATAAACAAACCCCAAATTGTCGGAAACAACTGGCTTGTTCATGATACAATTACACTAGGTACATGCAGAACTACAACAAAATTACAACACCAAAAAACACATGTATTTTGTTGGTATAAACAAACCCCAAATTGTCGGAAACAACTGTCTTTTGTTTATAAAAATAACAATTACAGGGTAACTAAAGTACAATTGCAGACGCGGCATTCCTGCATGATTATAGTTATTCAGTGTTGCCAATATGGGTGTAGTTAGACAGTGTGTAATTTCTATTCACATGTGTAGGCGATGTAATTAAATTCTTGTATAATATGTGTGTAATTCTACTTTGGGTTCTATTTTTATTAATTATTGTTTTAATTGTAACCTACACAAAAGATGTGTAGTGTAATTTTCTTCAATGTGTAATTGCAGACACAGCCATGTGTAAATTCATTGGCAACACTGTAATCATTTTATTTACACACATACATTAACATTTTTGCAGCTTGTAAACAAAGTTTGACAACTAGGAGCAACGTATACAGTGACAGGCTGGGCTTGTGCATGTACCTAGTATAATTGTATCATGGGCTTGTTTATAAAAATAACAATTACAGGGTAACTAAAGTACAATTGCAGACGCGGCATTCCTGCATGATTATAGTTATTCAGTGTTGCCAATATGGGTGTAGTTAGACAGTGTGTAATTTCTACTCACATGTGTAGGCGATGTAATTGAATTCTTGTATAATATGTGTGTAATTCTACTTTGGGTTCTATTTTTATTTATTATTGTTTTAATTTTAACCTACACAAAAGATGTGCAGTGTAATTTTCTTCAATGTGTAATTGGAGACACAGCCATGTGTAAATTCATTGGCAACACTGTAATCATTTTGTTTACACACATTAACATTTTTGCAGCTTGTAAACAAAGTTTGACAACTAGGCGCAATGTATACAGTGACAGGCTGGGCTTGTGCATGTACCTAGTATAATTGTATCATGGCTGCTTTAAATAAATACGGAGTTAACGGCACAAATCTCTTTTTTCTACGTTATTGTCGGATGCTACCGGCTTTGAGGCGTCGCCAGTAATTTTTAGCCTAGCCGCCGCCGAAAAATATTTTAGGACGACTTGGAGCTCTGCGTCATGTGAAAGCAACAGTCCTGCCAACATTTTTGGTTTAAGCTAGGAACACAATTGGGACGAATGACGAATTTCGTCCACGTCGACGAATTCGTTGATAAGCATTCGCTGCGTAAATTCGTCGTGTGAAGCACAATAACGACGAATTTACTCTCCGAATTCATCTCTCATATTTGAAAAAGTTGGTTGTTGTGTGTACAAAATCAGAGAGACAGGAGCGAATTTTCTCTCAATTTTGTTTTTTCGTCGGCGTACAAAATAGAAATAAATCTATCTCAGAGTTTGTAACGCACGACGAATTTCGTCGTACGGCGGTGTTGTGTTCATTTTCATATGCACAAATGTGTTTTATTTTTTATGACGTAAGTTCGCACCGAAAAACTCGTTGTTCGTCCCAGTTGTGTCCCTAGCATTAATCAAGATTTATCGAAGAATAGAACAGGGTGACTAATATAAAAATTTAAGTATACGCCTTTTCAACAGGCACACACATAAATGCATACACATGCCTTAATACCCAGGATGTTCAAACAGGCACCAGAGTGCCGAACATCAATCGGCTTCTTATACAAATGAATAAACATATGCGAATACATTTATAACGGGTTTCTCTAAGTGGCCAGTTCTGCTTGATACACATCAAGTGTACATACAGCTGAACGGAGAAAAATTATATGAAGCAACAAGAATAAATTAGTCACGGTTCACACACTTCAACTTTTGTTGACCAAGTCGTCATTCAGCTGTAAGAAAGACGGAGAACG
Source organism: Tachina fera (assembly GCA_905220375.1). Classification (NCBI taxonomy): domain Eukaryota; kingdom Metazoa; phylum Arthropoda; class Insecta; order Diptera; family Tachinidae; genus Tachina; species Tachina fera. The sequence goes on from LR999964.1 coordinate 115,178,440, forward strand.
AAATATCGCTGATTTTTCTGGCAGCTGAATTACGAGTTGATCAACAATAGTTGAAGTGTATGAAGTGGGACTTCGAAAACAGAAACAAAAATGTCCGGTACAGAGGTTCATGTACTTCACACTCTACCTCTTCAACCCCTCACCAACAAACTTCGTCTGTCTGCCTTTCAATTTATCAATTGCAAAAGGGGTCAAACACACCTTTAAATGTGCAAAGTTTACTTTGCAAAGTTTTAATTCAGCTGTATTTTTCACAGCTTAATTAAGACTTTACAAAGTTAACGGGTGTTGCGTTTTTGAACTTATTATTGAATATAGCACCTACAAACTGAATAATTTTAATGTACTTAACAATATCCCAGATATTGTAAGATCATTCAAACAAAATTAATTAAACAATCGACTTAATTGCCACTGACGTATCATCGTTGGTTATTGGTTTGCTGCATTCATAATAATGTATTTAAAATATACAGCGATGCCAACTTGGTGCTTTTAAAACTACAGGAAGGCTACCAGTCCATTGACTAGTAACGACGACCACAACTTCAGTCACTGGCCCCAGTTACTTTATTAGGGGCTTGGTGAAAAAAATGACCAAAACATTGTGTACGTGTGATTTTTTTTCGCTCTCCAACTTATTAATTTCACTTAATTAAAACACATATATCTGAACTGCTTACTCTGCTACGTTTTTGCTAGTCACAGATTACATAACCATTGGTGAACTATGACTATTCAATGGTTACAAGGCAACTAGTCACCTATTACTAGTCAATATTTACTAGAAATTGGTAAAATGTAACTTTTAAATAAAAAACGTAGTTTATAATACTTTTTGTTTAATTTTATTTGCTTTTTTATTACAAAAATAACTAAGATACATAAGTAAATAGAATTTAAAACAAAAAATACATATATACAAAATCACTAAATAACTTAAGCGGTATATAGCCCTCACATCTTTTCATCTCCAACGCACCTTGCTCTCTACAAATATCTAAAATTTAGAAAATAAATATACATATTAAATTAAATTTTGTGAATATCTTTTATGCACTATTTACTTATCTTTTTCAATACTTTTATAAACTTTCACAGACTGCATGAATTGCGCCTTCTTCACAATGCATTTTCCCCTTTCCGAATATCAAAAAATTGGAAAAGAAACGAATACATACATACATATGTATGTATATTTTTAATTAAACTGTATACAATTTATTTAATTCATTATTGTTTTTATCTTACTTTTTCACAAACACCATAATTTTTTTAACGCTTTTATGCATTTTAATTTTGAAAACCGAACGAACTATAAATTATTTTCAGTAAAATTCAATATTTTAAAAATTTTGACACATGTACATTACCCTACAAGAAATGAATGACCGAAACTAACACAAATGAAATTTTTTCACTAACACATTTGCAATAATTTTCAATTGAATTTAAGAGTGCCAGTCAATTGACTGGTCATTTGACTGGTAGAGATGACCGACACATTTATTAATTATAGTTGCTCCTCTCTAACCTGTATGTTAGAGTGAAACATCCAATGTACATATGCCAAAACGCGTTTTATTGTAAAATATACAATTTGTTGGGTCTGTGAAATAAAATTTATACAAGTGCTAAGAAAGTGAAGTAACAACAATAATGTCTAAAAGAAATTTAAAAGTTTCATTTAATTTATACGTTTATATATTTTGTTTTTAAATTTTAGATATTTACAAAAAGTAAGGTGTGTTGGAGCTAAAAAAATTGTTAGGAAGACTACATTGGTGTCACCTGCGTTATTCTGGATTGGTTTGTTTTTTGTTTTTATATATTTATATTACTTATTTATTTATTTTATTATAATAAAAAACAATTAAAATAACATAAAAACTATTATTTTTTATTTAAAACTTACATTTTAAAAGTTCCTACGTAAATATTGACTAGTAATAGGTGACCAGTTGCCTTGTAACCATTGACTAGTCATAGTTTACAAATGCTTATGTAATCTGTGACTGGCAAAAACGTAGCAGAGTAAGCAGTTCAGATATATGTGTTTTAATTAAGTGACTTTAGAGAGAGAGAAAAAATCACACGTACACAAATGTTTTGGCACATTTTTTTCACCAAGCCCCTAATAAACTAACTGGGGACAGTGACCGAAGTTGTGGTCGTCGCTACTAGTCACATGACTAGTCAATTGACTGCAGTCAATTGACTGCAGTCATAGACCATGGAGCCTTCTGGTAGGGTAGATGATCCACTCTAGCATATATGTTAGAGTAAAGCAACTATAATAAATGTTGAATTGAATGAAAAATTGTTGTAAATGTGTTGTTTGTGTTAGTTTCAGTCATTCATTGCTTGTAGGGTAGCTTAGAAAATATTAAACATTATTAAACTTCACTGGTTTCAATCTTCACTTGCTTTTTACGATTTTTTGTGTTTTTTTTTTTAATCTTGATGTGCCTTTAGAGTCAAAAGAGTTGGCAACACTGCCCGACGGTATTTCAATTCAACAACGACAATTTAATCGTTATTTAAATTTGTTAAAGTTGTCGACACTGCAATTTGACTAATAACAATGGTATTGCCGTTGTCGTTATCGATAACGTCGAATAGGCGTTAAAAGGGCGATATTGAGTTGAAACGAGAGATTTTCCAGCAATATATGTACATACTACGTAAACTATTTATGTAATTTAAAAAATGGAAAAGAAATTAAAAATCACCACTGCGAGACAATTTCAAATTCTTATATCAGAGCTGGGAAAAAACCCAATATTGGCAAAGGGTTTCCATCGGGCAACTACTCCTTGTAATTTTAAGCAGGATTGGGAGGAAATCTCGATAAAATTGAATGCCGTTGGTCCACCAGAGAGGGATAGTGATGGCTGGCAAAAGGTATGTAGTATGTATGCAAATCTTTCTGTATTTGCTCAATACGTGCTAAACGCAATTGCAGGTTTGGAGAGATTTTAAATTTAAAACAAAGAAAAAGATGTTGAAGATGGCTGAAATAAATGCATCTGTTGGCGGGGAACATAAACAGTTAGTACTTAATCCATTAGAAGAAGCTGCTGCTAATATAATACAACTTCAAGCACGAAATAATATAGATGTAGTTTTTGATGCTGAACCTGACATTATAGAAATAAAAACCGAAAGTATGGAAGACATGGAAACTGAAATGCTAGAACATACTCTTTGGGGGGAGGAGGAGTTCTTGACATCGGGAAATCAATCTGCAGCGGAAGAAATAAAAACAGAAAATTATTGTGTGGTGGATCAAACGTATATGGGGGATGAAGCGGATCTGCCATCAACCTCTCTTCAAATGGAAAAATTACAGGACAGAAGAAAAAGAAAACGTAATCATAAGAATGATGACCGGCAAGAATTGTTAGAAAAGCACAATGATATGCAGAAAAAAGTTTTCAGTGAAATCTCTAATACCATTTTAGAATTGAAGAATATTTTCGCAGAATCGTATCGTGTACAGCAAATGGTGTTGAAAGTTGAAGAAGAAAAATTAAAAATTATGCAGAAACGTGCTGAGAGGGAACAACAACTATATGAAAGTGAAATGAAGCTCAAGATCTTAGAAATGAAAATAAAAACAAAAGAATTAGAAGCGCTTGAGATAAAAATATAAATTTACCTAGAATAGTTTTTAAAAAGTTAGTGTCTGAGCATTTCCACTCTGAAAACCTTAGTTCTGATTCCCATAACGATAAAATATGCATACATTCTATGTACATAAGCAGAACAGAAATTTTGCAATATTCTTTATTCTATTCCAAAATCGCCGAAATACGACACTCGTAACTAGACCGATTGTGTATTCATTAGTTTTACGTACAAGATTTTAATTTGTATTAGTTCTCTTGACATTTTTGAATTATACGGCCTAGTTGCGAGTGTGTATTTCAATTTCGACGTTTCGTAATAAACGAATGAAAAAATATTAGGCCGGGCTTACATCTGTGTGCCAAATGCCACACAAGCGTAAAAAAGCGTAGCCAACTAATTACTAATGAAAAACTCTGACTCAGCCATGTATTTATTAATTTAAACAGCTTCATACATAATTAATGGACAATTTTATAGAATCCAACATGATTGCTAACTGTTTAAATCAATAAATATATGTCTGCATCAAAGAGTTTTTCGTTAGTAATTAGTTGGTTACGTTTTTTTTGGGCAAACGACACACAAGAAATGCCAGATGTAAACTGAGCCCTACAATGATCTTTTGTTCTAGTTCAAAATAGACGTAGTCGAAATACGCAATTAGGCCCATATAAAATATAAAAGGCAAATTTTGTAAATAGAAACGTTTTTTTTCGTTTTAAAATTTGTATGGAAAAAATATTTTTTGAAACGAATTTGCGTTGTTTTCCATACAAATTTAAAACGTTTAGAAACGAAAAAAATTACAAAATCTGCCTATAAATATTGCTCATTTACTGAACATCATGACACAAAAAATTAATTTTTGAGTTAATACTCATTCCGTGATTCACGTTGTGTAAAAAATTCATACTCAACTCTTGAGAAAAAAATTAAATTTCCTAATTCCACATGTGTGTCTTTATTGAAAATATTTTCTTTTAAATTTCAAGTTTTTCAGTGAATATTCAAAATTTAATTCCAAAATTGTTTTACTTTCGCTGGCACATTATGAAAACTTCATCAATTTTTTGTTTTTCCAGAGATGAAATCGACCTCAACCAACCCCATGCCAAATAATTACATAAATTCTCTTTTTTAAGATTACAATACAGTTTATTAAAATAATAATGTAAGTATGTATGTATATGCATGTATGGCTTATAGGCAGATTTTGTAAAAAATTTCCTTTCTAAACGTTTCAAATTTGTATGAAAAATAACGAAAATTCGTTTCAAAAAATATTTTTTCCATACAAATTTCAAAACGAAAAAAAAACATTTCTATTTACAAAATTTGCCTTTTAGTAAATATTAATTTAATTAAAATAAATTTTAATATTTTTAAAAGGCACATTCTATTTTAATATCTTATATTTATGCTTTTAAAAGTTGTAAATTATATTCCAGCTTAACAAAAATAAACAAATGAATGAATGTCAGCACTGTAATGCTAATATTCATTCACTATATTTATTGCATAAATAAATCGAGCCCAATGGGGCATATATGATTAATATTTTTAAATTAAATTAATTCTTTATAACAAAAAATAACAGTAAATACTTACAATGATATAATATAGTCTTTTTATAAATTTTGTATTCTGAAGGCAAACTGCTAATGATTATTGTATATGATTTCGTTTTATGACCAAAAAAATTAACAATTTTTTCCAATAATAACATTAAACTTATAAACTCGGTTTATATTGAATATTAAAAATATGACACTAGGAGTTGTTTGCGCATTTTTAAAGTGAATATTATCCACTTTAGGAAATGAATGGATACATTTCCTTTTAAAAGGTAAACGAATAAATTGTTGTCAATAATCCACTATGATATTTTTCGAACATTAACCAATGCTATATTATTATCTATACTTAAGCTAAAAATTACTACATACATAGAATGGTTAGTCTTCACTGAACTTCTCTTCTATGTGCATAAGTATGTGTACATACTTATCTGAAATGTACCTACTAGTGACCTGCACAAGACCATTTATAAGACATTTCAAGACATGAGAGATGTTTCAAATGCTTTTACTAAAGCGAAATATTCTAAAACAAACGATAAACAACACTGTTGGCAAGAAATATTTTTTCGTTGTTTGTCTTGCTAACACAGTTGTTTAGCGTTTATTTTAGAATTTTTCGCTGTAGTAAAGCTTTTTAAAAATCTCTCATGTCTTGAAAGGTCTTATAAATGGTCTTGTGCGTGTCACTGGTACCTACATAGTACATACTTTTGTTGTGCAATCTAACTAAAATTGTAATATCATTTCATTTATAACCCCAAAACTTGTTCTTGTTTATAAACAGCGTGATAAGCATTACGGATCAAAACGTATGGAAAGCACGATTCCAACAAATCCATTGTTAGAAATGGTGACTCTTTAACAATTTCATCTAGCAGCAAATAAATGGATTCACGATTACGTGTAGCTTCACGGTCCGATTCTTGCCCCAGTCTCAACAATGACGAACTCGATAAAGCCAAGAATTCTTTCATGCGATCCTCAATATCATTTTGTCCACAAATGGTAAAAAGAGCTCCGAATATATTATTGATGGCTACAGACATGCAGTGAGTATTGTTGGAATGACCGTCGATAGTTGCTCGATAAAAGGAATTTTCATTACGTGCCAGTTTTGGTATGGATACAGCTACAAATACCATTAAAAGGCAAGCCGTCAAATGCTCCCCTTCATCTAATTCTGGTTTTTTCGATTTCAGAGTAGCTGCCAACGTGGGATCCACTTTACACATGAGACCAGCAGCAGCCGCCATTTCTGAAGCAACGCGTATTTGATCACCGCCCGGCAAATGGTCTTGGAAATCTTTTACTGAACTCAACAAAAATGGTATACGCTTTTCTAATACATCAACTAAGGCCTCATGTACTAAATTGCGGAAGCATAAAATCACACCAATTATAGTCATTCTTTGTAGCACTCGGTCGACATCATGCAAACGTTTAAATTGTTCTTTCATTACTTCCGGTTTATCAAAACTAGTGCGCAAAGTTATTAAAACTTCTTTGTTTATACCAACAAGGGTTTTTAACTCTTGAACTTGATTGGAGATATGCCACATAAGAGTTTCATTTAAGGTCTTAATGCCATAGGGACCAACCAATTCTGCTAAGGCTCTCAACTCGTTGAGATCTGAGAATTCTTGTGGATTAAAAGGTACCCAACCTTCGGGCGAAATTGGAACAAATGCTTTTTGGTTGTTGCTAAACACTATGTTGCCGGCTGATACTCGCCGTAGTAAAACTTCGGTGTACCTTAGAGTATGTAAAAAATTTATGTTTATTTTTATTATTTAAAATTAACTTTGCAAACATACCACGTGTTGTATAAAGCAGCAATGGTTTTCTCCCCATGTGAATCCAAGGCGTGGGTTTGCTGCAATAGACAGTTGTTGAAAACGCGAGTCATATCGATATGCACATAATTCTCTACAGTCTGTAACACATTCATGTATGCCCTGACCGAAGCTAACAGCTCTGAAGGCTTTGCAATTTCCATGGTCTCTTGATTGAACATAACCATAACGACCAAATCTCGAGAGAAACGGTGTTCTAAATTCTGACATAAATACTCGCGAGGTGCAAAAGTGAATTCCCACACATTTACAGTTGGACAATAGTTAATTGCAAAACACAATTCAGTTAAAACGATGTGCAGTTTGTCCATAATTGTTAGATCCTCACGTGTTTTACGATAGGACTCTTCTCCAGGTTTTCGTATATCATGCAGCTGCTTTTTTGCCTTGTCCTTTTTCTTACGAGATGATTGCAAGGACAATATTTTGGCGCAATGTTTTGGTAACAAAGCATCTGCCATCGTACACTGTTCATCACAAATGGTAGTTATAATATTCTTTGCTTCCTTTGCCATTTCATCCAAAAATATATTTACAACACTTAAAGATCGTTCACGTATATGGTGCCGCTCTTCAGGGCACATTTCATGCGTGCAGTTTTGAAAATGTGAGCATATAAGAGGAAATGCTATGACGTAACGATTTTGTGCTGGAAATTCGAGACACATTTGGAATTGGTCATCAAAAATTTTACTGTAGAAGCAAAAGATACTCAAATCGGACGTTTCCACAAGAATTTCATCCAAGTTGTCCACAACACGAGTGTGGAACACCATTGAGTCTAACAAGTGAGCCAATTCAACATGCTCCTGTATGCGTAAGACCGCTTTGCTGACACTCATATACGTTTGCAACCGAAACCAATCCAAACGAAACGCTCTAAAATCAAAAAGTTCATTTTCTTCAACTTGCTTTGCAGTCAAACCTGAGGCTGTGTTGTACAATGAAGATAAAATAATACTTTCATCTTCCGAACATATTTGTAAACTTTGCATGCGTATATTTAGATCAGTAGCGTCAAATCCTGAGAGATATTGCACATAATAACGCTGCATCACTTGGCTATATTTGCGTACTAAAGCACGCAACTCTTCCATATGAAATAGCAATTCCGGTAGTTGTCTGTCAACAAGATCATCATTTCCTTTACCTTAAAATATAAAGAGAATACCGGGGTATAATACGATATTTTCATTATTTTAATATTAATACAAAAATGCAAATCGTTTGACTTGTACGCCAACTCTGAAACTTTCCGCTTAGCTACATTTTTTTTCAAATTTTAAAATTTGAGCCAACCAATGCCACATCTAAAATCGATAGACTTTTGAAGTTACATATATATTAGAAAAAAAAAAAAAAGATTTTGTTCGTAACTTTTTGTCAACGATAACTCCCGAATGAATCAATCGATTTTAGTAAAATTAGCAGTAACCAACTATTTTTTGGGTTAATAATATTAGACAACTTCTCGATACGCCCGTTGTCATCTATTGAACGAGTATTTGACACAACAATCAACGATAACCATATCGACAAGCTACTATTTGTAGAATTATTTCATAGCATACTGAGACGGGATTTTTCTCATATGAACATAGTATGTAAAGTAGATTTATAACAAGTTGTTTTATTTACAATCTTACAATAATAAGATATTAAGCTTGATCACCTTACGGCCCTCTTCACAATGTACAATTGAAAGCTAACAGTGATCTTAGCGCAAGTTTTGTATGAAGAACTCTCATTTAAATTTCACGTTAACTCTTAATCATACATTGTGAAAAGGAACGTTAGTTGTTTAAAATTAAAAAAAAAATATTTTTAATCAGAAATAATTCATAGTCAGGCTTAAGTTCAGTAATTTCAATTCTTATTGAATGAAATATTTTTATTAATTAATGTGAGTTTCTAAAGAAGAGAAGAAAAATTTAACTTAGACTTTAAGCTGGGGGAAATACCGATACTTTTCTGTGCAGCCACGCACTTCATCAGCACCCTAGTCTATCTACTTGGGAAGAGATTCTTATTAAATTTACAATGAAACGGAATATGAGAAACGATTGTTGTGTATACAATTGATTTACCTTTGGTAAACACATTTATAAGTATCACTATTAACTTTCTGTTTTTCCATTTTTCGATTTAGGTTAGCACGAAATTATATTACTCTACCTAAGTATGTTTTAACTATTCTTGCTTATCTTTTACGATCATCACATTAATTATTTTTAATTATTCGATGTACCATCGGTACATGCATGTAAGTATTATTGTAGTGGTCTTATGTTACTTTGTTGTTGCATTCTAGTTTTTGTATTTGGCTTTCCAGCATTCTGAATCTGTGATTGCCAAGTGAAAAGTGATTGCCAAGTGAACATATTTTTGTCACGTGCCCATGATGAATTAAGTGAGACATTTGTAGATTTTTTAATTGAACTTTTAGCGATTTTTAATCAGAAATCATTTTCTTATTCAATAAGAATTGAAATTACTGAACTTAAGCCTAACTAAAAATTATTTCTGATTAAAAATCGCTAAAAGTTCAATTAAAAAATCTACAAATGTCTGACAAAAAATATTTTTTCAACATTTTATTTTCAAAATCTACCGAACCGAATCGATTTACCATCGTACGACATCGAAGTGATTCACAAACTTAAGACATCTAAGTACCCCACCTGGATAACTATTTTGTCGTGATTTGGTGGCTTAAGTGCAAGCTGTGGTTACTGCCCTTGCTTCAGGGTCACTGTGATTTTCTGAATTAAGGGTAGAGACTATAAAGGCACGCATACTAATGGTTGTTCGGTTACAAAAAGTGTCTGGTATATAGTAGTGTCCTGCACAAGACCATTCATAAGACATTTCAAGACATGACAGATTTTTCCAATGCTTTACTAAAGCGAAATATTCTAAAACAAACGCTAAACAACACTGTTGGCAAGAAATTTGTTTAAGTTGTTTTTCTTGCCAACACTGTTGTTTAGCGATTGTTTTAGAATATTTCGCTGTAGTAAAGCATTGGAAAAATCTGTCATGTCTTGAAAGGCCTTATAAATGGTCTTGTGCAGGTCACTAGTATATAGTTATTACTACTGTCGTATTGTGCTAGAACACAGAAATACTTTTTAAGGTCACGGTAGTAGGGAGCTGTGCAGATGATACGAATGGTTTATTTAGCTTAGCTTCAGAAATTTTTTTTAAAGGGCAATGACGTTGACTCCACGGACGATACGTTGGGTGAAACTAGGAAATCTCTGGACTTTTTGGATAAGATGGCCAAGAGAGGTCCGAAGCTGTACACGGCAAAGGAGAGATATCTGGTCAAGGAGCACACGCAGGACGTTAAGAAGTTCGAAAGAATTTACGGCCCTGTTAGTGTTCTCTTGGGAAGATCAACTCCTTTGGAGAAGGATGTGTGTCGACGGAGTCCAAGCTATAGTGTATTGACGGACACATCCAGCTCCAAAAATAAGATAGCAACAAAGGAGTCTGACAGTGCCTTGTTTGTCAAGGCGATCATGTCAGGTAAGGAGAAGGCTGTCAAAAAAAATGGCTCTCTTAGGGACCCCCGAAAGGAGTCATCTAAGAGAGCGAGATTTGGCGATGACATCTAGGAATGGGACCTTCGGTCGGCTGTCATAGATAGGAATGATCCGGATGGGAGGATCAATCCTGAACTGTGGTAGCTGGCTGAAGGTAGGCTCATCGATGAAATTGGCCTACCGGGATAGAAAAGGAGGAGGAATGACAATTCCATGCCGCGGACTGGTTGAGGGTTGTCAAGCTTGTTAACTGCGGTACTCACACTCATGACAAACCAATAAAAGCCTTGGGCTCAATGGATTGTAGAGAGAACGCGGGGGGGGGGGTCTTGAGAGATTTAGATTTACTAAGTCGGATGATCCCAAGAAAGCTGCGGGTGGTGCAGATAAACCTGCACCTGTAATACACCTCAATAGGTCGTAAGTACGCGTGGAGCTTATCCAAGAACCTTAGATTAATAAAAATAGATTTTGCGGCTTAAGAGTCACGGGCTACACATTGTATGTCCCTGCCACAGAGGATAATGTAATAACTTGCATTTTCGCAAGGGATGGGCAAGGATTAACCTTATTTAATTCTTTCAGTAAAGGAGACGTTACAGTCGTTATTGCAGGGGTCAGGGGCAAGCGGGAAATTGTGCTTGCATCGGTTTATATGCCCTATGATGCTGTTGATCCATTGGGGCTGCCGTACAGCAGCAGCTGACCGAGTATGCAAGGTTGAGAGGGGTTGATTGGTGTTATAGAGAGAGGACTGAAGCACAAGGATTAGACACTTGCTGCATTCTTAGACATTGAGCGAGCCTTTAACAACATAAAGTGGGTACACACTATCGAACATGAGTGACAATTTTGCTCAAATTTTACATTTATCGAAAGTGTGAATACGAATTTTGTCAGTCAGTCAGATATTTCATTTATTTATTTATTTATTTATTTCAAAAAAACCAACCGAGCTCATAGAGCCATATATAGTTGGTAGAGTAATATAAAAAATTTAAATATAATTATGTACGCAACAACTATTAAAACATTAAACATTATAATAACAAACAATAGTTAGAAAAATTTTTTTTTTTCGAACATGATCGATAGTCTGATCAGAGAACAATATCATTCAAAACTGATGAATTTTTGACTGTCACTCATGTTCGATAATGTGTACCCCACTTAAGTACATATAGAGGCTATTAGGGAGTCGCTGGAGACTCTTAGGGTTCACAACTTTCTAGTGTAGTGGGAAGGGAAAGCCTGAGGAGATTACTGAAAAGAGGTAGTTGGAAATGAGCGGAAGGAAGATAGTTGCATATGCGGATGACGTGGTTGTATATACATATATGTACATTTCCTTTAACATGCGCAATATTTTACTTTTAAATAATAAAAGGTGCGTTTGAGTACTTCGAAAAATGCTTGTGAATAGACCTAACGCAAGGCGGGCTCTCACAAAAATCATATATTATTACTTCTGTGGAGCACTTTAGCAATGCAAAAAAATTCATGGCTTTTTGGAAGCTAAATGTATTGCTTTTAGGTGGCTCATCTCTAACAAAAAAATCCTTATTCATGCGCAACAGCAAGTGATTCTGTAACATTGTCTTCCTTACAAAAACACTTCTGAAAAGCAGTAAAATTTTGCTGGGTACTGGCCAGCCGTGTGGAACAAATATGTGTTTTCGAGAAAATCGATGAAAATTTTTTCCACTTGTTTTATAAAAATACACGATAATTGAGAAATTTTTTAGATATTTTAATTGAACTGTAGTGAATTTTAATCAGAAATAATTCATAGTTAGGCTCAAGTTCAGTAATTTCAATTCTTATTGAATGAAATATTTTTATTAATTAATGTGAGTTTCTAAAGAAGAGAAGAAAAATTAAACTTAGACTTTAAGCTGGGGGAAATACCGATACTTTTCTGTGCAGCCACGCACTTCATCAGCACCCTAGTCTATCTACTTGGGTAGAGATTCTTATTAACATCAGCTATTTAACTTAAATGTACAATGAACGGAATATGAGAAACGATTGTTGTGTATACAATTGATTTACCTTTGGTAAACACATTTATAAGTATCACTATTAATTTTCTGTTTTTTCCAATTTTTCATTTTTCTATTTAGGTTAGCACGTTTCGATGTCGACAAGAAACATTCTATACCTTACTTTAGATAGAAACTTTCTTGTCGACATCGCGGTTCAGGCCGCTAAAGTATTTAAGCTTTTCACCCTCGACGTGAAATATATGATGCACAGAATAAGACAAAAATCTATGTTGCCAGTCAATCATGACAACAATATTGTTCATTTCCTTTGAAGTAAGTCCAATGAGTGCATTTATTAAGACATACATATATAAAAGGGGAAAATATATTCAAGATATCGAAAAACTGAAAGCAAATTTAAGAATAGTACACATTAATCATATATAATCGATCAATAACTAAATTTTTTTAATTGTTCCATGCGGGAAACCACTAATCGTTCGACAATATGTATAAACGAAAATTTAACTGTAATAATCTATTAACTTTATTCACGTTTAAAAACAATCGACTATATTCTTCATTCCTTGTGAAATTACATACATATGTAGTTTGGAAGTGCCATGGTATTGTTTTTATAAATACATACATATTTCCAACAATTCTATGAATATTCCACACGTTTTAATTTCCCATGGAATACATAACACGCCCTAATACCTTTCTGGCATCGAACTTAAATAAATACATATAATATTGTTTATAACTTATTACATTTGTTTTTGTTATTTTGAAAATTTAATAAAAAAAATTTTTGTTTCCCTTTGATTTTGTTTGTTTATATTTAAAAACGCATGGTTTCATTTTACTGTAAAAAATTTGTCCAGTAAAAATTTGCATTTACTCAGTAAATGAACTGTCATTTTTGTCTATCAAATCGCCCTCTCATTTACTGGATTTTGTGTACGCGAACGCAATCCAGTAAAATTTTGCACAAATTGTTGATTTCTAGAACGCTTAAAATTTGCATTTACTCAGTAAATGTACTGTAATTTTTCTCTCGATTCGCCCTCTCATTTAAGGGCCACTCAGACTATAATACAAGTATTAATGCTTTTGACGAAAATGCATCCTTGGTCTTATATTTGTTTATAAATTTTCAAAAAAAAACAATAACAACTCAACATGTCAGAGCTGCATTTTCCACAAAAGTATTAATACTTGTATAATAGTCTGAACGGTACTTTACTGGATTTTGTGTACGCGAACGCAATCCAGTAAACAATAGTACAAATTTCTAAAAACTTTTGAGTTCTCGAACGCACTTTTTATATGCAAACTTTTTTATTGAGAGTAGGTTAGGTTAGGTTAGGTTATCAGGCTACTGGTAAGGAAGGGTGAAATTTAGAGTACAGCTCACTAGAGATGACATTGATCCGGAGGAGATGTGGTTTCAACAGGATGGCGCTACGTGCCATACGGCGAACGCAACCATCGACTTATTGAAATCAAAATTTGGCGATAACTTGATTTCGAGAAATGGACCTGTCAATTGGCCTCCAAGGTCGTGCGATTAGACACCTCTCGATTATTTCCTGTGAAGCTACGTGAAGTCACTGGTTTATGCTGATAAACCAGCAACAATTGACGCCTTGGAGGCCAGCATTGTTCGTGTTATTCGTGACATACGGCCAGCAGTGCTCGAAAAAGTGGCCCATAATTGGACGTCCAGAATGCGCTTCGTCAAGAACAGCCGCGGTGCCCATATGCCCGAAATCATTTTCAAATGTTAATGTCACGTATTGATCTTTCGAATAAAAAAAAAATTTTGATTACAATTAAATTTTTTGTGTTATTTTTTACAATTTCAAGTTATATCGGGCTTAAAAAACACCCTTTATATACCTATATGTATCTATATAATTAATAGGCAAACATGTTTTTTGTAATCCCTTTTACGCTGGTACTACTGCACCGATTTTAAAAAGATTTATATGGTTTTAAAGGTTTTTCGATACAGATGTGCAGAATCTATATTTTATTGAAATCGGTTTAGTATTTTGGAAGCTATAAGCGTTTAAAGTTGCTACTACTACATGCACACATATTACACACGCATTTATTAGCTTACAAGTAAACAAGAAACAAAACATGAGATTGTGTGTGTGTTTGTAGTATTTCTCTTGATCTAAATTTTTTTCTCTTATTTGTTATTGTATGAAAGCCATAATACTTAATAAATTGAATTAGCTTAGTTAAAGGGATTTCGTTTGTGATTTTAATTTCATGTATTATTTAATTATGCATATGGATGTAAGTATGTGGATGGCTGTGTTTTATTTATTTATCAACATGATATCATTATCACTCAACAGTCTGGTTTTCGAGCTAATCATTCATGCGAAACAGCGTTGAATATGGTGCTAGCTGAATGGAAAGATATGATGGCGGAGGAACAAGCTGTGGTAGCTGTATTTTTAGACCTGAAACGAGCGTTTGAAACGGTAGATAGGCATATATTACTGATGAAGATGAATCGGATCGGTGTACGTGGACAAGCATTGAAATGGTTTGAGAACTATTTGACAAACAGAAAACAAAGAACAATGGTTGGAAATGTAACTTCATCAGAACGGAGAATAGACATTGGTCTGCCACAGGGGTCAGTGCTCGCACCATTACTTTTTTTATTTATATTAATGATATACCAAACTGTTTAAAATTTTGTAAAATAGTTTTATTTGCTGATGATGCTCTTTTGTATTTTAATCACTTAAATTTGAATAATGCAATGAATGCTGTTCAGACAGACATGGACCAGTTATAAGTATGGTTATGTGGGAATAAGTTAAAACTGAATTGTGAAAAAACTAAATACATGATACTAAATCGAAGTCCTGAGAGCTTTGATAGTGTGAAACTAAAAATCAAGGGCAATGAAATTGAAAATGTTATGCAGATAAAATATCTGGGTATAATTATTGATAATAAACTTAAGTGGAAGGAACATGTAAATTATATTGAAAATAAAATAGCAAAGAAGATAGGTTTTATGTACCGAACCTGCAAATATATTGATAAGCAGTACAAACTAACTATATATAAGTCAACAATAGAACCTTATTTTACCTATAACCCCACAATAATTTTTATGTTAAATGATACGCAAATTAGAAGATTACAAATACAGCAAAATAAAGTAATGAGATTTATTCTAAACAAAAGGTACGATACATCAATTTCTGAGATGATACGAAGCTTAGATTGGCTTAATATAAAACAGTTAATAGCATATCACACTCTAAAATTTGTACATAAATTAAGATTAGGGCAATTACCAAATTATCTTTATGAGAGAATGCAATATAATTTTGAAATACATAGTTATAATACGAGACAAAAAAATAACATAAGACTGCCTAAAATTAAGACTGATCTTCAAAAGAAAAGTGTATTTTTTGAAGGATTCAAAATGTATAATGAACTGCCAACAGAAATTAAAGATTGTCAGAATGAGTATATATACAAGAAATTAATAAAAACATATTGTAAAACATTATTTGTTATAGAATAATGAGAAATAATTGTAAAATATACATTAAGATTGATATTTTATCTAGGTCATAAAGACCGTAATAATAATAATAATAATAATTAATTTATTTATTTATTACCAATAATCTAGCCAATGCAGGCCATAAACGGTTACAAATTTCTACTATAATAATATTATTTTAAATTAGTAAATGTAAAAATATAACTTATACAATATAAAAACAATAAAATATATGCAATAAAAACAAAGTTTAACAATTCGGAAAATATGTAAGAACAATAGAACCATCCCAATTGGTCAACATGTAAAATTAGTAAGAAAAAGAGAGAAAAAATAAAAAAAAAATATAAAGAGAAGTGAGAAATTGCCAACAATGGCTAACTTGCAAAATAGTTACTTATACGTTATCAATCAATACTACAAATTATTGCTAGAGAGTTCTAGAAATAGTTTTTTCTTATACGGCGAGACATTAAAAATTTTCAAAAAGCAAAACATTGTATGCTCGTGCAACCCTTACACAAAAAGAACGTTCCAATCCTCCACTCAGTCTTGGTATAATCAACTGTTTATTTCTAGTGGATCTACTAAACTCAAATAACTCAATCAAATAGCTGGGTGCTTGCAATCTATATGACTTATAAAAGTGATATAAATTACGGAACTTTATATAATCTGCAAAAGAAACTCCCAAAAATCTTACAATGTAAGGTGACACATGCTCCCATATTCGGAGAGAGTACATGTACCTAATAACTCTATTAAAAATTAACTTTAACTTCCTCTTTTTAGGACATTATGATACATTTTCTTTAAATCTTAATAAAATTTAGTTTCTAGAATACGGACGATTGTGTCGTCTGTTGGTATATCTAGTATTAATAAGAGATAAGCTCTTATTGTACATGATTAATATTAATAACTAGCTTAACCCGGTGTGCTTCGCTACCCCTCCAAATCAAAAATCAGACTTCACAGTGTCGCCCGCCTAAATATTCTGAAGATTCCGTGAAAATTTCATCAAAATCGGCCCAGCCGTTTTGGAGTCTGTACGTTACATACATACATACACACATCCTGTTTTATATATGTGACAGCGCATAGAGAAAGGGACCTAAGGGTAAAAAAATCAATTCTCACTTTTTTTGATGTGGACAACATCGAATGAGACCGACCCCATACCCCAAAAGTGTTCCCTCCCAGAAATATGCGCGTTTTGTGATGTGATGGTACACCAAAGATGCACGTATTATGTATATAGATTTCATATATGTAAATATAATTTTGGGGGTCTACTGTGTAATTCGAAACGAAAGAAAAAGCTTTCGAATTTGTATGTTTATAACATGTAAATTCGATTCGAGTTTTGACTTCGAACGAAGAAGGTCTTGCTTTATATTTAAATTTCCAAATAAAATATTGAAAAAAAATTGTTTTTTTTTCTGATTGAGAATTTTTAATAAGAAAACCTGAAATGAGTCAGCAGTTCACCAAATTGGATGGCGGCTCGCTTTCTTTAAAACTGCCGCCAGATAAAAATCATCCTTTTGTTGCGGGTAATGCTAATTCTCCAACAACTTTAATGTCAATTTTTGAGGATTCTGCATTAGGACCTTTATCCAAGAATTTTAATATTTCCATTAATCCAGGAGCTTCAAAGAGCCTCTCTCAAGATACATCAAATAACCAAGAAGTCCCGCTTTCAAGATCTTTTTCATTATCTTCTATGGAAGAGGATACTTTGGAAAATGAGCTAAAGGAATTTGTTGAGGTAAAAGGTAAAAAAAGAAGATGCAATGATCCAATTCAATTGGATCTCACAGAATTTGAAACTCCAACTGTTAATAATAACAACCGTTTTCAAATATTGGGTGAAATTGAAATGGACAAAACTAATAATGAAATCAAAACCGACCACAAGGAAAAGAAATCAGCAAAACCCAGGGCCGAAAGTTATTGCCCTCCTATTTTTATTTATAACCTGAATATCAAAAGTCTTGTGGATCAATTAAAAGAAAAAAATGTTGATTTTAAAATCATTAACAAATCAAGATTCAAAAGTAAGCTTTATGTGCGCGACCCTCGTATTCACCAGGAAATGATGGCGTTGCTCAAGGAAAAAAGTATTGAATCTTACACATTCACTCCAAAAGCACTCAAAAAGACAAATATTGTTCTTCGTGGCCTTTATTATAAAACAGATGTTGGTGACATTAAGAAAGAACTTGATTTAATTCTGCCAGATACTGTAGATGCTGTTACAAAATTTCATACGAAGTTTTCAAGAAAATTTAATGTTGACACAAGCTTATTCTTAATTACGCTGCTTCCCGGTAAAAACGCAAATGATTTTACTCATATTAGGTATTTGGTAAAACAATTCGTTTCCTGGGAATCTCCTAAGGCAAATTCTAGAGAGGTTCAGTGCTGGCGTTGCCAGCAATGGGGACATTATTCCAGTAACTGCAACATGCCTCAAGCATGTGTTAAATGTTCTGAAAAACATGGTCAGGGTGAGTGCAAATTAGTAGTAACAGATAATTCCAAGCCCTTTTGTGTCAATTGTAAAAATTCGGGACATCCAGCAAATTGGCGAGGTTGTCCATACTTTTTACAATACAGTGAGCGCAAAAAGGAATTGGCCAATACCATTAAAGAAAGAAATTTCTTAGCAACACAAAATGTTAAAAATGCTAATATTGAATCTAGTTTTATTACATCTAATAAAACATTTGCTAATTGTTTTACTATGTCTCAAAATATTGTTAAACCATCAAAGAAACCACCGTTGATTCAAGAATTTTTGAATATTGCTAAAGATTTGTGTAAAGAGGAAACAATGTCATTAGAAGATAAAATACGAAGTTTTATTGGCAACTATAAAAATTGCTCTAGGTCACAAGCAAAATCTGATTGTTTGAAACTCCTTAAGGAGATTGAATCCATTTATGGTAAATAGAACCATGGATATATTAAATTTTAACGTTCATTCCCTAGTTAGTTCCAGTAGAAGAATAGATTTAGTTAATACTTTGAAATGCAATAAGATTGATGTTGCCTTTATACAGGAGACACATCTTAGTCCAACTCATAGAATTCTTTTAGAAAATTACTCTTTTGTAAGAGATGATAGTTCCGTAGGCGTTGCCATCGCCTTAAGAGAAAACTACTCTTTTCGTCGTATTACAATTGATTCAATTTCATTTCCAAATCTATTTATTGAAGTTTTTTTATTAATTGACGGTTTGCCTAAAAAATTTTGTTTGGGTCGTTATACTTTCCATGTAATTTTAATTATAACTTAATTTATAATGGTTTATCTGCTATCAAGGCAATTTCATCCAACTATGATGGTGTAATTTTGGGGGGTGATTTTAATGCAAAACATATTTCTTGGGGTGACGTATTAAATAATTGTAATGGTATTGCGCTATTCAACTGGTTGATAGATTTTTGTTCAGATTTTATTAGATTTTCGGATTCCATGCCCTCTTTCCCTAATGGGAATTCATTTTTGGATCATTTTTTGATAAGCACAAATTTAGTGGATACGTTTAATCCAAATTTTTCAATTAAATCTCTTCCAACATTTTCGGATCATTTCCCTTTGCATTTTCAATTGAAATTTTTGAATTTTGAATTTATTTTAAAACAACCTCATTTATTCACATCATGTAAGATGACTAATTGGGATTCTTTCAGAAATGAAGTTGCATTTAAGGTAAATTTAAATTTTCCTCCATCGAATATTAACTTATCAAATATAGAAATTGACAATTTTATTGAAGAATTTTCTTCTACAGTAACTGAAGCAATAGATAATCACTGTGAAAAAATCATAATCAAAAATAAACATATTTGCATATCAGATAAAATTAAAAATTTATATAAATTAAAGTTTGCTTGGCAAAAGGAATTAAGACGGCTTTTTAGAAGAACTTTAGATAGAAGAAATCCAAGTTATATTTTGTTATCAAAGCAGATTCATCTGATTAAAATTATTATTAAAGAACAGGTTCAAATTGAACAAGCCGAAATTTTCAAAAATCGTGTTGCAGGTATCAAACCCGGTCCTACAGCATATAAAAAAATTTACAGTATTTTAGGAGTTTCAAGAAGGTCTGCATTTCCTAAACTAATGGTAAACGGAACTGAAATAACTGATAATAATCAGAAATTATTACATATTCAAAACCATTTTTCGTCTATTTATTCTGGTTCAGTGCCTAATAGGGATGTTTCAGATGTTGAAAATACAATAAGACAACATTTGTCTCAGATACCAAACTGTTTGTTTTACTTTGATAATAATTTTCCATCAACGAATATTCAAAATCATTGTTCTTTAACTAATACTGATCAACTATTGTCAATTTCTAAATCTTTAAATAACAAAAAGTCTTTTGGCTTGGACGATATTTCGAACTTCATCATCAGAAAACTACCCCCAAGACTTTTGATTATTTAGGAATTATATTTAATAATTGCATTAACAATGGATACTTTCCAAATTCTTGGAAGATAGCAAAAATTTGCCCAATCCAGAAAAAACCCAACAATTTTGAATTAGACAATATTAGACCGATCTCTCTTTTATCCAATTTAGGAAAACTGTTTGAAAAAGTGATTCGAATTCTATCCATCTGAATTCGAAATTTATCCATCTGAATTCGAATTTTATCCATCTTAATTTAAATTTAACAACTTCATATATTCCAAATTTTCAGTTTGGCTTTAAAAAATTTCACTCGACCAGTCATGCATTACTAAAATTTCAAAATGATGTAGTTAATAATTTAAGAGAGAAACGCTGTACTATAGCAGTCTCTCTTGATATTGAAAAAGCTTTCGACAATGCCTACCACGATGGCATAATTTTTAAAATGATAAATATTGGTTTTGGACCTCATATTATTAAGCTTATTCAAAGTTTTTTTTAAAAATAGAAAGTTTTGCGTACAATTACAGAACGAATATTCTACAATTGGTAACGTTGAATGCGGAGTGCCGCAAGGTTCTATTTTGGCTCCACATTTGTATAACATTTTTATTCATGATTTTCCACATCAATTTGATTGTTGTACTGGTATTCTTTACGCAGATGATTCGTTACTTTATGCTCATGGCACTTCTCCAAATAATACACTGAGATCTATTTCGTCATATTTAAATTCTGTTAACAATTTTTATAAATTATGGGGCATAAAAATAAATGCATCCAAAAGTGAGGCCATTTGCTTAAGGAATGCTTCTGGAAAATGCAAATATTTTGTTGTACCAGAGAGCAAGCAGCTTAGTTTATCCCTTGATGGACAAGAAATCCCTTTTGTGGACAATCTCAAATATTTAGGAGTTCATTTTAACAAGCTTTTTAAGTTTAACCGTCACGCTAGAATTTTTCTCAACAAAGCCCGCAGGATTAAAATTTCTTTTGGAAGATTATTCAATAGCAAATATTTACCAGAAAAGACAAAATTGTTAATTTATAAATTAAGCATAAGGCCGGTTCTTATGTATGCATTTTCGATATGGTTCTCAGTTTCACCAATGGTAATGAAGGAATTTGAAATTTTCGAACGTAAAATTCTCAGGGTTTGTGTTAACAAACACTTCGAACGAATTCATAAGAAATTTTCTAATAAATATATATATGATCTAACAAAAATTAAACCTTTAGCCTCATATGCCTTTGATTTAATGAAAAGCTTTATTGACTCTTTACCTAATGTCGATAATGTTTTAATTCAAAATGTACTGAATGATCAAGTTGGTTTCAATTGGCTCAATACCAACTACTACTTACCCTTAGGTTTTTTGGAACATGAAACTATATGCGTAAATAATTTATTACCTAAATTTTATGTCTCAAAAATTCAAGGTGCCCACAGAGGCTAATTTTTTTTTTATTTTTATTGTTTTTAGCTTTAAGTTTAATTTTTAAGTACATACTTTTTTATTACTGTTAAAAATGTTGTGCCGGGAGCAAGCACCAGTATCTTTAATGTTTGAAATTTTTCACAAAAACAGACAAGTTTGTTACTGTAAAACGATAATATTTATTAATACAAAACATTATAGTTTTAAGTTTTCTTGTAATTCGACCTTTACTTCTTTTTATGTATATCTGTTTTAAAGTCTCAAATAAACTAACATGTAAATTCGAAAACATTTTCTTTCGAATCGAATTACAGAGTAGACCCCTTGATATAGTATATAATTTTTGGTATTTTGTTGGTTATTTTCTTCATTGGGTAGTATGAATAAAAAAAGTATTAGCTTTTTACTTAAAATTTTTTTAAAACCACAAATATGTTTTTTTGACATATTTTTGAGTAAAAATCAAATCTTTGTTTTTATTCATCCTACCTATTATTTTCTAAAATATTAATTTTAGCAAAAATATTTCTTTGAGACTAATGTTTTTGACTAAAAGGGCTAAAATATTGCATATTATTGGGGGGAGGGGAGAGAATATAAGAAATCCCAAAAAAATATATAACGGCCACTCTAATGTAGGAATTTTAAAATCTTACCTTTATTTTTTAGTAAAGGTGGATTATCATTGTGTCTTAAAAACCACAATATTTCGTCTCTAGCCAAACAAAGTCCAATAATTATAAAAATAGCTTTAGGGCCCAATAAACCTGGCTGATCAGTCATTATCAGAGCTAGTTCTTTCAAAGCAGAACGCAAAAACTTTCTACGTTCGCGATGCATTAGAGATGCCTTTTGTACAGCACACGAGTAGGCCTCCTTAATTTCACCGATACGTTTGCCGTATCCCTTAATACCGTCAAAAAACGTTTGTATATACTGATGTATTTGCAAAACTTCATCACGAAATAGTGCTATAACCCAACTTGATTCTAGAGCGGAAATCCAAATTTTGTTTACATCTGGATACTGCGCCAAAATTGGATGATTCAACAAAAGCCCAAAAATAATCCAACGATCCATAGTTTCCAAAGACAAATACTCACAAGACATGGTATCAGTGCGCACAGCTTTAAGAAGTATAGCAGGATTGCCAATTAAACTAAGTTTTTGCATTTCACGCCATTTATCAGCCGGAAGATTACGCAATGGATAAATAGTTGTTAAAGAACGTAAAGCATTTGTAAGTAAACGTTGATGTGGCACAAATTCCTCTGACAATTTCTTCAAAGGAATCTCGTAATCCAAGATCATTTGTCCAAGACGTGGAAAACCAGGATCCGACTGATTGTTTTGTATTTCGTAAGCTGCATTATAAAGACCCAATACTGCTTTACGATCCTCAACTCTTGACAAAAGTATCATTATTGAGACATACGTTACTACCAAATCAAGATAATTCTTCGTTAATTCAAAATTTAGAGTTATATCTAAATGTATTTGGCAAGCATCCATTGTAGTAAGCAGCTCGCATACATTATCCTTAAAATCAAGCAAATCCACAAAAGTATTATAATATAGAGATAAGGATTTTGTTATTTCTGCTTTAATATTCACAATGGAGTTTAATCCTTTTATATCAATATTGGGAAATCGTTTTACTATAAATTTAATAGACGATTCTAGAGATTTTTCTGACAAAAAACCCGGCTTAGATTTGGTGTCTCCGCAGGCTTTTTTGATATTATACACCCTGGTCAATATGCCTAGCCCACGGTCATTGAGAATTATCAATTTTTCAGCGACTTTTTGCTGATTAGGATCAATTGGTCTAGCCATAATGTGCACAAAATGTTTTTTAATATATCATACATAGGCACTGCGTTATTACTGTTTTCAGGAATCTTGACCCCACCTAGGAAATGGTTTTGTGTTTTCTTTTGTTTTTGCAAAGAACTACTCTATGTTTTTCCGAATTATAAATTGATGACAAATTTCTGACCAAAGCGAATACACATAAGGTGATCTTAATTCGCCAGCTGACTTAATTTCCCTTCTGTCAAATGAATCAAAACCAAGGCACATTTAATACACGTACATGCATTAGGCAAAACTTTCTGGCAACTCTGTGCTTCTCACATAGCTTTACATAGTAATTGTCAAAAAATTGTATGCATCAAACAAGGCATAAAAGTAATTGTCAAATGAATTCTTCGTTATAAACTTGTAAACAAAAAATCAGCGGATGAGCAATATGCCTTATACGTGTACCTGTTTGATATGCCTTGATCAAAACGTTAAGAAATATTCTGACAGCAGGAAATTTTACACTACAAATATACAAGGCGAATACGCAGAGTTGCAAATTAAGACCACCCTATGTGAAATCGCCTTGTTTCTGACATACTTATGTACAGAGCTCCAAGCCGTTCTAAAATTTTCGGCGGCGGTGGCTAGGCTAAAAATGACCGGCGGCGGCTCAAAGTCGGCTGCAGCCGACAATTTCGTAGAAAAACATAATTTTTTCAATTATGATTGTAGGATACATACTAATGTCCTGCACAAGACCATTTATAAGACCTTTCAAGACATGGGAGATTTTTCAAATGCTTTACTACAGCGAAATATTCTAAACCAAACGCTAAACAACACTGTTGGCAAGTCAAACAACTGAAACAAATGTCTTCCCAACAGTGCAAAAAAACAAAACAATTTCAACATTTAACAAGACGATAATTTTAAATTTAATGACATTTACATTTAAAGAAAAATCTATAACTTTATAATATAGATTAAATTAACTGCACATCTTTCTAAATGTATCACCATTTGCGTAATTAGATCTGAAATATATAATTGATAGCAATTCAAAGTGTCGAGATGGACGATTAGGAACATTTAATTAATTAAATTTAAATATTTGATTAGAGCAATACGGCTAGAATATGACGGAAGATCTAATGGGTTCCACTTGTAATGTGCACCCTGTGGGTTTTTTTTGTGACTCTGTGTAAACACATCAGCAGGCCGATAACACAGTACGCACAGCTGATAGCTGTATTTTCGCGCCAGCTGTGAGTAGGTACAATAAAATAGACAATAACAAAAATAAATATACATATGTATATAGGCATATGTATGTACATAAAAGTAAATAAAAAAATTTTAAATAAAGTTTACGGAAAGTTTGAAGGGAAGGAAGAGCGAGCACCGTATGAAAAAAAGAAACGGCTCCTCTTCCAGTAATGCGGCTTGGCTGGCAGTACTAGATAGCTAAAAGAAAATAATAAGATTTATTCTGTGGATAATTACCGAGGTGGTCAGAAGGAAAAAACCCAATCAGTTTTGTTTGATATAAATTCAGTTTTATTATAAGACACTTTGTTTAAAAAAAAAAACATTTTGATAAGAAAAGCAAATAAATTTCAAATAAACTATAAACAAAAAAATAAAATATATATATATAAATAACAAAAGTGTGTTGTTATATGAAAAAAAATAAAAGAACAAAAGCTAGTGAAGCAAAACATTTAAGTCAAGCAATTTAAAACTAAAAAAAATAACATTTTTGAAGTGCTTCAACAAAAATATAAAAAGGAAACAAAAAGTTAAAGCTAAAAAAATAAAGCCGCCAGTGAAACAGCAAGAGGAAACAGGAAGCAGAGTTAATACCAGGGGCCGCAAATTTCAACGAAGTAGTCACCTCCAGCGTATGGTAACACAAGTCAAAGTTGAAAGACGAAGCAGAGCCAGAACTAAAGCCTACAAATATGGAAGAGGTAGTCGTCTACAGCGCAACTACAAGGCGTATAGAAAACGAAGAAAGAAACAGGCAGTGATGATGTGCCTATTCGGGACGAATAGGCTTAAGTGGGCGGCAGTGTTACGTAAAAAGATTCCTACAGGGTTAATGCAAAGAACTATCTAGAAGTATTTAACTAAAGCAACAAACGTACACACATATTCGCGTGCAAACACTGTAGCAAAGAACTAAATAAGCATGCGTAACACGTACACAAGCAGAAGCAACAACAAAAAGCGTCTGCTTATTAAGAAGCTTCGCATATTTACACACATACATACATGGCAATCCAAACGAATGGCAAAAGGTAAACAACCACCACGCATTGCTTAGTTAATGATGTACACACGTATGCATATACACATGTATGTACATAGTTACCACATGAACTTAATTGGGCACTTAGTAAACAACATTTAAGATGATAATGATCGTCTGGACTATGCTTGAAACTTCTAGTGGTATTGGTGCACAGTATAAAAAGCGTAACGCAACCAATGGCAAGTCAGTCGTGAATAAGTCAGTTGTGAAGTTCAGTTGTGTTGTGAACGAACAAGTCAGTCAGTGCTAATTGGAAATTAGTAGAGTGAACATCGTTAAAAGTAAAAGACCTCGTGCGGTGGATAATAACGTTAAGAAGTAAATAAGAATAGACAAGTTGTAATTGGTTTAGTCAATAATAAAAGGAAGTTCAGCTGCAAATAAGAAAATCGTGTTGTTATTTATTTTTATTTTTGAGCAATCAAAAGAACTCACACGTTTAATAAAATTTAAACGTAACAATATATTAACTTTTATTTAATTATTTTTTATAAATTACATTGGTAGGGATTTCTTACGCTAAGCAAGCAGTCCTTTAGCAGCTTTAAGGCTAAAGTGCGCGTAAAATACTGTAGGGTTGAGCTCAAGCCATAGTAACCGATTTCGGGTTAAAAAGGTTATCCCTAAACATTTTGTTTATAAAATATATATAAAAAATAAGTGAAATATATATAGTCCGTGCATTTTTTTTGGTATACTTAACTGAGAACAGTTAACTCGAACCCCGGACACAACCACGAACAGACGGCCATACTAGCCAGTTGAGAAAAAAAAAATTTTTGAAAAGCGTTATGTGAAGGATTTATTTTAAAGATTTATTTCAATAGTAAAATTGTTATATACATACATTTGTGACAAAAATTGTTAAATTTAATTTAACTTTAATTTTTTTAATTTTTTCTTTTTGAATTAAAACAAAACAAAAATACTTTTAAATTTTTAATAATATCTTAATATAATGTTTATTATTATCATACTTATCCAATAAATTATCATGTATTCCAATTTATTAATTTGCTAGAAAACTTCTGTTTTTTTTTAGATATGAAGGTCTAAGTTTTTTTTGCGGTAAGTAAAAGGGGAAGGTAAAGCAAAAAGAGGTTTCGTATTTGGGGCATCTAACATTGTTTTAGCTACGATGCCATGGTGAGCTTTCACAAGTTCGAGAGTGGTGGGTAAATATCCTGGCAGACCATCGGCCAGAGGGTTTTACAATGTGTGTGCGCAGGGAGTAAGGTAGACTTGTTTCGGGTGCTTTTTTTTATTATTAACTTTTCTCGTATGATACCATAGAGCAGCTGGCATGATATTTCTTTTTGTAGCTGTAAGTACTAGAGAGGTTGGCAAGATCCCTCCCCAACGGCGAGCTTCAGCCGGAGCAACCCGCCAGCATGCCAGCACAGCCAATAATCTGGTAACTTCTTTTTGATTTAAAAATCAAAAGCAGCTATTACACACTGTAGACCACGAAGGCAGAATAACAAATGCTGCGTTATACTGCGGCTAGGGCTCGACATCTTGTGTTTCCGAACGGAATTGAACTCTGCGACATGGTCGATAGATTGCAGTTTTATATCGGAAGTAAAAAATTATATAATATCCAGCCTTTTTTCGATTTTATCGTGAGCGAAATGAAAAGCAAATCGGATTAAAAAATTTGGAAAAATGCTTGCGAGGTTTATGCTACTTAATTTTTTCTATACAACGCTTTTCTAAAGGTGTGTTCTACAAGATTTTGTTAAAGTTCGGACTAATGGCCTGTCATACACGAGAACAATTGTGCTGGCATAACATGCCAGATTGTAGGTGAGGGAGGCAAAGAGAATGGTTTTGTGGTTGGCATAACTTTTCAACCAAGCACAACCCCGCATCAGCAGCACAAAACCAATACACACACAACTCAAAAAAAAAGCAAATATCAAATGCATACAAGAATCACTAACACATCACCGAAAAAAAATCATTTTCTTTCTGTAAAATATCAGCGAGTTTTGAATATTAGTGCCTTGTTTGATGCATACAATTTTTTGACAATTACCATGTAAGGCTATGTGAGAAGCAGAGAGTTGCCAGAGAGTTTTGCCTAATGCATGTAACTGTATTAAATGTGCCTTGAAACTTCACGTACGATTAATCGATTTCAAAAATCAAAATTAAGAAAGTTGATCGAAAAATCGAAAATTGATTTTTGAAGATATTTACCAATCCCTAGTAAAAACTATCGATAGTCTTGTAGCTCTAATGTATGTATATATAGGAGCTTAATTGAATATCGTAACGAAAGCACAGAATACAACCACAGAATATGAATAGTAGTCTATGATACCATAGACTACTAAATATTCTGTGTATGATACAACGAAAGCACAAATCATAGCTGGAGATGTAAGTACATATTTATTTAGGAAAATTATCAATTTGTATGGCAATTAATATATGTGTGAATGTGTATTTGATAAACAAAATATGCAGGGCACCACAAAAATCAGCAGAGCAGTGCAACGTTTTTCTGGATTTCATGGAGGCTCATCCTGACATAGCCAAAGGATTTGCTAAAGGAGATAAATTAAAGTATGATCAGTTATGGAGTGAATTAACGTCTCGTTTGAACGCTTGTGGGCCACCGAATAGAGACTGCTCTGCTTGGAAAAAGGTATGTGCATATACATATGTATGTATGTACATACTTGTAGTCTGTAATTAAATTTTCTTATTTTCCCCATTTTGCAAACAACGTATAAGACCTGGAGTGACTGGAGACGAAGTATTAAAACAAGATTGGCAGAGAACAAGTTTCATCTCAAAAATACTGATAGAGGTAAACACCAGCAACATTATTTATCTGAAGCAGAAGAACGTTTGGCTGTTGTATGTAATATTTATCATGCTGTCAGAGGTATAGAAAGTACGAAATCGTTTGGGTGCCAAAAAAGAAAACATGATGAAACACTTAACATTGAAGATTTCTATGAAATCATAGAATTTTCGTCCACTTCATCAACTCCAGAGTCACCAATTAACTCACACGCACCAAAAGTGCCAGTTTTGTCAACATCAAAATCGCCCGTTTTGCCGTCTATAAAAAAAATAGAACATTTTGCGGAGAATTTAAAGGTATTGCGGAAGAAAACCAGAACTTTGAATATATGGCAGAAAAACTTGACAAAATCAATAAAACGTTACACGAAAACGCAAAGTATTTAAAAGATGTCAGCAAAAATATAGATGAAATAAGGTCACTTAAAGTAAAGGAATTGGAAGAAACTAAACGTCACAATTTGGAAATAGAAAAATTAAAGAAAACTAAAATTGAAATAAAGATGGAATTTTTAAAGATGGAGCGAATGAAGCTCGGCATGAATGATAAAGAGAAATGATTAACTGAGCTAGTCTAAAAGTAATTTTTAATTAATTATCCAATGAATTTATTTTTTTATTTCTTTTTTTTGCCTAATTCAAGGCGAATACATACCTATAATTGTTGGCTCATATGTAAAAAGTTGTTTATGTACAGAGACCTGCGAAGAGCGATTTAGTTTGTCGGCGGCGGCTCTTGAGAACATTTTCGGAAGCTCAAATTCGGGCTTACCCAGCTGGGAACAAATACCATGAACATCAAATATTTATTTATTTATTAAACATATTAATGCTAAGTAAATTTACATAATATGGTGTTGCACAAATATGGGCGGAGTAACGTAGACCATATGCCCAAGATGGTATTAACAGTATTTTATAAGGTTTTGTGACTGACTGTACACGACCTATGCCTTCACATAGGAAGTAGGCAACGTGGTTGTTAAAGAAATTCCACAAAAAACCGCAAGATTATACGGTTATCCGTGGCAGATCAGTCAACCAGTGCGAGCGAGACGAAAAACTCTCGAAGGCCAAACAACACACACAAATATGAAAGAATTCGGTGAGTAAATTCGTCGTTATTGTGCTTCATACTCATAGTTTAGAATTATTTATCGAAATCGCTTACGATAAAATTGTACAGCCTTTATCTTAAAATTATAAAAAATTTTGGGATTTATATAATTCTTAACTATAGATAGATAGGCCCATTAAATTTTAATTTCAATCAAAAAGTCAATTTGCGATAACATGTCGCTTATATCGCTCGATATCGTGTAAGTTAAATTCTACAAGGCAAACTCGTAGGTAAGAACCTTGGATAATTTACCTGTTTGTAGAAATAACGGGCATAACTTAAACGGTTTCATACACAATTTTAGAGAATCCAACATGATTGGAAACTGTTTAAATCAATAAATATATGTCTGAATCAAACAGCTTTTTCATTATTAAAACAAGATTGGCAGAGAACAAGTTTCATTTCAAAAATACTGATAGAGGTAAACACCAGCAACATTATTTATCTGAAGCAGAAGAACGTTTTTCTGTTGTATGTAATATTTATCATGCTGTCAGAGGTATAGAAAGTACGAAATCGTTTGGGTGCCAAAAAAGAAAACATGATGAAACACTCAACATTGAAGATTTCTATGAAATCATTGAATTTTCGTCCACTTCATCAACTCCAGAGTCACCAATTAACTCATACGCACCAAAAGTGCCAGTTTTGTCAACATCAAAATCGCCCGTTTTGCCGTCTATAAAAAAACTAGAACATTTACGCTATTATGGGCACATGGCACACATACATACATATGTATGTAAACCCAGCCTTTGTTTGCTACGCTTTCACGCTCAAGCCGCTAAACCGATTAGGAAAATTCTTTCACCAATGGAAATCCAGCATCAAATATGGGATATATTTTTATCCTATTCGGAACCTTTTTTTGTACTTGGTACCGGTTTTAAACCCGGTTTATATGTATTTTTAAGCAAATTAACGCGAGCATAGCCGCGTGTAAAAGATAGCTTATAATAAAAACTAAACTTAAATTCACTTTAGTCATAAAAATAATTAAAAAGTTTATATAAAAAGTAGTATCAAAAGAGTATATAACGTAAAACACATTAATTCATTTGTACTCGTTAGTTATATTACTAAATAAAGAATTTCATATCGACGGTCCCATTCCAAAACATGCTAAGTCGACATAACAAATTATGCTGGGAGTTGCATTTCTGAATTCATCGTTTATTAACTTAGGTTCTGTAAAATTTTGATAGTAATCGCACTATTCTATCGAAAAATAATGAGCATAAATGTATTTAGCATAATTTGTCAAGTTTAAAAAATCTCCCCTTTTAAATGTTAGTTTGGAATTAAGTAGTCAAAAAAAGAAAAAAAGAATTTAAACTTTTCTCAAAACCAAAACACGCATATGTACTTCGATGACAATTGTAGGTGAGAAAGGACCACCAGATGGATGCTAAGCAGCGTTGTCAACTTGGTGCGTTTCGCTCCATTTTGGGTGCTTTTTGAAATTTTTTGTGCGAAAAATTACTTCGTTGGTGTGTGGTACGTTTTTTTTTAATTTTGGTGCGCAAATTAAACACGACAGTGGGTTAAAACGGGAAAATTCTTGTTGTGAAACTATTACCAACTTCCTGATAGTGTTAATTACCATATTAATAATGATGTTTACAAAACCTCACAATTTGAAACTAAACCTTTTTTTATGACCCTATGATAACAATAATGATGAAAATATTAGCTTTATTAATTTGGAATAATTAATTTTTGATCTCTTTTTAAATTAATGTACATAAATGTATATTATTTTTATAAATTTATTTGGTAGGTTACATATGAACAAATCCAAAAACATTTATTATGCGACAGTTTAATTTAGAGTTGTACTAGCTTCGATTAACATAATTTATTTTTTTCTAAATGTATTTGCTATTTCGAATCAAAAATGCGTACGACTCAGATGCGTACGCACTCAGATGAAGTGCGTGGCTGCACAGAAAAATATCGGTATTTCCCCCCAACTAATAAGTCTAGTTTAAATTTTGTTCTCTTATTTAGAAACTCACATTAATTAATAAAAAATATTTCATTCAATAAGAATTTAAATTTCTGAACTTAAGCCCGAATAAGAAATTATTTCTGATTAAAATTCACTACTGTTCAATTAATCTAAAAAAATGTCTCATTTACAAAAAAAAAATATAGTTTACTTATTATGCAAAATTATTCAATAAAAAAAAAGAAATTCTAAGTTTGGTGCGTTTTTTTAAATGTCGCGCTTTTTCCTCCAAATTCCAAAGTTGACAACGCTGATGCTAAGTCTACTTAGGGGACAATCCTAAGTCACTTTTAACTATGATCTACAAAAAATTTATAAAGTTCAAATTAACTAAAAAAATATATTGCAATTAGGTATTATATGGTTACAAAAAGTCTCAAGTTTCTATCTCATAACATTCCCGAGATATCATCAATAAAATTTGAAGGCGTTTATCTCAAAACTGGCTTTTTTGACTTAGCATATTTTAGAATGGAGCCGTCGATATGTACATATGTACTAGTGATGCACTTATATTCGTATTCGAATATTCGGTCATTTTCAGGCGAATACGAATGTATTCGTATTCGTCAAATTCAGGCGAACACGAATATTTTTCCAAAGAAATTAAATAAATAAATGCATAAATCCTAAACG
This sequence comes from Tachina fera, assembly GCA_905220375.1. Taxonomy (NCBI): domain Eukaryota; kingdom Metazoa; phylum Arthropoda; class Insecta; order Diptera; family Tachinidae; genus Tachina; species Tachina fera. Next base: position 115,211,179 of record LR999964.1, read on the forward strand.
AAATTTAAATAAATGACTAAACATTTTAGTTTGTACAAATACATTAATTTTTTTATAGAAATTAGTGCTTTGATAATTTTCAAATATTATTCAATGACGATCATTAAAATTTTGGGTACTTTTTATTAACTTTAAAGTACGCCAACAAGAGTGTGAAGTCCTTTTTCATAACAATTTTTTAATATTTCATATTGCATATAATGTATTCGCGAATATCGTTTCAAATATTCATATTCGTATTCGCGAATATCGTTTGGAATATTCGTATTCGTGAATATCAAAAATTGACATTCGTTACATCACTAGTATGTACATACCCCCATATTCATAAAATAAAATGAATTTATGAATATTGGGGATAGTGTTTATAAATATATATGTACTCATATTTAAAGTTACATTGTTTTTTGTTTTAGCATCTCTAACTCAAGAGATTTGATTTTAAACTCAACTTCTTTAATGGCCATGATGGCGCGATGCTCTTCCTCCTTAATTTTTAATGATCTTTCTTTAAGCAACAGCAAACGATCTATCTTCCCGTTAATTTCGCGTGCATTTTGCTCCACTTTTTTTGAATGTGAATTTAAAATTTCTAATATACTTTCCGTCTTCGCCAAAAGCTCGCGTTGAAAATATTCAGATTTATCTATGTGTGATTTTACCATGGACAAATTTGTATCAACTTTTTCTTTTCTTTCATATATCCCTGGTTCTTCCCTTACCACGTATTCGTTTACACCATCAATGATATTTATTTCTTTGTATTTTCCTTCATATGTTATTGGCTCTTCTTTTACTATATATTCGTTTACACCATCATTGATATTTATTCCATGTAATACTGAATGAGCACTTTCATTTAGAAAATTATCGCTCTCGCTTCCATTTCTGAATTGTGTTTTGCCATAGGTATTTAAGGATGAAAGCCCTTCGACATCAGCTGCTATTCCAGTGGCTTCGATTATTTGCTCCTCTGCGGGTGTTGAAATCATCTCTTCATAAGGTCGACGAACAGGTGTTGGCTTAGACGCCTTCTTGAAAGAAATCCTTTTTTTTGCATTAAATTTTTGATCAACAAACACCTAAAAATACATCTTTAACCAATGTTCATATCGTTGGTCACAAGTAGAAAGGCCCTAACTCAAATAACTAACTTTACAGAAGGTAAAAATATAATAAATAACAGTAAACCGCTTGTGCAAATGCTTTGCACAACTGTTTGTAAAAGCGTTATTTTTTACACTATTGCAATAAATTTTTGTGACGAGGTGTATTTGGCTGAAATGTATTCGATTTCCTGAAAAACAAAATTTCGGGAAAATACGATTTAGTTAATTTCTACTTGTGACCATCTACATATATGTACGAACAACAAAAAACCAAGCTTTTCTTACTTTTCTCCATAATTTTGCGTCTTTAACTGGTGGTCCTAATGAATTTAGTCTAAGAGTAAGTTGATCCCATAATCTCTTTGACGTCGCTCTTCCTTGGCTACAGTTGGGCAGTAAATTTTTGGCCAAGTAAGGATGCTCGGCCATGTATTGAGCCATTGCATCCTTTTGCTTCCCATTTATTTTGTTAGTATTGATCCTAAAAATATAAATATCATTATTTTTCATTTCGTCTTAGTTTTATATAAATATGAACTTGCATTTTTTTAGCTTTTATGTACACTTAAGAAGGAAAATCATCTTTTCGATAGATCTAGAGCTATCTAATGACATTTCATAAAAGTGCACTCGATTACAATCTCGTTATCGTATGCCATCAGTGTTGCCAAAATGTTTTATCCGTTTCCCGCCTGATAAGCCGTGAAAAACGCTGAAAATCCAGTGTGACTTTTCGTAGGGTAAAAGAATATGGTCAATACTAGGAAGGTTAAAAAGGCATAGTCAAGGCACATTCACCAGGTAGTAGCGGAAATGCAGCTGAGCTATTTTTTTCTTAATTGAAGTTCATCCGAAACTTCAAAAATTGTTTACAAAAGAGTAATTAAAAAACATTTTCAATATGAAAAATATTTGATATTTTTGATAAACTAAAATCCATGTTGTTTTTTTTCATTGTTGTATTTTTTCATTGTTTCTGTAATCTGATATTACCTGGAAATAAAAGTCCCTTGGGCATAGTGTAAAATGGCTCTGCCTTTTTAGCCTGCTTTGATTCTGTTTTAAATTTTAGGTGACGATATGTATTGTCTCCGATAACATATGTTGTTAATTTTATTTGTATCAACCTGTTTGTCGTCAGCTATTTTATTTGTCATTCTCTCTTCATTGCAAAAGCACACAAAAGATTGCATTACATTGAATTTTGAGCACGTTGTCAGTTTTTTAAATTGGTTGATTACTGTTTATTTTTGCAAAGAATAATAAAGGTTTTATTAAAATTTATTTATACATAAAATTAAAACAAATTAAAATAATTGTTATATATATTTTAATAAAGGCGGTGCAAAAATGGTAGAAAGCAAAAGCGACTCCGTTGACAAAATAACGAGAGAAGATGTGTGTCGCATACCGGAGACCATATCCTTTCCCGGCGAAGAAGAATATGTGTTAAATGAGTGGAAGCATAACCAAATATTTGAAAAATGTATGCAACTTTCAAAAGGAAAACCCAAGTAAGTTATTTACTAAAGATTTTAAAATTCGAACAGAAATTGCATCATTTTTGCAAAAAAAAAAAATATTAAGGCATGTACATATAATGAATGTACATATGTATGCGAGTGTGTACGAGTACATTTACACATATGCATATATCTATATTTACATATATGTATATACATACATACTATATGCCCAATTGTAAATTGTTTGCGTAAAACTAAACAAATTTATTATTACTGCCGATTTTGAAGGTACACTTTTTACGATGGCCCTCCATTTGCCACTGGTCTACCTCATTATGGTCATATATTGGCTGGTACCATCAAAGACATTGTAACAAGATATGCCTATCAACAAGGCTATCACGTGGATCGTCGGTTTGGCTGGGATTGCCATGGTCTGCCCGTTGAATTTGAAATTGACAAAGTTTTAAATATACGTGGACCTGAAGATGTGGCCAAAATGGGTATTGCTGCCTATAATGCTGAGTGTCGAAAAATTGTGATGCGTTATGCTAACGAATGGGAGGATATTGTTACACGTATGGGCAGATGGATAGATTTTAAAAATGATTACAAGACTTTATATCCGTGGTATATGGAATCTATTTGGTGGGTATTCAAACAGTTGTTCGATAAAGGTCTGGTCTATCAAGGCGTTAAGGTTATGCCATACTCGACAGCGTGTACCACAGCTCTGTCAAATTTTGAATCTGGTCAAAATTATAAGGAAGTGGTTGATCCCTGTGTTGTTGTGGCATTGGAAGCTATTGGTAATGATAATACATATTTCCTAGTGTGGACTACTACTCCGTGGACCTTACCATCGAATTTTGCCTGTTGTGTTAATGGAAATATGATTTACGTCAAGGTGAGATAAATTTGCTTATTACATATACATACATAGATATGTAGGTACATGTCGCTCATTTACTAAGACAATGTCATAACTAGAGATAGGATGCTCTGTCGGTTTTAGTTCAACGTAGATAAAATATGTTTGCAAATCTACAAATTTGCGACAAAAAATTTTTTTTTCTGATATTTATTTACTGTACCTTCAAAAATGAACTAACAATAATTATTAAAAGCTTAAGTACAAATATAAGGCTTAAATCAAGTTTAGGGGCACGTCCCAGAAATTAAAAAAAGTATCCTTTCTTATAGAAAATTTAAAAATTAGAAGAAAAAATTAAATAAAAAAATTTTCGGCAATGCTAGGTTTCCGAGTTATGGGCCTCTGAAATTCTAGTACACTATCGTTATAATACGGTGTTTTCATGAAATGGTAAAAATAGACCCTTTGTCGGCCATGCAGGAAAACAATATTATGCAGGAAAACTTTGCAAGGCAGAAAATCTTGACTCGGCTGGGCTGTCTCGGAAAACACAATAATTATATATTAAATTATAATTTTTTATAACAACTTCAGAGGCCCATAACACGGAAACTAATCCACGCCGACAATTTTTTTGTTTAATTTTTTATTTTAATTTTTCAATTTTCTGTAAGACACGTTATTTTTTTCAATTTATGGGATACCAATTGGTCATATTCGTTGGAAAACACCGTATAATCACAATATTATGCTAGAATTTTAGAGGCCCAGAACTCGGAAACTAAGCCTCGCCGCCAATTTTTTTACTTAATTTTTTCTTCTTATTTTTAAATTTTCTATAGGATAGGATACTTTTTTTTAATTTCTTGATTTGTTCCAAATATTATTATTAGGCCCGACCGGTGTCGGATGTAAACATAATGATAGTAATTAATAATACATAAATATCCTATTAAGCACAAACATATTTTCCAGAAGTTTCATCTGTTGCGTATTAGAGCCGTAGTGTCCCCCTTTTTTAAGGGGATGTATCCAGTAAAATTCAGCATGTTAAGAGCAAGGGGATTAGGATAGGACTCGAGTTTTGTTAAGTATTTGCCTGCGTATTTTGCAATTTCTTCAGTCACTAGTGGCATATATAAATCACGCTGTAAATTTGAATTTCTGATGTACCATGGAGCCCTTCGTTGAATTCTCTCTATATTGGAAGCTGAAGCAATGGCCCATAGTTGAATTCCGTAGCACTATATAGGTTTCAAAAGCGACTTGTATATGAAAAGTTTTCAATCTAGAATGAGGGTTGAATTTCTCCCAATCAGCCAATGTACCTGAGTTAATTTGTGTTAGCTTAGGGTCAATGTTGTATTTCCATGTAAGCCGTAGATCAAGGTGTATACCAAGATATTTTACATGTGAATATTGAGAAACGATTAGATTGTTGATTCTAATGGGTAAATGTTACTTGAACACACTTTTTTTACTACTTGAATATCTACAAGTTCAACCATAGTTATAGGTGAGTAATATATTCCTGAAGATATCGGGATGCCTTGTAAGGAGTTTTATACATACTAAGGCAGGCTATATCATCGGCTAAAGTAGAAATGTGGATATTACAGCTGACAGGCATATCAGAGGTATAAATCACAGTGGCACACCGGATGAGATAGTTTCGGGCGTACTCATAAAGTCTCCTTCCACAACATTGAACTTCAAGGTAAGAATGTACCTTTTCAAATGATTTAGAATGTTTATTGGTAGGTATGTCTTCAATTTTAAAATTAGGCCTTAATGCCACAATTAATCAAATGCCTGAGAAACGTCAATAAACAGGGCAGAACAATACTTCTTTTCTTAAAATGCTCTTCAATTTCAATTTCAGTTTATTATTCAACTTTAAGTAACAGCACAATGGGCCATAACTAGTTAACAAATTATCTACATAATATAATACTACATATAACAAAACTTTATAATAATATATTCGGTGAAAATCTTAAAAACTAATGTAGACGATTATAATAAATGTAACATACATTTGTAAAGAATATTTATCAAAATATCACATGAATATTAAAGTAGAAGAGAGAGTTTAGGACCAATATTGTGTTGTAGGAAAGCAAATAAATTAACAATTGAGTTTGTATAGTAACAGAGTATAAGACATATGTATATATATATATATATATGTATATATGTACGAATTTCATATACATATCAATTTCCAACTATTTATTATTATGTTTAAGATATAATAGAATTTTACTTTTATAAGTTTGATGTGAAGAAACAAAAGATTTAAGGCTGTCAGGCAGATTATTAAAAATTCTTGCAACTCTAGTATGAAATGATCGTTCCAAAATTGAAGTTAGCCTTGCAATTTGTATTTGACGATTTCGTTGAGAACGGCTAAAGGTAAAAAATGAAATTATATGCAAAATTTTCCCATCCTTGTATGTTTTATAAAAAAATAGTAATAGTCTTAATTTTAAGTAGTTCAAGAATGAACATCCTAAAAATCTACATACATAATTCGACATATGACGGCGCCTTCTGAGATTATACAGAAAGCGAACAACTCTATTAAATAATTTCGTAAGTTTGCTAATGTTGTAACCCAAAGTGAGACTATAAACTTCAATTCCATACAAAAATATGGGCATAATCAAAGTGTGAACAAGCTTTACTTTTACCTGCACGGGCAGTATAAGATTTACGTTATTAATTTGTCGAAGTGCAAAATTAACATTGGAAGCTACAGAATTAATATGTCTTTCAAAATTAAGCCTATTATCCAACCATACGCCAAGACATTTAATCTGGTTAACAAACTGAATATCAGTACCATCAATCTTTATGGCCAAATTAGTTTTTGGGTGCCCAAAGAGCATTGCTTTAGTTTTAGCAGTATTTATAAATAATTTATTTTCGTTCATCCAACGAAAAATAGTTTCGATACTATAATCAATTGTATTTTGCATGACGTCCAGGCACTGTTTTTCACCACAGAAAAGAAAAAATAAATCATCTGCAAAAGCAAATGGAATACAAGACGATATAAATTCAAAATTGGAGAAAAGATCGTTAATAAAGATGTTAAATAATATAGGTCCGAGGACGGAACCTTGTGGAACACCACTTATGACGGGTAAAAGCTTTGATACTTTATCTCCAATTGTGACGTATTGATATCTAATAGTAAGATATGAACATAAAAGATTACAAGAAGAAGACGAAATACAAAGATTTCGATGCAATTTCGAAATTAAAATTCCATAATCTATTTTATCAAAGGCTTTGGTAAGATCCAAAGATAAAAGAACATTTAGGTGACATTTACTCAAAGATTGCCTTATAGTTTCAGTCATTCCCAACAAAAGAGAAGTTGTATTTCTACCACATCTAAACCCATACTGTGCATCAGTAAAAAAAGAGACATCTTCAATATGAGACATGAGCTGATCCTTCAGTAGAATTTCTACCATTTTCGAAATAACAGGTAGAACAGAAATCGGACGAAAGTTATCAATCTCATTAGATTCGCCAACTTTTTTTATGGGAACCACCTTACCAACTTTCCAACCTAAAGGAATAGATGTAGTAATAATACTATTAACAAGATGTAAAATATAAATTCCTATATATGGAAATACTAGTTTTAAAAAATTAAGCGAAAGTCCATCACAACCAACAGCATTAGACTTTATTGATTGTAAAGCAATGTTAATATCATTAAGATTAACGGCACGAAAAGAAAATCCTCCATCATTTGAAAAATCAAATATATTTGCATTAAATGCAGAATTACCTTGGTTTGAAGAAAAATAGTCGTTTAAAGCATTCACATCAACATCCTCAACGCATGACTTATTCTTGCTCAAACCATGTGACCTAAGCTTGTTCCAAAGTTGCTTTGAGTTATTGTTATTTAAAAACTCGGCATGTGCTTTTCGCTTCGCATTTCTAATAACAGTTTTTGCATGATTTCTAAGGCGACAAAAGTTAATGCTGTTTTGATTTGTTTTATCACGTAGAAATAAACGATAAGAAGCATTTCTTATTGATAGTAAATTAGATATTTCTTGAGTATTAAACCAAGAATTATCAAAAAACAGTGCTGAATATCAGAATTAGATATCTCGACATTGCATAGTGATGCAATTTTGATGATAGGCTTACGCAAGTCTTTAATATTTCTAGGTAAACCCTTTATGATCACATCAGATCTATTTAAACGTCTTTGATATATATTATTTTGGTTTTCTAAGCGTTTTACTTTATGTATGATCGTATGATAATGTTTTTTTTAAATTAGATTGTGAGTTATCGACACCCTTAACATCAGCACTAGCATTATTCGCCAACTCCTCAAACTTAGCTTCCATAGCTTTTAATCCAACTTCTAATTGTTCTTCCAGCAATAGTTTGCTTTCAAGGTACTTATTTTCTAAGTCTTTTTCCAATGAAGCAGCAAATCCGTTTCTTAACTCCTCTTGAACGTTACAGTATTTAGGCATACGTGCGCAAGAATCACATATATACTTTAAAATCTTGTTGTTTAGGCATATATTATACAGCTCAGTAGAAAAATTTGCACACGGAAGGTGGAAGTAGTTATTACAATATTCATATCCTATGCTTTTTTGAGTTTTTGTAACGTTTTTGCTACAATTAGGGCATTTACAAACATCAATATGCGGCGACATCTTAAAGACGTTGTAATTGAACAATTCCGTCTCTGTGAACAACGTATGTATAAAAAACAAAACAGCCTGAATATGGAGCCCCAGTAACAATAAAAAAGTTTCCAATTGGAATGGCTAAGAACACAGATGAAGACTTGTGCAGGATACAGCAGTAAATAGTAGACCAACTAGTAGTTCCAAAGTCAAATCAGAATAAGATTAAACTTTAATACATAATACTCCTTCGTAATCACCACCAAAGAACACAGCAAAAATCAACTTATTATAATTCAGACAAACAAAACCAATTCAGCAGTACTTCAATTCGAACTTCATTTAAAACTTTTAATATCCTTCAAAACATGTCTTTGATATTATAAAAACCACATTAAAATACAATTTGAAATTTATTTGCTTGTGGTTTAGCTTGGTCTATATACGTATTTCATTGGCGCTTAAACCAAATCATCAGTAGACTTCAACCACAAATTTTGAACAGTCACAAACCTCTTACTTTATGCACAGACTTTCAAAAACTATATGAGAATTCATAGAATAATAATATTTTTGAAAATCACAAAGACAAAATAAGTTTGGTAGGCTTTGAAACTCATACAAAACCCAGCAAATAATTTATATTCGATTTGAATCTATTTTATTTTTCTACACCTTCATACAATTAGAAATCCATTGTATGAAGGTGTAGAAAAATAAAATAGATTCAAATCGAATATAAATTATTTGCTGGGTTTTGTATGAGTTTCAAAGCCTACCAAACTTATTTTGTCTTTGTGATTTTCAAAAATATTATTATTCTATGAATTCTCATATAGTTTTTGAAAGTCTGTGCATAAAGTAAGAGGTTTGTGACTGTTCAAAATTTGTGGTTGAAGTCTACTGATGATTTGGTTTAAGCGCCAATGAAATACGTATATAGACCAAGCTAAACCACAAGCAAATAAATTTCAAATTAAAATATAATTATGACAATATGTCGAATAATAAACTTCTTAAATTAAATGTTAAATTTTAGATTTTATTTTTCATTTTGCCTTGTAATTACTTTTATTGTTATCCAATGGATTTCTAATTGTATGAAGGTGTAGAAAAATAAAATAGATTCAAATCGAATATAAATTATTTGCTGGGTTTTGTATGAGTTTCAAAGCCTACCAAACTTATTTTGTCTTTGTGATTTTCAAAAATATTATTATTCTATGAATTCTCATATAGTTTTTGAAAGTCTGTGCATAAAGTAAGAGGTTTGTGACTGTTCAAAATTTGTGGTTGAAGTCTACTGATGATTTGGTTTAAGCGCCAATGAAATACGTATATAGACCAAGCTAAACCACAAGCAAATAAATTTCAAATTAAAATATAATTATGACAATATGTCGAATAATAAACTTCTTAAATTAAAAATTAAAATACAATTTTATAATTTATATATTATTTTCTTTGCGATAAAAAAATTTTCCGTGCTAATACATTTCGGCGTTGCCATTTTAAACTTTTTTTTAAATTGAACCAATTTATGTTGACATCAAAAACCAAATTGATGGTCCGGTATGCATCCATTTGCAGTTAGAATTCAAGACAATTTTATCATGAGTTGCTTTTTGAAAAGCTTTGACATTATTGATAGTAAACTTATTGGACTATATGACTCAGTCTTGGCAAGGTCTTTGCCTTACTTTGGAATCATTTTGACCTTGGAAAGCTTCCAGTGGTGTGGATAATACTCCAGTTAGTAAAATGGAATCAAAAATGAATAACAGGATTCTAATTGCAATACGAGGCAAGTTCTTCAGCATCTGGTTACTAACTCAATCAATACACGGAGCGCAGATGTGCGCAGAGGGTGTTTAACCCTTCTAGCAGCGCGCCACAAGTAATTACATGCTGGTGTAACATCAAGGTATGCATATTTTTGCATATTTTAAAATAAATACATATTTTTGCATATTTATTTATTTATTTATAACAATAACCAACCGGACCCATAGGGCCATATATAGTTGGTGGACTACAAGTATAACGTAAGAATAATTAAACATGTAGGCAACAAATAAACTAGAAACAATATTCATGAAAAAAACAATAGTAGTTATAAAATTGTTAGATGAGACTGTAGTACTCTCTCTTAACTAGGCGGTTTGAAAATCATCGCTTTGGTCTTAAGAAGAATTTATACTAAGTTTGCTGTTACTCATACAACGTGAAACATTGGACATCAAGGTGTTAATATCATGCTCGAAAGCATCTATAAGCTGTGTGTGACCCTTGAATAATAGTTGTATATCGTCGGCAAAAACGAATGCTTCAAATTCAAAGTCGTTAAGTAGAGCAAAGAAAGCATTCATATATATCATAAATAGTAAGGGGCCAATAACAGAGCCCTGTGGTACACCACTAGTTACTGGAAGACATCTCGAATTAAGGTTACTGCATTGAACATATTGTGAGCGACCTGATAAATAAGAATATATTAATCTGCAAGCAAAGTTTGTTGATTAAAATAGCATGACCAACCTTATCAAAAGCTTTTGATAGATCTAAAGATAGCAAAACTGCTACGTCGTCCTTATCTACAATTCTTCTAATAGAATCGGAGAAGACAAATTAAAAGAGAGGTTGTGCTATATCCTTCACGAAAGCCTGACTGATACGGGTTTAGCAAAATGTTTTAATTTAAGAATTGTAATAACTGGATGTGATTTTTCCATAAATATGTTTTTAAAACTACAACTAATAGGAACAAATGAAGAGAGAGTAAACAAATTACCTTTATTAACATTACTCTTTCCACTTGTTATCTGTTATCTTTTAATGTAACCAAAAAGGATGTTATATTATAATTACATTTGACTCGTCAGGACCAGGGTCATTGTTCGACATTTGAACAATTGTTATTGTTTTGCTAGTAGAAGGTACGAGATTAGTAAAAATGGAGCGCTGCACGAATGAACAACGCATTCTCATTGTGAAATTGTTTTACCGAAATGGTGAAAGTTTTGCGGCTACAGTTCGCAAATTGCGATCTTTTTGACGTCACAATAATGCTCCAAAAGAGTCAACTGTAAAGAGATTAATGGATAAATTTGCCGAAACTGGGTCTGTTAGTGATGTAAAGACAACAACGCGCCTTCGGCCAGGTCGATCGACCGAAAATGTCGCAGCTGTACTTGATGATGTCGCTCAAACTCCATCCAACTCAATTCGACACCGAGCTCAGCAAATTGGTGTCTCCAAATCCACTATGCAGCGAATTTTGACGAAAGATTTGCATCTTCATGCATACAAAGTTCAATTGACTCAGGAACTGAACTCATACAGCCAGAGAGACAATTCAAGTGCTGCATCAGTCATTTCCCGCTCGTGTTATTTCGCGTTTTGGAGACCAGAATTGGTCGCAAAGATCGTGCGACTTAACACCATTAGACTTTTTTCTTTGGGGTTTTTTGAAGTCGATGGTTTACGCGAATAAGCCGACGATGACTCAAGCCTTAAAAGAGGAAATTAGACGTTTTATTAATGAAATACCGCAGCATTTATGCAAAACGGTCATTGCAAATTTCATTAAAAGATCGCGTGTGTGCCAGCAATCCCGATATCATTCATTCATTCTGTCTACTTTACGATATAATAAAATTTCACGATTTTTTTTTTAATATCTATGTTTTATTTAAAATTTAAATCTTGCGTTCTTGTTGGGACACCCTTATAAGGAGCCCCCATAAAGCCAGGTGACTTTTATTTGTGAACTAAGCTAAATGCCAAATTTGGTTTATGTGGGTATAAGCCTAAAGGTAGAATTAGTTTTCACTTTCTGTTCTGTTACGATAACTCTTTCTTGTTTATCGAAATCGTTTTTCTCTTTCGGTTCAACTTGTGAAAATCAAAAACCTGTTAAGTAATTGTAAGTGGCAACATAAATAAAATACTAAAGGTATTCACGTCAACTCTTGCAACTGTGCAAAAATGTATAATTGCACTTTCTGACGTGAGCAACGCATTTTGTTTAGTTGTCTATCAAGCAACACATAATGTGCAATGATATATTGTACTCGTATGATTCTTAATTGTTAAAAGAGTTGGTTTAAATACTGAATTATTCTGTAATTAATTCACTAATACAAATATCAATATTAATAGTATTGGTATTATTTAACAAAATTGTAATAACGATTTAAGCCATAGGTTGTTTGAAAATAACAAAATTATGTACTTGTTATTTTAAAATCGAATTTGAAGATTTCTTTATAATTTCTAGCTAAGAATTTTTATTTCATAATTTTTTAATTAATTAATTTGGTCTGAAAATATCTTCCACTAGTATTTTCATTTAAAAGAAAAACATTTAGGTATTTCTGCGTTGTAATTTGCTGTATGGTTGATTTTTTAAGTACTTTTTATCCATTTTTTTGGATTGTTAATGCCATAAAAAGTTGCACAACTTTGCAAAATTTACCTTGATAATCTTGCACTTACTCAGACCCTAATAATCTTGCATCATTCGTTTAAAATAATTTTCTATGTTTTTTGAAAATTTTGCAATTTTGCTTTTTCGCACCATTGCAACTTTTGACGTGAATACCTTTAAAAAAAATTTCGAAATAAACTGGGACCGTTCGGTCAGAAACAGATGATAATTTATTATTAAAAAATAACTATTAAAATTTAGAAACAGAACGGCACAGAACGGCACAGAACAGCAACATAAAGTAAAGAAGCTTTAAGGAGCAACAGTAGGTTACGTATAAGTTAACATATGTATGTAGTTCTTTTAGATTATATTTCTTAAAGTGACTAATTGTGCATTAGAAATTAATGCACATAATGAAACATAGAGATGTATTACTTCCTTTTTTGATATCAATATCATTTTGGGGTTTCTCCACTCATATAGTTCATTAAGTTTTAAGTTAGTTGTTCGCGATTTCTTCAAATATTTTGTTTAATAGATGCCTAGTGGATATTTCTCCTATTCCGCAATGATGAACTTTGAAGTATCCAACACTGGGCATTCATTAAAGCAGGATTAACAACCTTATTTATAAAAATTTTTAAAGCTTTCTAAAGGCTTAATAAGCAACATATTTATTTTTGGAAATCTGTTTAAAATCAATAATTGTTTGAAATTTATCTGGGAGGCATATGCTCCCATATAATCCCAAAGAATCTCGTTAATAATAAGTCCAAGGCTCCTGGGAGGATGTGCCTGCAATTTTTTTTTACATTGGATGGAAGCCATTCTATTATTATTGAAAACGAATGTTTCGATTGTTTAACTCTAACTAATCAATCGTCTCCAGTTATATTTAATTTGGCAGAAAGCGAATATCAAGTTATTGAAAAGTTTGATGGCAGAACTTTAGATGGAGCCCATTACAAACCCGTTTCCCCTTATTTAATTTGGTAGCTAACTATGCTAACTTAGCTTTTAGTATTTTTAAATAATCCATTTTATTCCTTGTACGTTCTATAAAAACCGGATTTCATACACCACTCGATCCCATTTAGCCCCATACCACCATATTCAACCCCCAGGCTTCATCGTGTTATTCAGGTTTTTGTCGTTAAGGCTGGAGTTCCTCTTCGCCACACAAATATACAACGATAACATCAAAATAAATTAAATTTTGGATTTAGCAATGTCAGAGTTAAATACCGGAAGCATTCGTTCTCAATAGTAATAGAATGGCTTCCATCCAATGTAAAAAAATTGCAGGCACATCCTCCCAAGAGCCTTGGACTTATTACTAATTTTATCACTCTATCTTTGTTAGGTTACAGATGTTAAAACTGGACGTTTTTACATACTCGCAGAAAGTCGTTTGAGTTACGTGTATAAAGCAGAAAGCGAATATCAAATTATTGAAAAGTTTGATGGCAAAACTTTAGGTGGAGCCCATTATAAACCCGTTTTCCCTTATTTTGAAGAACGTGGTAAGGAAGTTGGAGCGTTCCGTATCTTAGTTGATGGTTATGTTACAGAAGATTCCGGTACTGGTATTGTTCATAATGCTCCCTACTTTGGCGAAGACGATTATCGCGTATGCCTGCAAGCTGGTTTGATAACGAAATCCAGTGCAGTTATTTGCCCTTTGGATGATGCCGGCCGTTTTACTGATGAGGTCACAGACTTCAAAGGTCTATATGTCAAGGATGCTGATAAGCAAATTATTGCCCATTTGAAAAATAAGGGTAATTTAGTGTCAGCTGGGCAAGTTAAGCATAGTTATCCATTCTGTTGGCGTTCTGATACTCCCTTAATTTACAAGGCTGTTCCCTCTTGGTTCGTTAGAGTAGAACACATGTCGAAAAATTTATTGGACAGCAGCTCTCAAACATATTGGGTTCCCGATTTTGTAAAAGAGAAGCGTTTCGGAAATTGGTTAAAGGAGGCTCGTGATTGGGCTATTAGCCGTAACCGTTATTGGGGTACACCGATTCCAATATGGAGATCTCCCAGCGGTGATGAAGTAGTTTGTGTTGGCAGCATTAACGAGTTGCAACAGCTGTCTGGTAAACGCATAACTGATTTGCATCGCGAGACTGTGGATGATATAGAGATTCCCTCTGCCATAACTGGAAATCCACCGCTACGACGTATTACGCCTGTATTCGATTGTTGGTTCGAATCTGGAAGTATGCCATTCGCTCAGCAACATTTCCCTTTTGAAAACGAAAAGGATTTTATGAGCAATTTTCCAGCCGACTTCATTGCTGAGGGCATTGATCAGACACGTGGTTGGTTCTACACATTATTGGTAATTTCCACGGCTCTCTTCAATAAGGCGCCTTTTAAAAACCTTATAGCCAATGGGTTGGTTTTAGCTGCCGATGGCCAAAAAATGTCGAAACGCAAGAAGAATTATCCCGATCCCATGGAAGTTGTTAAAAAGTACGGTGCTGATGCATTGCGCTTATATTTAATTAATTCGCCGGTTGTGCGCGCTGAAAACCTACGTTTCAAAGAAGAAGGTGTGCGTGACATTATCAAAGATGTATTCCTTCCCTGGTACAATGCTTATCGTTTCCTTTTACAAAATATTGTGCGATATGAAAAGGAAGACTTAGAGAGTAACAACCTCTACACGTATGATAAGGAGCGTCATTTGAAGAATATTGAAACTGCATCGGTCATTGATGTTTGGATTTTGTCCTTTAAAGAGTCGTTGTTAGAATTTTTTGGCACTGAAATGAAGGGTTACCGGTTATACACAGTTGTACCAAGATTAACTAAGTTTATCGATCAGCTAACAAATTGGTAAGTATACATGTATTTAAAGTAAAGATATTTTGCTTTGAATTTCTCTCATCAATAAGGTATGTACGCTTAAACCGTCGTCGCATCAAGGGAGAATTGGGAAAAGAGGAGTGCATACAATCTTTGGATACCTTGTATGATGTACTTTTTACTATGTGTAAAATGATGGCTCCCTTTACACCCTTTTTGGCTGAATACATTTTCAAACGTTTGGTATTGTTCCAACCCAAAAGTACCACTGAGAACGCAGAGTCGGTGCACTATCAAATGATGCCTGTAGCAAACCGCAAATTTATAAGAAACGACATTGAAAAATCGATTGGTCTCATGCAAGCTGTAGTTGAGTTGGGTCGCGTTATGCGTGATCGCCGTACACTTCCGGTTAAATATCCCGTCTCCGAAATTATTGTAATACATAAGGAACAAAAATGCTTAGAATCCGTTAAAAGTCTGGAAGATTTTATTTTAAGCGAATTAAATGTTCGCAAGCTGACTTTGAGTTCCGACAAAGAAAAGTATGGTGTCACTTTACGAGCTGAACCTGATCATAAGGTTAGTTGAAAGATAGATTTTGTAGATATTTTAATAGTAATTATTAATTTTTTAGACTTTGGGTCAAAGGTTGAAAGGTAATTTCAAATCTGTTATGGCTGCCATAAAAGGTTTGAAGGATGAAGAAATTCAAAAACATTTGACGCAAGGGTATTTCGAGATCGAACAACAGCGTATTGAGTTGGAAGAAGTGCGAATAATTTATTGTATATCCGGAAAAGTTGGTTCAAACTTTGAAGCGCACAGTGACAATGAGGTATTGGTTCTCATGGACATGACACCTAACGAGGAATTACTCGAAGAAGGTTTGGCCCGAGAAGTTATCAACCGCATCCAAAAACTTAAAAAGAAAGCTCAACTCATACCAACCGATCCAGTCTTAATTTACTACGAACTAAATGCTTCTGCTCAAAAAAAGACTGAAATTGATCAGATACTTAAGGTGATGGACAATTACCACGTCATGATTAAAACTGCCATCAAATCAGAGTTTGGCAAATACAATGCTACTCAAGCTAGCAAGAAACGTGTTATAATAAGCGAGTCTGTAGATCTAAAAGGAATTGATATTAAACTCACCATTTGTTCAACAGATGAAGTGGAACTGCCAGTTTTAAAATGGGTAAATCTAGCCTTAGCATCCGACTTATCACCACGTTTTGGTAGATCAAGCAAAGCTTCTTTACTACTGGAAGATTCTGGCAACAAACATCTAATTACATTAGAGCAAATAAGAGAAGAAATCGACAATTTATTTGGTGTTTATGGTCTGAGTTATAACATTTATATAGCCAGTCAAGGAAAAGTTACTGGTGAACTCATCCAAATCGATAATTCTCTTAATGGAAAATTGTTGGTGGTTTCTTGTACTTCCGAACAGGCCAGTAAATTCTCTCAAGATGCTTGCTCAAATATGCCTTACTGCAAATTTGTCAACAAATCTGGATCGACTGTTTTCACTGAAAATCCCCAGGGATTTTCTTTGCCTGTCTAGTGACTCCTTGACCTTAAAAAATATATACTAAAATCACACACTTTGAGATGTGTTCTTTCTAGTGTAGTTTAATATTTATTTATATTTTTCATTACTCAGTTTTTTTTCAGTTTTTTAAAAACTAATTATGGGTTTGCTGCGTTTAAGTATACACTCGCGATTGATGTTGTTTATTTTTTTTTTTTTGTTATATTAACTTAATGTATACATACTTTGTCATTAAGAGAAAATTTAACATTTGAATTGATTTCAAAAAAGTAAACATAAATTATTTCCGATGAATACCCCGAAAAAACAAAATCTTTATACATATATTTGAATAAAAAGATTATTTTTTAATTTTTTTCAATATTGAGGTTGTCATTAATAACTAAAATTTCAATTACATAATTAAGAAATTTGTGGAAATTTTTTCGTTGAAAAAAAAAATATTTTTTGAAACGAATTTTCGTTATATTTATGATTTGATTAAGCTAAAGCTCATATCGTTCCCTAAGCCAAAGTACGTGTGATAATTCTGTGGCAAAAAGGAAAAAGTGCTTAAGTCGAGATAAGCTGATTTAATCTGCGTATTCGAAAGTACCCCTTGTCAAAATCTCTATTAATTTATGTGATTTTTAAGAAAATTATAGCACTATAACTTACGACTTATCTTTTTTAGACTTCTGGGGGTATACTCTTTAATTCGAAACTAAAGGAAATGCTTTCGAATTTGCATGTAATTAAGATATAACTTCAAAAGTATTTTCTTTCGTTTCGAATTATAGAGTTGACCACCTGATCTCATTTGGAATAATAATTTAATTTAGGTTATACTTTAGTGCGTTTCAATTTAAATGTATAGTGTGTTAAATGATGTTTGCTTAAAAAAATAAAGGTTAACAGAGCATTTACCAATTTAACTGTAAAAGAAATAAATTTCGGAAAATCGACTTGAACGCTTAAAAGTTATCTGCAAAACAGTAAAATATGACTTTTTCCTTGTTGCCACAGAATTATTAATGAACACATAACACTAAAGTTAGCTAACTGTAAATATTCTGACAAACACTATCAGAAGGGAACAACTAACTGATTTCGAAGGTCGCAACACCATCATCAGCGTTCTTTGTGTTTGGTCCACTATATGTGGTGTCAGTTGATTTAGATTTCTGCTTTATATACATACTAAGCTTTAGAGTGAAAATGGAATATGCGAATTGTTTTGATTCATAGTGTTGCAATTTTCTGAAAGATTTTTTTTGTAGCAGTTGTGGGAAAATTTCTAGTGATACAGGTATAAAGCACTGGTCACTAAAACTAGACCGGCTTTAGCGAATGCTAATCTTAATTTAGCATTTGAGCGTCCTCCTTCGAGGGTATTGTGGACCAGAATCATAAGCGAGGTAAAATAACCCATAAAATTGAAACTAAAAACAGCTTAAAAATTTAATACACCTTATTTCCTCTATCTTCCTTCGCCACCTATCCTTTCTATCCCTTCCTATCTCCTCTCACTATCTTCTCTTCAACTCACAGGTAGCACAAAGGTATCATTGTATTGGATCCAAGTGAGCTGGACTCTAAATTAGACCCTTCCTTACCACCAGCATGCTACCCTAACCTAACCTACATTTCATAAAAATATGTACATAGTATATGAATTCTGCTGCCACTTGGTTATGTTCACCTTGAATAAAAAATTTGAGTTTGCTTATGGGTTAACGTAACCAATTGAACATAAGTATAGTTCAATTTAGAAAATACGTAATCTCTATTTTCAAACTTCAATAAATAAATCTTTTCAAATGTCTAAAGTACGTGTCAATTATTAAAATAAAAAATTGAAGTAGCATTGCTCATGCGATCGAAACCATCAACACGAAGATCACAATCTTTCAAAATGTCAGATTACGCAGATGTCTGATACATAAATATTAACGTGCAGTCATAGGCAATTAAAATTAAATTCATCAGCCGAAATGTCTACAATTGTATTCAGAAATACCCCTTTTTTACTCTTAATTCAGCTTGGAGAAACCCAGAAAGAGATAGTATTCCTTGGATTTTTGCAGTCAGCCTGTATTAGAACGGAGCCTTGCTGATACCTGGTCACCTCAGCAAGCAGACAACGCAATCACCACGTTATCGGGGCTATGACGTGGTGGCTTGCAAATCTTCCATACTCGTGGGACCAAAAATTAATACAAATCTTTTAACAAAATCAAAACAAAACAAGACCGGAACTTGTGGACTGACGGCGCTTTCTAGCGTGGCTGCCCTGCCTGGTACGGAAAAACTCGTTCAGACCCAAAGTGCTGCGGACAACAGGCAAATAGTCAGTGAATGAAGCAGCTCGAGCTCGAGCTCGGAAAAGGTGCCCTTGAAAACAAAGATACTCCTGTCTATAGCAGTAGCGGTGCTACCGCGTCATCAAAAGCGTCTGGTAAAAGACTGATCGCCGGACGACAATCCATTGCCTAAGTGGGCTAAGGCTAATAGCAATATTGGCATTAGGTGGTTTAGTGAGGTTGCAAAAGACAGGAGAAAATGGAGTACTGTGCAAGTTTCGCTGGCCACCACGTACTACCAGGTCCTTACGTGTATGACGATGCGGGTTGGTATCAAGGCAGGGTGAAACTGATGGACAAGGCAGCTGTTAGCAGGACGGGAGAGCACAAAAGACAAGAACGGCATCCTATACCGACAACGTTCGCATGCCTGGATCCCGGCATTTCCAAACACTGCTGAGGCAGTGAACTGTTAAAAGACTGCAATCCCTCACTTCCAACTGGCAATTGGAAGATGGGGAGGTTCTGTGAGGCCGAGGGGCACAGACGTGAAGTAAGTTTAATACCTAACGCTGAAACCCTCCCTCACTTGGCCAAATCCAATAACATTATATCGTACGCCTTTGCACACGTTACACTTAAGGTGCATAAAGGAGTTCAGAATCCAGTGACGGATAATACCAAGGCAGTGTGCGAACAAGCTGTGGAGGAAAAATCTTAAGAGGGGAAGAAGGCCAGCTTACGAGAATCCTCAGAGAAGGATGGCAATATGCCATCCAACAAATTTGTTCGAAGCTGACTACTTCGAAGACAGTGACGACAAGTTCGATAACAAGGTCGTGGAACCTCAGTTGCTTTAGCTTTGCATGACAACATGTAAAGTTGACAGAGTCCTAATCGAAGAACCCTGGATTTATGATGGCAGAGTTTGCGGATTGAGGACCAAAGACTTTAAGATGCTATCCGTCAAGAATGAAGATAATACTAGAACCTGCTTCCTGGCAAGGAACCGCCTTAATATATACCTATTATCTAACTTCAGCGGTAGAGCCGGAACAATGGCTAGCGTGGAAGTGGGAGGTACATGCTACTGGGTGGCGTCCGTATACTGCGCTCATGACGAGCAAAACCGTCTACCGTTGGTAATGGTGAGGGACTTTGCCACTGCGGCGGTAAACGCTGGATATCACATCATCTTGTGCTGTGACGCTAACGCACATAACACTAATGAAAGAGGTGATGAAGTTTTAGAATTTGTAGTTAGTACTAACCTTAAAATTTGTAATAGAGGTCAAGAACCTACGTTTATAACAAGGAAGAGACAGGAAGTCCTGGATGTTACCTTCTCTTCTGATTCGGTAGCCGATAAGATCAAGAACTGAAGTGTACTTCAGGAAAACTCTTTTTCTGATTAAAGGTTTATTGAGTTTAGCATTAGCGAGCGGGCACTAGAGGTAGAAATCTGCCGAAATATTAGGCAGACTAATTGGCGTCTTTTTAGGTATATTTTTTCTATACAATTAGGATTGATCGAAAACTCGTCACTTCTAAAAATTTCGGATTTATATTGTGAGGTTGATAACATCACTACGATCTTTAAAAATGCTAAGGAATTGTCCTGCCCTCTAAATAGGCCAAGGGGGAAGAAGAAACCGCCTTGGTGGAATAGACAGTTACAGTTGTGCAGGTGTACGTGCGGAAAACTATTCAATAAGGCTAAATCATCCAGAAACGAACTGGACTGGATAGCTTATAAAGTTAAACTAAACAAAATAAAAGGCAATTAGAATTTACTAAAAATATAACATGGAAGAGGTTTTGTGAAAATATTGAAAATGTTAAAGAGCTTTTCGCATGAGAAAATTTTTGTCCGCTTCACCCTGCACTCTGGAGTATTTGAAGAATCCAAATGGGACGTGGACTATATACAAATGTGTTACAGATTTTCGTCAATACCTGCCAGTATGGCCTAACTTGACGGTGCTGTTAACACTGGATAGAAACAATGCGTCTACCTACGCCCCCACACATAACTGGATGTTATGGATGGGTACCAATAGCTGACATGTATTTGGACATGATCAACCCCCTTGGTTTGGAGCAGAGCCTATATAAAACTTCTTCCTAGATATGGATCTAGGCACCCGGTTGCAATGCAACTCCACACCGAGCGAAACGCTCTACCCGCGATTTGCATACAACCACAACCACCACGAATCTCTCCGAAGGGCCGACCCAAGTCAGGCAGAAACCGAAGTTTCTGGGGCTCCTGACCCCGTAGTACCAGATTAAAGACTCTGGTCAGACTTCGCAGCGAAGGCTACTACCAGTTGCAAACCCCAAACGGTTCCGGAAACTGGTGACCCGTAAGATAAAAATAAAACAATCAACAATCACCCTCACGGTTGGCAATCGTGCATATAAGCGATGCAAAACACAGAAAAAACAATGCCACCCTCAGAAGTGACACATCGGCAGAAACACTAGCAAACAATAAACACAAAAACACGCCAGGCAATCACAATAATTGCAACAAGACAGCAACACACCAAAGCAGCAAAACAGCTACACAGCAGCACAAACACGCCACCAGGCAGCAAACATTCAGTCCAAAATTCAAATCATAGTCCATTAACAGGCATATATAGCGTCAGCACAATCACAATCAGTCTCCAATATATATGGAAAGCGTCATCCAAAAAACAGGCATAGTCGTCATCAAACACAATAAGCACCAATCCAAACAGTAATAAAAACTAAGACCAGGTACAACCAGCGTCATTATCACACGCGAGCACACAAATACACCGTCATTAGGGGACAGGCAAAGTCGTCATCAAGAGATATCAGCTGTCATCTACCCATGTGTACAGCCACAGAGACTCCCCAAAAGTCCTAAGGAACTCAAGCGGAGAACCCGCAGCATGGCAACAAGGGCAGACACCAACAATCGCGAACGTAGATTGGACATCTATGGCGATATCCACAAACAGCAGCCGTACGAATGATAATGCAAAGGACCACCCCCACTAACTTTGTCTCAGTCTTCCCCTAAATGCTTCACGAGCAAAATCCTTCAGCCTCCCAAACGTCCGACTGTCTTCTAAAACCCTACTAACGTCATAGCCCTACCCAGTATGGTACGTGACTCCCATACTGTCTAAATTTGTAATGTCACTGTACAAGGAGCATTCAGTCAGTATATGCCTCAAGTTTTCAATTTCCCCACCACACAAACAGTCCGGAGTCGCGGACAGGCCTCTTTGATGCAAAAATGCATTAAGAGAGCCATGTCCGGTCAGCAAAAATCCTAGACTAAGGCTGAATCTAAAGTCTGGGCACCTAAGTATGAGTCCTGGGTCACGTATAAAACTATAAGTCACCCTACCATTCTCACTAGAAAGACATTTCTCCCTCCGCCTAATAAGAAGGTGATCTGACAGGAGCGCTCTACAACACTGTCAACCAAATCCCGAGCAGTAATCCAATCATATGAGGAAAGTGGTGGTCCCTTCTTGAACTTGAAGATTATAGCGCGATGCATCAAGTCCAAGTCAAGGGATGCTACTCCCAGCAAGACCTGAAGAGCATCTGTTGAAACTGTTCTGCAGACTGGCAAGCAAGCCAGCATAGCTATCCTCTGACACGACAGTACCTTTTTACGGCCAGCATCAGACATAACCACATCGTACCACACAGGCGCACCATTTGTTGCACAAGCAACAAACAGCCCACCATATATGGCACGAGTAGCACGCCTGCTGAGACCCCAGTAACTTCTAGGGAAACGTCTAACTTTACCCACAACGGCACTCAGCTTGTCTCGTACATAAGTAGGATGGACCAGAAAGTTCATCCTCTCACTCATCATTATTCCCAGATACTTGACCTCAGTCGCATATCTGATCACCAGACCGAATGACTGGTGGACGTTTGTGCGATAACCTGTCCTTAAGCAGCATCATCACAGTCTTCTCCAAAGCCACACCTACACCAGCATGGTCAGCCCACTCACCCACGGACAACCACGTGTAACATCCCTCCAAACATTGTCGCTGGCACCTACAACACGAGCTTTCCTGCCGCTGAAGTAACTACTCCACAAGTCAAGCTCTTGACAGCCTATCTCACGTAGTCTGTCCAGAACTACACTCCACAAGAGGTAGTCAAACGCTCCCTAAAAACCAACAAATATGCCAAGGACGTACTTAGCAGAGGAACCACCAACACTGCGCCTTACATGCATCCACGCATCTTCAACAGATCTCCCCTCCCTAAATCAAAATTGGTGCTCAGAGATGCTCGCACCATCGGCCTCATTCAGTCTTCCCACCATTATCCTCTCCAGCACTTTTCCAAGTACTGGCAGAAGACTGATGCCCCGATAAGAGCGAGGATTGCTCCTAACTCTATCAGGCGAGTTCGAGAGGACGACAACACGAGCGGTCTTTCAAACCCTAGGGAAAAAACCCTCAAAAGCATCTGGAATGGCCTTCCACATGCTGTTACACATCTCCAGTCATACCATCCATACCTGGAGATTTCCTACTACGGATCTGACAAACACTGTCATCTACTTCAGACCTCCAAATTTGGGGGACCGGCTCCTTCCCTAATGAGAGGAAGGCTACCAGCCTCCGCGTCCGGAAAAAAGGCATTCAGCAAAGCGCCAGTGCAATCCCTCCAAGAAGACAGCATAACGCTATCAACTTCGAGGCATTCAATGTCTGGCTGGCCAAACCTATCCCTGCATGTACGATAAACCTTAACCCAAGGGTCATCCCTGTTCTCCCGCACAAAGCTCCTCCCTTCCATCTTGACGTCAACAATCAGTGCCTTATATGTTCTAAGGCCAGCAAGATAATCAACCCTACACTGAGTCAAATCTTCAGCATTAGAACGCCTCGCCCCCGGGAGTCGCGTCCTAAGGCGTCTGACATTCCTCCGCGCCATACCTAACTCATGTGTCCACCACTTGACCCTACCTGGCGACTATCTCAATGAGATTGTGGTCACTAACCCCCGCGTTATCACACACCCTCTACGTAAAGTTGAAAAGAGAGACAGCCACCCCGTCCGAAAGTGTGACATCGATATCACTGGTGCCCATTGGACCATCAAAAGTATATAAGTCGCTAGCCTCATTCAACACTGAAACACCATTTGCGACTAGCCATTCGCTAAGCATAATTCCTCGTACGAAGTTCTGATGCGCAGGAGCATGCCTGGGCATCTTACTGAACCAAGCTGGCCAAGAGCACACGACCAAACCGGCCCTCCACAGCAATGCACACACCCCACCTAGCAGAACTAACCACAGTACAGTCCACGTCATCTTCGTCCACAACTATAGCAGAGTTCCCCGGCAAGTTCGTAAACACCCTGCACACACTTTCTGCCACGCGACAATCCTTGACTCTGTGCTCAAAACCAAGGCATCTATAGCAAGAAGCCACCCCATCCTGAGCCCGTACAATAAAGCGAAACCAATTTAAGTATATCCCAGTTGCACATAAGTGGTCAGCAACTCTTTGTGTGCACTCCAGCACAACATTCCCGTCACCTTCTTCACTGGCCCACGGTGCACTAGCCCGCCTCACCGCTTTCTTGTATACCTCTGGTGACATCATGTCCTTGAGATTCATCCCATAGACCTCCTCCATGAATTCATCAGGCGTAATTTGCTTACGGACGCGCTGCACCAATAGCCTAAGGCCCAGTTTATCCTTCATGGATACTTCCAAGCCCACCTCTTCGAACTTCTTGTTTTCCGCAATCCTGTTCCTCTCTGCAGCCGAGGGAGTACGAATTATGGCACCACCCGATTTCATCGGCTGAACATGACGGACACGGACGTCTAGCGTTGGCTCTACCTCAGTAACCACTTTCTCCATCACCTCCTTAGACGTGGAGGCACCTTTGCCCGTAACCACCACCGACCAATTCTGCACAGGCTTAACAGCAGGTGGCGCCACCACAGCCACGGGGACACGAGCGGACGGAGCAACGAGAGTCTCCGCAGGAGCAGCACGACACGGAAGCAGAACGCCCTCTCCGAGTCTTGGGTGAATTGGGTTTCACCCTCTTCTTCCCGTACTCCTCACTCTCCGTGTTGCTGTGCCTCACAAAAAACCCCAACAAAAATAAAAGGTTTCTCACATACCAGTCAAAATCACGAAAAACTGGTACAAAATGTCAGCAAATCTTCCTCGGAATTTTCAGCAAATCTTTGAACTCTGTGATGACCAGCAGATTAGCGGAGACACACACACACCAGCAGTGACCACTTAGCACGGACAAAAACCGTTTAGCCGAGACACAAACCGGTCCGGAAATTCTCAAAAATCCCCAAATCCCAGAACTTCCCCGGAAAAACAACGGCAACGCTGTTCCCTTACAAAAACACACCAGAGCGGCAACACCGAATCATATTTTTCGCACACGACCTTATCGCTGGAGTTTGCCCTTGAGACACCAAAATTCGAAATCACAGTTTTTCCTTACTGCCGGAATTTAACCTTGGCAGTTTTAAGGCTCTTTTCTTCTTCGCGCTTTGTTTATTTTGTTAATTTTCAACAACTATACATACATACATGTACGGGTTTTATACTGTACTATAGCATCGGAGAATAATTCGACTATATCCGGTGTATGTCAATCGATTTTCCGCACTTCACTATCCACGTATTCTATGAATCCCGCACTTTAATCTGAGACTACTCCCGTAATTATATTCCAAGGTTTACTTAACAAATTACTTTGCGCAAAAACACTCAAATAAAAACACGACCTTTCGTTGCAACAATTCAACTGCGAGTGACGTGGACTATATACAGCGAGGAATCGTTAAAAGCTCTACTGGACACTCACTTTATTCAACGCCTACGGAAAATATATCTGACATAGTCAATATGCAGACCTTAAATTGGGCTCTTGAAAGCTTTAAGCCTTATAATCCTCCAGGACCCGACGGTATCATACCAGCCGAAATACAGAGTCATATTCTTAATAAGAAGAGAGATGCGAGAGTGGTCTTCATTCCAAAGGGTGGTAAAAGCTCGCACACCACACCGAAGGACTTCAGACCAATAAGACTATCATCCTCTCTTCTGAAAACATTAGAAAGGATGGTTGATCATTACTGCGGATATAATGATCATCAATGGTAAGATACTTTTGATATATGCGAATATTGGAGCATTGTCGAATTTGGGCGTTAATGCAGGATTACGTAAGTGGATTCAGAATCTAATAACTTACCGCAGAATAACTTCGGCTCTAAAAGCTTATATACATTGGACCTAGTAGGGAAGGAGATAGCAATTCGTCTTCGTTGCACCTCTCTGTGAAACGGAAATGGTGTCGGCCACTGTAGAATGGAAATATTTTTCTGATTTTCCTTTAATATATTTATATTTTTAAATCAGTTCTCGTGGTACCTTCATAGCGAACAGTCGATTAGCGGAATTTTTTCTTACATACCAAACAAATAAATAATTATACAAAAAAATATTCGTAGTACATATTATTCGTAATAGGCACATACTGACTTTAATAAATAAGCTTTACTGCTTTGTTAATATTTTTTACATAGTGGAAATAACAAATACAAAAAAACAGAAACAAAAAAAAAAACATAAACTGTGACATTGAGGAATACTCTATACGAGTAACTCAAAAACAAATAAACAATCAAAAATTACAAAAACAAAAAAAAAACCGTAAGCAAAAAACACAAAAAGTGCCCTTGAGGAATACTCTATATGAGTACCTCAAATACAAAAAATTATGAAGTGAGTTCTAACGGCAGAAATGCCTATTTTACTGTGAGTTCTGAAGCTCTCAATGAAAATAATAAATCTAATGAGAATATTTTTTTAACGACAAATCCAATTTTTCGTCAGCGATTAACTTCGCTTTGTCCAATGCCAAATAGTGATTCATTAACATTACAGTTGCCTAGTACTTCGTCATATAAGTCAGTTATATCATCTCCTTCAGGCTCGTGTTCATCACTTAATAAAGTTATCACTACAGATAAAAGTAGCTCAAAATCCAAGGTACAAGTCGGAATGGACAGATACATAACAGTGGTAAAGCGTGGGCGAAGCCCGAATTCTTCAAAAATTTCATCTGCTCCAAAGATGTCTAGGGATAATAGCGCATCATCTACCAATCGTCAAAATCGTTTTTCATTATTGCAAGTCACCGACGACAAGCCCGCTGCATCATCGCAAAAGTCTTTTAAGCCACCACCTATATATTTGAGAGAGAAAAATTCTAACGCCCTAATTAAAAAATTAGTCTCGGCCATTGGTGAAAACGCATTTCATGTTATTCCAATAAAGCGTGGTAATATTGACGAAACTAAAATTCAAATATACGAAGAAAAAAATTTCCGTAAAATAGTGACTGAATTTGAAAAAAATAAAACAAGTTTTTATACGTACCAGCTTAAAAGTGCCAAAGGTATGCAGATCGTATTGAAGGGTATTGACTCTTATGTTAATCCTGAAGAAGTAAAAGATGCACTCATGATACAAGGATTTAAGGTAAAAAATGTTACCAATATAATAAACAGGGAGAAGATCCTCCAGCCTCTATTTCGTGTTGAATTGGAGCCGAATGATATACAGCTGAAAAAAAACGAGACACACCCAATTTATAGCCTAAAATACCTCTTATACCGAAAAATCACAGTTGAAGAGCCACATAAGCGATCAGGTCCCGTACAGTGCCATAATTGCCAAGAATATGGCCACACAAAAACATACTGTAAATTACCCACTGTTTGTGTTGTGTGCGGCGAATTACACGGCACTGCTAATTGCAATAAGCCAAAAGATCAAAGTGATAAAAAATGCAGTAATTGTGGAGGTAATCACACCGCTAACTACAGAAGTTGTCCTGTGTACTCTTTTGTCAAACAGACTATGGTGCAAAAACCCAAATTAGCTCCATCTCAATCAGCAAACGCTTACTCCGCCACTTTTGTGCAAAGGAGCCAACCAGTTACTTCCCGTGTATCGTATGCCGATGCTGCTAGAACAAATTCTATTCCCGCACAAAATGTTCCACCTCCAAATAATTCAACAAATGCAAACTCAAGCTTTAACTTTAGTCGCCTTGAAGCTACTATTGACAATTTGGTGCAAACTATAAACAACTTTACAACAAATATGACTAACATGATGCAAGAAATGCTGAGAATGCAGAATACTCTGCTTCAAGCATTAATTAACAAGCCATGAACACGTTAAAAATATGTTTCTGGAACGCAAACGGCATTCGCCAACATAAAAATGAACTTGAGCACTTCCTTACGGAAAAAAGTATTGATATAATGTTGGTCTCTGAGACACATTTGACTACGAGAAGCTTTTTCAAAATAAATGGCTACACTATGTATGATACAAAGGACCCTAGAGGGAGAGCATGCGGTGGATCTGCAATTCTAATTAAGTCCAGACTCAAGCACTATATCCTTGACAACGTTAGTGAAGAATATATGCAAGCTACGAATATTTTTGTAGAAAATTTTTGTTCTAATTTCGTAATATCATCAATTTACTCACCTCCCAGATTTTCAGTTACCGAAGATCAGTATGAGAAGTTCTACAAATCGCTTGGATCTTGTTTCGTGGCAGCTGGAGACTACAATGCAAAGCATACGTACTGGGGATCGCGCCTTTTAACACCTAGAGGTCGAGCTTTGTTTAATACAATTTCAAAAATGGGCTTAGATGTTATTTCGAGTGGGGAGCCCACTTATTGGCCTACTGACGTACGAAAAATTCCAGATGTTATTGATTTTGGCGTAATGAAAAATATTTCTAGGGATTTAATTAGTGTTGAAACTTCTCTAGATCTCTCCTCCGATCACTCCCCCACTATCGTTACAATTTGTAACCCACTAAGAAGTGACTTACCTCACCCATATACGAAGATGACCAATCGTGTTAATTGGCTGGGATTCAAAAAATATCTTAGTAGTCATTGCACGGAAAATATTGCGTTAAGAACACCCAATGACATTGAAACTAACATTGCCAATCTTAACGAAATTATTAAACAGGCTGCTGAACATGCCACTACCTCCCATCCGCAGGCTGGGTTTAATAAAATTTATTCCAGGGATATTGAACATCTCGTATGTGAAAAAAGAAGAGCTAGAAGGGAATGGCAACAGCACAGATCACCCCAACATAAACTCAGACTTAAAGAATGTTCTAAACGACTTCAAGAGTTGCTTGCATCTGAAAAAACTGCATCTCTTAAAAATTATTTGGAAGGTCTTGATGTCACACCGACATCTAATTACTCTTTGTGGCGCGCTGCTAGAAAGCTTAAAACCCCCGTTGAGTTCAAGCCACCTCTGCGCACATCTACCGGAGATTGGGCAAGAAGCGATACGGAAAAATGCAAAATATTTGCTGAGCATTTAAAATCCGTATTTACCTCAAATACATGTACTGGTGTTGCTGATTTGCCGAATGTAGTTGCTCTACCCCCTCGAGCCTTAAAGTTTAAGATGCGTGATGTACATAAAGTAATTGCTGAACTCAAGCCAAAGAAAGCTCCAGGTATTGATGGAATTAGTAACAAGATGCTGATGAACTTGCCGCATATTGCAATAAGAATCTTGCTGTTTATTTCTAATGCCATATTACGACTGGAGTATTATACACAACTCTGGAAGCTTGCAAAAATCAAAATGATTCCAAAGCCGGGAAAAGATCTTACTAAAGCTGAGTCATATAGGCCAATAAGTTTGCTGTCAACTATGTCAAAACTCTTCGAAAAGCTGCTCATGACAAAATTGTCCCCAACCTTAACTGATAGTGGGTGCATCCCAGACCATCAATTTGGTTTTAGAAGTCAGCATAGCACCATTGAACAAACTCATAGATTGGTTCAATTTGTAAGAAAAACATTTGAGGAAAAGAAGTATTGTTCTGCCCTGTTTATTGACGTTTCTCAGGCATTTGATAAAGTGTGGCATGAAGGTCTAATTCTAAAATTAAAATCATATCTACCAATAAATTTAGTGAATTTATTAGAAAGTTACATCACTACCCGGAAGTTCACGGTTGTGGAAGGAGAATTCATGAGTGTGCCCGAAACTATATCATCCGGTGTGCCACAGGGGAGCATACTGGGGCCAGTTTTGTATTTGATCTATACTTGTGATATGCCTTTGAGCAGCAATATCCATACATCTACGTTTGCCGATGATACAGCCTGCCTTAGTATGCATGAAAACCCTCACGAGGCTTCCCGATATTTACAAGATCATATTACACAATTGGAAATGTGGTTGAACTTATGGAGAATTAAGGTAAATGAACAAAAGTGTGTCCATATAACGTTTACCCTAAGAAGAGATACTTGTTCCCCAATTCGAATCAATAATCAAAATATTCCTCAACACTCCCAAGTGAAATACCTTGGTATACACCTTGATCGAAGGCTTACATGGAAACATCATATTGACTTTAAGCTAACTCAGATGAAAATTAAGTTATCTCAAATACACTGGTTGATTGGCAGAAATTCAACACTTAGCCTGGACTGTAAACTTTTATTATACAAGTCGCTTTTAAAGCCAATATGGTGTTACGGTATCCAGTTATGGGGCACTGCTTCAGCTTCCAATGTAGAGAGAATCCAACGAAGGCAAAACAAAATTTTACGGTTAATGACATCGGCTCCATGGTACATCAAAAATTCTAATATACATCGTGATTTAAATATGCCACTAGTGACTGAAGAAATTGCAAAATACGCAGACAAATATTTAACAAAACTCGAGTCACATCCTAATCCGCTTGCTCGTAATATTTTGAACTTTACTGGACACATCCGCTTAAAAAAGAGGGACACAAGGGCTCTATTACTCAACACGCCAAATGGGATTTCTTGAAAATACTTTTTTATACTTTTTTATAAATTTTTTCTTTTTTGGATTATCACTACTTATGTATTATTTATAACTATTAACAAGTTTATGTCCGACAGTGGTCGGTCCTAATAATTATATTTTATATTTAAGATTTGAATACTTATTGTTAGTTCATATTTGAAGATACAATAAATAAATACATGTATTAAAAAAAAAATATTTTTAAATACGATTATTTCAAAAAGCAATAAACGGTTTTGAGGGAGGGTGGTACCGTTGGAATTATCGGTTGTGCGGATTTGTTAGTCAGTTCGCTGAGGAAAATTTTTTTTAGAGAAATGATTCTTACGTAATTGCTTGTCGAAAATTTTGTTCAAAGTTCGGTATTCAGTGAATACATGATGACCCGAGTGTAAATTAAATTCGTTCCTGGGTGTAGAGATTTCGCGCAACTGATTCGGCTATGAATGTCCTACGGCCAGGGCCCAGTCGATTTTCAAGGACTTCCGAAAACATTGAACTGGTTGAAAGCAGTTTACGTGAAAATCCGTGAATTTCAATACGGAAAAGAGCAGCCCCACAGGGACTTCCAAGAGCGATTATTCATGAAATTTTAAAAAAGAATCAGATGTTCCATGCTTTTAAAATTCAAACCGTTCAAGAACTGAAAGAAAATTACTGATTTACGGAAAAATTTCTTTTTTCTTTATAGAAATCTAATACAAGTCATTAATTTTTCTGTTTCGTTCTGTTCTGTATCAGTTCATCCTGTAAAAATCAAAAAATTTTTAAGTAATTGTAAGTGACATCAAAAATTAAATAAAAATATTTTGAAATAAGTTGTCATTGTGTTTTTAGAATTTAAAAAAATTAATTTTTAAAAGATAAAATTAAATAATATTGAAAACTAACAATGGCCGCTCCAAAACATCGCTTTTGTGCAAAACTGCGAGCCTTCTGAACAGAAATAGTTGTTAAGTTACTACAGAAAAAGTAAGTACTTATATATTTAGAAGCAGAACGACACAGCACAGAACAGCAAGAGAAAGTAAAGACTAATGATGCTTTTAGGATGGGAGTTTATTACTTTAGCGAAAAATATTATAAGTTAACATAGTGTCCAAATATTATGTAAATACATATTGCAGCATTTTTGACCTCAAATTTCAGTTGTGATTATTTTAATTACAAATCGGTTGTGCTAAAAAACGTATCCCGTTCATTAAATGAAAAATGGAGAATTAAGAATAAAGAATTAAGGAAATGGTAGAAATTATGATTTCTTATTTTCAAATGAGGCGGGTCGTAATATTATAACGGGTTAGTAATTTTACGTTTTTTTATTTCCTAATAATAGGAATTATTTATTCACTGTAGATTCAGACGAGGAGCAATTAAAATCCAACGAAATCGTTAGCAAAAACAAACAAGCTCATGTTATCACATCAACGAAACGCAAAGTTAAATTAAAGCGAATGAAAATTAAAAAATACCCAGGATATAGGGTTTACCAAAACCGCGGTTTCCGGTTTAAAGCTATTAAAACCGGTCGGTTTCGGTTCGATTTTCGTTTTAAAAGTATGCATGTATATAAATAGGTAAGTATGCTGGAAAGATAAATGATGAAATAGAAATAATAATTTTAGGTTCTAAATGAAATTTATTTTCAAATTTAAAGTTGTGCTCTTGGAGGTGTTTCTGTTGATTTAGTTTTCAATATAAATAAATAACAAAAACAAACCAAAAACGCAAACAAAAAAACAAACAAACAAAAGTGACCTTGAGGAATATTCCATATGAGTACCTCAAAAACAAATAACTGTGAAGTGAGTTCTAATGGCAGAAATGCCTATTTTACTGTGAGTTCTGAAGCTCTTAGTGAAAATAATAAAAATAAAAAATCTGATGATAGACTTACTGAGAGCTCTGAAGCTCTTAATGAAAACAAAATAAATAAGAAATCTGATAATAGACTTTTTTTAACGGCGAGGCCACTTTTTCGTCCGCGATCAACTTCGCTTTGTCCAATGCCAACTACTGATTCTTTAACATTACCGTTGCCTAGTACTTCTACATTTAACTCAGCGATATCATCCGCTTCGGGCTCGTGGTCATCACTTAACCAAGTTTCTACTGAAGTTAAGAGCATCTGCTCCCCAGATGGTATGTTTTGAATTGTAGTCCCCAGCTGCTACGAAACAAGGGCCAAGAGATTTGTAGAATTCCTTGAATTGATCAGTAATTGAGGGTGGCGTTGGCTGAAGTAGTTAGCACGTTGATTACAAAACCGAAGGTCCTGGGTTCGATCCCGGTGTCCGACAGTCATTAAAAATAAAAACACCACGCATTTTTCTGAAGTGCATTAGTATCCTTTGTATCATTTGTTGTGGGAAAAGTTCTAGTGATGCAGGCATAAGGCACTGGTCACTAAAAACTATACCGACTTCATCAGATACTAATGCTAATGTAATATCAGCGCGCCCTCCTTCGGCGAAGTAAAATAACTATTAAAAGGCTACTAAACAAAGCTTCAAAATTTAATTCGCCTCATTTGACACCTGAAGGCGCTGCAACACTGCATTATCAAAAAAGCGTGCAAAGAGCAGAGTTGTAAAAGAATGAAGCTTTCCTCTAACTCTTCCTTAAAAACCTGTCTTCTCTATCACTATCCCTTCCCTATCACCCTCTCTCACTATCTTCTCTTCAACTAACAGGTAGCACAAAGGGACCATTGTATTGGACCCAAGTGAGCTGGACTCTAAATTTCACCCTTCCTTGCCAGCAGCCTGCTAACCTAACCATCCTCAGTAATTGCGAATCTGGGAGGGGAGTAAATTTATGATACCACGAGATTTGTAACAAAATTTTCGTCACAAATATTTGTTTGGTAGTGTTTGAGTATTGACTTAATTGGAATTGCTGACCCAGCGCATGCTCTTCCCCTCGGGTCCTTTGAATCATATGGAGTGTAAACATTTATTTTAAATAAGCTCCTTGCAGTCAAATGAGTCTCAGCGACCAAAATTATATCAATATTTTTTTCCATGAGGAAGTGTTCAAGTTCATTTTTATGTTGGCGAATGCCGTTTGCATTCCAGAAACATATTTTTAACGTGTTCATGGTTTTTTAACTAATGCTTGAAGCAGTGTATTCTGCATTCGAAGCACTTCTTGCATCATACTAGTCATATTTGTTGTAAAATTATTTATAGTTTGCACCAAATTGTCAATAGTAGCTTCAAGGCGACTAAAGTTAAAGCTTGAGTTTGCATTCGTTGAATTATTTTGAGGTAGAACATTTTGTGCGGGAATAGAATTTGTTATAGCAGCATCGGCGTACGATACACGTGAAGTGACAGGTTGGCTCATTTGAGCAAAAGTGATGGAGTAAGCGTTTGCAGTTTGTGCTGGAGCTAATTTAGGTTTTTGCCCCATAGTCTGTTTGACAAAAGAGTACACAGGACAACTTCTGTAGTTAGCGGTGTGATTACCACAATTACTAAATTTTTAGTACAACCAGCATTACCGTGCAATTCACCGCAGATAACACAAACTGAAGGTAAATTGCAGTAAGTTTTTGTGTGGCCATATTCTTGACAATTATGGCACTGTACGGGTCCAGAACGCTTAAGTTTTTTTTCAACTGTTATTTTTCGGTAAAAGAGATATTTTAAATTATAAATTGGACGAATCAAATTTTTTTTGAACGATGCATTTTTTACCCTTAATCCCTGGAGGACGAGTGCATCTTTTATTTCCTCTGGAACAACATAAGAATCTATGGCCTTCAATACGTTCTGCAGGCCTTTAGCACTTTTAAGGTGAAAAAAAACTTTTTCTTACTTTTTTCAAATTCAGTAATCATTTTGCTAAAATATTTTTCTTCATAAATTTGAATTTTCGTTTCATCAATGTTACCACGTTTTATTGGAACAATATGAAATTTATTCTCACCAATGACCGAGATTAATTTTGTAATAAGAGCGTTTGAATTTTTCTTCTCTTGCAATATTTGAAAACGGTTTTGACGGTTAGTAGAGGATGCGCTATTATCCCTAGATATTTTTGGAGCAGATGAAATTTTCGAAGACTTTGGGCTTCGACCGCGCTTTACCACAGTTATATATCTGTCCATTCAAACTTGGTCCTTGGGTTTTCATTTAGCACTTAGCTTATTTTTTTAGCTTTTTTTAAACTCATTTAGCTTTTTTAATCTAAATTGTTAAAGGCAAACATAAGTATGATAATTTGTTAACGTTAAAAAATATAAATTTGGAAAATAGTTTAGAAAATACATAATGTAAATTGTTTATTTATAAGAAAAATGGCAAATTAAAAAATAGAGGACATTGATTGCAATTTTTGAATTACGATGGGAAAACTTAAGTTAATATTACTCATAACTTTTAAAGAATTATCGCAAGAGTTGAGTTGAACATGCATTCATGAATTTACTTAAAACTAAAATTCGAAATAGATTTACTTTAAATAGCACTAATTCACAAAAAAATTTTTTTCCGTATTTTAGTATAAATGCTGACACATTTTTGAAAATTGGTTAAGCTTATTTTGAGAAGTTTTTGTTTTTCTTTAAAACTAAAATATAATAATGAATAAATAATTTAATTAAACAATTACAGCGTTATTTATAAAACTTATTAAGGCTTTATAAAGGGTTATTAAGAAAAAAATTTGTATGAACATTTGTCTTAAAAACCCTTTATAAAGCCTTATAATTTTTATAAATAAGGCTGTTTTTAATTATTTTTTATTTCAAATAATAAAAAATATGTTTGTGTGTGTATACATTTAACGTTATTTTAGCAATAAGAAACTATTGCAAAGTGAAAGAAGTCGAAAAAAGTTTAGCTTTATTTTCTGGCTTAAAATTTAACTTTTTAGCTTATTTTAGCTCTTTTTCAAACGTGATTTAGGTTAATGTTGGCTTTTTATTAGGGCACCAAAAGTTGAAATAAATTCAGTGAAGTGCGACTTTGACCCGTGCACGAAGGGTTCCGTACGGGCACGAGATATGTAATTCAATACGAACAATATAAACTATAGTTTTGGCATTTTTTCGTTTTTGGGTTTTTTCGGTTTTAAGCGTTTTTTTAGTTTGGGGGTTTTTTGAATTTATTGGCGCTTTCTGAGTTTTGGCACTTTTTTCACGTTTTGTCGATTTTTTTTTGGTTTTTGAGGTTTTTTTAATTTTGGCAATTTTTATTATTTTTGGGTTTTTTTATTTCGGCGATTATTTTATTTTGGCGATTTTTTTTTTAATTTTGGCGTTTTTTTCGTATAGGTGATTTTTTTTTGGTTTTGGCGATTTTTTTAGTTTTGGCACTTTTTTTTCGTTTTGAGGATTTTTTCAGTTTTTGGCGTTTATTTTAAATTTTGACGATTTATTTTAAATTTGGCGAATTTTTTTAATTTTGGCGATTTTTTTTCACTTTAACAAGTATTTTTCGCGTTTTGGCGGGTTTTTTTGGTTTTTGGCGTTTTTTTCATATTGACGATTTTTTTCATTTAAACGATTTTTTCGAATTTGGCGATTTATTTTAGTGCTAGAATTTTTTGTTTTAATTTTGTCGATTTTTTTCGATTTAGCGATTTTTGGCGATTTTTTTTAGGTTTTGGCGATTTTTTCAGTTTGGCGATTTTATAATTTTCGGATTTTTTTGTTTTACCGTTTTTGAAAATTTCAAGAGTTTACCTCTTACGGTCTCCAAGATATAGCAAGTTGTCAAAATTACATAGTCAAAATTGCATTAACTGATGGACCACCCTTTAATTTAAATTTTTAATATTTTAATGTTTATTGTTGTAGTCTATATAAAAATACACTAATTTTACAAATTTCAAGTGTCAATATACACATGGTCATACAATTGTATGTATATTACATGAGATTTTAACATTTTTCGTCGCTCGTTTTGGAGCACCCTTTAATTTCTAATTCTCATGTATTTATTTCGTTTGGAACAAAGTACAAAAAAATTCGAAAAACTGACAAAAATATCTTTTTTAAAAATGGTCCAGCTCATGGATGGTCAACGCTAGAACCAAAATATCGCCAAAACGAAAAAAATCGCCAAAATTAAAAAAAAAAATCTAACACCAAAATAAGTCGCAAAATTCGAAAAAATCGTCCAAATGAAAAAAAGCCCAAAAACCAAAAAAAAAACGCCAAACGCGAAAAAGGCTCCAGTAACAAAATAATTGTTAGTATGAAAATCTAATACATCATGGGCACGTGACAAAATATGTTCACTTGGCAATCACTGTTCACTTGGCTATCACAGTTTCAGAATGCTGGAATAACCAAAATAAAACTGTAGAATGCAACAACAAAGTAACATAAGACCACTACAATAATACTTACATGCATGTACCGATGGTACATCAAATAAGTAAAAATAATTAATGTGATGATCGTAAAAGATAAGCAAGAATAGTTACACATACTTAGGTAGAGTAATATAATTTCGTGCTAACCTAAACAAAAAAATTAAAAAATGGAAACAGAAACAGAAAATTAATATGTAGTGATACTTATAAATGTGTTTACCAAAGGTAAATCAATTGTATACACAACAATCGTTTCTCATATTCCGTTTCATTGTAAATTTAATAAGAATCTCTACCCAAGTAGATAGACTAGGGTGCTGATGAAGTGCGTGGCTGCACAGAAAAGTATCGGTATTTCCCCCAGCTTAAAGTCTAAGTTTAATTTTTCTTCTCTTCTTTAGAAATTCACATTAATTAATAAAAATATTTCATTCAATAAGAATTGAAATTACTGAACTTGAGCCTGACTATGAATTATTTCTGATTAAAACTCACTACAGTTCAATTAAAGAATCTAAAAATTTCTCAAGTAATAAAATTATTTCGTTTTAAATTTTAATTAGAAGTGTAAAGCTAACAGCAAATAATAAAAAAATTATTTTTACTTAGAATTTCGTTGCACTGTTTCATTCGGTTTTGCACTATTTTATACTTACAGCTGTGTAATTTCCTGTTCCCCTAGTGGCAACGCTGTTATATTTACAGTTGGTTTTTACTTGCTGCAATTGTGATTTTAGATGTTTTCTATTAATTACAATTGAATTTATTATGAGTATTGTAAACTCTTAACCCCAACCGGAGAAATTTTCACTCATAACATTGACAAAAGACATGCGCAAACAAAGTGAACGTTAAATAAATTCAACTAACGGCAACTTCGCCAAACACGAAGTTGGAAAATATTACACATAACGAGAAGTATGGATTAAGAAACTACACGTTTAACGTTGCGGTCGGAAAAGCAAACTGAATTGTATTGAGGAAAATATCTATTTTATTATTTGCTTTTTTATAACAAGTGAAAAAAATGAAATTTTATCATAAGTTGTTCGGTATATCTATAGAGTTGTTTTTTTTTATAAAAGTTAATAAGTTAAGTGGTACAAAAATTCATTATTTTTAAGCCGACAAATCAATAAGTGAAAGATAAAAAAGTATTCCATCAAATATTTTCAAGAATTTTTTAGAATTTACTTACTCGATGCTCTAGATACAAGAAAAGAAAGATACTCGTATGTACATTTTATAAAGGAAAATATATGTAAATCTTATTTCCTTGAAAGTATGTATGCATAGTGTAATACGAAATGCCATCAGTTTAATTTCACCTTATTTCGAACTAGATAAGTTTTTTATAATAAATGAAAAATTATATTTTTTTTACAAATGTGCAAGCACAAACATACATACTCGTACATGTGTACATCTAAAAATTGATGAAAAATTTCTGCGTAATATTGAAAGAGAATAAAGAAAAAACACCTCAAGTTTAAAAGAGGAAATTGGAAAATGCACACAGGTTAAACAAAAAAAAGTTCGTTGCCATATTGCAAGTAATGATAAAAGTTAAAAGCACCACTACATGAAAGCAAACAACCTTACACTTCAATGAGATAAAAATTTAATATCCCTTAGTTCATTCAAGTCGTGTAAAAATTTAAAATAAAAAATAGATAATCTGATAGAGATTGAGTGAAATTAATGAGTAGAAAGAAAACTGTAAACTGAAAGATAACGCTTAATTAAAAATGAGAATATATCGCGCTCATTCTCGCTGTTTCCTCGCGTGTGTTTGTAGGACAATATAAAAACAAATACGAAAATTAAAATAAAAACAAAACAA
The DNA here is from genome assembly GCA_905220375.1 of Tachina fera. NCBI lineage: Eukaryota > Metazoa > Arthropoda > Insecta > Diptera > Tachinidae > Tachina > Tachina fera. The sequence continues at coordinate 115,250,495 of LR999964.1, forward strand.
ATAATTTCGGGAGAAATTAAAGCATTTATTGATAACAACAAGAACAACAACTACAACGATAAAGTATCTACAGCATTGCACAATTCCTCACGGCACGCCGCGCTCAAGTAATCATAACAAAACTGGCACCGGTTTTACCGTCGAGCACCATAGCAGGTGGGACTACAGCAGCCGCTGCTGCTGCAGTCCGTCTACCGGAGACCACTTATAAAAATGTTAACAGTATTAGCGCATTTAATGGCAGTGTGGCCGTTACCAGTTCGAACATTGGACTGGGTAATACATTTCTTCATGATACTTCAGTCGCAGCCTCCATAGCAAAATTATCCACCTCACCGCATTTGATGTCGCCCACTCATAACGCCTTATCTGTAACAGGAACAGTCTATGGCAACATGTCTTTTGTCAACAATAGCTGCTTAGGGACCTCGTCAGTGGTGGGAACAGGAACCACAGGATCTTCAATAATATGCAGCAGTGATAGTGGCATATCGTCCATAATATCATCGACACCCTCTCTAACCCAACTATCCCCACCATCGGTTTCTAATGCAGTATCTCTGGCCATTTTGGCCTCCAGCATTGTAACCACGTCCAGTAACTGCACGATAACAAATAACAATGGCAGTAGTAACAGCTGTACCCCTGGCAGTGGTAGTGGTAGTGGAGGACGCTGCAGTCCCACTATAGGAGGCATAACAGCAAATCTAACGAACGGTTTGGCTTCGTCATCCTGCATTTATGGCGCTGTAGCTACCGGGGCAGGTACCGGCAGTCCTCTTTTATATGCCGAACGCACATCACCAGCTTTAAATATGATGCTTAGCTCGAGTAAATCGAAAACCTTGAGTCCTTTACAAAATGCTTCCATTGGAGCCTCAATGGCTTCTTACACAGCTGGTAGTGGTACTTTAACTTCAATAGTCGTATCTGCGACTGTTAGTACACAGGCACAAACCAGCTCAGGATCAAACTATTTAAGTACTATAAAAATGCTGGGACCTGCCGCATCAATCGATCTTGGCACATCACCGCTTACACACCGAAATTATCCAAGTATGAAAGGTTTTACTTTTCGCAGAAGTTTTGATGACAAAATTATTGCTATTTCTAACGCCACTTCTGGTCAAGTTAACAGTCAATCGCAAACATCTTTAGGTGGACCACCTATATCAGCAGCTTCGTATATGTCTCATTTTCCAGCGACTTCTTCCCATCATCACCATTATCACCACCACTTGCAACACCAATCCCAACAGACTCCTCACTTTGCCCACTATCATCCCCAACACACCTCACACTTACATCACAATCACCTTCACCATGCCACCCACACAGCTATGCATCAGCATTTAGCTGCTAGTGGTGCTTTTCACAACAATTTTATGGGAATTTCTTCGTCTGCGGTCAAATATTCCGTCGCCTCTGCAAACTCAGCTGTATCCTTCTTGCCTCCGCCTCTCTATGCACCACTGACATCGTCACAGTCGACAACAAAATTATCACATCGTGATGATTTCCTACAACAAATTGGATATTTGCCAACAACTCGGATTTACAGCACTCCATCCAGTCTAGTGGATGAGGATAAGGCACAACAGGATTTTTTGTCATTATCCTTGTCGCCCCCATTAAATCGACGTCGTGATATGCCTGCATTGCGTGGACCGTACGTAAGTCTGTAAGTATCTCATCATTGCATTTATAAAAATTTCGATTAGTTCTTGCTCTTTGCTCCTTTGTCTTATAATTATGAATGTTTGAATGTAAATGTATGTAAGTTTGGCCGTGTGTTAGTGTTCTCATTTATTCTTGATAATGTTATTATGTGTTTGTTTTATTAACACATTATTATAACTTTTATTACAATTTCTATTTCCTGTTTTGTTCGACTATGCATTATCATTACATACTTACTTCCAAAACAAGAGATTGTGATTTTGTTAGTGGGCTTGTTTGTAAGTGTGAACTTACAGAGCATTATGTTACATTTGCCATTAACTGTATAATTTTAAATATAACTATTAAGTGGGGTCCATCCCGTCTGTATGAATAATTTTCATCAATAAATCCAATTGAATGATTTTTTGCTGGGGCTTGTAAATTTAACAAATGTCTACATTTTGAAACCTCTGTATATGATAATCCGCTTGACCATAAAATTAGATAACAATATACGAACTTTTGCAAATAATTCTCGGAAAAACATTCGAAAACGACTATTGCTAGTGAAGCGCCTATTTTATTTGGCAGAAAATCTGTACATCTCGAAGGTTCGCTTGCGATATCACATTGAAAAATATTCGTTTTTAATGCTTTGGCAATAGTTAGAGAACGAAGCGGTAATTTAAAAACGGTTGTGTAATTATCACACATTTAAAAACGTGTCAAATATTTTCGCAATAAAAGGACATCTATGCAGAGTTGTTTATTGAAAAAAGAGCGATTTCTTTTTATTCGCTTTTTAAATTTGTGTTAAATATACAATTAGATAACATTAATTTTTTAACCCATTTTTCCCTCTGTGTTTTTGTAAGAAAAAAAAAAACAAATCAATAAAGTTGTCGTCGTAAAATATTTCATCTTTTTCAACTTTATTTCAATATTTACGAGCATAAATTCCGTTTTACACAAATTTGTAAAATTTTTTTTAATACATAAATGGAAATTTCTTAAATTTTTTCCAAATAAATGGAACCACTCAATACTAACGAAAAATCTTTTGATTCAAGCACGTGTTTAAGTACTTAGTGGTTACTAAGGATTGCCATACGGGAAATCCCGAAATGTTTTTTTTTTGTTTAAAAGTTTATATTTATGTTTTTTACATTGCAGGTCAAAAGTATTTTCGTTTTATGGAGACCGTTTAGTTCGTTTTTGACACAACCTATAGATCACTAAACATTGCTCGAATTTCGCAGGAATATTGTTTCGTAAAGTTGTAATCACAGATATAAGGTTTTAATATCACAGGCAATATTTCTGCAGTATGCCTGCAATATTCCTATGTCCGCTTTTTTGTCTTGCCAGTAAGATTGTACTCCAACATTTCAAAAATATTGTAAACATTTCTAACACATTTTTATTTTTTTTTTTTGGGAATCGACGTACATATTTTTACCTGAAACTTAAAGAAAAATTAAAAAAAAATTTCCTCCCAAGTTAATTTTTTTTGGACTTAGAAAAAAATTGAATTTTTATTGTACGCTCTTATGCCTTTTCATCGGTACTTCTGCCGGTATATGTCCTTATGGCATTTGTATCGCGATATACTAATTTAACAAAAACAAATTTTGCTAGATATAATATCAGAGTTCTCGTTGTACCTTTATAGTGAATAGTCGATTAGCGGAATTTTTCTTACATTCTTATTAAAAAAACAAAAGCTTTATGTGCTTTGCTAATATTTTTACAAAATAGCAAAAACAAAAAAAAAACCGCAAACAAAAAAAAAACAAAAACACAAATAAAGTGCCCTTGAGGAATACTCTGTTTTTTTATAAATGCCTATTTTACTGTGAGTTCTGGAGCTCTTAATGAAAACAATAGAAATAATAAATGTAATGAAAGTCTGTTTTAACGGCAAAGCCAATTTTTCAGCGATCAACTTCGCTTTGTCCAATGCCAAATAGTGATTCATTGCCTAGTACTTCTTCATATAAGTCAGTAATATCATCCCCTTCAGGCCCGTGTTCATCACTTACAGATAATAGTAGCTCAAACCCCAAGGTACAAGTGGGAATGGACAGATACATAACCGTGGTAAAGCGTGGGCGAAGCCTGAAGTCTTCAAACATTTCATCTGCTCCAAAGATGTCTAGGGATAATAGCACATATTTTAATGCTTTTTGTGTACCGCGAAACTTTTGAAAATCCCGTTTTTAGGGTTCCGTACACCAAAGGTGAAAAAATGAACCCTATTGTTTTCGCTACGCTGTCCGTCTGTCCATCACACGGTATTTTCTCAGGAACCGTAAGAGCTACGGACCTGAAATTTGGACAGAGTATGTAGAACCTTGGCCACTACAACAACACATACATGAGAACTAGAAATTAAAGGGTGCTCCAAAACGAGCGACGAAAAATTTTAAAATCTCATGTAATATATATACAATTGTATGACCATGTGTATATTGACACTTGAAATTTGTAAAATTAGTGTATTTTTATATAGACTACAACAATAAACATTAAAATATTACAAAATTTAAATTAAAGAGTGGTCCATCAGTTAATGAAATTTTGACTATGTAATTTTGACAAATTGCTGTATCTTGGAGACCGTAAGAGGTAAACTCTTGAAATTTTCAAAAACGGTAAAACTAAAAAATTCGAAAATTATAAAATCGCCACACCGAAAAAAATCGCCAAAAATTTAAAAAAATCGCCAAATCGAAAAAAATCGACAAAATTAAAAAAAAATTCTAGCACTAAAATAAATCGCCAAATTCGAAAAAATCGTTTAAATGAAAAAAATCGCCAATATGAAAAAAACGCCAAAAACCGAAAAAAAATCGCCAAACCCCAAAAAATGCGCCAAAACCAAAATAATTGTTTATGTGAAAAAAAATCGCCAAAATGAAAAAAATCGCCAAAAACCGAAAAAAATCCTCAAAACGAAAAAAAAGTGCCAAAACTAAAAAAATCAACTATATGAAAAAACGCCAAAATTAAAAAAATCGCCAAAATAAAAAAATCGCCAAAATAATAATAATCGCCAAAAAGGACACACATGTTATATGTATATTTTATTGAAAATAAGCCCAAGTAAGGGGCGATTTCTAAGGTAAGTAAAACGTTCCTACCTGGTGTCCCCTGATACCGTGAGTTAATTTTTTTCTTTTTTAATTCCTAACACTTCCACTTGTTTAGGTTAATTTGCTTAGAACATTTCTTGTATTACTATCGATAGTTTTTTCTGTTGGCGGATCATCATCTGACTCATACTGGCATAGCTCAGCGACAAATATTATACAAAAAAGATTATTCCTGAATTTCTTAGTTTTTGTTTTTGTACTCTAAAACGCTGTTGCTAGAAGAAAACATTTCAGAGTGTAGTTATAAAATAATTGAATTCTTCTTATCTAATTCTTAATGAAATCGTTGAAAACAGTAGTGTTGGCTTTTATTAAATTATTAAACAAAAACTTGATAATTCCCTCTAGTTCGATTATAGTAGCAGAGTCTTTACTAAACTCTTTTATGTACATATGTATATTATATAACTCTTTTATGTACATATGTATATTATATCCTGTAATTCTTTGAAGGAAGATAGGGCCTCATCGAAAGATTTACCCCCTTATGCAAAAACAATTGGTAAACTTAAAGTTGGTTTAACAAACGAATTTTGTATGGCAAAACCGGTTTTAATACATGCTTTAAGTTTAACAATCGTTTTTGAATAAGATAATAACCAACTAATTACTAATGAAAAACTGTTTGATTCAGACATATATTTATTGATTTAAACAGTTTGCAATCATGTTGGATCCTATAAAATTGTCTATTAATTATGTATGAAACTGTTTAACTTAATAAATACATGGCTGAATCAAACAGTTTTTCATTATTAATTGGTGGTTAAGCTTTTTTTACGCTTGTGTGGCACATGGCACACATATGTAAACACGGCCTTAGATTCGCTGAAAATAATTTATAAGCACATACCTGTTGTATATGAGACGAAACAAATAATTAAACACACAAAAAATACTTAATAATACACGCAAAGAAAATATATGTTTGTAGAATGGTTGAGAAAACAATATTATGTTCTCAGAAACAAATGTGTGGTCGTTGAAAACAAGTTATCGTTATTTTAAACATTAATTTTGTTACGGTAAGCAAAGTAATGTTTGAATTTAATAATTACATTATATTCATAAAAAAGAATAGAGTTTAACAATAAAAAGAAAGAAAGAGTTTAACAATATAGTTTTGTTAAAAATGTATGACTGCAACATAATTTTTGTTATTTTTTAAAAAGAGTATAATGAAAATAACAATATAATGTTATCCAAAACCATAGTATGTTAAGTTTTTAAAAAAATCTTTTTCAGAACCCCTTCTGTCAGTTCAGTGTTTCATTTGTTAGCTATCGGTATTGCACGCGTCGTGTTAAATAAATAAATAAAGTACAAACAAACAAAAGCGTAGATAAATAAAAACATATACGTGCATATATATGTATGTTTATCTCTTTATACAGATTGTCTGTATTTCGTGCATACACACATTTGCTAATATACATTTCTATATAAACATATATTTTATTTCAATAATATTAATTTATTTTTATTTCAAATTTAAAGCACAGCTGTTTGAGTTAATAAATATATGATTGAAAAACAAAATATTATTATTATATTAAATAATAATGTTGTCGTATTTAACAATATTATTATAAGATAAGAACATGGTATAGGGAGTCTCAATAATATTTTCGTCACATCTAACAATAGTGTTATCATATTTACAATAATAAGATAAGGTGTAACAAAGTTTATTGTTTTCGTTGATAATATTATTATTAACTCAGATAATAATATTATTAAAAGTTTGCTTTTCTATTGACAATAATATGATTTAACTGCAACCATATAATTTAATCATAGTATGTTGCTGTTTGATTATGGTTACCTCAACCATATTTTTTCTTTGCGTGTACAAGTACTACAAAATACGAGTATTTACTGCCATATTCATAAAAATATTTCAGGTTTATTAAGCACTTATTTAACATATTTCTATAGGAAATTTGTCAAATAAACCTGTAATAAACCAAAAAATTTTTTATAAATTAGACCGTTAAAATTTTGTTACTTCGGTTAATCGATTGTTCGACTAAAATTAATTTGTTTAATCGTTAATCGAAAAAAGTCAATTTTAAATTAACCGATAAGTTAATCGGTTTACCGATTGACCCTATTATTTACCTATTGTTTTTTGAATAAAATGTTATGTTTATGGTTTTCTTCTCAAATTTGAAAATACATAGAAGCTTGATTTTATTTAATCGGGTTTTATTTCTTTGTTTTAATCAGTTATTGAAATGAATTAAAGTTTATATCAAAATGTGATACAGTGAAACCTTTTATAACGCCCACCTACTATAAACGGACACCACTAATAGCCCAGCTAGTTTTGTAGATCCAACAATAATTTTTGCATACAAAATGCACTCCCACAACCAGACGCAGACACTAAATTTTTTAAAAATACTGATCTAAATACCTCTCATAAGCGGACAGAAGCGGTGAAACACGCCAGCAAGAGTTGCATTTAAAAAGTAGGCCTTTCTTTATTCAGCTCTGATTTATATTAATATTAGTGTCACTGATATTGGTGATGCCCCGGTTAACGCAATACTGATGCGTTGAAGACCAGGGTGTCTACTCTGTAATTCGAAACGAAAGAAAATATTTTTGAACTTGTATGTTGTTAACATTACAATTCGAAAGCATTTTCTTTCGTTTCGAATTACAGAGTAGACCACCAGGGCTGTCAGATTTTTTTCGACCTATTTTACTAAATTGATTTTAAAAATCGCCAAAAATAAGTTTTATGTAGTTTTTATTAGTAAATATTTGATAATAAATTTGTTTTTATATAACACTTTTTTAATATAATTTTTTATAAAATTATCGCATCAAAATTTATCAGAAAATCGCCAAAACTTGAAATAAAATCGCCAAAAATTATTTCTTGCAAATTTTTTTCATCAAAACTCAAAACGCATTAATGGCTATAATTAATATAAGAAAAATCATCTAAATCAAATTTTTTTAACTTTTTGGTTAGTTTTATTTTTGAAACTACTCCTTTTTGTTAAAAAATAGCCATAACAGTCGCCAGCAAATTTATTTATCGCCAGAAAAATCGCCATGTCGCCAAACCAAAAATTTGGACGTCAAACAAGTTGGAAAATTGGTACGTTTGGCGAGAAATCGCCAAATCTGACAGCCCTGTTGAAGACGGCAAAGAAATTGTTGTTTAAAATTTGTAAACGCACTAATAATTCCAAAATTATATTTTACTTGTTCAGTAAAATATTTTTTAATAAAATACATTGAAATTGATTATTGAGGGGTTTATCTGGATCCTATGCGCATTTCACTGTTGCTAATGCAGATCATCAGGGAACCTTTACCCAAAGTTTCTTAGAACAACTAGAGTTATTATGTTATAAACTTTCATTTAAATAAATGAGAAGCTCAACAACAAATAACAAAGTTGAAACAAGAACTCAATAATCAACATGTTTTTTATTTTCTTACTTTACCATTACTACACTGGCTGACTTTTTTTCAGCATCAAATTGTAGATATAAAGAGTATGTAAAAAGAAAATAAATGTAAATAACAACAACAGCTATTCAAGATAGAGTGTTGCCACACAAGTATTTTTTGACGGGGTGCAGTCAAACTAATAATTAGTGTTTTTATGGGAATTTTTACAATTTAAGTTTAAAATTTGTAAACGCACTAATAATCCCAAAATTATATTTTACTTGTTCAGTAAAATATTTTTTAATAAAATACATTGAAATTGATTATTGAGGGGTTTAGCTGGATCCTATGCGCATTTCACTGTTGCTAATGCAGATCATCAGGGAACCTTTACCCAAAGTTTCTTAGAACAACTAGAGTTATTATGTTATAAACTTTCATTTAAATAAATGAGAAGCTCAACAACAAATAACAAAGTTGAAACAAGAACTCAATAATCAACATGTTTTTTATTTTCTTACTTTACCATTAATACACTGGCTGACTTTTTTTCAGCATCAAATTGTAGATATAAAGAGTATGTAAAAAGAAAATAAATGTAAATAACAACAACAGCTATTCAAGATAGAGTGTTGCCACACAAGTATTTTTTGACGGGGTGCAGTCAAACTAATAATTAGTGTTTTTATGGGAATTTTTACAATTTAAGTTTAAAATTTGTAAACGCACTAATAATCCCAAAATTATATTTTACTTGTTCAGTAAAATATTTTTTAATAAAATACATTGAAATTGATTATTGAGGGGTTTAGCTGGATCCTATGCGCATTTCACTGTTGCTAATGCAGATCATCAGGGAACCTTTACCCAAAGTTTCTTAGAACAACTAGAGTTATTATGTTATAAACTTTCATTTAAATAAATGAGAAGCTCAACAACAAATAACAAAGTTGAAACAAGAACTCAATAATCAACATGTTTTTTATTTTCTTACTTTACCATTACTACACTGGCTGACTTTTTTTCAGCATCAAATTGTAGATATAAAGAGTATGTAAAAAGAAAATAAATGTAAATAACAACAACAGCTATTCAAGATAGAGTGTTGCCACACAAGTATTTTTTGACGGGGTGCAGTCAAACTAATAATTAGTGTTTTTATGGGAATTTTTACAATTTAAGTTTAAAATTTGTAAACGCACTAATAATCCCAAAATTATATTTTACTTGTTCAGTAAAATATTTTTTAATAAAATACATTGAAATTGATTATTGAGGGGTTTAGCTGGATCATATGCGCATTTCACTGTTGCTAATGCAGATCATCAGGGAACCTTTACCCAAAGTTTCTTAGAACAACTAGAGTTATTATGTTATAAACTTTCATTTAAATAAATGAGAAGCTCAACAACAAATAACAAAGTTGAAACAAGAACTCAATAATCAACATGTTTTTTACTTTCTTACTTTACCATTACTACACTGGCTGACTTTTTTTCAGCATCAAATTGTAGATATAAAGAGTATGTAAAAAGAAAATAAATGTAAATAACAACAACAGCTATTCAAGATAGAGTGTTGCCACACAAGTATTTTTTGACGGGGTGCAGTCAAACTAATAATTAGTGTTTTTATGGGAATTTTTACAATTTAAGTTTAAAATTTGTAAACGCACTAATAATCCCAAAATTATATTTTACTTGTTCAGTAAAATATTTTTTAATAAAATACATTGAAATTGATTATTGAGGGGTTTAGCTGGATCCTATGCGCATTTCACTGTTGCTAATGCAGATCATCAGGGAACCTTTACCCAAAGTTTCTTAGAACAACTAGAGTTATTATGTTATAAACTTTCATTTAAATAAATGAGAAGCTCAACAACAAATAACAAAGTTGAAACAAGAACTCAATAATCAACATGTTTTTTATTTTCTTACTTTACCATTACTACACTGGCTGACTTTTTTTCAGCATCAAATTGTAGATATAAAGAGTATGTAAAAAGAAAATAAATGTAAATAACAACAACAGCTATTCAAGATAGAGTGTTGCCACACAAGTATTTTTTGACGGGGTGCAGTCAAACTAATAATTAGTGTTTTTATGGGAATTTTTACAATTTAAGTTTAAAATTTGTAAACGCACTAATAATCCCAAAATTATATTTTACTTGTTCAGTAAAATATTTTTTAATAAAATACATTGAAATTGATTATTGAGGGGTTTAGCTGGATCCTATGCGCATTTCACTGTTGCTAATGCAGATCATCAGGGAACCTTTACCCAAAGTTTCTTAGAACAACTAGAGTTATTATGTTATAAACTTTCATTTAAATAAATGAGAAGCTCAACAACAAATAACAAAGTTGAAACAAGAACTCAATAATCAACATGTTTTTTATTTTCTTACTTTACCATTACTACACTGGCTGACTTTTTTTCAGCATCAAATTGTAGATATAAAGAGTATGTAAAAAGAAAATAAATGTAAATAACAACAACAGCTATTCAAGATAGAGTGTTGCCACACAAGTATTTTTTGACGGGGTGCAGTCAAACTAGTGTTTTTATGGGAATTTTTACAATTTAAGTTTAAAATTTGTAAACGCACTAATAATCCCAAAATTATATTTTACTTGTTCAGTAAAATATTTTTTAATAAAATACATTGAAATTGATTATTGAGGGGTTTAGCTGGATCCTATGCGCATTTCACTGTTGCTAATGCAGATCATCAGGGAACCTTTACCCAAAGTTTCTTAGAACAACTAGAGTTATTATGTTATAAACTTTCATTTAAATAAATGAGAAGCTCAACAACAAATAACAAAGTTGAAACAAGAACTCAATAATCAACATGTTTTTTATTTTCTTACTTTACCATTACTACACTGGCTGACTTTTTTCAGCATCAAATTGTAGATATAAAGAGTATGTAAAAAGAAAATAAATGTAAATAACAACAACAGCTATTCAAGATAGAGTGTTGCCACACAAGTATTTTTTGACGGGGTGCAGTCAAACTAATAATTAGTGTTTTTATGGGAATTTTTTACAATTTAAGTTTAAAATTTGTAAACGCACTAATAATCCCAAAATTATATTTTACTTGTTCAGTAAAATATTTTTTAATAAAATACATTGAAATTGATTATTGAGGGTTTTAGCTGGATCCTATGCGCATTTCACTGTTGCTAATGCAGATCATCAGGGAACCTTTACCCAAAGTTTCTTAGAACAACTAGAGTTATTATGTTATAAACTTTCATTTAAATAAATGAGAAGCTCAACAACAAATAACAAAGTTGAAACAAGAACTCAATAATCAACATGTTTTTTATTTTCTTACTTTACCATTACTACACTGGCTGACTTTTTTTCACCATCAAATTGTAGATATAAAGAGTATGTAAAAAGAAAATAAATGTAAATAACAACAACAGCTATTCAAGATAGAGTGTTGCCACACAAGTATTTTTTGACGGGGTGCAGTCAAACTAATAATTAGTGTTTTTATGGGAATTTTTACAATTTAAGTTTAAAATTTGTAAACGCACTAATAATCCCAAAATTATATTTTACTTGTTCAGTAAAATATTTTTTAATAAAATACATTGAAATTGATTATTGAGGGGTTTAGCTGGATCCTATGCGCATTTCACTGTTGCTAATGCAGATCATCAGGGAACCTTTACCCAAAGTTTCTTAGAACAACTAGAGTTATTATGTTATAAACTTTCATTTAAATAAATGAGAAGCTCAACAACAAATAACAAAGTTGAAACAAGAACTCAATAATCAACATGTTTTTTATTTTCTTACTTTACCATTACTACACTGGCTGACTTTTTTTCAGCATCAAATTGTAGATATAAAGAGTATGTAAAAAGAAAATAAATGTAAATAACAACAACAGCTATTCAAGATAGAGTGTTGCCACACAAGTATTTTTTGACGGGGTGCAGTCAAACTAATAATTAGTGTTTTTATGGGAATTTTTACAATTTAAGTTTAAAATTTGTAAACGCACTAATAATCCCAAAATTATATTTTACTTGTTCAGTAAAATATTTTTTAATAAAATACATTGAAATTGATTATTGAGGGGTTTAGCTGGATCCTATGCGCATTTCACTGTTGCTAATGCAGATCATCAGGGAACCTTTACCCAAAGTTTCTTAGAACAACTAGAGTTATTATGTTATAAACTTTCATTTAAATAAATGAGAAGCTCAACAACAAATAACAAAGTTGAAACAAGAACTCAATAATCAACATGTTTTTTATTTTCTTACTTTACCACTTACTTACTTTACTCTTTATATCTACAATTTGATGCTTAAAAAAAGTCAGCCAGTGTAGTAATGGTAAAGTAAGAAAATAAAAAACATGTTGATTATTGAGTTCTTGTTTCAACTTTGTTATTTGTTGTTGAGCTTCTCATTTATTTAAATGAAAGTTTATAACATAATAACTCTAGTTGTTCTAAGAAACTTTGGGTAAAGGTTCCCTGATGATCTGCATTAGCAACAGTGAAATGCGCATAGGATCCAGCTAAACCCCTCAATAATCAATTTCAATGTATTTTATTAAAAAATATTTTACTGAACAAGTAAAATATAATTTTGGGATTATTAGTGCGTTTACAAATTTTAAACTTAAATTGTAAAAATTCCCATAAAAACACTAATTATTAGTTTGACTGCACCCCGTCAAAAAATACTTGTGTGGCAACACTCTATCTTGAATAGCTGTTGTTGTTATTTACATTTATTTTCTTTTTACATACTCTTTATATCTACAATTTGATGCTGAAAAAAAGTCAGCCAGTGTAGTAATGGTAAAGTAAGAAAATAAAAAACATGTTGATTATTGAGTTCTTGTTTCAACTGTGTTATTTGTTGTTGAGCTTCTCATTTATTTAAATGAAAGTTTATAACATAATAACTCTAGTTGTTCTAAGAAACTTTGGGTAAAGGTTCCCTGATGATCTGCATTAGCAACAGTGAAATGCGCATAGGATCCAGCTAAACCCCTCAATAATCAATTTCAATGTATTTTATTAAAAAATATTTTACTGAACAAGTAAAATATAATTTTGGGATTATTAGTGCGTTTACAAATTTTAAACTTAAATTGTAAAAATTCCCATAAAAACACTAATTATTAGTTTGACTGCACCCCGTCAAAAAATACTTGTGTGGCAACACTCTATCTTGAATAGCTGTTGTTGTTATTTACATTTATTTTCTTTTTACATACTCTTTATATCTACAATTTGATGCTGAAGAAAAGTCAGCCAGTGTAGTAATGGTAAAGTAAGAAAATAAAAAACATGTTGATTATTGAGTTCTTGTTTCAACTTTGTTATTTGTTGTTGAGCTTCTCATTTATTTAAATGAAAGTTTATAACATAATAACTCTAGTTGTTCTAAGAAACTTTGGGTAAAGGTTCCCTGATGATCTGCATTAGCAACAGTGAAATGCGCATAGGATCCAGCTAAACCCCTCAATAATCAATTTCAATGTATTTTATTAAAAAATATTTTACTGAACAAGTAAAATATAATTTTGGGATTATTAGTGCGTTTACAAATTTTAAACTTAAATTGTAAAAATTCCCATAAAAACACTAATTATTAGTTTGACTGCACCCCGTCAAAAAATACTCGTGTGGCAACACTCTATCTTGAATAGCTGTTGTTGTTATTTACATTTATTTTCTTTTTACATACTCTTTATATCTACAATTTGATGCTGAAAAAAGTCAGCCAGTGTAGTAATGGTAAAGTAAGAAAATAAAAAACATGTTGATTATTGAGTTCTTGTTTCAACTTTGTTATTTGTTGTTGAGCTTCTCATTTATTTAAATGAAAGTTTATAACATAATAACTCTAGTTGTTCTAAGAAACTTTGGGTAAAGGTTCCCTGATGATCTGCATTAGCAACAGTGAAATGCGCATAGGATCCAGCTAAACCCCTCAATAATCAATTTCAATGTATTTTATTAAAAAATATTTTACTGAACAAGTAAAATATAATTTTGGGATTATTAGTGCGTTTACAAATTTTAAACTTAAATTGTAAAAATTCCCATAAAAACACTAATTATTAGTTTGACTGCACCCCGTCAAAAAATACTTGTGTGGCAACACTCTATCTTGAATAGCTGTTGTTGTTATTTACATTTATTTTCTTTTTACATACTCTTTATATCTACAATTTGATGCTGAAAAAAAGTCAGCCAGTGTAGTAATGGTAAAGTAAGAAAATAAAAAACATGTTGATTATTGAGTTCTTGTTTCAACTTTGTTATTTGTTGTTGAGCTTCTCATTTATTTAAATGAAAGTTTATAACATAATAACTCTAGTTGTTCTAAGAAACTTTGGGTAAAGGTTCCCTGATGATCTGCATTAGCAACAGTGAAATGCGCATAGGATCCAGCTAAACCCCTCAATAATCAATTTCAATGTATTTTATTAAAAAATATTTTACTGAACAAGTAAAATATAATTTTGGGATTATTAGTGCGTTTACAAATTTTAAACTTAAATTGTAAAAATTCCCATAATAACACTAATTATTAGTTTGACTGCACCCCGTCAAAAAATACTTGTGTGGCAACACTCTATCTTGAATAGCTGTTGTTGTTATTTACATTTATTTTCTTTTTACATACTCTTTATATCTACAATTTGATGCTGAAAAAAAGTCAGCCAGTGTAGTAATGGTAAAGTAAGAAAATAAAAAACATGTTGATTATTGAGTTCTTGTTTCAACTTTGTTATTTGTTGTTGAGCTTCTCATTTATTTAAATGAAAGTTTATAACATAATAACTCTAGTTGTTCTAAGAAACTTTGGGTAAAGGTTCCCTGATGATCTGCATTAGCAACAGTGAAATGCGCATAGGATCCAGCTAAACCCCTCAATAATCAATTTCAATGTATTTTATTAAAAAATATTTTACTGAACAAGTAAAATATAATTTTGGGATTATTAGTGCGTTTACAAATTTTAAACTTAAATTGTAAAAATTCCCATAAAAACACTAATTATTAGAAATTGTTGTTTATTTGAAGAAGTCGCTTGCTTAGTTCGTGTCCCAAAATGGCAGATGACAAAAAAATTTTTTGTCCATTAAAGAAAAAATTGGAAATATTAAACAAGTTTGGAAAAGCAAAATGTTCGGTGCGTAAAACTGCGAAGATGTAAAGTTTCCTGTTTATTTTAACAATTCATATTTCGACATTGCTTATATAAACTGCCCGTTAGAAGCACGACGACTTTGTTGCATTCCAACAAATACAAACATTAGGCCTAATTCATAAAAAATATTTTGAAATTATAGAAGGTTTATTAATAGAATAAATTCCATAGAAAACTTATTTTATTAACCTCTTATAAAACGAAATATTTTTTATGAATAAGGCAGTTTGAATGCTCATTTTGAAACCCAACAGCTAAAATTATAGCAATCTAAGTTGAAGCAGTCTACTCTTAACATAATTTTCAACTAGAATAAACTACCAAAAAATGAATACCTCTCTCATAAGCGGACCCCTCTAATAACCGAACAAAAACACCGCGACGGTGAGTGTCCGATTATTAGAGGTTTCACTATACTTATATTTTACTAAAATTTTTCAAAAACTATCACCTCAAATAACGTGCATATATCGTTACTTAGCAAGATGACATTTCTTTTAAAGGCACGCATATATGTATTCGTGATGTAACGAATGTAAATTTTTGATATTCGCGAATACGAATACGAACATTATATGCAATATGAAATATTAAAAAATTTTTATGAAAAAGGCAAGGTTGGCAAACGGTATCGTAAAAATACCGATACCGATTCAAATACCGAAACACATTTCGGTTAGAAAATACCGGTATCAGGAATACCGTTTAGGTCTATACCGGTATGTACCGGTATACCGATTCCCACCAAAAATAAAATTTCAAAAATATATTTCAAATAACTTTCTTATATAAACACGTTTTTTTCGCCTTTACACATTCTTATGCAGCACTGTTTTTTTTAATCAACCGGAAAGTGCAATCATATCATAATCATCACCAGTGCGAAATACTAACGAACTTAATGAGCTGCTTAATGCCTTTAGGAACGAAAAACGTATCTCTAGACATATAAATGTTCTAAATTGGTCAAAAGAGCAAAGCCCTTACAAAGACAGTTATTTTAAATAATAACTTTTTAAATAAATAACTTATTTATATGAAATCGCGAAAGTTAGTATATTGGTTGTTCCAGATACACAAGGTAATGCGGAGATTTAAAGTTTTGAAGAGTGCTTTTTTATGCATGGACATTAAAGATTTTTTTCTTTAATTGATATACTACATATGTGCGCTGTCTAAAATATGAGGTTTGCTGCCATAAATGCGGTCTTAATTTTTTAGCTCGATTCAACGCTGCCTTCTGGCGGGCATAAAGTACCCGATATATAGTGGGGATTTTTTTAAATTTGAAATAATCCTGCAGTTTTTAAACTAGCTGTCCGATTTTTTATGAAATTTTATACAGCATTTAAGAAGGTGTTACAGAGCTCAAGTCTGGAATTTAGGCTATATATCCTTAAAAGGGGCGGAGTCACAAAGCACCAAATTGGGTAAACTTTTACTTAATGAAAAATTAAAATTGATGCCAAGCTCATGTTCTTGATCAGATAAAAAATATTTTTGAAAGTGGATTCTTTTCTATCCAAAAGCTAAAAAAAAGTGTGAAACATTTATGGGTTTTCGCTTACAGTTTAGGAAATATTCGAGAAAAAGTGTAAAAAATTTAAATTTTTACCAACCTTTGTCCACTGGAGAAGGCAAACGTTGTTAGGTTTAGAAAATTAAACTTATTATGAATAAGGGATAATAAATAATAATAGTAAATATTTTCGGCTGAAAAGTCTTTCTTAGGTAGAAAGTAATAATAAATACAACAATTGCAACAACAACAATTTTATTATTTTGTTTAATTAACCAAAATGAGTACTTTATATATGCAAAGTTTCAACTGCAATTTTCTTATTTTACTTTTTTAATAAAAATATAAAAACGTATATAGAAACATATAAGTTTAAATACTTTTTATGTTAATGTAAAAATACTCCCTTTTCGAAGTTATTTAACAAAAAAAAAAAGGATTTTTTGCTATGTCCACTGTCTGAATTAACAAATTTAGCAGTTATATCGGTATACCGGTATTATAAACTTGGTAACGGTATGTACCGGTAATACCGATACCGAAATAAAAAAAAAAAATACCGATATCGTTACCGATACCGAAATTTAAAAAATAGTTTTACCGGTATGAATACCGATACCGTTATTTGTTTCAGTTTCCAACCTTGGAAAAAGGACATCACACTCTTGTTGGCGTACTTTAAAGTTAATAAAAAGTACCCAAAAATTTTAATGACTGTGATTGAATAATATTTGAAAATGATACAAAGCACAAATTTCTATAAAAAAATTTATGTAATTGTACAAACTAAAATATTTAGTCATTTATTTAAATTTCGTTTATGATTTATGCATTTATTTATTTAATTTCTTTGGAAAAATATTCGTATTCGTCTGAATTTGGCCGAATATTCGACAATTCGAATATGAATATTCGCGCATCACTAATATGTATGTATGTAGATCTGGTGAACTTGCCTGATCGTGAGTAAAAGAATTCGAATAATAAATGAAAATAAAATAAATTGCACCTAATCAAATCTAACTGAATGTTTGCTTCTAAATATAATTGAATACATGGATGCATGTATGTACATACATACTTATAAATAAATTTTTGGCAAGAAATCGAAAAATTAAAGTTGCTCTATTCGATTTTTATACTTCTGGTTGACAAAATTTGCTGCGAACGAGTTGTATTTAGAATTTCTAAAGAGGAAAGAACAAAAAAACAGTTGGACAGACCGATTTGATAAAACACACTGTTGTAGTCAGCGATGCTAATTTAGCGTGTTTCGAGCGTTTTAACTATGCCAAACGCGCTTTTCTCGTCTTATCGCGTTTTAAATAAAGTCAATAACATAATTTGAGTTTATTATATAGTCAAAACTCTGATAAAATTTTTAAATTGGTTATTTATTTCTTAACTGTAGTTAGAATTAAAAACGCATTTTAATACTGGAAATGGCAAATATTTTGAAATTTCACAACTAAAAATATGCACGCGTTCGTATTATAACCGAAACAAATTTACATAGCTTATTAAGCATCTTTCCAGCTGCAAAAAGCATACGAATCGCAAAACTATTGGACAATTTATATATATATCGTCGCCTCAAAATTGTTTTGCTCCACCGATCATTTAAAAAAAAATGAGTTAGGTTTGTAATATATATACTTTTAATGCCCTCTTTCTGAATCAAAAACGCGTTTTACAAAATTTATTATAATTTCTGAGATATTAAGTATGCATTTTGCTCCATATCAACTTTTTTGGGTTTAATAAGTATTGTTTTGCTGTACACGCCACTATTTGGCGTGCCCTAAGAAAAATTCATAACCCAGACGCAGCAGCCGGTTATGTTTTCATATAAAGTTATCAAACACTAAAATAAAAAAATAAATCTGAATTGTGCATGTTTAAGTAGAACATAAATCATTTAATTTGGTTCTTTATGTTAAATAACCTTCAATTAGTTGTTTTTCTTGAGTAAGCCTTAAACGATCGAGTTATTTCACTAGACAGCAAGAAAAATAAATTTGAAGCACTCATTTTCGTTTCAACAACAAAATTCTCAATACACAGCAATAAAGTATACGTATGAAGCAGAAAAAGCCACTGTTTGAAAATAAATTGTGTATGTTGTACAAAACGTATTTTAGAATAAAGTAATGTTCATTTCTAAGTTCACAAAAATTTAAATTTTTCTTAAAACATGTGTCGGAAGTAGTGGTGCAAATACAAAAGAAATCCATCGGGTACATTTGGAGAAAACTTAATGTAAACCTTCTTTGTCACACGAAAACATTTGAAAGGGAAACATTTAGTTTGGTAGCAATTTACGAGTGGGGAAGAAATAATCATTTTTGTGTTCGGTAATCGGCGCCACGCTTTGTTTTCATATTCTTTGCTATCTATACACGCATATATGTACAAACATGCTTGCTTTTGTTCAGTAATATTGGAATGTCGCCGGTAACATTTTCGTCCGTGTGGACGCGAAGGAAACAACAAAAGAGAATTCCAGAGGTTTTCCTTCCAAATGTTCGCCCGTCTAAATTAGGACTAAGTTGTTACAAAGTTTGACAAATAATATTAAAATTCGTTTATTTAGAATTTTTATTTAATTTAGTGCGTAGGAAAATATCGCGTTTTGGCTACAAATAGTTGTCAATGCTCTAACTTATCCCGTTCTAGTGCGTTTTGAGATGGGGAATAGCGCGTTTTGGTTATAAATAGTTGGCACCTCTGATTGTATTCTGTGTGGCTACATAGCTCTAGCTGGTTACTACATGCTCATAATGCTCATGTGAAGCGCGCGCTCGCATTTTGTATTTAATTTTACTCAAATGAAAAATTACAACAACAGAAGAAGGAAAACAAACGAAAACCTTATTTGCTTATCTAGCAAACAAGTCGACGGTTCAGTCTGTTTTCATTTTAATATTTTCGCCTATTTTCATAATTTTTCACAAACGCATACGCGAATATTTCATTTTTAATTTTGATCGTTATGTAAGCGTTAAATAAAATCAAATGAAAATAACGGTTATATACGTCGTAAAAAGACAATAAAGTTGTATTTTTTAATAGTAAACAAATAAATCATGATCGCAAGTAATTGACTGCATGAGTGACGGTGCTAGTGCGTGTCTGTGCGTGTGTTCTCATCTTTTAAATTTAAATACATACATATGTATGTACATCTATTATGGTATTATGTATTGACCGTGAAATTTAATTAAAAACGAAAACGAAAATAACAATGAAAAAATAAAAACGCACTAATAAAACGAAAGAAATGCAATGTGATTTCTAGATCTGTAAATACCAAAAATAGCATAGACAGACTATTTACATAAAAAGAAAGACAAACTAACAACAACAAAATGGAGTCCATCTCACAAATACTGCTTGGAATCTTCAGTCTTCTCAAGCCTGCTACCACTACAGGTGGATATTGTGAATCCAAGACCAACAAAACTTCTGAAGTGTTGTCATTATTTATCCAGGCAGATATATGTTTGAAAAATCAATCTCCATCCTGGAAATATTTGTACAAATTCATGGACTATTACCAAATCTTTATACAAACAGTTTTGCTTTATATTACCTTAGCATGGGAAGAATTTAAAAATCTAAAATATTCTCTTGCCGGTTGGCGAGAACAACTTTATGCTCAGTATCAAATGAGCTCAAACATTCTCGCGTACGATCAATTGTTTGTATTTATTTTGAAAATTTCAACGTTACTCATGTTTTTGTACTTGATGCACTGGCTGAAAAAAAATAGCACGAGTAGCAGCAAAAATCTACAATTAGCAAAGTCGCGCAACGGATCTCCTGGAAATGTTTGTTTATCCCAAAATAAATTTGATAAACAATTAACGCCACAGTTCGTTATTTGTGAATTTGAATTTAAGACTCCAAATGAGCTAAGAGCAGAAGCTGAATTGTTCAACAGTGTTATGCTCGATATGGAGGAGAAGAAACGCCGCAAAAGGATTAGCAAAAAGCGTAAATGTGTATCGGCCGGCCCAATTCTAATACACGTGAGAAAATCTAAGAAAAATAAAACTGCTATTGCTAAGCCGTGCATTTTGCCAGTATTGCCAGCCAAGGAAGCTGGAGATCATTATTTACCAGTGCGCTCCAAGCCTCTGGTCTTTGGTAAAGTAACACCGGAAGCTAAAAAAGTTAATAATGGCATAGCAGAACATGTGGAAGCGGAAATTATTTGCATGTGTGTGTATAAACTCTTTAAAATATAAGTACATATTTATAATCTACTGTTCTATCATAAAAATATTAAGGTATTAAAGAAGTAAGCATTTAGGTTTATACAAATAGTCTTTGCTGCAACAGAGTCATTATTAGGGATAGAATTTTCGTGCATTTAAAATTGCGCTTTATGTATGTACATAAAATATTCATTAAAAATTAAAAAAAATTTATTTAAAACTAATAATAAAATATGCATTTATTAAATTCCAATGTCCAACACTTAATAACATTAAAAGTAATTAAAGTAGCACAATACCTTTTAAAAGGTATTCATATGAAATTTTTTTATATACCGAAACATGCCTTCATACCCTGTTTTGGTCTTTTCGGCCATTAATAAAGAAAAAATACTACAAACACTAACATAGAGACGTACATATAGTGAAATATTTCATTGCGATCAAAATCGTATTATTAATGTTATTGATTTTTATTATCTTATAAATGGAGCTTGATTAATATTCACAAAAGAAAATTAAAAATATCATTAAGCCTGGATCACACTATCGGCATAATATAGCGATTTTCGTGGGCTCACTGATATAATGTCATAAGCAGGGAAACCAGAAATATGCTCAATAAAAGTGTTTCATGGGCATTCAATATGCACTAAAAACTCAAAAAACTAATGGTCTTATTAACAAAAATTAAAAATTTTAAAGCCGTATGACCTGTACGTGGACACGGACAGACACACACACATTTTTTTAGTAGGGGGTTAAAAATAACATACGTTGGATTATTTGGAAATGAAAATCTAATTTTAATTCAGCAATTCAATAAAATTTGCATATAAAACAAGACAAAAATGTAATAAACAGAGGAAGGAAACAATAAAAAAATTACTAGTGTTTTTAGTTCTCGTTGTACATTCATAGTGAACAGTCGATTTAGCGGAGTTTTTATTTCATACTAAACAAAAAAATCAAACGAAAAAATATTCGGAATACATATTGTTATTGATAAATAAGCTTTATTTGCGTTGCTAATATTTTTTTACATAGTCATAAATAACAAAAACAAAAAAAACGCAAAAAAAAACACAAACAAACAAACAAAGTGTCATTGAGGAATACTCTATATGAGTACCTCAAAAACAAATAACTGTGAAGTGAGTTCTAATGGCAGAAATGCCTATTTTACTGTGAGTTCTGAAGCTCTTAATGAAAATAATAAAAATAAAAAATCTGATGATAGACTTACTGAGAGCTCTGATAACAAAATAAATAAGAAATCTGATAATAGATTTTTTTTCAACGGCGAGGCCACTTTTTCGTCAGCGATCAACTTTGCTTTGTCCAATGCCAACTAGTGATTCGTTAACATTACCGTTGCCTAGTACTTCTACATTTAACTCAGCGATATGATCCGCTTCGTGCTCGTGGTCATCACTTAACCAAGTTTTTACTGAAGTTAAGAGCAGCCCAAAACCCAACGTCCAAGTCGGAATGGACAGATATATAACTGTGGTAAAGCGCGGGCGAAGCCCAAAGTCTTCGAAAATTTTATTTGCTCCAAAAATATCTAGGGATAACAGCGCATCCTCTATTAACCGTCAAAATCGTTTTCAAATATTGCAAGATGACAACAACGAACCCTATGTAACTACGAACAAAACATCCAAGCCGCCACCAATCTATTTGAGAGAAAAAAATTCAAACGCTCTTATAAAAAATTTAATTTCAGTCATTGGTGAGAATAAATTTCACATCGTTCCAATAAAACGTGGTAACATTGATGAAACCAAAATTCAAATTTATGAAGAAAAAGATTTTCGCAAACTGATTCCTGAATTTGAAAAAAGTAAAAAAAGTTTCTACACATATCAGCTTAAAAGTGCTAAAGGCCCGCAGATCGTATTGAAGGGCATCGATTCCTATGTTGCTCCCGAAGAAATAAAAGATGCACTCGTCCTCCAGGGACTTAAGGTAAAAAATGTATCTAACATAATAAATAGGAAGAAGATTCCTCAAACTCTATTTCGCGTCGAACTTGAGCCAAACGATATAAAATTTAAAAGAAACGAGACTCATTCAATTTATAATTTAAAATATCTCTTATACCGAAAAATAACAGTTGAAGAACCACACAAGCGTTCTGGACCCGTACAGTGACATAATTGTCAAGAATATGGCCACACAAAAACTTACTGCAATTTACCTTCAGTTTGTGTTATCTGCGGTGAATTGCACGGTAATGCTGGTTGTACTAAACCTAAAGATCTAGCAGAATAAAATTTAGTAGTTGTGGTAATCACACCGCTAACTACAGAGGATGTCCTGTATATCCTTTCGTTAAACAGACTATGGGGCAAAAACCTAAATTAGCTCCAGCACAAACTGCAAACGCTTACTCCGCCACTTGTGCTCAAATGAGCCAACCTGTCACTTCACGTGTATCGTATGCCGATGCAGCCGATGCAGATTCCCACACAAAATATTCCGCCTCAAAATAATTCAACGAATGCAAACTCAAGCTTTAATTTTAGTCGCCTTGAAGCTACTATTAAGAATCTGGTGCTGACTATGAATAATTTTACAACAAATATGACTAGCATGATGCAAGAAATGCTACGATGCAGTCTACACTGCTTCAAGCATTAGTTAACAAGCCATGAACACGTTAAAGATATGTTTCTAGAACGCAAACGGCATTCGCCAACATAAAAATGAACTTGAGCACTTCCTCACGGAAAAAAATATTGATATAATGTTGGTTTCTGAGACTCATTTGACTTCAAGAAGTCTATTCAAAATTAATGGCTACATTTTATATGATTCAAAGAACCCAAGAGGAAGAGCTTGCGGGGGATCAGCAATTTTAATAAAATCAAGACTCAAGCATTATATTATTGACAACATTTGTGAAGAAAATCTGCAAGCAACGAATATTTGTGTCGAAAATCTTTGCACAAATTTTGTCATACCATCAATTTACTCCCCTCCTAGATTCGCAATTACTGAGGATCAATACGAGGATTTCTACAATACTCTTGGCTCTTGTTTCGTAGCAGCTGGCGACTATAATGCAAAACATACTTTCTGGTTGTTCAACACAATTTCAAAAATGGGCTTGGACGTCATTTCGAGTGGGGAGCCCACTTACTGGCCTACTGACATACATAAAATTCCGAATGTTATAGATTTTGGCGTCATGAAAAATATTTCTAGGGAATTAATTCACGTTGAAGCTTCCCTAGATCTATCGTCCCATCACTCTCCCACGATCGTTACAATCTGTAGCCCACTGAGAAGTGCTCTACCTCACTCATATGTGAAAATGGTCAGTCGTGTTAATTGGCTGCTATTCAAAAAATATCTTAGTAGTCATTGCACTGAAAACATTAAGCTGAGAACTCATGATGATGTTGAATCTAATATTGCCAATCTTAACAAAAATAATAAGCAGGCTGCTGAACATGCCACTTCCTCCCATCCGCAGACTGGGTTTAATAGTATTGACTTGAGGTATTTATTACAAAAGGAAGTTCAGATATTTATTGTTCAATTGTTCAATTCAGACTAAGAAAATTTTTTATAACAAATTTCATTTACAAAACATATATTGAAACGATTGCTTATATAAAAAACTACTTGTATTTCAACACCCTCCTTCAATCGTTGACCCCCATTTTACCACGGAGTTCATTGAAACGTCTAATATCCAAAGATTTTGTAAACATATCAGCTTCTTGATCCTTAGAACTTATAAATTCAATTTTTATAAATCCCTTAGCCACATTATCACGGATAAAGTGGTGTTTGACATCTATATGTTTAGCTCGTTTATTCTCAGAAGTGTTTGCCATTCCGATACAACCTTTATTGTCTTCATATATTGTTGTTACGTTTTCATTTGTTATTTCTTGCAAATCTTGCATTAAACCTCGCAGCCATAAAGCCTCAGACACTGCAGAGCTCAAAGCAATATACTCTGCTTCGCTTGATGAAGTTGCCACAGTTTGCTGCTTCTTTGAAGACCAGGATACACAACCTCCATAAACTTTAAACATATAACCACTGACCGATTTACGATCGTCTTTATCATTTGCCCAATCAGCATCGGCAAATCCCTCAATTGGAATTTTATTACTTCGCACATAAGTGAGTTTCATATCCTTGGTTCCCTTTAGATAGCGTACAATTCTTTTCAAATGTTGCCAGTGCGCTTCGTTTGGATTTTGTTGAAATCGTCCCATGTAAGCCACACAGAAACAAATATCAGGCCTAGAAGAAAGCATTGTATACATCAAACTGCCAAGTAACTCACGATATGGTTCATTGAATTTCTCATTTGTATGCTTTTCAGCTGAAAGTTGAAGTCCTTTTTCCATTGGTGTTTTTACAGGATTACAATCGCTCATTCCAAATCTATTTAAAACCTTTTCAATACCCGATTCTTGTGACAACTTTATTTTTCCTTCTTCATATTCAATTTTTATTCCAAGGAAATACTTCAAAGAACCGCAATCACTCATTTCAAACTTTGTTGACAAATCTTTTTTTAGTTTATCTATACATTTCAGTTCGTTTCCAGCAATCCACATATAGAACCACTATAAGAGCTACATCTTTTTCGAATTTAGTGTACAAACAATAGTCTCTACTTGATCTTTGAAACCCAAACGACAATAAGAATTCGTTAAATTTGCTGTTCCAACTACGAGGAGCTTGCTTAAGTCCATACAGGGACTTATTCAGCTTAAGAACCATATTTTCTTCCAATTCAACACCCTCAGGTGGTGCAAGATAAATATCTTCATCCAAGCTCCCATGAAGAAAAGCGGTCCTTACATCTAATTGATGAAATTGATAACCCCTATGCAGTCCAACAGCAAGGACTACACGTACTGTACTTAACTTGGCTACTGGCGCATATGTCTCATTATAGTCTACTCCATGCTTTTGCAAAAACCCTTTTGCTACAAGACGTGCTTTATATCTTGAAGGCCTTCCTACTTCGTCCTCTTTTACACGAAAAACCCATTTGGACCTTAAAAGTTTTGATTTTGGAGGTTGTTTCATTACTGTCCACACATTATTTATTTCCATTGACTTTAATTCATCAAATATAGCATCCCTCCATTGTTCAGTATCAGGTCTTCCAAATATACCATTATAGTTTTCAGGTGCAAGCTTAAAAGCATCAACAGCAGAATCTGCTTGTAAGCCAGTAATATAGTCAAATAACTTACTTGGAAATCTGCGCTCCCTATCGCTACGCCTAACAGACTCGTCTCTGGTTTCTTCCCGCAATGGGAGCGCTGCGAATGAAATCGGTTCAGCTCCATCACAATCCTCTTCTCCATCTTCTACATCAGCTCCATCACAATTCTTTTCTCCATTATATTCTGCCACAGCGCCACTGAATGAATCTTCAATATCTTCACTAATACGCAGTTGAGATTCAGCATTAGTATCAGCACCCTTTTCATCATCACTACACCCCTCTTGCTGATGACTTACTACAATACATGTATTCTCTTCCTTTGTTTTATCTTTGTAGGGAAAACTTGACTCGTCAAATTTAATATCACGAGCTGTAAAAACTTTTCTTTTTTCTATGTCCCAAAGCCGGTACCCATTTGAAGTGTAACCAATCATTATTGCCTTACGACTTCTACGATCTAGCTTCTTTCTGCACTGACTCGGAATCCATGCATACGATTTGCACCCAAAAACACGTAATTTTGACATATCAGGCTTTTTTCCATACCAGATTTCAGCGGGTGTTTGAGAGTTTTGCAACGAGCTTGTAGGACATCGATTAATTGTATATGTTGCAGCTATTGCTGCTTCATTCCACAAATATTTTGGAACATGGGATTCAAATATCATAGCTCTTACTTTTTCCAATAAAGTACGGTTAAAACGCTCAGCAACTCCATTCTGTTGAGGACTATACGAAATAGTTGTTTCGATTTGAATGCCTTTTCGCTTATACCATTCATGCTGTTCATTTGAGAGATATTCACGACCTTGATCTGCAGTAACTTTTGATATTTTAGAACTGA
Source organism: Tachina fera (assembly GCA_905220375.1). Taxonomy (NCBI): domain Eukaryota; kingdom Metazoa; phylum Arthropoda; class Insecta; order Diptera; family Tachinidae; genus Tachina; species Tachina fera. The sequence goes on from LR999964.1 coordinate 115,277,732, forward strand.
ACATAGCTGTTGCCATAGCCTCATATTCTTTGAACGCATTAAAGGCTTGTGATTTCTTTTGTAGGAGATAAACAACGGTAAAATGACTAAAATCATCAATAAATGTAATTATATAACGCGACCCATCTACAGCAACTGGATTTATTTGTCTACAAACGTCGGTATGAATTCGCTCCAAAATTCTTGTAGCTTTATTTCTAGTGAAATCAAACGGAGATCGAACATGTTTTGCTTCAACGCATATATCACAAAAACGAACTTTCTCTGAGTTCACATTTAGTTCAGGAAGAATATTGGTTTTAACCAGGGAATCTAAGCCTTGTTTTCCGATATGACCAAGACGACGATGCCACAAATTTACATCGTCCTTACAAGACATCAAAGCTTCACATTTTTCGATAACGATTTCAATTTCATAAAGGTTTCCACGAAGATAGGCTACACAACCAATTTTGTATCTTTTAATATTAATGCCCGGTTATCAACAAACTTTACTTCAGCACCAGCTTTCGTTAACTTTCGAACTGACATAAGATTATCTCTTAAATCCGGTGCATATAGAACATCCTTCATTGTAATGCTATTACCAATATCGGTTTTGCATTCTATTTTACCACTTGATTTAGCAACTACTGATAAATCGTCTTTAGCAATATTTATTTCAATGGGAACTTCAAGTTTGAAAAGATCAGAAATATACCAACTTTCGTTAACGAGATGGTCGCTGGCACCCGAATCTAATATAAATCTTATTTTTGAACCTTCAACATGTTTATTGGAATTTCGATAAGCCATAAAACAAAACTTTTTATCAGTAGTACGAGCTTCACGACTTCTACAATCTTTGGCTTGATGACCGAACTTGTTACACTTGTAACACTTACCATTGAACTTCTTTTTGAAATTCTTCTTGCTTGAAAATGCGACCTTCTCTACCTCTTCAGTATGAACACGATTATTTAGTTTGATTTCTTCAGCAATTAATCGTTCCTTCACAAGTCCAAATGTTAACTTGTTGTCATCAATATTTTGCAATGCTGTTACCAAAGGGTCAAATTTTTCAGATAGAGATAGAAAAATTTGAGTAATTAAATCACTATCTTCTACATTAGCTCCAGAAATCTTTAGCTGTCTGATTATGTTATCAAAATTTTCCAAATGCAATTTAATGGAATCTCCGGGATTCATACGTAGTGTTGCTAGTTGTCTTCGAAGAAGCAATTGATTTACCAATGACTTCTTGGCAAAAGCTTGCTCTAAGCTGTTCCACATTTCCTTAGCTGTTTCCTTGTCTCTTACATAGCTTAAACAATCAGCATGAATATAGTTTACTAAGCGGTCTTTGGCCTTCTTATCTCTTTTTAAAAACTCGGCTCTACCATTAGCTGCTGCTGGCGGATCGTCAGTCAGAACATCCAAAATGTTTAGTGAATCCAAATGAATCTTGACTCTAAACTGCCAATTATCGTACCCACAACCGTTAAATTGTGGAATACCATTTGCCAATTCCTTATTTTCGCCCATAACCTATTGACTTGAGGTATTTATTACAAAAGGAAGTTCAGATATTTATTGTTCAATTGTTCAATTCAGACTAAGAAAATTTTTTATAACAAATTTCATTTACAAAACATATATTGAAACGATTGCTTATATAAAAAACTACTTGTATTTCAACAAATAGAATATATTCTACAGATATTGAACATCTCGTATGTGAAAAAAGAAGAGCTAGAAGAGAATGGCAACAGCACAGATCACCCTAAAATAAAATTAGATTAAAAGAGTGCACTAAAAGACTCCAAGAGCTACTTGTATATGAAAAAACTGCATCTCTTAAAAACTATTTGAAAAATCTCGATGTCACACCAGCATCTAATTACTCTTTGTGGCGCGCTGCGAAAAGAATTAAAACACCCGTTGAGTTTAAGCCACCTCTGCGCACTTCTACCGGAGTTTGGGCCAGGAGTGATACTGAAAAAGGTAACTTGCTTGCAAAGCATTTAAAATCCGTATTTACCCAAACACATGTACTGGTGTTGCTGATTTTCCGAGTGTAGTTGCGCTACCCCCTCGACCCATAAAATTTAAAATGTGTGATGTAGAAAATCTAATTGCTGAACTCAACCCGAAGAAAGCACCAGGTATTGATGGAATTAGTAACCAGATGCTAATAAAACTGCCTCGTATTGCAATTAGAATCATGCTATTCATTTTTAATGCCATTTTACGACTAGAGTATTATCCTCACAGCTGGAAGCTTGCCAAAGTAAAAATGATTCCAAAGCCAATCAAAGATCTTACCAAGGCAGAATCATACAGGCCAATAAGTCTGCTATCAACAATGTCAAAACTTTTCGAAAAACTGCTCATGCCAGACCATCAATTTGGTTTTAGAAGTCAGCATAGCACCATTGAACAAACTCATAGATTGGTTCAATGTATAAGAAGAACATTTGAAGAAAAGAAGTACTGTTCTGCACTGTTTATTGACGTTTCGCAGGCACATGATAAAGTGTGGCAATAACCAATAAATTTAGTGAATTTATTAGAAAGTTACATTACTACCCGGAAGTTCAAGGTTGTGGAAGGATAATTCATGAGTGTGCCCGAATCTATATCATCCGGTGTGCCACAGGGGAGCATACTGGGGCCAGTTTTGTATTTGTTTTATACTTGTGATATGCCTTTGAGCAGTAATATCCATACATCTACGTTTGCCGATGATACAGCCTGCCTAAGTATGCACGAAAACCCCCACGAGGCTTCCCGATATCTGCAAGAACATATTACACATTTAACTATGGTTAAAATTATGGAGAATTGTGAAAGTAAGAAAATAAAAAACATATTGATTATTGAGTTCTTGTTTCAACTTTGTTATTTGTTTTTGAGCTTCTCATTTGTTTAAATGAAAGTTTATAACATAATAACTCTAGTTGTTCTAAAAAACTTTGGGTAAAGGTTCCCTGATGATCTGCATTAGCAACAGTGAAATGCGCATAGGATCCAGCTAAACCCCTCAATAATCAATTGCAATGTATTTTAATAAAAAAATATTTTACTGAATAAGTAAAATAATAATTTTGTGATTATTAGTGCGTTAAAAAATTTTAAAAATAAAAAAATTAATTTAGAACAAAAATTTAATTTTTACCTCAAAAGCGATAACGATATCAGAATCACATCTAAACAAACTTTTATACATTGAAAATGTTCTCTTTTAACCTCAACTGATGTAATCGGGCAGCGTTTGTCGTAATTACCAAACCAAGTTTTTATTGAAATTAACGTCCAGTGAGGATGTTATAACACATGTTACAATTGTTTAAATACAAATCAATATTAGTAGAAAAAAATTGGGAATTTTTAATTTTCTTTTTTCGTTTTTCTTTCACAAGACTGTTTACAAGTGAGTGAAACTTAAAAATTAAAAAATTTTAAATCGTTCATTTTAAATTTTTCTTCTAAATTTGGATGTTAGAACACATACTAATAATAAGTATATTCTAAATTTTAACTTAAACACGTGTAGCATTTATTTTAACAAGAAAATGTGTGAACTCGATATGGAAGCCAGAACATACACAATGGCCTTTTTTCAAAGTCTAACTTCATAATGGTAGCAAATTATTTCTTGCCCATACATCTGTTTCTTTCACTACAAAATGAAATTTTGACAGAGAAAAGTAGAAATTTTTACCAAAAATTTTTTTTTTAAATATAATTAAAAAATTATAAAAAGTACCAAAATATGCCCTAAAAATGCCAAATATGATCTAAAAATGCGAAAAATACTCAAAAATGCGATTTAGACTGAAGTATGCAAAAACATGCTTTAAAGGCTAAAATATGCAAAAATATGCACTAGCAAATCGATGTCGAAATTCATAAAAAGTTCTGAAACGGATAAATATCTTAATTCTGCGTTGATATACATATCAGATTAGAAAAAAAAAATGCAATTGCATATTTGCGGTTTCCCTAGTGATAAGTAACAGGCAAGAGTACTATATTCGGCTGTACCGAATTTTATATACCCTTCACCGACGTTTGCATATGTAATATATAGATTCATACATACATAAGTGCGTACATACCCAGCAAAAAATTTCTAAAAAGGTAATCGGGTTTGGAATTAAGCATTTTTTGTGGAAGCACTTCCCTACTGGATTACCAACTTAATGATTTTAACAAGACGTGAGACTAAAATAATCGATTCTTGAGAAGTATTTACTTTTTTTATTTGGCAACTTGTTCACGTAATCTATTTAATCTAAAAACATCATTCTCCTCATTTAGCAATTTGTACATCATTTTTTAATTTTAGGTAATGTGATTTGTAAGCAAGTAATGAAATTTGGTAATCAGAAAAGTAAGTCATTATATGGCAAGTAGTTCTGATAGTAATGCGTAATGTTTTTGCTAAGTATTTGTTTATAATTTTTTATTATAGTACAATTTTTAGTAAGTGACCTCTCGGTATTTTTCGACTAAAAATATTCACAAAATAAAATTACAAATATCATTAAGCCTGGATCACACTATCGGCATAATATAGCGGTTTTCGTCGGCTCATTGAAATAATGTCATAAGCAGAGAAAAACCAGAAATATGCTTAAAAAAATATTTTATTTTCGATATTAGCAATAGTTGAATTTTTTATTGTACATTCTATGTTTGACATCGACGTGACGTCAATACAATACCAAAAAATTGGGGCTTGTTTAGCCCCTCTCGAGCTGATCAAAAATCGTGATAATATTTAATAACCTTAAAATAGTCTTAGGCCCAAAAATTGTCTTCTCAATTAAGTGTCATTTATCTTTAAGTACCACTTAAGTACCGAATTAATTTTTTCAAAGTACAAAGTTGATAAACATTTAAATGCCCAACCTTGGGTACTTAAATCACACTTAAGTTTTACAAGCATACCATATGTTATTGCGCTTGTGTGTGTATATTGAAAACATGTACATGAACATCATGTGGTCGTATTAAAAGGAATTTCGTTTAATTTTCATATATATATATATATATATATATATATATATATATATATATAACATCTACAATATATAGTTTCATATCATGGAAAAATAAATATAAAAATGAATTCTAATGCTCTTTTGATTTCATAAAATGCGCTTTTATGCAATTTTAGTTTTCTTCATTTTAACTTTAATTAATCACTGAAAAAATGAAGCTACATTTAAGTGCCACTTAAATTTAAGTGGCAATTAGCTAAATGACATATAATTGGGAAGTCAATTATTGGGCCTTAGTATTGCACCTGCATACCGAGTAAGTTAACTTGATTTATATTTTCTCGTATCGTATTTAATGATCTTCGATGTTGCAAAACTGTTTAGTGTCCCAATTTAAACATCCCATTGCAAATGGTAAATATCGCGATTATGTAAACGGTTTATTCCTAAAGAATTTTTTTAGATTTTGTTCAGCAGAAAGGAATGGTTTCAAGGAAATAAAATGTAACATTTTTCTTAAGTTATTTTATAGTTACGATGATTGTTCTTTAGCGATATATTTTACTTTTTATCTCCACTTACTAAAAACTAATAAGAACTCGTTACAAGCTGTCAACGAAAGGCCATCGATTGGAAACATAACTGTGCTGAGAGCATAATAAGCAAAATGGCACAAACCTTCGTTTATACTTAAATTAGATATCCATATAAAAATAGAACACATATAAAAAAAGTTCTTCGTAAAACTTGAAATATATTTAACTTCAAAAAATAATATTTTTGATTATTTTTTGCCAATTTTTTTTTAATTTCCAACAATGGAACTATAATTTTTATTTTTCTAATTTTTAATACTAATATAATTATTTCTAAAATTTAGAATATATTTAATTACCAAAGAAATAATCAGCCCAATCATGAATAACAATTCCGTGCGAGTCTTGTTACTTTTCCCTTTTCTCCAATTATGAATTTGTTTTCCCCTTTTTTTTACCAAATTCGGGAATAAAAAAACCCCAAGGGAAAAAGTAGGTATTATGAACACCGTTGAACTTGCTTTTTTCACTAATAACCTTTCCCTTGCAAAACAGAAAGGAGTTTACATAAAAACATAGTTAATACACAATTAAAACACAATTTACCCTGAAGGAAACGTGGGGTTAAGAGTTCCCAAGTCACTACTTTTGTCGACTATTTTGGTGACATTGTCAACGGAGTGTCTATTAATATTGTTTTAATGCGTAGATAACATTTTTTTAGATACACACAATTGTGCTTCTTCTTAACGTTTTATTAGTTTGTTGAAAATAAAAGTGGCGTCCAGCAAATTTATGTGTTTATAAAAATAAGTTTAAAGAATCAAATTAAAACAATATAAACGTATTGAACAATAATTAAAAAACATACACAAAAAGAAGTTTCAAAAAACAAATAAAATAACAATCCATATTGTATAAAAAATATAAAATGTGAAAATTATAAAATTTTAAGTAAAGGTGCCAATTATGGAAATTTTTGTTTGATTCTGTGGAAGATTTTTTGCCATCAGTAAAATATTTGTCACACTTTCAGCTCCATACGTAAAGCCGCCCATACACTACAACAGCATGCACGCGCAATCAAGCTATTGAGCAATCATACTCGACCCACATAACATACCAGCAAGCTGGTACAATATTCACTTTTTTAAAAAATTAAAGATGGGTGGTTCTATATAGTGACACAGTTGTTTGCTTAAATTTTTATTGATATTTTGTAAATATTAGCAGCTATGTACAACTAAAGTGCTCAAAGTCCATTTTCCATTGAAAAAAAATTATTTTTAAACATATTACAATTTTTAAATGAATATTTACTCCTTGACAAGTTTACTCAACTGAGCTAACTTCACTATACACGATACCAGCAAGCTTGTAGCATCAGGAAAATATCAAACTCTATTTGACATCACTACAGCAAAACGTACAATCACACAAAATGCCCATACACGACCCAACCGCTGCACAAGCACTTGATTGCGCATGCATGCTGTTGTAGTGTATGGGCCGCTTAAGTGTTTGACTTTACTAATTCAGCGAAACATAAAATTTTTGATTAACATATTCATATGTATTTATAGAAATGACAAACACAATGCCTACTTTCTGATAATATGCTGAACGAATGAATGAACTAGTCCCTGTTATTGTATGTTTTTTAAGCATAAATTAGTTTTTTTTTATAAATTTATTTAATAAAATACCAAAATGTGAACAAAATATGCAATTTCATTATCAAAAGTGTATGCTAGAATTACTAAAATTTACTAGAGACAATTTGTTTCCAATGTCTTCATATGGTCCCTAAAGAACTATGTATGTAATCAGTACTACCAATGTCAGTAGTTGCTTTTCAATGACACGCACATGTTATGTCTAATGGGGTATAATTAGTTAGTAGTACCGGCGACAAAGTCAATAGTGAATCAGTACAGATTCACTAGCGACATTTCCTTCAGGGTATATACATAAACTTGTAGTTTATAGTTCTTTTATTTGGAAAAGCACAAATAATGCCCAAATAAATCATTTATAAACTTATTTTTACATATTTTTTCAATTTGGTGAATTTTAATAATTTTGTTTATTCTCTCACTCAAAAAAAAAGGAGAAACAAAATGTCGCGGTGATGCCACGTATTACTGTTTTTGTTCCCAAAGAATTTATGATTGGAGGAATGTTTTCTCCAGAAAATTATTTTCCGTGAGAAAGAAATTCCGAGGGAATATTCATGTTTGGGCTGAATAAGTATTATTTACTTAGTTTTATATACCAAACATGTTTAAGTTTTCTCGGTCTGCAGCTATGTTTTTTATTTTTCTAATTTTTTGTACCAAACTATTTCTTTCTAAAACATAAAGTATATTTAATTTTATAAACGAAAAGAAAAAATCAATTTGATTTAGTTACTTTTATATACAAACAAAATCGAACCCTCGAATCAATCTTTTAGATTTTTCTAATTCCTTTTACCAATCTAGTTCTTTATAAATGTAAAAAACTAGTTTTATTTAGTTACTTTAATATCAAAAAAACAAAAATTTTCCAGCTCTGGAGCTAATTTCTAATTTCCTTTATCAAATTATTCTTTCCAAAGCATAAAATATATTTAATTTATAAATAAAAAGAAACAAATTAGTTATACCTAGTTACTTTTGCTAATCACAAAAAGTGTAAGTTTCCCAACCTTTGAATCATCCTTTTAGATTTTTTTGATTTCTTACACCAATCTATTTCTTTTAAGAATATAAGATATGTTTAATTTATAGAAAAAAAGGAAAAAATAGTAACTTTTATAACTTTTATATAACAAAAATAGTTAAAGCTTTCCAACCAAATTTACGATTTCCAGCTCTGAATTTCAATACCAATCTATCTTGGACCAATTCTGACACACCAGTCCAAGACCGAAGCTCTAGCTTTTCTGGGAGCTTTGGAAAAACGATTTCAAGTACATCAGACGGAAAGACGGACATCGCTTATTAGTAGGGAAAGGATTTTCATGTAAATATGTACATGTTTTCTGTCGTTGGTTGTATATCAACGTAAATAAAATATCTTTGCGAATCAACAAATTTGCAACAAAATGGCATCAATTTGTTAGTGCATATTTTTGCATATTTTATAATAAATACATATTTTTGCATATTTCATCATAAATGTATATTTTTAATAATTTTTTTAGTTTTTTCATGCTATAAATCAAATTTTGATTTTTTTACTACCCAGTGAAAAAAAATGGAAGTCATTCTAGCGGAAGTACATTTTCATTGCTTCCAAAATATCGATATTTTTAATTTGCCGAGAGTGAGCAAAAAACCATGTAGAAGCTTATTTTAGTCACACAAAACCTTGTAACTCCTCCATAGTGTTAGAAAATATTCACCAGAATTTAAAAAAATTTATTTTTTTAAAGAAATTTATGAATTATTTTTAGTCTAAAATTTAAAAGTTATTTGCTTCAATTTACATGAAAACACTGTTTCGAGCTTAAATTCGTATAAAAAGAAACAGATTGCTAAAATAGGTAACTATTTACCATTTTTCCTAGATGAAAATATTATCATAGAACACAAAAAAGGGATTTTTTCTTAATATCGATTCCAATTCAGTGACCAGGCATCGAAAAAGAGAACTTCTTGCAATGACAACCCCATGTAAAAATCATTAGATCGGATCGAAATTTGCACTACTTCCGCATCGTAAACTCTACATTTTCATGACTTTTTTGGAGTCTCTTTTTTTACTGGGTAGTTGTAAAGTAAATAAGAGCTGCAGTTTTTACGACTGTAAAAGAACAAAAAGGAGAAAATGAGAAAAATTTACGTTAATTTTTTTTGTGATATGAACCGATATTCAAAAACACCGCAGGACTCCAAGTTCAATACCTTGGCTTAAGTGAAGAATATCAATACCATTGAAAACAGAAACAAGAGCATGGTATAATAGCCCTTTTAAACCGCATTAATTTCATGTGAATATAAAGTGCTTTTGAAAACTTCTTTGAGTGTTTCAGCCTGTAATGAAAAGTATCCGGTGATACGATACGCATACATTCTACAGTAACTAGATGGAGGACGTGGCAGAAGGCTGTCGGATCCTATATTTCTATTAATAAATTTAAAGAAATTTTTGTCAAAAATTTTTCCCCTATTTGCAACAAAAAAAAAATAACGTGTGCTTGAAGTTTACGTTAAAACAAAATTTTCATGCATAAAATAGTTTTAATGTACACTTGAAGCACAAGTTATTTTTTCATATGGGGGCAAGCTTTTTTACTTTAAAATTTCTTTCATTTTATTAATAGAAATATAGTAGCCGACAGCCTCCTGCCTAAATTGATATTTATGCAGACATAGTATTGCTTTCTTGTTCACACTATATCCCAATTAGAGACTTTCGTTACTTTAACACCTCAAGTTGAATTAATTGAAAATGCGGTAAAAAATAAATTTAAATATATGCAACAAATTGTATCAATATAGATCTAACAACGAAAATTTAGAAACTTTAAATAACTTTATTTTTATTATTTTATTATTATTATTATTTATTTTATTTTTATTATGTACACAAAATTTTTTCAGAAAAAATCGTCAAAGATTTACCTTTGACAATTTAAAAAGAAACATTTATTCATTAATGTACGTAAATAAAAGTTCGACTGAACTTAACTTGTATTTTGTATTTCATATGATTTGACAAAATATTTCTTAAAAAAGCATTGAAGCTGAGCTTTTTATGTTTTTTTAAGTTTTTAATGTCAAAATGTATGCTAAGAAAGCAATGAAACTGATTATTGTTCAGTTTCTAATGTTCTTAAATGTTGAAAAAAATTTGATAAATGCATATTTTATTAGTTTTAAATAGATATTTTTATATTTTTACTGCATATTTTATGTACATAAAACGTGATTTTAAATGCATGAAAATCCTTTCCCTACTTATTAGTCTTCCCTGTTCATAAGACCCATAATATACATATTGCTCATTTACTCCAATACTGTCACACACAACTCAAAAAACCTGTTTGCTCGGTAGTGGGTCGAGCGATGTTTATTGTTAAATTCAGTTCAAAACAAATACCCTGGTATTAAAGATTGCAGCGTCAACGCATTTTGTCGGCATATTTAAACAAACTGCGTAATATTTTCTAATGACTAAACTAAGCTAATTGCAATTTATTGGTAAAAAAGTATACTTGATGTATTATTAAATATGTTTGCTATTTCCGCAAAATATTAAAATTAAATATGATTTTTAATCATAAATAGTTTTTTAGTCAGTCTTAAGTTCAGTAATTTCAATTCTTATTGAATGAAATATTTTTATTAATTAATGTGAGTTTCTAAAGAAGAGAAGAAAAATTAAACATAGACTTTAAGCTTTTAAATATGATTTTTTGATGTAGCCGTCGATAGTGCCTCTTAACGTAGAATGACCCATATAAAAATTTCATCAAAAAAAACTTTTACATACTTACGTTAATACATTTAATAAAACCTAATGCCTTTCACTTTAAATTAATTTGTAATAACAATTTAATTTTTTCAGATCTGAACCTCGTGGTACTTTAAGTACAACGGACGAAATTTTTCCTGACTCACCCGAAAGCAGTTTATATGGTTCGGATGAAGAGCAAGAAGATGTAGCACAGTATTGTCGTGGTGGTTACCACCCAGTTGTTATTGGTGATATATTTGATAGTCGGTTTCGAGTGGTACGAAAACTAGGATGGGGCCACTTTTCGACCGTTTGGTTATGCAGGGATCTCAAGTACTAAATGAAAACTTAATGCTATTTATATACAGGGTGGCGCAAAAATAACCTTCCGATGTTATTTGGCTGTAATTTAAAAAAAAATGAAAAACTTTGATTCTTCTTGTGGATTATTTTTATTTGGTCTTTTAATTTTTTTACATCAAGTCGAGAATATGATGTCATGTAAATGGCCGCCGCCACAGTTGATTGTCATTTGAGCTCTTTTTATGGAGAAAACTTCCGGCGATAGGTCCTCACATTCTTGACGGATATTGTCTTTAAGACCTGCAAGAGTCTGAGGCTTGTTGACATAAACCCGCGACTTCAAAAAGCCCCTCAAAAAGAAGTGGGACGAAAGAAAGAAGAAAAGACGAAATTCACGTTGTGCCAAAGTCACCGACCGATTATTGGTCAAATAAATAGTCACCAATATTCCGCGTTCTGGAGCAGTGTAGCGTAACATTGTTTATTAACGTGTATTTCGCATGTGTTTACCACAAAAATGTCAAAACAGAACTGACATTACGCGCCAATCGCAAAATTTTCTGATAGGAGGATTACTTTTGCGCCACCTTGTATATACGTATGTACATATTTAAATTGATATTTTTGCTTATCTTTTGCAGAGAGGAAAAGTATGCAGCTTTAAAAGTAGTTAAAAGTGCTCCCCATTATATAGAAACGGCAGCAGATGAAATACGATTATTAGAGGCCATACGTGATGCTGATCCTTTGGATGTAAAACGTGAACGTATTGTACGTTTACTTAATCACTTCACTGTACGCGGTGTTAACGGGGTCCATACATGTTTGGTATTCGAGGCTCTGGGTTGTAGTCTTTATAAATTGATTGTTAAAAACAATTATCAGGGCCTGGTTGTGGCTCAAGTGCGGAATATAATCAAACAGGTTCTAGAAGGCTTGGACTATTTGCACAGTAAATGCAACATCATTCATACGGATATAAAGCCGGAAAATATTCTCTTAGTGATTGATAATGCAGCTGCAATGAATCAACAAATTGATGACGAAATTACTAGTCTAAGAATAAAAGGCGTTGATTTTCCAGATTCGTACAGTAAGTCCTACCTAATACCTAAAAGAAAATAGTTTAAGTTTTTTCATGAAATTTCATGAATTTTTTTACATGAAACCTTTTCTATTTGCTAATTGCAGCGCTATAGAAGAACATGTTTAGAAAAAAGGAGGTAGTATAAATCTGTCAAGCATTTTTTTGCAATTTTTGATTTGAGTTGCTTCACCAGGCCACCTCCTACTGAAAAAAAGCGCGAAATTATCAGCCTTAAGGGCCTGTAGAAAACGTGTGGGTCGCACAGTTACATTGGAAACAACAACAAAATCTTAAAATTTATTTTTGTTTTGAGTGTAAGTGTGCGACAAGTCGAACGCTGCCGATATCGTGGTACAGGCCCTAAATTAAAAAAATAATTTTTCTAATAATTAAAGTAAAGTATTTTTAAAAAGTTTTTCTTTATTGGTTTTATCACGTCTAAATATCTAGATGGATACGGTGAACTTACTACCTAGTGTCATAAATATAAAGAATTAATGATCATTCACACAATAAGGCTGTTCTATGAGAATGCATCAGATCAGCCCCGTATTATATAAGTCGCTAAAGCTAAAACTCTATCGTTAAAAATTTTTAAAGTCCATTTTTCGATTTTCGGCTACCAATGCAATTTTCAAACGTGTATGGCTAAATCAGTCAATGATTTAAAAATGTAATTCGCCGAAATTTTTAACTTTCTATATGTTCAGTATTTTAGCGATAGAATTTAGCTTTAGCTTTAACGATTTACAGAAAACAGAATTTTAAGCTATTCGTGATATATGTATACTTGCCAAAAGGCAAGATGTTTAATTTAAAAAAGAACTTTTACTAAAATTTCAGACACTGAAAGAACATGATTTATGCTCAGAATAGCATTGTTGTGTTTTGATTGGGCCAAATGTAAATGAGGAATAGCGTTACTGTATGTGAAGATTTATCTTATTTTTGAAGTTTTTGAGATATTAAAAAGGCTAAAAGGTTTCTTAGCTAAAAATAAAATTTTTAAAAAGTTGATAAGTGGTACTTTTAGTATATTATATGAAGATAATTTTTATTAAACTACTTACATATTTTCTTCTTTGTTTTATAAAAAGTATGAAAAGAAGTAGCAGCATGCTGCAACACTATTTATTTCCTTTGATTAAATTTCAACGATGTTTTCCTCAATGTACAGGCAGAAAGAAAAGTTAACAAAAATATGCATGCAAAAAGCTACATATAATCGCCTCAGAATTGGTTTCTCCCACCGACCATTTAAAAAGAGAATTTGTTAGGTATAGGGTATAAACATAAATACCCAGTGAAAAAAATGGAAGTCTTTCTAGCGGAAGTACATTTTCATTGCTTCCAAAAAATCGATATTTTTAATTTACCGAGAGTGAGCAAAAAACCATGTAGAAGCTTATTTTAGTCACACAAAACCTTGTAACTCCTCCATAGTGTTAGAAAATACTCACCAGAATTTAAAAAAAAATTTATTTTTTTAAAGAAATTTCTGAATTATTTTTAGTCTAAAATTTAAAAGTTATTTGCTTAAATTTACATGAAAACACTGTTTCGGTCTTAAATTCGTATAAAAAGAAACGAATTGTTAAAAACGGCAACTATTTACAATTTTTTCTAGATAAAAATATTATTATAGAACACAAAAAAGGGAATGTTTCTTAATATCGCTTCCAATTCAGTGACCAGGCATCGAAAAAGAGAACTTCTTGCAATGACAACCCTATGTTATGTAAAAATCATTAGATCGGATCGAAATTTGCACTACTTCCGCATCGTAAACTCTACATTTTCATGACTTTTTTGGAGTCTCTTTTTTTACTGGGTATCTATTGAATACCGTCTTTCTGAATCAAAAACGCGTTTCACAAAATTTATTATGGTTTCTGAGATATTAAGCATTGATTTTGCTCCATATCAACTACTTTAAGATTTAATAAGTATTGTTTTGCTGTACACGCCACTGTTTGGCAATTGCATCAAATTATTCATACAAAAAGAGTGAAAATTTACCATAGAAGTTCATTTAGAAAAATAAGGTAGATAGTAGGAGAACTTATTTCATGAAATCCCACATATAGCAACTCTTATAGTGCGATTCCTGAGAAAGCTCGATAAGAAACGAGGGAAGTTACCACTGACCATAAATTTTTGAGCCATAAATTTTAACAATATTGAACCACTCTATATGACCACTACTAGGTTATAGAGCCACCACCTTACTTTCGCTAAAATGTTGGATTGAATAACAAAATTACTGCGAGAGGATGACAAGTGGGACATGCGAAAGCCATCTGCCGTGCAGATGGCTTTCGCAGTTTGTACAAGTCAGGCAGACGACTCGTCTGCAAAATTTTTATGAATATCACTCAAAAAAATTATTATACTCAAGTCAACAACCTGGGTTGTAGAAACATGGGGATAGACTCTATATACATACTTCACAAAGTGGAAGCTTAACATTTTTCAGGGTTATCTAATGGACATGCTAGCGTCGAAGAGCATTGCTTCAAGATCAGTTTTGGAATGCCATCCCACCTAGCCTACCTTTGAATTGTACGAACTCCACGGAGTAAAGGTTGATTGCCTTCCGACAAGTAGGAATTCCTTGTAAATATATTAACCAGAATTTAAAAGAAACGGAATTGAAAAACCAGCATTACCCATCAATAATACCGTCCCTATAGTATAACAATTTTACGATGAAGTTTTAAGAATTAAAAATGATTTCGAAGGCAAAAGTAAAATAAAAAGTCAATAAGATTACTGCAGGTTATTCATACTGAAAACAGATAATAATTTGTGTGTCTGCGTTACATTTTTAACCAACAAGTTTGGATTTGATTGGTGTGTTTTTAATGGTTGCAGTTTAAGTTTAACATTTGTTAACGAACTAGTAATTTCAAATTATTATTTTTTTATTAAAAATACATTGACATTGATTATTGGTGGGTTAGCTGGATCCTATGCGCATTTCACTGTTGCTAATGCAGATCATCAGGGAACCTTTAGAAGTTCAACTAATATCAAAGTTTATACAAGAACTCAATAATCAACAGGTTTTTTATATTCTTACTTTACCATTGCTACATTGGCTAACTCTTTTAGATTTGTTTCGTTAGCTGATAATGAAGATATCGAGAATTTAATAAAGAATTTGCATTTTTAGTTTTTTATTAATGCTAATGTCTGGAAACCTAATTAGTAATCGCGCAAAACTTAAAGAGATTTTTTAAAAGAAATAATTTTAAAATTTTTTAAAACCATTAGTGGTATTCACACTTAACTTGTTAATTTGTTACTCGGTAGTTTGTTAATTTGTTAAAGTTACCAACTGTGAACCACACCCTTTTTAAAACTTTGTTAGTCTGGTAACTTTCGTAGTAAAACAGCTTATTTATTTTTCTGACACAATTTATTATTCTGAAAAAAATAATAATTAACATGCTTACTCTCAATGTACACGAAAATTGCCAAAACACAAATATTTTTTTAGAAATGTATCACAAATGACTCTTATTATATTTATTTAGAAACTGCAACAGCTGATTGTGAGTTACCAACTAACAGCTATTTTATCACGGGTGTCGTGTCGTTAATTTGTTAAATGTTAATCTGGTAGCGCGTTAAATATACAAAAACAAAATGCGTGTAAAAAAGTAACGATTAACGACTAACAAACTAACAAGCTCGGCGTGAAAACCCCTATTAATTAGTAGAGCTTAATAAGATATACAATGCACAATGGATAGTTTGTCAAGTTTTAAGAATAGAGTTGCATGTTATTACAATCTGTATTGTGAACTGACGATCACCTAAAGCTCTGAATATTTTTCTTGATACAAATCCAAATTCCAAATTAATGTCATCCTTTGTCTTGCAGTAAGTTCCATTGAAAAACAAACGAAAACACGAGCCAAATGGCCATTACAAAACATCGAAATGAATGCAGTTAATACTACAACCAATACAGCTAATAATTCTGCCTCATCGACGCCTTTGCCGCCGTCCCTAAACGTTGGTGGGGGATGTGTCGCCTCAAATCTAAGCGGTGACAAAGAAGATACATCTTCGTTAACTTCAAAATACTCTAGTCTGATGGGTGATAGCATAGAGGGCAGCAGTACTGGTGGTGGTAATAATACACCATCAAACACAACAGGAAATCTTAATAATCGTTATCGCACCGAAAAGAAAATCACTGCCAAGGTAAGTTATTGCTATCAACTTTTGATCGTTGTTGTTTAAATAAGCCTAATAGAGCACTGAAAATAGTACTATTTAAAATATTTAAAATAAAATAAATTCAATTAAGTCACCAAATTTATATCAAATACAATGAATACCGGTTTGTTTGTTCTTACTTGTTTTATAATTTATTTAAAACATTTTTATTAATTAATTTTTTTTTATATATATTTTAAAATGCACCCTACTCGCACAACACCAATCACACTCAAATTAAATATTTATGTATGTACATATTCGCTTAATAAATCAAACACCAAAATATTGTATAAATAAATGTTTATAATCTCCAAAACGAAAATGAAAACGAAAATGCACTCCATAAAAAATACATTTAATAAAAACTCAACACAGTCTCTTGATGATGCAGATGAGATTGGTATTAAAACGAAATCAAGACAACAAAATTTTAACAATCACAACAAAAATTCTGATAGCAATGATGCTGCTGCCCAAAAGGAATTTCAAATGAATCCTTTAAAAATTGAAAAAAATCATGATAATCCAACAACTCCAACTGATGATATTGATGATCATAAACAATCAATTGAAACAACAATAACAACGACAATACCTTCATCATCCACACCAATAATAATAAAAACGACAACATCTAACACGTTTACAACATCATCAAAGGTAACGGTTGCACTTCATACGTACTCGTACTTACATATGTACATAAGTACATTCTACATGCATATGTTTGTTGTAATTAAATTTGCTCTAACAAAAAATTATTATTATTATTATTATTACTAATTTTCTGTACTTAATTTTTTACACGCTTCACTAACGAATGATTTATAAGTTATTGCATTTTCTCACACAAATTCATTTCAAAACACAAATCAGCTTTAATCAAATCTATGGAGTTTTGACAAAACAACCTAACTCGAGATCGGACAATTTTCCACTTTTTCAACCATATGTATAAGATTTAAAAGCGCATCTTTCTGTATTTTCAGCGTGTTTCTAGATAGTGTAGATCGGAAGATATAGAAGCCCCCAAATCAACCTATCTCGCAATTTTTACAATCTCCTTTTGACAAAAGATCCCATATCGAAATATGCTGCAGGACACAAAGAAAAATATCATAACGTAATTTTTACAAAGAACCTATTTGAATATGGGTTTCCAATAATTTACTAAAATTATTTTGATAAAACAACCTATTTGCACTCATGTTCTTTTATCAAATGCATAAAAAAATAACACGTTCCCTTCTAAAGTTAAGTTCTTTTAGTAGCCACTTGATCATTAGCATTCATTGTGACAAAACAACCTATGTTAACATGAGTGCTTAGTGTAGTGGGAATTAACGAAATAAGAGGAACCTATATCAAATCAAGTGCTTTTGTCGTGTGCATGTGTAACAAATTAAGACGTTTTTAATGTTTTATTCCTAATATAGAATAACATAAACAATGTACAGAGGAAGATAAAAAACAAAGCTTCCAAAGTTTTTGAGAAGCATTGATTCTCTCGCAAGTGAAAATATTGACTACAAGAATTATAGATATACAAGATTACGACAATTGTCAGCTGTTTTGAAGGTACCTACGTCATGGACCCAAAAAGTTTGTCAATTTGTATGGAATTTTCAATGATTTTAGAATTTTCGACTTTTCTAGAGGGTGCCCTTTATAAATGCAGAGTTTCATAATTTTTACAATAACTTGCACGTTGAAGGTGAAGTACAATTGGAAGATGTTTGGGATATTGACGAATATGATTAGCTATGGAGTATATTATTCTGAATTATAAAAATTAAAGCAATTTAATATAAATGTGAAGTATAATATAATATAATATATGAACTATTTGTTATTTGTATTTTTAATTTTAATTCCAACTTACTTTTCTTTTTCATACCTAAAAATACATGTAATTGGTCTAATAGAAAGCATAATTTTTTATAAGATTCGTTTAAAATAAACTGAATTCTATTTAAGAAAATAACATATGTCACTGAATTTTTCTTATTTCATTTTAATAAAAGCACTAGTCCCGACAAAGGTTGCGAAATATTTGTTGCTTTTCAGTATGAAAAAAGACTTTATCTAGAGAAGATCTGATTTTTCGAACAAAAATTATTTTGACAAAACAACACATCTCGGTTTTTGGACATTTTCTCGGCACCAGTTATATCTGGAAGAAAGATGCGAATTGGAAAATAAAGGTATTTAAATTCTCCAGCATAAAAATAGGTTACATTTGCTTAGATATATTCTTGGACGATTCTGTGACCCAATAAAACTGTTTTTTGGTCCTCCTCTAAAGTTCAGTTTTTCGACATTGGTTGTTCTGTCAAAATTCCACAGAAATGCATTTGGATTCTGTGAATGTGCAGTAGTAATTGCACAAAGAGCAATTACACACCAAAAAAATTATCGCTCAACTTGATAATGCAGAATAATTCGGCATTTCGTATTTTATCTTGTGTAAAAATTTCATATAAATAGCTTATACTGCCACCTCTTGAGAGAAGAATATTTTAAATGTAAATTGTATATACGAGTAAATTGAAAATTTAAACGCGTTTCTGCAAAACTAGTTTTGTTGAGTTGTGACACTATTGAAGTAAATGTGCGATATGTGGCTCAGGTACAATGATCTCTTTGTCATCGAAAACTGTATACGAAAAATTAAATGCACACAATACGCTAGGCTAGCAAGAGATGTGTATAAACGTCAACATAATAATTTTTAAAATTTACTGTGTATATTACTACACAGCAAATTTCGGTTAACCGGTTTAATATAAAATTGGCTTTTTTCGATTAACGTTTAAACCGGTTGATTTCGAATAACAGATGTAAAAATTTTTTTATCTTTTGAAGTATTATAACGTATTTTTATAATACTTTATGTTTAATTATTTGTTTCGCCTCATATACAACATGGCTTAGAAATTATTTTTCGTACAAACAAAGAAGTATTTTCAGTGATCCTAACTTAAGTAAAACTTCAGTGAGGAATAAATATAATCAAGAAATAGCTTTTGTTTTCTGAGGAATAAATAAAAATCAAGAAATAATGATTAAAAAGTAATTTTTAAAATAAAACTTATAACCGTTACGGTCCCTGGTATGTAGTGTTGCCATATACATACGTTTAAGGAATAGCGAACAAAAAAAACGTTTTTTTTAGAAGAAAAAACTGCCCACCATTTTTTAACAGTATTATATTATTATACTATTTCTTATGTACTCGTACAGCCTGCGGCAGTAAATCAGACATTCTACCAAATGCTTTTAGCTCACAGTTAAAAACTATTCAATATCGCTAGTGAAACATTATGGGCCTTATAGCTTAAATAGGTTTTCAATTTAAGTTCATTTTAAAATACACCTTAGTATAATTTAGTCAATGATGCAAAAAAGTTATTGCGATCATTATGAACCTAATCGTAGAAAACGCATCAAATGAAAATTATATATATACAGGAATGTTCTGAAAATAACATTTTTCAAATCACATGTGATTTCAAAAGTAATGGTGGTCATGCAGATATTTTTTTACTCTTTATTTTATTTATTTTTTATTGTATAGAGCATCAAATATCATTTATGAAAGAAATTTATCGTATATGATTTTAAAAACGTTAGCAGGACCATTATTACTTTTCAAATGACATGCGATTTGAAAAATGTGATTTTCAGAACATATCCTATAGAAAACATAAAGAAAATGTCAAAACTTTTGAATTTTTTCTACGTTTTTTATACAAACGCATTGGAATTCATACGTTGCTTTGCCTTTCATAATTCTTGAAACTTGTACGAAAAACACTAAGAAATTTTAATTTCAAAGTCCTGAATGAGGTTGTCACTGATATGAAGTAAAAAAGTGAACATCAAAAAATTGTACAAACTGACTTAAAAAAACTGCACGATTTCTCCACTTTTCAAGAAACTTCGAAAAACAGATAAATCTGTACATTTGGCAACGTTATTTTTATATGACGTTTATGATCTATGGGGTGGGGAAGGGGCAAATCGCGGCACCCGTTATCGAACGAAATATTTCAATAGATTTTATATGGAAATATTTCCTAATTTCGTTCGATAACTAGTGCCGCGATTTGCCCCCTGGTTTAGGTGGTGGTAAAATGTTGCCATTTTTGAAAATAATTTTTTTTTAATTGTTACAAACTAAAAAAATTTAAATTATTTTGAATAATAGAATAAAAACTATTAAAAATAGGTCTTTCACGAAATTATACTGTACAACTATCCAGAAATCCTTTCTAAAAAAACATAAATAATGCCCAAATATCGAGCCTTATTTTCGATTTTATTGAAGCGACAAAAATTAAAGTTTTCATTAGCGGTCCGTACGGACGCTAGATATGCAATTCAATACGAACTTTAGCCTATATGTATAAAATATAGTTTTGGCATTTTTTTTAGTTTTGCCGTTTTTTTGGTTTGGCGTTTTTTTTTGCACTTCTTTTTCTCGTTTTTTTCATTTGGCGATATTTTTTAATTTTGGCGATTTTTTCATGTAGGCCATTTTTTAGTTTTGACGATTTTTCGATTTTTGACGTTTTTTTCATTATGTCAATTTTTTTTAGTTTTGACACTTTTTCTCGTTTTGGCTATTTTTTTAATTTGGCGCTTTTTTTAATTTTGACGATTTTGTTCATATAAGCGATTTTTTTAGTTTTGACAATTTTTCGGTTTTTAGTTTTGACACTTTTTGTTGTTTTGACGATTTTTTTCGGTTATTGTCGTTTTTTGATTTTGACGATTTTTTTCATGTAAAATTTTTTTTTAAATTTTGGAGTTTTTTTCATTTTGGCGATTCTTTTCATTTGTGCGATTTTTTCGAATTAGGCGATATATTTTAGTGTTGGAAATGTTTTTTTTTTAATTTTGATGATTTTTTAAATTTTTGGCGATTTTTTTCGGTTTGGCGATTTTCTAATTTTGGAATTTTTTAGTTTTACCGTTTTTGAAAATTTCAAGAGTTTGCCTCTTACGGTTTTCGAGATACAGCAAGTTGTCAAAATTACATAGTCAAAATTACATAAACTGATAGAACACCCTGTAATTTTAATTTTTATAAATTTTAGTGTTATTGTTGTAGTCTGTATACAATACACTAATTTTAAAAATTTCAAGTATCAATATACATATGTACATACAATTGTATGTAAATATATTACACGAGATTTTAAAATTTTTCGTTGCTCGTTTTGAAACACCCTTTAATTTTTAACTCTCATGTATTTGTTGTTGTAGCAGCCAAGGTTCTACATATCAGTGATGAGATTTGGAAATTTTGTTTTCGTGCCGAATCTCTGCCTAAATAGTGCCAAAAGCAATCGAATAGTGCCAAACCACTTATGATATAATTTAATGTTGGCAGTTAATATTCATTTGTGTACAGTAGAACGCAAAACTAAGGACACCCCACCATATAATTAAAGTTTCGTATATTTTTCTTTTTATTTCAAAACTAAGCAACAAAAAACGACTAAACACACATGAGCAAAGCGTAATTAATAAATTAACTCGAAAAATCTGTGGCAATAAGGAAAAAGTGTTTAAGTCATATTTTACGGTTTTGTAGGGACACTTTTAAGGTTACAAGTCGATTTTTAGAAATTTATTTCTTTTACATTTAAATTGGAAATTTTTCTTTAAAGCTTTATTTTTCTAAGCAAACATCGTTCTACACAGTATAAATAATACAATTAAGTTCAAATATACCAAATTATAGCCTCAACTAAGCTATTATTGCAAATGAGATTAGAAGTCTAAAAAAAATAAGTCGTAAGTTATAGTGCTATAACTTCCTGAAAAATCACAGAAATTAATTGAGATTTTGACCAGAGGTACTTTCGAATATGGAAGTTACGGAGGTACCAATAACTCAAAATCAGCTTATCTCGACTTAAGCACTTCTTCCTTTTTTACCACAGAATTTATGAGCTTAATTTCATAAATGTATAATAATAAAAAAAATATTAGAACAACATCGTAAGCTCGAGCCGCAAAAATAAGGACATACCCTATATATATTGTGGGAATTTAGTTTAACACATTAGAAAATTTATGCAAAATATATGTAACTTTTTAAATACTTGGCCGGTGGCATTTGATTGTGTAAAATACTCATTTAGTCACTCATTCAATATTTTTGCCGTGGGAATGAGCTGATCCAAAAAAAATATTTATACCTTTCAAGAAATCGTCAATGATTCTAGGCCAGTGCTGCCAACGAGAGAAATGTATTGGTTTCGGCGCCCTTGTGCCACTTTGGCCAGCTGCACCCTAGGCAAAAATTCATTGGACACAGTTACTTTTACTCATCATATCCGCAGAGTTATCAGCTCCAAATCCTTTTCAATACTTAAAAACGTGAAAATGCAAGAAGATTACTTATTATTGCAATAAGAAAAGTTTCCATATTAGTGGACAAAAAGTGCCAGAAATAAAAGCGATAGGGCCACAGTGCCAGCCAGCATTCAATAGTGCCAACAATGACACAATTGTGTCATATTTCCCATCACTGCTACATACTCTGTACAAATTTCAGATTCGTAGCTCTTAGGGTTCCTGAGAAAATAGCCCGTGACGGACAGACGGCCAGACGGACAGCGTAGCGAAAACAATAGGGTTCCTTTTTACCTTTGGTGTACGGAACCCTAAGAATTAAAAGGCGACCCGACCGTTACGTTCGACAAAAATACGAAATTGCGTTGCAATACTACTTCATATCGGTTTTTTTCATTTAATGTACGTGTTAGTAAATAACAATTTTAAATATATTAATTAAGGCTAGGAACCACTATCCTACATAATCGTACGACTTTTGAGAGGCAGATTACGGCATTCGATCTCTATTGAACTATTTTTAAATTATGAGTCGTAATTTGCCCCCGATCTAATGAATTATTGTTGTCTTTTGAAAATTTTCATAAACTCCATCATACCAGGGTTGTATTTTCTCTTTTTGTATGATTGTGTAGGATAGTGAATCCTAGAGTGTTTGTTACTAAACACTCTTTGTATAAACAATACTTTTTTTTATTTCTATTAATTTTGTAATAAAACAAAAAACTCATAAGACAAATACATACTTGCAACAAAAATAAACTGCGTCATTAAAGTTTTATATGAATGTTTGCACCAACATTTTGTTTCTTTGCGTTCTTTTTTCCATTTCTTTTTATGAACTAAAATGTATAATAAAAATAAATATAAAAAAAACAAACAAAAAACTAAATCACAGCCGCCCACTGAAACCACACCAGGTTCAGATATAGAACAAACAAATAATAAATTAAATAATACCACTACTACAATTCCTCAGACTCAATCCTATACGAATGCCATACAATCGTTAATAAATAATACGAACGTTCGGGTGAAAATTGCCGATTTGGGTAATGCTTGTTACGAGGTTAGTACAATTTGTAAAACGTTTTCTCCTCAAAAGTTTAGTTTTCTTATATTTCAGTACCATCACTTCACCGAAGATATTCAAACGAGACAATATCGTTCGATTGAGGTGCTGCTGGGCGCGCCATATAATTATACGGCTGATATTTGGAGTACGGCCTGTTTGGCATTTGAATTGGCCACAGGCGATTATTTGTTTGATCCTCATGCTGGCGAAACTTATTCCAGAGATGAAGATCATTTGGCTCATATAATCGAGTTGCTGGGTACGATACCGCCTTCAGTGATATTAAGAGGAAAACATGGTCTGAAATATTTTACTAGTTATGGTAAGTTTTTTCAACAGTTTTATTTAATACAAGACTAAGTAGTATAAAATTATTAAATATTGGTATATTTGCCCAGATCATAATTTATAACCTTCGTATATAAATACATACATACATATGTATGTCCGTTACACCGACTCACGTTGTATGGAGGTGAGAACCACGACTTTGTTATCCCTCTAAAATCAAAGATTAGTTTTTTTAATCGGGACTCCCAAAACATTTAAGGGGTCTAGCGATGACCGCTCGTGAGCAGGACCGTCTATTTTTAAAGTTAAAAAAGTACATCATCTGGAAGATTTTTTAAGCCGCTTCCAATGCATTGCAAAGGTATATTAAACTTTACCACCAGTAATGCCCTATTCCACAAATACTAAATTTTTTTAAGCAATTTAATAGCAGGTGGGTGATGTTTGTATTAAAATAAATTCTATTATATAATATGTATTATTTGATTTGAGTCAGGTATAAATTAACAATAACTCCAATCCAATATATGTACCTTAAAAAATAACAGAATTTATTTTAATACAAGTATGAAAATTTGCTGAAATTGCCTGTTGTGCGCTGTTATGTAAATTAACAAACGAACCCCACCTTTATAGGAACTCAGTATCGTTCACGTAGTCCCTCAAACTTTTCCTAAGGTGGGTAATGTCCGGTAAGATGTGTCATCTCCAAAATAAAGCGATCTCGGCTAGGCAAAAGCAGGACAATGACAAAGGAAACACTCTCCAAACTAGTATGAGACAAGCTTTCGATATGTTTACATGTGAACGAGGTAGCCCTTCGAGGCTATTCGTCACTTCCATCGGATCAAAAAAGCAATGGAACTCTTTATATACTTTTTTTGTTGAGAAAAAGGTACGTCGAAAAAGTGAAGGCTTTTAACAATATATCTGATGAAGCTTTGTTGCCTTGAAAAATTAACGGTTTGTAGGGACCAAGCATAGCCTAGTATATCAGGTATTGGAGAACTGTTCGTCCATGTGCGGATGTTTGGTTTGATACCTTCTATTATATACCTACTTGTCTTAAAACTCAACATAAAGTCCTGAATTATACCGAGATATTTTGCAGTGTTGGACAATTATCTGGGTGTTATTAAGAATAACGTGTTGCAAATCAGGTATCTTATACATCTAATTCCGTTTTCTCATCATTAGTAGCAAGCAAGAGGTCATCTCGTGTAGGATATCCCTGAGAGAAGAGAAGTGGACAAGTGATTTTGTAACAAATATCGTCCGTACCATTTCAAACTATCCAGTTACACAAATTTTTACTTTTAAGGTCGGGGTATTCCTAAAATTACCTGGCTTAAAATATGTCTTAATGAGTTATCATTCGTCTATAAAAATTTCAGCATTTTGAAACGAGGCATATCGTATAAATTAGGGTACCAAGCTAACGAATCTAAAAGACGAATTTTAAATATTGGATAGTTTGACATGGTAGGGACGATATGTTGAATTTTCAAACAACATTTGAAGCATATAGAATTTTTTTTTGCTAACTTTATAGCCTAATCAGTAAACTTTTTTAAGATCAACCAATTTCATATAGTTGTTTAATGTAGAACTGGGCAATCAAGAAGTGTTAAGCGATTAGCATCATGTTGAGACATACTTACGTACTAGTGTCCTGCACAAGACTATTTTTAAGACCTTTCCAGACATGAGAGATTCTTCAAATGCATTACTACAGCGAAATATTCTAAACCAAACGCTAAACAACGCTGCGAGACAAACAAATGAAAGAAATTACTTACCAACAGTGTTGTTTAGCGTTTGTTTTAGAATATTTCGCTGTAGTAAAGCATTTGAAAAATCTCTCATGCCTTGAAAGGTCTTATAAATGGTCTTGTGCAGGACCTTATTACATACATATTAGTGATGTAACGAATGTAAATTTTTTATATTCGCGAATACGAATACGAATATTTCAAAAGATATTCGCGAATACGAATATTTGAAACGATATTCGCAAATACGAATACGAATATTATATGCAATATGAAATATTAAAAAATTTTTATGAAAAAGGACTTCACACTCTTGTTGGTGAGCCTTAAAGTTAATAAAAAGTACCCAAAATTTTAATGATCGTCATTGAATAATATATTAAAAAGGATACAAATCAAAAATTTCTATAAAAAAATTAATGTATTTGTACAAACTAAAATTTTTAGTCATTTATTTAAATTTCGTTTAGGATTTATGCATTTATTTATTTAATTTGTTTGAAAAAATATTCTTATACATTCGTATTCGCCTGAAAATGGCCGAATATTCGACAATTCGAATACGAATACTAATATTCGTGCATGACTAATACATATGTATGTATTTCATTTATTTTCTAATTAAAACTAATCGCCATACATATTTTGTACTTACAGGTAGTTTACGGTATATAACGAAATTGAAACCTTGGAGCCTTATTAATGTCTTAATTGAAAAATACGATTGGGATCCAGCAGAAGCTAAAAAATTTTCAGATTTCTTATTACCCATGTTGGAGTACAATCCAGTTATACGGGCGTCAGCTGCAGAATGTCTAACGCATCCTTGGCTGGAGGAAAAAGAAGAATTTGTGTAATTTGCTGCAAGAAACCCAAAATAGATTTAAAAAAGCCAACTAATCATTTATAGAACAACAACAATATAATTGGATAGCTTTGATAAAATTAGTTTTAAACAAAAAGTCTTAAAAAATTATTATAATGATTAAAAATTAAACTATTAAATTATTACAAACACACATACAAATATACACACATACATAACGCATACATATTTATATAAATAATTACATACTCGTACATGTGTAATTTGTGGTCGAAGTATTTTAAAAGATATTTTAATATTTAATATTTAGATATTTTATTTGAAATGAAACCAAAATACCGTTAATGTTCGGTCAGACGAATCAAATATTTGATACAATGTTATGTTGATTAAACATCAACTTTTTTATTATTTTTATTATTTGTTTTTTACAGTGCATATAATTTAATAATTTGATTAAAGTCGCAGTGTAATTTCAAAAAGTGATTGGTGTCCTTTAGTAAACTTGAAGTCTTATAATAAGACCCTTCTAGAAATGAATGTTCGAAACTAACACGTATATACTGGTTTGTTACTAACTTATTTACAAAGAAAGCATATATCGTTGGTCACAAGTAGAAATACCCTACCTCAAATAACTGTAACTTTACAGGAGAAGATAAAAATATGATAATAAACAGTAGAATTGTTTTCTGCAACTGCTTGTAAAAGCGTTATTTTTACACTATTGCAATAATTTTTTTGTGACGAAGTGTATTTGTGTAAAAAACAAATTTTTTGGAAAAAACCAGTTAGGGCCTTTCTACTTGTGACCATCGATATGTACCATATGTGCCATAACTTGAGTTGGAAAGCGTGCTGTAACATATAGTATTTTTCCATATTTTGTGTTTGCATCCTATATACTGTTGAGAAAATATATAGTACCCAATAATACTATATTTTGCTCCTTTCCTGTAACATTTAATTTCAAAGCAATTAAATTTTAAATTTAACATTTTTTAACGCACTAATAGTCCCAAATTATTATTTTACTTATTTAGTAAAATATATTTTTTATTAAAAATACATTGAAATTGATTATTGAGGGGTTTAGCTGGATACTATGCGCATTTCACTGTTGCTAGTGCAGATCATGAGGGAAGATGTACCCAAAAATTTCTTAGAACAACTAGAGTTATTGTGTTGAAATTTCATTTAATAATTTCATTTCATTTTTCAGAAAATAACAAAGTTGAAACAGGAACTCAGTAACCAGCATGTTTCTGTATTTTTTTACTTTACTACATTGGCTGACTTTTTTCAGCCCAAATTGTAGTTGTAAGAAGTAGGTAAAGAAAATAAATGTAAGGAACGACAACTGCTATTCAAGAATAGAGTGTTGCCACACACGTATTTTGGCCGGGTACAGTCAAATTAATAATTAGGGTTTTTTTTTGGAATTCTGTGACAATAAGGAAAAAGTGCTTAAGTTCTATTTTACTGCAGGAGAGCACTTTTAAGCTTTCAAATCGATTTTCTGAAATTTATTTCATATACAGTTAAATTGGGGAATTCTCTGTTAACCTTTATTTTTTCGTTCTGCTCACTATAATTAATACATTTAAGTTGAAATATACCAAAGTATAACCTAAATTAAGCTCCGAGCTTTATTCTAAATGAGATTAGAAGTCTAAAAAAGATAAGTCGCAAGTCATAGTGCTATAACTTCCTTACAAATCACACAAATTAATTGAGATTTTGATCAGGGATACTTTCGAAAATGCCACAGAATTGAGCCATTATGTGAAATTACTTTTTCCTCAAAAATTTCTTTGAGTAAATCAATTGTAATGACCGCTGTGTGGCAACAATTTGCATGCGTTTCTCTGCTGCAAAGCAAATTAAACAAAAAACAAATATAAGCTGTTAAATGGGTGCTCAAATAAAGCAGCGATTCCTACTCAAAGTTGTGACACTCTAAAAAAACATCTTTATCTTGTTCGACAATTTGATTGCAGAACATGCTTTTTAGTTTGATACTAGAAAGTTGATAATGCTCGAATAGGAAATTAGAAAATACTTTCGGAATAAATTCCACTTATTTAGCGGGTTTTTTTTGTACCAGCTTTCTTTTTTATCATTCCTCTATAAAATCCTGTAATACATTTTCCTATTAGAATGTTTATAATTTTTTCTCTCTTTGCCTCTTCTAAATTTCTTGTAAGTCAGTTCTTAGGGATATCACATTTTCTTGCTCAAGTCTTACAACAGTTTCAAAATAACTGACTCAAACAATAAATCATATGACACTACTTTCTTTCTCAAACATCTGCCCCGTCTGACTACACCGTTATCTAAGCAGCCAATTTAAATTTTAATGAAGTGTAAAAAAGCTTTTAAGTCCTTAAAACTTTCGCTTCAAAAACACATATTTTTTAAATTAAATTTAAATTCTAAAATATAAAATTAACACACAAAATTTTATCAAAACAAATTATTTTTCCAGGGTTTTATTTATTAATAGAAAAAGCTTTAATTTTCCCAATCACGAAAACAAAATAAAAAAGATCTGAGATCAAATAACAGCATGCGATATAAAATGAAATTTCGACAAAATTTCAATAAAAATTTCTAATGTTATCGAATGCAGTCATTTGTCTCCTGAATACTCGTTAAAATGAAATATTGAAAAAAAAATTTAATAGAAAATATAACAATAACATTTACACATACTGTAATAAAATTTATAAAAAAAGTAATTATTACAAAATAAAATAAATACTGTAAGCCTATCTGACTGATTTAAATAAATATTTATAAAAACCACAATTTAAAAATTTTTTCAACAACTTGAAATTAAAAAAAAATACTGAGGAAATACATAAATATAATTAGAACTAAATATATGAGGAAAATTATATTTAGTATAAAAAAATGATATAAGACAACATAGTATAAGATTTTGTAGAATGTATTGCAAATTAAAAGAGAAAAGAACACCCAAAACCCGGACAATTAGACTTAATTTCTAACATACAATAACAACAAAATAATTGAGCAGCGAAAAAATCCAAGAGTTTGCATTGTACCCTACACCAACTGCAAAAAATCTGTTTAAAACATTATTTTCCAGCATCAATTAATTATTTCGTAGACAGTACTCGTACAGGGTGGCCCAGAAAGACCGAAGTGGTGTGAATTCCTTATAACTTTTTATTTAAGACATATTTTTTAATTTTTTGCTTTTTAAATACAGTAAATTTATAGGGAATATTTTTAGATTAGTTATTAAAAATCCCGCAAGTGGTGGCCATTTTCTGCTTCGCACAAATGTGCGCTTTCCATTTCCATTATTCGTAACTTAGTTATGAGTGACGAAGCCCATTTCTAATTAAATGGGTTCGTTAACAAGCAAAACTGTAGGATATGGGCTACGGACAACCCGAGGGTACTTCATCAACGACAATTACACCCAGTTAAGTGTACTGTTTGGTGCGGTGTTTCTTCAGAAAGGATCATTGGCCCATATTTTTTTGAAAATGAACGAGGTGTCGCCATTTCCATCAATGGTGATCGATATCGGCCCATGTTGGAAAATTTTGTAAGGCCAGCCGTGGAAAACCATCCGCAAATATGGTTCCAACAGGATGGAGCCACAGCGAACACCGCGAGGGCCACAATGGCTCTTTTACGCCACATCTTTGGTGAAAGAATAATTTCGCGTAGAAGCAATTTTAATTGGCCTCCGCGTTCCCCGGATTTAATCGCTCCACACTGTTTCCTTTGGGGTTATTTAAAAGGGAAAGTTTATGTTAATAAGCCTAAGACTATTGCTTAATTAAAAACCAATATTCGAGACGAAATTAACAACATAACACCGGAAGTTTTGCGAAAAGTCATGGAAAATGTGTTGGCAAGTGGCCACCACTTGCGGGATATAATTTTTAATAACTAATCTAAAAATATTCCCTATAAATTTACTGTATTTAAAAAACAAAAAATTAAAAAAATATGTCTTAAATAAAAAGTTATAAGGAATTCACACCACTTCGGTCTTTTTGGGCCACCCTGTACATATATCATGCAGTGGTTTTCACTGCTGTCGATAATAATTTTAAATTTGTATTTGAAAAGAAAAATTTCCAAAATAAAAATAATCAAATATGTATCAAGGCGAATTCAGTATCAGGTGAACTCATCGCTACAACAATTTTACAACACAAAAAACAACACGTAGTTTGCTGTGCTACAAAAACCAAACTGTCAGAAGATTTCCAAACAAATTTTGACATTTTGGTTCAAATTGCTCAATTTGGCATCAACAGCTGATAATCATCCGGGCTGATAAGGTCAACTGATACTGAATTCGCCTTGATATGTATATGGAAAATATGCTAATATTGATTTGATTGCTTGATTTTATTTATGAGATACCTGAATATCTTTACTATAAAAATTAGATCCAGTCATATCAAATAGGTCGACGCATTCCCCACACAGCCTGTTGTAGAGAACTTATTACTACTTTGAAAGATCTAATATACATCAAGGTCAAGTTAATAGATTTTAAAAGGTGTCGTTCTTTTCTTCAGCATCGACAGTTCAATGAGTTTCTCTCTGAATGCAATTCGGCGTAATCTGACTTACTGCAACACAACAATATTAGTTGATTTAGAAAAGATCAACTTATTGAACGTTTCTGTCAAATAAAAGTACAAGTAACCTTTTTGCTAAACTTGGGCACACAGAAAGCAAGGAAGCAACTGGAGTTTGCTACCTTAATATAGAAAGGCCCTAACTCATTATTTTTTTTTAAATCGGCATTTTAGCATTTTCAACGTATTTGATGTTCTTCTCTCGAAATATATGAAAAACTCGATTTCAAAAAAATAATGAGTTAGGGCCTTTCTATATTAAGGTAACGATATATTATAATCACCCGTATTGCGTATGTCACGTGGAATATTCGTCTACGAGAATTTCGTCCTATATTAAACTAACATTTTACACATTTCCTTTAATCTAGTAGGAAATTCTCGTAGACGAACGAACATTCGACGTGACATACGGGTGTATGTGTATCAATAAAATAATGTGCCAGATAGGTTATGTTAGGTGAAATTCAGAGTGCAGCTCACTTGGGTCCAATACAATGATCTCTTTGTGATACCTGTGAGTTGAAGAGAAGGTAGTTGGAGATGGTGATAGGGAAGGCATAGTGATAGAGAAGACAGGTCGTGAAGGAAGAGATAGAGGAAAGCTTCATTCTTTTACAACTCTGCTTTTTTGAAAGCTTTTTAATAATGCACTGTGCAGGTGTCAAATGATGCGTATTAAATTTTGAAGCTGTGTTTACTAGCCATTTGTTCAGTGGCCAGTCCCTTATGCCTGCATCACTAGAACTTTTCCCACAACTGATACAAAAGACACTTATGCACATCAGAAAAATGCGTGATGTTGTCGAGTCCATACGACGCGTTTTAACGTCAACGTATTTATACGATATTATTTTTAACCATGACTATTACTTCATAATATGAATTAACAAAAATATATTTAGCATGTCATCCTACCAAACGAGAAAATTCCTACCAAATTTGGAAGGAAACAACCAACTTTGGCAACGTTGCCAATCACTACATACGATTTGTAAATATTGGGCATAATTGACTTTGACTGTGATGATTTTGTACCAGATTAAAGAAATAATTTTATTATGTTCTGTACAGTTGTGCTCAATAGATCATTCTACTGGATCGTTCAGATTGATCCGAACGATGAAATGAACTAGTTTTTTCATAGTTTATCGTTCTTTATTAGGGAGTAACGAATGTTCGCATTCGCTTTCGCATTCGCATTCGCAAATTATTCGCTTCCTTTTGCTATTTGCATTCGCTAAAATAAATGCGAATATTTCAAGCGAATACTTAACACACACAAAATTTTGTAGTTTTACGAATATAGTCTTACGGCGAATTTTTTTAGCCATCATGAAAAAGATAAAAATTTATAAAAGTAACTGGGTTTTGGACCCCAAACACAGCGGTGTTTTTCAGTTTTTGGAAAGAAAAGGCAGTGTGATTTTCACGAAATTCAAATTCAAACACTATTAACTTGTCCTTGTTTGTTGTAAATTCCATGCGAAACAAGTATCACTTTAATTTAATTTAAATTAAAATGTTGAAGATACATACATACATAGATATGTTTCATATGCTTTTGCCAAGATGAACAGACTACTTCTTCTGCAAGAGTTTTTCATGAACAAGTCATTACAATTTTTCTTAATGTGCATCTTGGCAGCATTTCACATGAATTGTTGAACAAAGTAACAGACTTTAGGGCCAAAGTACGATTGCCTAACATTTTGTAAATTAATTTTTAATTGCCTATAATAATTTTATTATTTCATATATCTTTCTGTTTTAAAAATTTGTACATAATTTTTTAATAAATTAATAGATTTATATTAGCTCAACTCAAGACTAAATTTAAATAAAATGCTATATGTAGTACATCTATGTATACAACACAACTTCATGTTCTTATACAAATTTATTTTCATGTGATTTTTAACGTATTGCAATATTTGCATTCGCTTTCGCATTCGCTTTCGCAAAAATTAAAATGTATTATTCGCTTTCGCATTTGCATTCGCTAAACTGGTATTCGTTACTTCCCTAATACATACTATGCTGGTATAGATTTAATGTTACTATTTTGTTTATTATATGTATATACACGCTTGATTGGTGTTAAAATTAATCCAAAAATGTTTACTGTGCAATTTTAATATCGACTCTGAGGTTTACAAAGCCAAGGACAGATAAACTATAAAAAAGAAAATAATGTTAAATTCGAACTAGTTCGTTCATGAAGTAGACAACTCTACTTCCGTCACATATTTCTGACAGCTAGTATATGCAAGTTAAAAAATTTCAAATGTCAAAAAAATACACATGTGTGCATGTTTCTAGAAAGCTGTGATTGTCACTAAAATTGGAAATTCACCTCAAAATTACGTCAGAGCCCCATGTGCAAGTGGCTTTTTACATCCCGTGCACGGTCAAAATGCATGACCTGCATTATAATAATATTAGTGAAATTTTTAATGTATGAGTCACACCGACGATGCTTGAAACAAAATCTAAATTTTTTATTTTTGCACATGCATGTATGCAACAGAAACATAACACAAAGCAGTAGGTTATACAAAGAACTGTCAAATTCTATACGTAAAAAATTGTTGTATTAAGTTTGACAATTGGGTTTCACTCAACTTGTAAAAGGATGACATTAATTTATCATTCAATGCATGTATGTATATATGTATGTATGTAAGTAAGGCTTCAAGCGCACGTATTCGATGGATGCTTGTGTGATGCATTTTGATCGTATATTTGAGAATTCTGATATTATATGAGAAGTCTGTTTATTTATCAATAAACCATAGAATCTTCTAGCAACTCATTGGTGTAGGGTAGCAATAGGTGCATACATACACACATAGTACATATCGATCATTTACTCAAAGAACGTCGTAACTCAAAAAATTTAATTTAATTAATCTGGCTTACTCAACTCCAGAAAGCAAAATCAAATTTTCTTTTTCCCTCAAGAGTGTGTGTAAATTGAAAGCTTTAAACTCGTTTTCTGACAAACTAGTCCTTTTTTTTAGTTATGACGTTGTTTGTGTGTACGTACGTTTGTGTATGCCAGCTCAATAGAAAAGAAAACTAATTTTTTATAGATATTCAACCCAAATTTGTTTCAAACACAAATTTCTGCATTCAAGTCTGCCTAAAAACTTTATTATTCAATTCTTTACAAATTTTTTTACCTAGAAATCATACATTTCAAAAAATTTTTATAATAATATTAAAACATATATTTTCTTACGTTAGTGGAATTGTATAGGAAACAATTATTTTCTAAAAATAAAATAAATTACATACTCAAAAATACGAATAGAAAAAACATAAATAAGCAAATATTTATTTATAAATATTATTAATGAAAAATATTGTGACCAATAAATGAAATTATTACTTAGTTTTAAAAAATCCCTTTATAAAATTACTCACAGAAGAAACTATTGCATACATTTCATAAAAATTAAAAAATAAAAAATATGAAAATATTTATATAAACCCTAAATATAAATAAATTTATCATTGATCGATTAATTACTAAAAAAAACGTACATATACATACATCCATACTTACTACATACTTACTAACTCATATTAAAAATGAAATAATAAATAAATAGAGCAACAATAAAAAAAACAAATTAAAAATCTTACAAAATATGAAAAAATGATTTAAAAGTAAATTAAATAAATAATTAAAAAAAACATTTTATAATAACGGAATATTTAAATCATTTGTATCAAGGCAAATTCATATACAGAACAGGGCCAATTCGCTTTGCGAAATTAACACTTTTTTGAAAAAAAAACGTGCTGGCAAAAATAGTCACCTGAGTGAGCAGTTAAAACTACTTTATATGGATTCGCCTTGATTTGTGTTTTATTGGAAAATAAATCTTTTTGAGTTTGTATGTTTTATACATTTCAATTCAAAATCAATTTCTTTCGATTGGAATTATAAAGTAGACGTCTTCCAGAGTACACTGAGAGAACTATTTTTCATATAATCAATAAATGAATATTCATAAATATTTTTCTAAAAATACGTTGATTCAATGTACTCATACATTGTTTCAATTAAAATATTAATTTTCAATTCAATATGAACTTTAATGTACGTAAGAACGGCACTTTGAAAGCATTCATTAAATATAAATATAATATATAAATATTTTAACGAACCAGTTCCTTGACTCAACTCATATCATTACATATACATAACTATTAAATATAAATATAATATATAAATATTTTAACGAACCAGTTCCTTGACTCAACTCATATCATTACATATACCTAACTAGACAAGTGTGTAAAAGCAAGATAAATTGTGAGTATAAAAAATATAAAGAATGGGTATATTTATTGAATGAACTTTTTCATTAACTAAGGGTATTCATTCTCTATTTTTTAAAAACAATCAAAGTAAGGATGAAAACAGCAAACAAAAAAGAAACAAGAATAACAACTACATATGTAGTCAGGACTGCCAGAAGATTTTGTAGAAAATTCTGCATAATTTTGAAAAATCATCGGCATTTTTGTCACATTAATTTCAGGAATCAGGAAAAATGAAGACTTGAATTTTTCATTAATTTTTAATATATTTATTTACAGTGCCTTCGAGATAACGTCAACTAAGTAAATCCACGAGGACTGATGTTTGTCAGATTGTTGACGTTTATGAATGTGAAAGAGTAAAGTTACTGATTGGCTAATATATCATCGCCCAGCCAAAAGAAGTAAAGCGGAATTTTATTCATGATTACCTTGATTATAAGCATAAACTACTCTTATATTTTTTATAAGCATGAACACAAAACATTTTCATATGTAGATTTTAATATCATTTAACTGGACTTTACAGGCTATAGTAAATATTTCATATACATTTATGAATACATTTCAGAATTTAAATTTCTTCCGGCACGCTCAGATCAATTTCCAAGAACTTGACCAATATCAAAATCTAATGCGCTAATTTTAATTTAATTTTCACATGAAATAATTTCGCAAAAAATGGATCCCGCCACTGCATTTATTGCAAGTCAGCAATAAGAAGGTATTTAACTTAAGGGCCATTATTATAACTTGTCGTTAGCTAAATGTAGGATGTTATTGGGTGGATAAACAATTTTTCATTATTACAAATTCATTTTAACAAAAAGTGAGCGATAAGCTAAAGGCAACTTCATCCTACCTGTAATTTTTATTGCGAGGTAGAGTCATTTGAACTTGCCACATTTTCGCCACTTGCCACACTTTCTACTTTATAAAATAAAGTCAAATATATTTGTTCAAAATATGGCATAAAACAAAAACAATACAACACAAAACACATATGTAAGAATAATAAAAAAACAAAATAATTGACAAAAATATTTTCATGGTGTTTGTAATTTGACAAATAAACAAAAGCAAGTTGCCACTAATAATTTTTACAAACAATATCCACAATATCCACAGAAATGTTGCCACCAACCAAACATTTTATTATTTATTTTATCGGACAGTTCTAATAATGGAAAATTTTAAAGGTCACTTTATAGTTCAGTTTTGCTAAAGTTAGGAATAACTATCCGAAACTTTATCGTTAAGTCATAATAATGGCCCTAAGCATATTATTTCAATAATTTATTTATTAGTTTATTTAGGTGGTCTATAAAAGTCAACCAAAAAAGTTTATTTAATTCTTTTTATTATAAAATAAATTAGAAGGAATTACTTAACTTCAATATTGAAGGCGTATGATTATTGTAAAATATAAATTGTATAATACCCATACGTCGACTCACATATATCTATCCATTAGGGATTGGCAAATGTCTTCAAAAATCGATTTTCGATTTTTCGATCAACTGTTTTAATTTCGATTTTTAAAATCGATTAATCGTACATGAAAGTCGATTTTAAAACCGTTTAAGACAAATTTGCTGGGAGAGTAAAGTGTCAGTTCATGACTGAGTATTTGGAAACTTTTTACTGCAGAAATTTTTCGTAGTAAAAGAAACAGCAAAACTGAGCAAACTAAACGTGTAAAAATTTTAGAGAAGGTTACACAAAAATTATTTCTATGGATTATTAGTTTAAATGTTGTTTTACTAACCACCTTTATTATATAACTACTTGTTGACATAAGCGTCAAGACAATATCAATCTCAAAGGACACTTACGTACTATTTTTGTTCAGAAATTTATTATTTTTAACAGCCTCTTGCTGTTGTCTAGTTTTCAGAGAAATTCAGTGTCGTATTTTTGATATTCAGCCCAATTATGAATAGGAATTCCCCGGGAGTTTTTTCCCCTTTCCCATTTCTCCTATTAAGAAATAAAATTTCCCCCGGGAAAAAGTAAGTATTCTAAACATAAGAGAGACGGAGCAAAAACTCCCCAGGAAAAAAGTGGGTATTCTAAAGATGAGGGAGAGGGAGAATTTTGTGAGAGTTTTCTCCCCAAACATTTTGAAGGGAACTAATGCAAAAGCTTAAAAACCATTTTAACAAATGTTATATAACAATGGTATATGCATTTATTTACAACAAAAAGTTTTAATAAGCACCGGAATGGTATATTTCTCTTGTTTTAGGCATTCTTATCCAAGCCCTGCGTACATCAAAAAAAAAAAAAGACTAAAACTGCACGCCTCCTTTGTTATAGTTCACATAGCAGGTAAATGGAAGATTTGTTTTCCTCTAATATAAAGACCGATAAAAAAAACTAACAAATTTATAAATTCCTTTGTATATAGTCATTGGAAATCTAATTCATTCGTATCTGCACCTAGGCATTTTTAGATCCACTTTCTCAGCATTAAGATATTCCACATGCTTACATATGGTTACGCCGTTTATTTTATTCTTTTTTTAAACAAAAAAGATATTTATATTAACATACATACTTATTGGCAATGAAGACACAAAATTTTTATTAAATTTCTATTGCAGATCTCTTGCTTTATTGTAGAATAAAATGTAAGCATTAAACAGCTGATCCAGATTTTACTCTCTCCCGTATTTGCTTATTGCCAGGCTGTTTAGAATAGGAGGATTATTCCCCGGGAACAAATGGTAGGGAAGAGAAATAACTCCCCTGGAATATTCACAATTGGGCGGATTGTCTTGACGTTGATGTCGACAAAAATTTACGGGATGAGGCTGAATAACTTTAGTTACCAAACCTATCATGTTCACTGAGATTTTATAAAAAAAGTTGTTGGTTTATGTGATGACTGCTTAGCCTGTTTCTTTGCAAGGTTACTATTAAGCCAGCCTTAGAAAATAATCTTGCATAAGGCACTGATGTCGCAGGGATTCACAAATATTTTATTTTGATTTTGTACTTGTTGGGATTTATTACAACAGCGTTTTATTCAACATTAGAATTGCCAAAATTTTGATAATAATAAAAAATCGATTTAAAAAGCCCAATAATCGATTTATGCTAGGAACACAATTGGGACGAAAGACGAATTTTGTCCACGTCGACGAATTCGTCGATAATCATTCGTTGCGTAAATTCGTCGTGTGAAGCACAATAACGATGAATAAAAAGTGCTAAAATGTTCTACAGCCCACACAGCAAAGTGCTAAAACATTTTTAGTTTCTCTTATTTCTTAAGCGGCCCATACACTTGCAATAAAATTGTGAATTTATTGTATACCATATAATTTCTATGGTGTATATCATATTCATAGGTGTCTCCCACCATACATTTTTTCATAACTAAGAAAATAGAAATATATTTTGCCAAATTTTAAAGTGTTATGTTAAGTTTTTTACTGTGAGAAAAATTTCGCCATATTTTTTGAAAGATTTTTATCAATTACTCCATAGTATAGGTTAAAACAACAATAATATCGACGCTGTTGCGTAAATTATACGATATTTTACCTTTTAACGGAACCCCAACGATGTGAACAATAACATATTCAATAATATTGTATGTTCCTATAGACTGCTTGCAATATATAATTTATAAATTTTGAATCTAGCTGAGAATGGAATACCAAGAAAGAAAAAATCTTTAAGAGTGAAATAGAGTATTAACATAAGAAACTTACTTATTTTCTAAATAGATAGATCAGATGAACCGATTTAATTAACAGATATACTAATTACACACAATTACTGAAACATAATCATATAAACGACAACTCAAGTCTTGGGCTCACTTTAGCTTTGACTAATTAACACTATCAGCTCCTAAGAAGAATAAAACTTAAAATAAGTTTTGTTAATTTAAAATGGTGTACTTTAATATATTTGTACCCACATGTGTATCTCAGAGCGGTTCAGTTATGTTACTCATGTCATAATAAACACTCAATGACGATAAATAAATTCGATAAACATATATAATATTAATTGGCTCACAATTTGTCTTAAGAATTATCTATGGAAAATTTATAAATTTAATGAAATAAAAAAGTGCAAGAAAATGCCAAATAATTTTTCAATAAACTAGCACTTAGCACTATTTTCCAAATCCTTAGTGCTAAACGAAGAAAAAAAGTGCTAAATCTAGCACTAAAAGTGCTAAAATGGCAAGCCTGGTTGCTGTGTGTACAAAAACTGAGAGGGAGAGAGAGAATTTTCTCTCAATTTTGTTTTTTCGTCGTTCGTCGGCGTACAAAGTAGAAATAAATCTATCTCAGAGCAGGGGTGCCAGAAAATTTTCATAAAAAATCAGCATATTTAAAAAAAAAATCGGCATT
This sequence comes from Tachina fera, assembly GCA_905220375.1. Taxonomy (NCBI): domain Eukaryota; kingdom Metazoa; phylum Arthropoda; class Insecta; order Diptera; family Tachinidae; genus Tachina; species Tachina fera. The sequence goes on from LR999964.1 coordinate 115,318,005, forward strand.
ATCTGCACTTCAATTTAAAAAAATCGGCAAATTAAAAATACAAATTTTAAGTTCAATAAAACATATTATTATTAACAAAAAATAACAAAATAGGATAATTCAGTATTAACTAACATACATATAAAGTAATATAGCAAAACAAAAAAAATTGTAATTAATTTAAAAATATATACCTAGTATAAATATTTTGTACTTGTTTTCAAGGTTTAAAACAGTTTTTTATATGAACACATTTTTTAAAGATACATATTTGAGTTAAACATTTTTATTAAATCATGTTTAATATCAATATCAAAACAGTCTAAATTGTAAGATTTTAAATAATCTTTAGAAAAAAGGATTCCTTGTAGGGATTCATTTTCCAGAGAACATCGAAATTTTGTTTTGTTTAGGTTGACTTGACTAAAAACTCTTTCCACATTTGCGGAAGAATGTGGTAGGACCATAATGAGTTGTACAAACTTTGACAGCACTGGAAATGCACTTGTACAATCCCCACGTTTTAGATATGAAATTTTTTGCCAAAAAGTTTGCAAATTTATTTCACTTCCCTGAAAAATGTCTTCAAAATTTAAAAATTTTAACTCTCTGAATTCGGAGTCTATTATTTGTTTTTCTTCTTCAGAAATAAAACTTGGGAATGCTTTTATAATTTCTATAAAAGAATTATTCTCTTTTTTCATAATTTTTTGAGGGTTAATCATATTTAAAGACTTATAAGACTTATCTTCAAAATCAAAACGTTTTAATATTTGATTGGCAAGTTCTATATAAAAATTAATACAATTATTTACAATTTTGTTAATTTCGCTTTTCTCAAGTTTTGATTTTGATATTAACTCTTTGGCCAATAAGCCCAAATACACCTCATCAAAGTTTACAAAATTTTTTGCATTCATAAATTCGGTTAAATAAATTTCATTTTTTAAACTATCGCTTTTTATAAAGTTACTTAATACAGTTCTTAGAAGTCTTTCCATTTGGTTGTATAGGTTCTGTATTTCGGTTGACTCACTTTGAAATATTCTGTTCATATTATTAACAATTTGAAGAATATATTTTAAAAAAGATAAATATATTTCATTTGATTCGTTTAAATTTTTTATAATTGTTTTTGCTGTATCGATTTTATCAACATTGGCAGCAAATGAAAAGTAAATTTTCAACGCCTCATACAAATCTAATATTCTAACTACTACTGCTTCAAGCGATAACCATCTGGTTTGATTTGGATGCATCAATTTTTTTGGTTTTATTTCCAGCAATTTTTGAATATCTTGAAATTGATCAAGTCTTTTTGGACTATTTGATACATAATTGTAAACGTCTCTGGCTAGAGTTTCTACTTCGGATGGTAATTGAAGACAAGCATATGAAGAACATAATGCAAGTAAGTGGCAAATACATTTCATAATAAATAAATCTGGTATATCGTCTTTTAAAAGTTTTGCAACTGAATTATTTTTGCCTGTCATAACCGCAGCACCGTCAGCAGCGAATCCTACCAAATTGGACTTGTAGTTTACACAATTTTGTGTAAAATAGTCTACAATTAACTTGTACAAACCTTTTGCATCGCATTGGCCAACTTTTAACAATCCGAAATAGTCCTGTAGTTTAAAATTAACACATATACGTACAACCAAACACAATGACTTGCTGTTTGATAGGTCGGTTGATTCATCTACGCACAGGGAGAACTTGTTATTTTTCAGTAGCTCGCAGACAGTTTGGAACTGTTTTTTTCCAACAACGTTTTTTATAATTGCATTTGCTTTTGTTCGTCCCAACATCACATTGCCAGCACATTCTGAGTCAGAAAAAGAACGTTGACATACTTTAGTTAAATGGTCCGCGACTTTGAATGGAAGGTTGTGTTCAACAACAAAAAGGGCCATTCTTATTTCTGCTTTTTTTGAAGCATTTTGTTCTGCGTTGAAGGTCTCGTCTATCTTTCTTTGATCTGATATGGCATTTGCAGCGGATAAATGCTTTTTTGTCTGAGAATGTGCCATTAAATCTATTTTTCCAGCAGAAGCTTTAAGCCGAGCGTTGCACAATTTGCAAAAAAAAATTCGTTTCTTTTTTCAGCCCAACATTTTATGTTATCATCAATCCATTCTTCTTTTAGCTTGCGCTTTTTCTTTTTAGCTTCCTAAAGAAATTTAAATGATTTTATGTCATCTATATATGTACATATATTTTTTATACTTCACTTGTATTTGGAGTTCAAAAATACTTACATTAGACTGGCTGCCTGATGTACCTGCACCATCCTCATTTTCATTGTAATCTAGAAAAATAATAGGTAGGCATTTTGCCTATTACTTTCATTGGTGAAGAATATAAATTAAGCTTACCTTTACTCTTTTGTAAGTATTTATCCATTATAATATATAATATAATATATATATAATATAAGCATACCTATACACTGCATATAATTCTATATATAGCTCTCCTCCACAGACTTTTTCATAGTTGTTTCTTTTTGTAATAAATATTACAGTGTTGCCGAAATTAATAAATTATACCAAAACAAACAAAGTTACCATGTTTTCGGTGTTTGCCAAAAAATCGTCATTTTTAGACTAAAAATCGTCAAATCTGCACTTCCATCATTTTGAGGCAAAAAATCGGCAAAATGCAGATAAATCTGCAAATATGGCACCCCTGTCTCAGAGTTCGTCACGCACAACGAATTTCGTTCGACGACGGTGTTGTGTTAATTTTCATATGCACAAATGTGTTTTATTTTTTATGACGAAAGTTCGCACCGAAAAATTCGTCGTTCGTCCCAGTTGTGTTCCTAGCATAAAATCGCCGACATAAAATCGATTGCAAAAAATAGATGTTTTTAATCAGAGCCTACTATCTATTAGTGATGAGCGATAACGCGATTTTTTAATAATGTTGCTCCTTGTGAATGTGATTTCTAAATCGCTGTTCTTTTAAACTGTGACTGTGATCACAGCTTAGCAGTATTTTGTTTGTAGCAGTTCCGTTATTTTGAGAAAATCTAATAAGAGCAGCAGTGAAATTAAACTGTGACTGTGATCACGGCTTAACTCATTTCAGCTCTTCTGCTTTATGCTCAAAATTTGGCGTTTTGAGATTCAAAAAACACGAAAAATAGTGCCAAAAGCATTAAGTTGGCATTGCTGATCTTGTATGCATCATTAAAATTAAACAAAACTATGTATTTACGCAGGCGTGTTTCGTACTTGTTAGGTATCATGGTATTCACGTTCTGGTCATGTCGTGTTGGAAAAATTCGTCACGCGCCCATCTCTACTTTAACCCAAAATTGGTTCAAATAAGCTAAAAAGGCTTCGTATGTTTTTAGTAAAAATCTTAATATGATAATATTGTTTTTATTTTCTATGCTGTAAGGAAAGAGTCGGTGGCGGTCCACTATTGACAGAAAGCAAGTTGAAGTTGATTGATATTTTACAACAACGATATCCATATATTATATAATCTTCAGGTCGACCAAAAAAATCTTATTTCTTTGCTAAAAATCTTTGTTTTGTGTTTTTGCTCGAAAGTATATTGGTACACCTTAATTTTTTCGAAATAAAATTCAATTAAAAATTATTTTGTTTTCAATGAACTAACAAACATGACTAACATTAAGCTGAATAAATAAAAAATATTTACTGCACAGAATATGTCTAAGATATATGCGAAGCAAATAAGAAAATATGTAAGTAGATTAGTGAAAAGAAACTTCAATAATATATTTAAAATACCAAATATCACATTTTTCAAAATCTAATTTTAAGCTAAAAAATCTTTTAGCCTTTTTAACATGTCTAAAAACTTGAAAAATATGATAAATCTTCAGATATGGTAGCTCTGTATGCCAGCTACGTCCAAGCCATATGCAAACTTTTATAAAAGAGCTTTTGTCCTTTAACACTGATTTGAGCACAAGAGCCAGTCAGATCTCGGTGACAATGCTTGTTATTATGTACTTTGCAAAAAAAAAATAAAAAATTTAAGAGCTTTAAAAGCTGTTTACTTCAAATGCAAATATCAGAGTATGAGTGTTTGCACGTAGCTGTTATATGTATTAGTGATGAGCGATAAAGCGATTTTTTAATAATGTTGCTCCTTGTGAATGTGATTTCTAAATCACTGTTCTTTTAAACTGTGACTGTGATCACAGTTTAGCAGTATTTTGTTTGTAGCAGTTCTGTTATTTTGAGAAAATCTAATAAGAAGAGCAGCAGTGAAATTAAACTGTCACTGTGATCACGGTTTAAGTCATTTCAGCTATTCTGCTTTAAAAGTCTTTATTAGTATTGGTATTTTGATAAATACTAATAAGAAGAGCGACAAGAACAAACAATTAGCAATCAACCCCGTCCAAATATTGAGATTTTCGTATAAGACGCAGAGAGACAAAAATTGCAAATATGAACATGTGAGATGTACATAGTTGCCAGAAAAGACAATTTGACGATTTTTTATAGACAAAAACTGAAGGTATAAAAAAATTCATGTGGTAGCCTTATCTTATCTTATCTTAAGTAAGCATATAAGAACAATCACAGTCTGTATAAAAGAACTATATTTCCAAAACCTGTTACTTGATAAATTCCGTCACATTTGTGATTAATGATTTTTCAATCGTTGTGAAAAAAGAACAGGGTACAAAATATCGCTCAACTCTAATATGTATGTTAAGTTGGTATCATCGAATTAAAAAAACTTAAAAATTGCTGATCTTCTTTACGAAGCAAGCTAGAGTTGCCAGTCGTACTGATTTCGTCAGTACATGTCGTTAACTTAATACGAAAAGGCCCTAACTCATGTTTTTCATAGTTTACAGGAGGAGGAAAAAACTAAATAAAAAAAGATGCAATATTGATAGAAAATTTTTTTAAACGCAATTTTTATTAAGAACACCTCACAAACTTAGTGCTATATTTATCTGATTTTTTTGGAGGAGGTTTATCTAGTAATGGTCTAACGAAATATGTAAAAATATCGATTTCGAAAAATTATGAGTTGGGGCCTTTTCGTATTAAGTTAACGATGTACTGATTTTTGTTTAAAGTACATACTGATTTATGCATAACAAGGAAATCAGTACGCAAATGTACTGATTTTTTCATGTAGGTACTGTTTTTGTACTGTTTTTATATATTAATTTTGTTATTTATGCAATTCACAAGGTATAGTAACTATCGGTTGTATATGCAAATATTTCTTTAAAACGTACAAAATAGCTGATACAACAGTTTGTAGTAGCTTGTGAATTCATTTATTTTGTTTAATAAAATATACATATGTTTCTTCCCTTGTAAAATACTAAACCAAATTGCCACAATAAATTAATAATGGAATTTTTTACAAACCGTTCTATATAAAAAGGCTATATCAGATTTTGTTTTGCTTACTTTGTATTCCCCTATAAATGTGTATATAAGACACCGTAACATTTATCCCGTTTATACGCACTTTTTATTTGCAAATAAAAGTCGAAAGCGTTGCCGTATACATTTTTTATTGGAAGTAATAACTCACGAAAAATATTTGCAAATAAAGCAACTATTTGCAAGTAAAATATAAAATGTTGCTAGTTATTTTTGTTTTGTAAGAAATATGTATAATACACAGATGACAATGTGTGGCAATATAGTACAGAGATGGTAATGTATGCTATATACGTATAAACGGTGAGTTCTGTATAGTCTTGTGTAGTTCATGAACGAACTAGTTCAAATAAACGATTCAGTACTTTGAACTAAGTGAACTAGTTCAATTGTTTTACGCTCAATAGTTCAATTTTTGAACTAGGAACTGAGACACAAAATGAACTAACACAAACTGAACTAAATGTTTTCAACGTTTTGCTTTCCCTTTTTATTGTGCTTTGCTTCTATACTCATCCATATGTATGTATGTACATATGTATGTATGTGCATTTTGTTCTTGCTGCCCTGAAGGAAACGTGGGGTTAAGTGTATCCATGTCAATAATTTTGTCAACAATGGTGTCTTTTTGGTGACACTGTCAACAAATTGTTTTTTTTTTGCTTTTGTTTTTGATAGGTAGAGAAAATTATTGACGGTTAAAAACAAATCATCAAGCTGATGGGCTTAAAATCGATGGGTAGCTGACGGCAATTGTTGTTATTGACGTCAGCGCCGCCGGCGCTAGAATTGGCTTAAAGACTCAGTGGGGGAATTTTTATTTTACAGACATACATGTATATCTTTGTTGCATTCAACTTTCAAAAACTTCTGCTAGATGTTTGAACTAAATTAAAATATTATTAATGATATCGTCAATAGTAAGTCAGTACAATCTTACTATTGACATTTTCGACACATGGTCCAACAAGAACTACTTATTCAGTACTGACGTAGTCTACTGGTAGATTTCGTAGGACAAGCCTGTGTTAAATGTCAAAAGTAGATAGCATTAGTTGGGGTATAATTTGTCAGTAGTACTGGTGACATAGTCAATAGATAATCAGTATAATTTTACTATTGACATTTCCTGCAGGTGGTGACAGCGTCTATAGTGAATCAGTACAGTTTTACTACGGACATTTCCCGGAGTGTGGTGATATCGTCAATAGTAAGTCAGTACAATCTTACTACTGACATTTTCGACACATGGTCCAACAAGAACTACTTATTCAGTACTGACGTAGTCTACTGGTAGATTTCGTAGGACTAGCCTGTGTTGAATGTCAAAAGTAGATAGCATTAGTTGGGGTATAATTTGTCAGTAGTACTGGTGACATCGTCAATAGATAATCAGTATAATTTTACTATTGACATTTCCTGCAGGGTGGCTACTACTACCACAAATGCAATAATAAACAAGAAAACACACAAAATATTTTGGATTTATGAGATTTCTAAAAAAATTCAAACTTAATTTGTTTTGCATATAAAGTTTATATTATAAACCCTTTATAAAGCAAATTTATTAATTAATTAATTAATTTTTGTTTTCGTAAACTTTTTTAATCACAGAATCCGTGCTTTTAATATTTTTAAAGACCACAACATACATACATACACATGTATGTAGGTAGAATTGTTGATGTACAATCATTGAACTAAAACGACCTAACTAGTTCATTAAACTAAAAAGAGCGATTGAACTAAATGAACGAACTAGTTCATTTATAAATAATGAACTATACTGACCGGTCACTGAAATGAACTAAATGGCACAAGTCTAGTTCTGTATTAACAAATAGTTTTATTTGCAAATACGATTTGTGTATAAACGATGTAATTGTTTTGCAAAAAATTTATTTTATTAATACAATTTCGTCTTGGAACAAGTTATTCAATGAATTCCAGCATTGTTTACAGAAAGATTAAAGTTCTTTATGTCAATAAAATATATTTTTATATTGAAAAAAGTATTGTACTGTTTGTTTTCCAATTGTAATGATTTTTTTTCTCATATGTACTGATTTCTAGAATTTCAAAATTGGCAACCGTAATGCAAGGAAACATTTTTGTGGGGGCAGTGCGCCATTTAAAATTGACAGCGACCTTAGCTTATGCAAAATATATGCGAAATATATATGTACATTCTTCAAACCCACAATTTTGTTAGACATGCAGAATTGCATATGATGAGTTGAAAAGTATACAGTGAAGTGATGATAGTTTTACCAATTATTACCAAATATTATTAAAAATCCAATTTCACTTTAAACACAAACGGCAAATTTGTTTTTTTAGTTCAGTTTTTATTAAATGAATTTTATTTATTTTATTGTGAAGATACATAATTATGTTAATAAGTGTTTATTTAAGGTATTTGTTATATTGTTATATTGGATAATAATACAATAGGTTACTATCATTATTTTTAGACTATTTTTACCTTTCATAGTTTTGTTTGACTGGAAACATATCATATACGTATTCATATATGTGTATATACTTATATATTTCTTTAATTTTTATAATTATATAAATTAAAAATATTATTCTTATTTTTGCTTAAATCAATTGATTAGCCTCCTGTTTCCGCAACACAAATTTTCGAATTGAGTAGAACATTTATATGAAGAACACTAATTTTTTTGAGGGGTATTCATAAAAATTTTCAATACATGTCGGCTGCCTGACTTATGGAAGCAGGGTGTATAAAAATTACAATTAAATATGAACAATATGTAATAATTGATATTATAATAAAGATTTGGATATTTCTAACATTAATTGCTATTTTAAGGATTAATTAAAAAAATTAAGAATTCAAGTTGATATAATCTTAAAGTAACTGGGGGCAAATTTGGTACTCGATGTCGAACGAAATATCAAAGGATTTCAATAGATTTTAAATGGAAATATTTTGTGTTTCCATCCGGTAACAAGTGCCGTGATTTGCCTCCTTACTCTGAAACCATTTGTTGAACAAATTCTATAGATAAATGTGAGTAAATATGTACATGTCAAAAACACACCCCATTTAAATTGTTAAAGGGTTAATCACTTCAGTTTCAAACGTTTTTTATGGTCCATTGTTAAAAATACGTCATTATTTTTTATTCTATAATGTTACAAATATTCATAACCTCTGACAATGAGCAGTAGTGTCTAAGAATTACGTGAGTACCTGCCGTTATGGCCTAATCGAACCCATGCAGCCCTAGAAAGCACTATATGACTTGCAAGGAAAAATAGGTTGCAATCTTTCAACATAGTTATCTCTTATCTCTTTACAAGCAGCTTGATGAGGTGCTCGAGATATTTTATATCTTGCTGCACTCCCACGATTATAAGCAGACACCATCTGTTGAATAGCAACAGCACCTAGAATAGAATTTGGTTGACCGCGCCAGACCAATGACTAGCATTGATTTAGCACTAGACCTCCAATAACATTCTCCCAGCGATTTTGGTGGCAACTTAAGACAATCCAGTCGAGATACTCTATAATTCGATTCGAGAAGAAACCCGTCCGAATTACAGCATAACTTCCAGATTCTGAGAAAATTTATTCTTCCACGTCTTTGTCGAAATAACTCTTGTAGCGTCTATTCGAACAGAATTTTTGCATATGGCATACCACGAAAAAATTGGATATACCAATGAACCAGTGACCGGCAATGAATCGCTTTTTCGCTATTCATACTGACTCATGAAATTTTAAATGTAAGTGAGTAGACATCATTTGAGCTCAACTACTCTAATTTATGCATACTCACGATGACATTGATTTATAAGTATAGGTTGAAATAAATATGAATGCAACGTCGACATCATAGTCATACCACACTCATAAATCACCTGTTTTATTTATAATTTCAGAAAAATACTTATACTACTTACATTGATTCGGCTCACTCAACTCATCCATCCATATACAAACTTAAAAGTTTAGTCATTAAACAGTTAGCAACTAGTACACATTTAATATTAGTAAATAGTTGTTTTTCAGCTCATTAAAAAACAGCAGAGTATTTTAATGTTCGTATGCGAAGTTCGCATTGCGAATCATACTTATTTTGCATCGTCTGTACACATTGAGGAGACTCGAAATCAACAACGTCATAAATGTTGCTAAGTATGAGTTCGATGCGCACTTCAAACTTTCGAGTGGATATGAATTTGGGTAACATTGCATTAACTATGAGTGCGCATAAATACAAGAAATTATGAGTCATGATTCAACACTACTCACTTATTCACTACTCATTGCTGATCACTGTAATGAACACATTGTTAGCAAAAAAAAAATTTAATTCATTAGGTAGTTCCTGGTATACATGAAAAACAACCTTAATTTTTTAAGGATATACTTATGCACTATGTAACTGATATTTACCATAAAAATAAACGCGAAAAAAAAATAAATATGAAAATTCAGTTTTATAATGTTTAAGGCCGTGATAAACTATCCTACACAACCGTGCGATTTTTGAGAAAATACAACCCTCTTATGATGGAGTTTATGAACATATTCAAAAGACAATAACAATTAATCACATCAGAGTTGTATTTTTTCGTAAGTCTTGCGATTGTGTAGAGTAGTGAGTCATGACCTTTAGTTTGAAAAATCATATGGACATGACGAAAAGTTAGTTTCTGTGTTGAGTAGCATATTTTATTTAAATGCATGAACAGATAATAATAAAATTCGTATTTGACAACAAAAATCGAAGATCAAACGAAATAATTTTTTTAATTTTCAACTACAACAAGTATAAAATAAACGTGGTTTGTCAATTATTTTTCTTTTTATTATCCAATAACAAAAATATTATATTGACAAAAAACTTTGTTGAATATTGTCATAATTTTTAGCTACAATTTTTTTTCATACAATTTGGTAAATATACATACATTAAAATTTTTACCAAAAATTTTTGTTAACCCAACAATTTTTTTGTTGAGTTTAATTCTAAGTATGTCTAAATATTTTGTCAAATTAACAATTGTTTGTTGATTTGTAATGAAATGCGTATTTTTGTAACACAAGCCATGAAGCGATTAGCTTGTCTGCGGAAAACACTCAGAATCTATGGTGGGAATCGAATCCACGACGACCTCTGAACTGAGGCTAGCATCGCTACCACTCAGCCACAGGGGCACTCATGACGTTTTCTCTAATACCATCACAATGCCTTAACAAATTAAAATTCAATAATTTTATTTGTCAACACAACTCAAGAACTGATAAAATTCTTTGTTGGTTGCTTTTCTCCAAGAGATGATTTTTGCAAATTTATTTGCCAATTCAATTATGATTTTTGTCAAATAATTGTTAATTTTTGACAAAAAAGTTGTACATAATTTAAGATTCAAATTTTTTTAGTGTGACAAATATATAAAGCTATATCAATAACAACTTTGTTATCAAAACTAATTGAAAACTAATTAAATTATTATCAAACATACTTGTTAGTTGCTCTTTTCCAAAACAGGATTTTTGACTAAATTACACTAGTTTACAGAATTAAATTTTTTTTCATGTACATTTGATTATAGGTAATTTTTCTTATGTAGTTTCTTCCGCTGAATTCGAAAATCAAGATAAAATTTTGTTATGGTACAGTTTACGATATATTGTAATTTTTTAATTTTTTCGACCTTTTTTCACATGACAGATCATATCTCGAGCTAGAATGTCCGATTTGGTCGTTCTTGGTATTAAAATGCAAGGTATTGAGATGACAAATAAATATGTATAATCGGATCTTTAATTGGTAGAGTGGTTCAAAAAATATCGATGAAATTAGGGCACATTTTCAAAAAAAATCGTATTTTACAGAAAAGTAAAAATCGTTAAAAAAAACGTTTGGTTTCTGTCCATGTACGTAGGAATTAAGACCAACCAGAAAAAAGTATTTTTAATTGTGGAGGACAATGCGAATACTAAATGTCACAATAACTTTAACTCTTTCAGGTTGGGTGGTTAGTTTTCTAACAACTTTTTGTTGATGTTATAAAATGTTTTTAAGCTATCTGTTGACAAAGTTTTAAACAAAAACGTTTTTTAAAGCCTTCGTTTATAGTTTGTTGCAAAAAATATGCAATAGCGTGAGCTGCTTGTATTCATATATTTATTTGAAAAGGTCGTAATCCATTGTTTTTTAAGAGTTCTGAGTTCAATAAAAATAGTGTAGAACACATATTATTTATAGAATTTAGTGTTACTTTACAAATTAGTTCGTGTTAGTGACAATATATATGCAATATCTACTATATTCAACAGTGGTAAATAAGTGAACCATATCTTATATGTACCATAAGAATATTGTGGCAGTTCTTTGCACAATCAAAAATTCAAAAAATGAAGCTTGGAAAAAAGTTGAGTGCTCTTTAAGTGCAAAACATGTGGTCTATAAGTAACAAAATCATATGTTCTGTATTGGTAGTTTAAACTCCCAATTTTATGCGTTTACAGATGCTTTAAATACTTCATTGATTTATAGGTTTGCCGGTTTAAACACATTTTAAACCAAAAATAGAGATTAACTTGCACTGATTTATTAGTCCTAAGAGTAGAGCTAACTTACACACGACCAAACTGTGTTTTATTATTATGAACCACAGCTGTTTTTTCATTACAATTGTCATCGCGTTGCCAACTTAAAATACCAAGTCTGATAGAAAGCAATTAATTTGCGTGAAAATTTAAAACACAAAGTTTTAGAAAAAATATTGTTTTCTGTGTTTTAGTTCAAAGAAATCATAGCTATCAAAAGAAAAATTTTCTGATGATTTCAACCCTTTTGAACTTTCCAATGCAAGGTAAGGAATAATCAAAATAGGGAACGAATTCTTAAAAAAAAAAATTTTAAAAGTTTTTTTTAGTTATTTATTTAAACAAAGAAACGTTTTATGGAATCACCTAAAACCATATTTAAAAAAATTTTTGTATGTGCCTATACTGAAACTGTTAAAAAAAAATTTGCTATTAAAGATAATAAATTTTTCTAGTTCCGTATTTTCTGCTTTTTATATCGCACCAACCTGTAAATAGAAAATCCAAACCACAGACCCATCTTCTGGAAAGCAGTTGTGTATATTCAACGTTTTTTTCAACCAAACTTAGGCCGGGTTTACATCTGTGTGCCAAATGCCACACAAGCGTAAAAAAGCATAACCAACTAATTACTAATGAAAAACTATTTAATTCAGACATGTATTTATTGAGTTAAACAGTTTCATACATAATTAATAGACAATTTTATAGAATCCAAAATGATTGGGAACTGTTTAAATCAATAAATATGTCTGAATGAAACAGTTTTTCATTAGTAATTAGTTGGTCACGTTTTTTTGGGCATATGACACACAAGAAATGCCAGATGTAAACTCAGCTTTACGCACAAGTTGTAAAAACACATTTGAAAAGTCAACTCTTAATTTAGTGGAGAATGACAATGCAAATTTATCAATCCCAACCAAACTGTTTTAAAATTTCAAAACCGTGATAGACATTATTTAATTTTATTTTATATTTTGATTTTACCAGCATTTTAAAAAATGCACATAATAAAAATTTTATTTGATTAAATGCTGTTGGTTTTCAGTTCCGCAACGCAACTAAAGTTCGATTGCCATACATAACCATGATTTTTTTTGTATTTCGACTTTGACTTTGTTCATTAATCTTTTTAGAATTTCATTTTAAACGGATTTTGATTTCATAGCTTCAACTGGAATAAAACGCAGTGAAACGTATCATTAGGCATTTTCATGGAACTTCTTTTTGATTGGGGGTAGCTGGGTGTGTGTGAGATATTCTAATAAAAAAGTCCTTACTTTATTTAATTAATATTATTATATTTATTTAGTTCAATAGTTAATTAAAACTGAAGATAGGGATACATACATATATATAGAGAAAGACACACAAAAAGAGAAAAATGCAACTAAATAACAAGTTTTATTTATTTTTTAATATAATTTAGTCATATATGTATTTATGTTTAAGGTTTCCTCTTTTTTTTAATTTGTTATAAATTAAACAAATACGTACGTACATACCTACAAGTTATAGACTACACAATGTATATATAATAATTATTAATTGCTGTTTGTTTTTTGTTTTTGTTGTGGAAAAATGTATTTATATATAAATATTTTACAGTTCAAATATAATTACTAGAAATCGATTACATTTTTCAATGGGTTGCTTAAGTTTTTGAAATAGTTTTTCTCTTCATAAATAAGTAATTACAATATTTTATAGCCGGCTCTTTTTCAAATTACTGTGTGGGGTCTGTCAATCATGGCATCATATTTATTCTTATTTATGTTTAAAACCTTTATTTCACTCGATCTTTATTATTTTTAATTTTGTTTATTTGGTACTTGGAATTTTTTTTAATATTTAAAAATGAATTTATTTTTTATTTTTCTGTTCTTGTGTAAATAATATTTTTTATTAATAATACAAAATACTTTACATGATAAGATAGAAGTTAAGGGAAAACCCTAAAATTGTATGCATATTATGATGTTTGTAAAATTTCTAAAATGAATTTTTACTTTTTTTTACTGCGGTTGATAGTTATGTTGTTTGTTATGTGCGTGAAGAAAGTTTCAATATTTTTGGTTTACCATATCTGAGAACAAAAGAAAAACAAATAAAAAAAATTAATAAAATTGTGAGTTTTATTGTAAATTATGACAATATGAAATATGTAAACAACAAAAACATGCGGAAACAAAAACTTGAAAAAATATTATAGCAGCAACATCACACAACTGTAATCATTGTTTAATTTTTTTTTAAATACAGTCCAATTATGAATAGTAATTCCCCAGGAGTTTTTCCCTTTCCCATTTCTCTTATTATGAGTTAAAATTTCCCCGGAAAAAACTCCCCGAGAAAAAAGAAGGTATTCTAAACATAAGGGAGAGGGAGAAAAAATTTTCCGGGAAAAAGTAGGCATTCTAAATATGAAGGAGAGGAAGTTTTCTCCACAAACATTTTGAAGGGAACTAATGCAAAAGTTTAAAAACCAAATTAATAAATGTTATAAAACAATGGTATATGTATTTATTTAGAACAAAAATTTTAAATAAGAACCGGAATTTTATATTTCTCTCTTGTTTCAGGCATTTTTATTCAAGCCCTGCGTACATCAACTTCAAAAACATGAACTACTTCTGAATGTAGAAAAAAAATACTAAATAAAACACTATAATTGCACGCCTCCTTTCACATAGTTCACATACCAGGTAAATGGAAGATTTGTTTTCCTCTAATATAGACGGATAAAAAAACTATCAAATTTACAAATTCCGTTGTACAAAGTCATTGGAAATTCAATTCATTCGCATCTGCACCTGGGCATTTTTAGCTCCACTTTCTCAGCATTAAGATATTCCGCATGCATGTATATGGTTACGCTGTTTATTTTATTTATTTTTTATTTAAGCACAAAGATATTATATATATTTATATTAACACACAATCTTATTGGCAATGAAAACACATTTTTATTAAATTTCTTAGCAGAACTCTTGCTTTATTGCAGAATAAAATGTAAGCATTAATCAGCTGATCCAGATTTTACTCTCTCCCGTATTTGCTTATTCCCCGGCTATTTAGAATAGGAGAATTATTCCCCGAGAACAAATGATAGGGAAGAGAAAAAACTACCCGGGAATATTTATAATTGGGTTGATAATATTTGATATTTCGGATAATATTTACTGGTGAAAGGAATTATGAAAACGCATGAAAAACGTTATGGCAAATATGTACATACATATATAATTAAAAATACGATACATATATCTTTAATGAAAATGAATATATTTTGTTTTGACGTCCCTTTTCACAATGTATGATTAAGAGTTAATGTGAACTTTAAATGACCGTTCTTCATACAAAACTTGCCGTTAAAGTCCCTGTTAGCTTTTAATTGTACATTGTGAAAAGGGCCATGAGAATGGTTTTCAAACCAATCTCAAATTATTGTCCAGTAAAACGAAGACCAAGAAATAAAATACAAACAGCATAAGATAATTTATTTGAAATTATTTTTATACATTTCACTACGTCACTATATAAATAAATTTATATAGAAATATTTATATTAAATATGCTTGCTTAATATAAATATTCGGGAAAATTTTTGGGTTTTAAATACATATAAAACTTTTTTTTGTTATTCGACTACTTTCCCTCAAATAATTCGAATAATATTTTAAAAACTGATTGTAATTTTACATACACTTTATTAATTTTAATCAAACAAATTTGAAATTTGAAAAAAATAAAACCTCCATACGGCCCTTTGCTCCTTCTAGGAACTATAGAAGTACATATATACAAATATATATGTATACACTTATATACAGAATGTCACAGGAAAGGATTTTCCAACATTCTCTGAGCAAAAATTACTGTTAAATTCTGAATATCGTTTGTGCATGAGATGGAAGAATTGGTGGTATATATTCGAAAGTTTTTGTTTGTAATAGGAAAGTTTTATTTTCGGAACCATACGTACACTGAAAAAATCCATACAATATTTTACGAAAAAAAAAAACTTTCGTAACTTAAGATTTTTGAAATGCATGACATATTTCTCAGTTGCAAGCACATTAAAACCAAATTTTAGTCTTAAGTATTTAGTTTGGCAATAGATTACATTCATCTTAGAACAGTCACTTTTTCTGCATTCAATGACTAAACTGGTGTATTTTGAAACAATTGCAGTAGGAAATGCGCCAAAGATCATATATCTCCGTTGGTGCTTTCACTATAAAATCCCAAACAAAATCTATTTCTGGTGCCTTTTGGGAATTGTAAAAATTAAATATCAAATGTGTTAACGCACTAATTATCTCAAATTATTATTTTACTTATTCAGTAAAATATTTAGGGAATTTACAATTAATGTGGCAACATTGTGCCATGTTTCTTAAATATATGCACATTTAATGTCCCTATCTCGGTTCTCAACTAAATTCAGTTTTGTCGTCTAAGAGTAGACGAAACTTACATACGACCAAACTGTGTTTTAGTATTCTGAACCACAACTGTTTTTTAGTTGAAATTGTCATCGCGTTGCCAACTTAAAATATCAAGTTTGACAGAAAACAATAAATTTGTGTGAAAATTAAAATTACACAAAGTTGTACAAAAAGTATTCACCCTTATTCCAGTTACCGTCATCGACGTCACTTAACACAATACCAAAAAATTGGGGCTAGCTTACTCGCTCTCGAGAAAAATTCTGCGTAACTGACAATCTATTTCCGTTCCTTAATGTCTAGACAATAGCATAAAACTGTCAACAGGAGTCAGTTGTTTTCGACAAGGGATCTACGAGCACCAATTTTTTGGTGTTGTGTTAAAGTGACGTCGATGGCGACAACTGAAATAAGGGTGATTGTTTTGATTTGATTTATTTTATGACGACGAAAACTAAGTTACAAATATAGATTTACTACATATCAAAAGAGAAATTCGTCATGATTCCAACCCTTTTGAACTACCCAATGGAAGGTAAGGAATAATCGTTCCCTAATTCCCAAAAAAATAATTTTGGAGGGTTTTCTTTTAGTATTTTCTTGCAGAACAAAGAAAAGTTTTGTTATTTGTTGGATCACCTAAAACCATATTTAAAGAAATCTTTGTATGTGCCCGGTATACCGCCAATACTGAAACTGAAACTGAAATTTGGTTATTAAGCATAAGAAATATTTCTAGGTACGATTTTTGTTTTTTTGTTTTTGCTTTTCATACCGCACCAACCTGTAACTAGAAAAACACAACCCCAAAGCCGTTGTGTATGCTCAACGTTTTTCTAAACCAAACTTACGCAGAGTTGTAAATGACAATACGAAAACACAACTGTCAATAGTGGAGAATGTCAATGCAAATTTATCAATCCCAACCAAACTATTTTAAAAGTTGAAAACCGTAATTGGGGCATACATTTTTTATAGGGGGGTTGGTATTTCGCTTTAACCAAAAATTTCGTAGAACAACTAGAAATATTACATTGAAATTTCATTTCAACAAATGAGAAGCTCAACTCAATAACAAACATGTTTTTTATTTCACCGATCGTTTCCGATTAAAATGTATGCCGGCATAATTTTTTTACTGAGTTTTCTGCAAACACAATTCACCCATTTCGAACAATTTGTTCCGAAAATCAAAGGTACCGTTGGAAATGTGTACGTGTGTGAATGAGTTAAGTTTACGAGTACAATATGGTGGTAGCACAGCGGCTGATGATTACAGTTTGTTTTCTTCGTGCCACACAGATACATATATTTAATTGTTTAATAAAAAAATTATAAACTACAAAAATTAATAAAAGCCAAGTGCTTCTTCTAATAGTATACTCTGTGCTCTTATTATACGTACATACTACATATCGTCATATAAATTCAAAAAGGGCGTAACTTACAAAAGGTTCAAAATCGTCTTTTTGATTATCATAATCAATAAAAAATAAGATAAAATACAATTACCCACAATATTTTTATCCGAGTATAATAAAAAATATCAAATTTATTAACGCAATTCAAAAAACTACTAAAAACTAAATGTACTAAAACTTAAAGCCAAATTTTGTAAATAGAAACGTTTTTTTCGTTTTGAAATTTGTATGGAAAAAACATTTTTTGAAAAGAATTTTCGTTATTTTTCATACAAATTTGAAACGTTTAGAAACGAAATTTTTTTCAAGATCTGCCTATTATAATCTTCTGTAAAATATTTTAAATGTAACTTTCACCTTTTTTAATTTATATGACGATATAAAATATGATTTGGCAGCTCAAGAGTTCAACTTTGGCTGAAATATTTAAAAAGCTGCCAGCACAGTTTAATTTTGTCCGGACAAAAATTAAAATAATTCAAGCTGAAAATGTTCCGAACAAATTCTCTTCTTTTTCTACTTCTCAAGATGAGAAACGTCAAACCACATATAAAAAGCATTGTCCGTACAAAAATTTTGTTTGGAAATAATGGCTAAAGATTGATTTACCATTACTTACTACATATGCTGACTTCCTGGTTGGCCAACTTTTCGCAGATAACATTTTCATCAACGACTCCAAATTTAAATATTTGTCACGCACGATATTAGTGCCCATAATTATAAAAGTGGTTTAATTCATATGCTTCTTGTGTCGATATATTTAGTAAATTACATTTGAACAAATCAAAAAATATTTTTATATTCCCCTTTATTGCAAATGGCGCCTTCGCCGTCACATCAAGACGACAGTAAATATCGTCACTTGTCTACTCTTTATCGGCAATAATTGGCTCTTATTGACAATATCTTACTAATTTCTATGGCTTTGTAAATTAATTTAGCATGTTAGTAGTAATCAATTCTTGTCGACGAAGAGTAGACAAGTGGCAATTTTTACTGTCGTCTTGATGTGACGCCGACGACGCCATTCACAACAAGGGGGATTATGCAATATTTTAATATTTTAAGAATTGAACTAGTCTCGATTAATATAAATATATTTAATATTTATTAAATATTTATTGAAGTTTTTTTTTAAGATTTATTTAATACTTCGAAGCATAAATGCATATGACTGAGAACACTTTCATAATTGAGGGCACATTTGTCGATTACGGTTTGTTTTAAGACAATCTTTGGCACAAAAGATTCATCTATTCTACAAGACAATCTACCCGAAACCGTACTCAAATAGTGGATAAAAGAAAAACTACTCCACTGGTAGACTTATGTCCAACAGTTATTTTTGAACTAGTTTGAGAGCGTTTGAATTAAAAGTTGTTTCAAACCCATTTAATTTACATTGATGTTTTTGACCGGACTTGTGTCCAACTGAACGAATTAGTTCAAAAAGAACTGTTGGACACAAGTCTATCCACTGGCCAGTATCAAACTTGTCAGTAAATATTGTTCGCAAGCCAGTCCTGCAACTTTCAGTTTAAAATTATGTAAACAGTGAAACCTCTCATAAGGGACACCTCTAAAAACCGGACAAACATTAATAAAAGAATGTGTATATCTGTCATAAGCGGACACATCTCATAACCGGACAAAAATACCACGAAGGTGAATGCACGGTTATGAGACGTTTCACTGTAATTTCATTATCGAAAATTACAGGGACAAGGAAAAAGAGCAAACTTGTCGCTCTTGTTGTCGCGTTTGAACTTAGCGGCCATTTGTTCAAAAATTTACCCCAATGATCTGTTTGAGATGTAACCAACAGGTCCCCACGCTTTAATAACGACGTGCATCCATTTTGCAAGATGTCTAAAAGACATGTTCCACTTAGTTTATTTCAGTTCAGTGTAGTGTTAAGAAGTATGTAATTGAAAATAAATGTAAAAAAACAACAACAAATGCATTGCTTTCGCAGGAATAGAGTGTTGCCACACAATTATTTTTTACTGGGTGTTGTCAAGGGCTTTTTGTTATTACAGTTAATAATCAATGTCAATGTATTTTAAGAAACAATATTTTACTGAATAATTAAAATGCTAATTTGGGGTAATTAGTGCGTTAACAAATGTCACTTACATTAAAATAATAAAAACAATACTAACTATAATTAGTGTAATACGCATTTAAGGGAATTATTTCCAACAAATAGCTAAAATTATATAAAATATAAAAAATAATACACATTTTTATTATTAAAATTTTTAAAGAAATGTTTAGCAACAAAAAAAATAGTAAATGGGTTGTAAATTATTAAAAACAAAGCTAATACATATTTCTTTTCAAGCGAATTATATGAATAATATAATTTGCATATTTATGTTAAAATTTTATTTATGCTTTTAATTAGTATTTCTTTTGTATTTTTTATTTGCTATAATTATTGAATAAACAACATTTAATTCGATGGTCTTAACGCATTTAATTCATAATTATATTTTTCTTCCAAGATATTTTTGTTTGTTTATTTAATTTTTTTTTTTGTATTTTAGTTCATAAATATTTTCCATTTTAGAAAGTGAATGCAAAAATATCAATTAGGTTTTTAATTGTATTTTTTTTTAATATTTAGTTATTATTTCAAATATTTGTATGTATATAGATTTATTTTGAATAGAAGAAGTCAACACCATAACTTCTATGTTAATTAGTTTCATAATATGGCTTTAATTTGTTTTCATTTTGCAATTTATTTCAATTATTCCCTCTTTATAAATGATCCAAATTTGTGTTTTATATTTTTTGTCTCTTTTGTATCCAGTTGTTTGATGTTTTTCTTGTTTTAATTTAAACTCTTTTCTATGAGGGATTGGAGGGAAAATAATTGATAGTTTCTTTTTATATACCTGGAGTATAAGTTGTTTGTTCTGTTGTGTTCAATGAAGTTTGCTCTGTGGCAGCAACTGGAGCACCAGTAAATGGATTGACACCTGTAGCAGGTGGTGGTGGCATAGCAAAAACGGGTTGACCACCAGCATTTGATGAACTACCTTGATTTTGTGTTGACATGGTTGGATCTGCATCCAAATCAACTTCCTCCTGCAAATGAATAGAATTATGCAGACATGCATATATTATCAAAATTAGCAATAAAAGTAAATATAAATTTCATTCAAATATTTATAAATATTAATAACCATTTTGTAGTATCATACATACATTTTAAATTACTATTTATTAAATCAAAATTCAGATACCCACAACCAAAATATTTTCGTGTTTGAAGTGAAAAGGAAGGTGATTTTGTGGTGTTTTTTTAAATTATTTTAATTGAACCTGTTTCCACAAAGATCATTCCAAGTGATCAAAAAGCGATAATTTCTGACGGAAAGAATTTATATCCCTGGAACTACTGAGCAAATTTATAAACAATTGACCTTATCGTAGTTGGCTTTCACTACGACACTTTCGTTCTAGATTAAAGAACAAATGTTGCGGCGTTCCTTAATCTATTACAAAAACTTCGTAGCAAGAGTCGAAATACGCCAACCACGATAAGGATGAATGTTTGCTGCCGAATTTCATGAAAATAGCGTCCCAAATAATTTAAAAATCACTTATTTTTTAGTGTCTTTATTTTGCTTTTTAAATTTGATGGAAACAATAACTCATCGATTTTTGAAAATAAATTGCACTACCAAACTGCAAGCAAACCCTTTCAAATAAAGGTTGACAAATGACTATTTTTCATGAGAGGAAAAAACTTTCCTCTTCGATTTCCGAAAAAAACTGCGGGAAAACTTTTCTAAACAAAAAAAAAAGGATTTTGCATATCGCTTTACATATGACAGAGAATTTTCTCATCGATTTTCGAAAAAAAAGAAATATAAGACCAAACTGCAAGCAAATCCTTTTAAATGAAATGAAAAATGAAAAAATTTGCCCTTTCCCACTTCAGAAAAAAACTACAGGTAAACCCTCCCAAACAAAAAAAAGAAAAAGAATTTTGCATGTCGCCATTTTCAGAAAAAAAATTGCTTACGGGAGCGAACTGCCCTCCAATTTTCAAAACATATATGGGCCCAAGCAAAAAAATTTTATATCGGTTCACAAAGGACAGAGTTATGCATAGGTGAGCAAATTTTCCCCGTCTGATTTTATAAAAAAAGAAATTATGGGCCAAAACTAAAGGCAAACTCTTTCCGACAGAGGTATGCGTGTACAAACATAAGAAAAATAAAAAATTACTAAAAATTTTGGTGAAATTTTTTAGTATTTTCATTAAAATAAAAAATGTGTTCCACGAGCGGGTCGTGGCGGATGCAGAAGTATATCGTCGTCGCAAATCGTGTTTTTAATTGATTATGATGTGATTAACCAAAATACATTTTTCCTTAAAATTTTACTCACATATGTTCAAAATAAATATTCATTATTCAATTCGGCACCTACACTCACAAAAGACACATACTATTACTAAGTAAAAAAATTTCTAAATTTAAGTAAAATAAATTCCTAAATTCAAGTCATTTTTGCTAAAAATTATTTAATATCAGTAAGAAATAAAAAGTTCATATCCTTAGTTCACAAAAATATACACTAAAAATCTCACATTCAAGGACATGTTTAATGACTTAAAGGAAATATTTACCAAAAACTGGAAAATGGTTTAAAAGTTTAGGGAAATTGTATCCTAAGAGTTAGTCAATTTCGTTTTAAATAAAAAAAATAGATTTTAGGAAATGATTTACTTGAAAGATATAAAAAGGTATTTCTAATTTTTTTTTCAATATTTACCAGTTTTAAGTATTTTTCTTTAAATTATAGAATATATCTTTTATATGCATTAAGCAAAAAATCTAAGTAAATTTTTCATGTTTCCCAGGAATATTTGAACTTGAAATATATTTTTTTTGTAAATAAAATAAAATTTTAAAACTCAATAATTTCAATACTTATTCCGGCTGCCAGAAAGTTGTTAAATACTTGTCTTCTCTCAAGGAAATAAATATAACTTTGGAAAATTTACTAAAGAGTGTAACATAAATATGTAGTCATAAATTTATAGGTTTTTTACTTCTCCTGTAAAACTAGAAAAAGGGTCCAATTATGGTTTACAACATTCGTTATTTTAATATTGTATGTTTCAAATTACGATTACGGTTTACAACATTTATTTGAATGTTGTCTATGTTGAAGTTCTTGCGAAAGTGTTATTGCACGTCTGATTTAACCTTAATACATAAAACATGAGCATTTGCTTCGACTCAAAAATTTGGAGCAAAATATACATTTCGTATGCATAAAAATATTTACTGTAGATCTAGGTGGTATACTTGTGCTCATTGCTTAAGATCGTACTCAGCAGACAAAAGGCCCAACTATAATATGAATAAGCTGCCTTAAGCTAATGCCTGAATTGAACGATAAGTCTGTCAAATACTTAAACAATTTAAATGTGACTTTTAGGTGGCCACAATGTACTTATATGCACTTAAGTATTATTTAGCCACAGCTGCAAATAAAGGTATTCTTCACAATTTTTTAGTAATTTTGTTTCTTTTTATAACTACTAAATGAATGCAACTTGACAAAATATACATTTCGTATGCATAAAAATATTTACTGTAGATCTAGGTGGTATACTTGTGCTCATTGCTTAAGATCGTACTCAGCAGACAAAAGGCCCAACTATAATATGAATAAGCTGCCTTAAGCTAATGCCTGAATTGAACGATAAGTCTGTCAAATACTTAAACAATTTAAATGTGACTTTTAGGTGGCCACAATGTACTTATATGCACTTAAGTATTCTTTAGCCATAGCTGCAAATAAAGGTATTCTTCACAATTTTTTAGTAATTTTGTTTCTTTTTATAACTACTAAATGAATGCAACTTGATAAATTTGATTAATTAAGTTGTTGGAACATCCTAATCTATTAAAATTCACGTATAATTATATCCACCACTTTATAACTTGTTTTATTTGTTTTGCCTACTAAAAAGTACAACAATGAACACACATAAATAAACTCATGTGTATGTATGTATATGTGTATTGTAAAACAAAGATGAAAATAAAGGTTTTGCTTTCTTTTTTGAGTTTAAAATAAGAAACAATAAAAAAATATTTAAAATCAATGAATATTTTCTGATGCTGTTTGCTTGAGTTTAAAAAATGCACAAACAGTGTTTTCCGTACGGAATGTGCGTTCAGTTTTGGCACTTAGCTTAAGCAAATGACATTTGACGAAACTTTACAAAAAGTTCCATAAGTACATTATAGTTTGCCACATACGGCTTATATAACCGCACAGTCGTTTAAGTTCGCTTATTCATATTATAGTTGGGCCTTTAACTCGAGTTAAAGCTGTTTTTAAGAATTAGACCCAATGGAAAAGAAAGAAGAAAAATACAGCAGAAATTCAAAAAATCCCGTTTTTGGGGTTTTATGAAATCTTTTTGTGAATTGCTTGAAGTCAAAAGAAAATTCTATCAGCTTTTACTTATTGTGTATTAATTGGGTAATTTTCACCTAAGTGAGTATTTTCAGCCGAAAATATTGATAATGCCAATTTTATAGCATTATGTTGTGTAAGACCTCTGTCTTCTCGGAACACTCTTTATATGTTGTAAGCAGATGCAGGTGATTGGAAAAAAAATTACTACAACTTTATTTTTATAAGAAAATTAATACTTATTTTTTTATTGTTGCTGGTAGTCGTATTGATTGAATATATTGGTGTAATATTCATGTATGTAATTAAACAGCTACGCCTATTTTTGAAAAATACCTAGGAAAATACTCGTAATTATACTTGTACACTGGCTGTCCAAAAAATTTGTTTATTTATTTAGGTTAATTTTTATTTAGGTTTTTTGGAGACTTTTTTCAGATTTTTCGGAAGAAGTTTAGAGGTCGCATAAGCCGACTTTTTTTATATTTTCTTCATAACTATAACCTTAACCACGATTTTTCTCACTTTTGAGGAAAAAATTTGAAAGAAAAATGTCCAAGCTTTATTTTTGTGTGCTAAGACTTGCAGTGGTGTTTGGAATGAATTTCCTCTTTTAGGTAACCTACATTAAAATTTTTCGTAATTTTTAAATAAATTTTGTAAATAACGCCTTATAACTTTCAACATTTTTATAAAAATTAAAAACACTAATAATGTGGGTTAAAAGGTCAATTAGTTGTTAATAATAAAAAAAATAATTTGCTCTTACCGTTCGAGTTATACCTGTTTATAAGGTTTGGTTTTGATTTTTTTGTTGGATATAAAAATAAACTGGTTACAAAGTTGAAAACTACTATGAATCAGGAACAGTAAGAGCAAATTGAAAAATTCAAAGCTTGTATTTATTGAAAATACTTTCCACAGGACAACGCCTCAAAGTCCACAGGCCATATTGGGAAAATGTTGTCTTTTTCAAGTTATTTGCCTTGCAAATAAGAACTTCTCAAATTACAGATTTCATTCAAATCGACATTTTGAGCTTGTTTAATAAAAAAAACAGGACAGCGCGTAATCGGAAGCAAATCTTAAGTAAAAGCGAATTTCTTCGATTTATGGGAGTAAAATTAGAGCGCAAACGACAAAAAATTTTCAATGAGTGACTAAAAGAGCGCTTTCACAATCAATTACCACCAGCCAAGTATTTAAAAAGTAATATTTTGCATAAATTTTGTAATTTGTTGGAGTAATTTCCCATAATACGGGTATATACGGTGTGTCCTTACTTTTGCGGCCCGAGTTTACGATGTTTCTCTAATATTTTTTTAGTTTTCTACATTTACGAAATTTAGGTCATAACTAGTGAAAGGAATTTCATGTAAATACTTGTTTTTTGTCGTTGATCATAGATCAACGTAAGTAAAATATATTTTTGCGAATCAACAAATTTGCGACAAAGTGGCATCGATTTGTTAGTGCATATTTTTGCATATTTTATAATAAATACATATTTTAGCATATTTCATTGTAAATGTATATTTTTAATAAATTTTTTAGTTTTTTTGTGATATAAGTCAAATTTTGGTTTTTTTAAATTGAATAAATTGGCTTGACGGCCAACTTTAAGGGGTAGACGCACACCTTAAAACACAACTTATAGCTATGAAATTCTGTGTATTTTTTCTATATAAAACTGAACTGAAATTTTCCATATGTACAACTAACGGCCACTCTAATGTAAATGCATGACGTTTGTATACGCGCCCAAGCATCACATATTTTTTAGTCACGAAGTATTCTTTACGCCTATACCTCCAATAACTGAAACAAATGTCTTGTCAACAGTGTTGTTTAGCATTTGTTATTAGAAGACTTCGCTGCAGTAAAGCATTTGAAATATCATGTCTTAAAAATTCTTTTAAGGGATTTCTTGCAGGGATCTAATGCGCACCTATAACTTCTGCTGACGTGGAACGTTCATTTTATTCATTCATGTGCATAAATAGAATTTCGACTTAAATTTATTTTTATTTAGTATGAGTTGACAAAAAAGGCATATTTTATTAGTTTTAAATACATATTTTTATATTTTTACTGCATATTTTATGTACATAGAACGTGATTTTAAATGCATGAAAATCCTTTCCCTAGTCATAACTTTTCGAGTTAAAATATTGATTATGCTTTGCTCTTGTGTGTTTAGTCGTTTTTTGTTGCTTAGTTTTTGAAATAGAAGACAAATCTAAGAAACTTTAATTATATGGTGATGTGTCCTCATTTTTGCGGTTTACTGTATATATATCTTCCTATCTCTGTTACACACAAAATGAAAACTTGAGCATTAAAAAGAGAAGCGTCAAGTGTAGTAAGGAAATTATTGAAAAGTTTAACCGTGGTGCTGCAAAAGACGTGAATAAAATCGTGACAGGTGACGAAACATGGATATGTGCTTATGAGCCGGAAACAAAACAGCAATCGATCGTGTGGGTATTCCAAGACGAGCTAAATTCAACAAAAGTTGTTCGTGGAAGAAGCGCAGCGTAACAAATGGTCGCCTGTTTTTTCGGCCGAATGGGTCATGTGGCCACTATTACGCTTGAGCTACGTAGAACTGTCAATTCTGAGCGGTACACGACCATTTGTTTGACGGAAGTCTTCGGAGAAATTCGTGAAACTAACCCCCGAAGACGATTCATTATTCATTATGACAATGCGAGCTCTCACACATCTCATCAGTGATATGAATTTTTAGGCAGACAAAACGTCGAATTGATGACTCATGCTCCGTACAGTCCTGACTTCGCACCCAATGACTTATTCTTGTTCCCGAATATCAAAGGTAAACTGTATGGTCAACGAGCCATATTTTGGAGGTGTCTCAAGAGGAATGGAAAAACTACTGCGACAAATGGTTTGAAGGAATGCAAAGTGTATTGATCATCAAGACGAATATTTCTAAAAACAATAAGGCTATTTTCATTTAAAAGTTTTTGTTATTTTTTGCTAGTCCCGAAATGATAAAGCACAAGACCACTTATGAGAACTTTTAAGACATGAGGGATTCTTCAAATGCTTTACTACAGTGAAATCTTCTAAAACAAACGCTGGCAAGACATTTGTTTCAGTTACGTGACAGAAGAATTTGTGATGCTTGCTTCTTCATACGTATGGGCGCGGATACAAACGTCATGCATGTACATATATACATATGTACATATCTGCATGAGTTGTGTGTATTCTCTTCAATTTTTCTGCGCACATACAAACGCACACATGCATTGACATGTGTGCACACATGCATTGACATGTGTGCGTTTGTAACATGACATGCACATGTTGTGTGCGCTTGCTTTAAAAATCCCTCCCTTAAACACATAATAGCTTACAATCTAAATCTTACACACACATACGTACAATATGAAAAATAACAAGCATACACGCATCAACAATAATTCTTTTGATAGTTTTTTATGAACAAGAAGTCTTCGCGACATCGCTTGTTACACTCATATACACGAACAGCAATGCATTTATCGTGCTTCGCTTATAATACGACCGGCGTTGCCACAACCAAAATATTTTTGTTACCAAAATATGAAAAAAAAAGTAAAAAAAAGGCGAAAAAAGTAATTAAAATTTTTATGTATTTAATATACTGACTTATTTGTACTTCAGTTGAGAAATATATCTGTGACATTATGGAATAACCGCTTAAGTCCTCTTAATCAAAGAATTATTTTTGGACGTTTTCACGCTAAGGGATTAAAAATCTCCAACGCAAGATTATACTCTTTTGTGCAGTGCTGGAATTATGAAACATCTGATTTGCGTAATTGCTTTTGCTTCTGAAAATGTAAACACTTGCAGTTAAAGCGAACGCATGAAAAGAAAAGTTATACACACCGGAGAATCTCAGCAGTCGACATGTTCGAACACTTGTTGGTTTGGCTGACTGCTTCTTTAACCCTGCGGTCAATGACCAAAAAAATATACGTTAGCCAATGGCCGGGTAGCCGGGTACCCTTATGTACGTTTTTTTCGTTTTTTTAATTGAAAATAAGTTCAATTAATGCTAAAATCATTTAATTTAATTTTAATTTAATATGTACATTTGTTTGGTTTGTTGTTATATAGTCTGCAGATAGGTCAAAATAGTGTGTCATGGACGTTTTGTTAGTACTAACAGATTATGGTTATTGATACGTTTTATATGCTTCAACAACGCAAACACTAGCAAAAAAGGGCTCAGTTACCCCTACTGTAATGGAATGTAACTGCGACGAAAAAACAGCTGATCGATATTTTTATGTGAAAAGTAGGTTACGTTACATTACATCTCTATTGTAATTGTATGGGAGTACCGTGGTTTCCGGGGTTTGGGGTAACGGGGGACGCGGTCATTGACTCTCGTATGTGTCCACTTTGTTACCATTTTAAACATAGACCAAGTTAACATTATTAACATTTTCTTTTTGTGTAATATTTATAAACGTCTAAATCGCGACGATATTGAGTTTTATCCCCATATAATCATTAATACAGAATTGCTAGCATTTTTAAACTGAAAAAGGTACCCGGTCATTGACCGTAGGGTTAAATAAATTCGGATGTTAAATTTTCGTTTTTTACTAGACTATATTTTTTTTTGCTAAACGTGTTAGTGAAACTCAACAGAAAAGTGTGCATTAATTATATGATATTCGAAAAAAATGTTAGCGTAAACAAATTGTGAAAAACAATTTTTGAGTTAAAAAGTAGTTTATATGACCTATTAGGGTGCCTAGATACGTTCAGATTACATTGCCAAACATTGTTAGCAAAAAATTTGGAGTCCCTGTTAGTTATTTAAAAAAATTACTTTTACAAAAAAGTGCATGAAGAAATAGATTTTTCGGCGCAATATGTTAATGTGATTCATTTAGTGGACTCTTAGCTACATTATTTATTTATTTATTTCAATTGAAGTAATATTAAAAAGGCACCTTAGGGGAAAATAATAATATAACAGACTAATTCACAATGGTTATATTCAGCCTTAATATTACAAAATTTTTTTTTTTATTTTTTATTTTTTTATTTAATACATGTAATTTATTTATTGTATCTTCAAATATGAACTAACAATAAGTATTCAAATCTTAAATCTAAAAATATAATTATTAGGACCGACCACTGTCGGACATAAACTTGTTAATAGTTATAAATAATACATAAGTAGTGATAATCAAAAAAGAAAAAAAAAATTTATAAAAAAGTATAAAAAAAGTATTTTCAAGAAATCCCATCTGGCGTGTTGAGTAATAGAGCCCTTGTGTCCCTCTTTTTTAAGCGGATGTGTCCAGTAAAGTTCAGGATATTACGAGCAAGCGGATTAGGATGTGACTCGAGTTTTGTTAAATATTTGCCTGCGTATTTTGCAATTTCTTCAATCACTAGTGGCATATTTAAATCACGATGTATATTAGAATTTTTGATGTACCATGGAGCCAATGTTATCAACAGTAAAATTTTGTTTTGCCTTCGTTGGATTCTCTCTACATTGGAAGCTGAAGCAGTGCCCCATAACTGGATACCGTAACACCATATTGGCTTTAAAAGCGACTTGTATAATAAAAGTTTACAGTCCAGGCTAAGTGTCGAATTTCTGCCAATCAACCAGTGTATTTGAGATAACTTAAGTTTCATCTGTGTTAGCTTAAAGTCAATATGATGTTTCCATGTTAGCCTTCGATCAAGGTGTATACCAAGGTATTTCACTTGGGAATGTTGAGGAATATTTTGATTATTGATTCGAATTGGGGAACAAGTATCTCTTCTTAGGGTAAACGTTATATGGACACACTTTTGTTCATTTACCTTAATTCTCCATAAGTTCAACCACATTTCCAATTGTGTAATATGTTCTTGTAAATATCGGGAAGCCTCGTGAGGGTTTTCATGCATACTAAGGCAGGCTGTATCATCGGCAAACGTAGATGTATGGACATTGCTGCTCAAAGGCATATCACAAGTATAAATCAAATACAAAACTGGACCCAGTATGCTCCCCTGTGGCACACCGGATGATATAGATTCGGGCACACTCATGAATTCTCCTTCCACAACCGTGAACTTCCGGGTAGTAATGTAACTTTGTAATAAATTCACTAAATTTATTGGTAGATATGATTTTAATTTTAGAATTAGACCTTCATGCCACACTTTATCAAATGCCTGAGAAACGTCAATAAACAGGGCAGAACAATACTTCTTTTCCTCAAATGTTTTTCTTATAAATTGAACCAATCTATGAGTTTGTTCAATGGTGCTATGCTGACTTCTAAAACCAAATTGATGGTCTGGGATGCACCCACTATCAGTTAAGGTTGGGAACAATTTTGTCATGAGCAGCTTTTCGAAGAGTTTTGACATAGTTGACAGCAAACTTATTGGCCTATATGACTCAGCTTTAGTACGATCTTTGCCCGGCTTTGGAATCATTTTGATTTTTGCAAGCTTCCAGAGTTGTGGATAATACTCCAGTCGTAATATGGCATTACAAATAAACAGCAAGATTCTTATTGCAATATGCGGCAAGTTTATCAGCATCTTGTTACTAATTCCATCAATACCTGGAGCTTTCTTTGGCTTGAGTTCAGCAATTACTTTATGTACATCACGCATCTTAAACTTTAAGGCTCGAGGGGGTAGAGCAACTACACTCGGCAAATCAGCAACACCAATACATGTATTTGGGGTAAATACGGATTTTAAATGCTCAGCAAATATTTTACATTTTTCCGTATCGCTTCTTGCCCAATCTCCGGTAGATGTGCGCAGAGGTGGCTTAAACTCAACGGGTGTTTTAAGCTTTCTAGCAGCGCGCCACAAAGAGTAATTAGATGTCGGTGTGACATCAAGACCTTCCAAATAATTTTTAAGAGATGCAGTTTTTTCAGATTCAAGCAATTCTTGAAGTCGTTTAGAACATTCTTTAAGTCTGAGTTTACGTTGGGGTGATCTGTGCTGTTGCCATTCCCTTCTAGCTCTTCTTTTTTCACATACGAAATGTTCAATATCCCTGGAATAAATTTTATTAAACCCAGACTGCGGATGGGAGGTAGTGGCATGCTCAGCAGCCTGTTTAATAATTTCGTTAAGATTGGCAATGTTAGTTTCAATGTCATTGGGTGTTCTTAACGCAAAATTTTCCGTGCAATGACTACTAAGATATTTTTTGAATCCCAGCCAATTAACACGATTGGTCATCTTCATATGTGGGTGAGGTAAGTCACTTCTTAGTGGGTTACCAATTGTAACGATAGTGGAAGAATGATCGGAGGAGAGATCTAGAGAAGTTTCAACACTAATTAAATCCCTAGAAATATTTTTCATTACGCCAAAATCAATAACATCTGGAATTTTTCGTACGTCAGTAGGCCAATAAGTGGGCTCCCCACTCGAAATAACATCTAAGCCCATTTTTGAAATTGTATTAAACAAAGCTCGACCTCTAGGTGTTACAAGGCGCGACCCCCAGTACGTATGCTTTGCATTGTAGTCTCCAGCTGTACAAAACAAGATCCAAGCGATTTGTAGAACTTCTCATACTGATCTTCGGTAACTGAAAATCTTGGAGGTGCGTAAATTGCTGATATTACGAAATTAGAACAAAAATTTTCTACAAAAATATTCGTAGCTTGCATATATTCTTCACTAACGTTGTCAAGAATATAGTGCTTGAGTCTTGACTTAATTATAATTGCAGATCCACCGCATGCTCTCCCTCTAGGGTCCTTTGTATCATACATAGTGTAGCCATTTATTTTGAAAAAGCTTCTCGAAGTCAAATGTGTCTCAGAGACCAACATTATATCAATATTTTTTTCCGTAAGGAAGTGCTCAAGTTCATTTTTATGTTGGCGAATGCCGTTTGCGTTCCAGAAACATATTTTTAACGTGTTCATGGCTTGTTAATTAATGCTTGAAGCAGAGTATTCTGCATTCTCAGCATTTCTTGCATCATGTTAGTCATATTTGTTGTAAAATTGTTTATAGTTTGCACCAAATTGTCAATAGTAGCTTCAAGGCGACTAAAGTTAAAGCTTGAGTTTGCATTCGTTGAATTATTTGGAGGTGGAACATTTTGTGGGGGAATAGAATTTGTTTTAGCAGCATCGGCATACGATACACGGGAAGTAACTGGTTGGCTCATTTGCACAAAAGTGGCGGAGTAAGCGTTTGCTGATTGAGATGGAGCTAATTTGGGTTTTTGCACCATAGTCTGTTTGACAAAAGAGTACACAGGACAACCTCTGTAGTTAGCGGTGTGATTACCTCCACAATTACTGCATTTTTTATCACTTTGATCTTTTGGCTTATTGCAACTAGCAGTGCCGTGTAATTCGCCGCACACAACACAAACAGTGGGTAATTTACAGTATGTTTTTGTATGGCCATATTCCTGGCAGTTATGGCACTGTACGGGACCTGATCGCTTATGTGGCTGTTCAACTGTGATTTTTCGGTATAAGAGGTATTTTAGGCTATAAATTGGGTGTGTCTCGTTTTTTTTCAGCTGTATATCATTCGGCTCCAATTCAACACGAAATAGAGGCTGGGGGATCTTCTCCCTATTGATTATGTTGGTAACATTTTTTACCTTAAATCCTTGTATCATGAGTGCATCTTTTACTTCTTCGGGATTAACATAAGAGTCAATACCCTTCAATACGATCTGCATACCTTTGGCACTCTTAAGCTGGTACGTATAAAAACTTGTTTTATTTTTTTCAAATTCAGTCACTATTTTACGGAAATTTTTTTCTTCGTATATTTGAATTTTAGTTTCGTCAATATTACCACGCTTTATTGGAATAACATGAAATGCGTTTTCACCAATGGCCGAGACTAATTTTTGCATTAGGGCGTTAGAATTTTTCTCTCTCAAATATATAGGTGGTGGCTTAAAAGACTTTTGCGACGATGCAGCGGGCTTGTCGTCGGTGACTTGCAATAATGAAAAACGATTTTGACGATTGGTAGATGAAGCGCTATTATCCCTAGACATCTTTGCAGCAGATGAAATTTTTGAAGAACTTGGGCTTCGCCCACGCTTTACCACTGTTATGTATCTGTCCATTCCGAATTGTACCTTGGGTTTTGAGCTACTTTTATCTGTAGTGATAACTTTATTAAGTGATGAACACGAGCCTGAAGGAGATGATATTACTGACTTATATGAAGAAGTACTAGGCAACTGTAATGTTAATGAATCACTATTTGGCATCGGACAAGCGAAGTTGATCGCTGACGAAAAATTGGATATGTCGTTAAAAAAAATACTTTCATTAGATTTATTATTTGTATTTTTTTCATTGAGAGCTTCAGAACTCACAGTAAAATAGGCATTTCTGCCGTTAGAACTCACTTCATAAGTACTTTTCAAGGGTACTTTTTGTGTTTTTTTTTTTGCTTACTGTTTTTTTTTTGTTTTTGTAATTTATGATTGTTTATTTGTTTTCGAGTTACTCGTATAGAGTATTCCTCAATGTCACTGTTTGTGTTTTTTTTTTGTTTTCGGTTTTTTTTTTAGTTTTTGTTATTTCCACTATGTAAAAATATTACAAAGCAATAAAGCTTATTTATTAAAGTCAGTATGTACCTATTACGAATAATATTACAAAATGCTGATAATGTTAGAAAATAATAATGATATATAATGGGTGTTTTTTATTGAGGTATAGAACTTTAAGTTGGCATCACTTTTTTAACTGGCGGCCATTTTGTCAGCTGTCAAGTGATTAATATTTAGTTTGGTTTGCCATTTCATCATGAACAGGTTGACAAAAGAACAACGCTTGCAAATCGTGCAAATTTATTTCGAAAGTAATGGTTCAGTTCGCGAAGTTTACCGCAAGCTCCGTCCATTTTATGGTCGACATAATCGTCCATCAGAGCAATTAATTCGGTTAACCATGGATCGTTTTCGCACTACGTTTACTCTATGTGATAATACGCATCCGCAGAGACGTCGAACAGTGCGCACCGAAGAAACAATTGCCGCTGTAGAGCAAAGTGTTGAAGAGGACCCGAATGAATCGAGACCGGTATAGAGCCATGATAACCGACTATTTTGTTCCCGAATTGGATGGCATGAATGTGGATGAGTTGTGGTTCCAACAAGACAGCGCTACATGCCACACAGCGCACGTCACAACCGATTTATTGAAGGAAACATTCGATGAGCGCATAATTTCGCGGAATGGACCTGTCAATTGGCCACCAAGATCGTGTGATTTGACACCATTGGATTATTTTCTTTGGGGATTGTGAAGTCGCTCGTCTACGCCAACAAACCAGAAACGTTAGGGGACTTGGAAGCCAACATTCGTGGCGTTATTGCCAACATACGGCCCCATATGCTCGAAAAAGTTGAAAATTGGACCTGTAGAATTGAAAATTGGACCTGTAGAATTGAAAATTGGACCTGTAGAATTGGCTTTATTCGAGCCAGCCGCGGCGGCCACATGCCCGAAATCATATTTAAACATTAATGGCATAAAATTATCCTTCCAATAAAGCCAAATTGATGGACATTAAAACGATTTTCTTCTATTTTATTTCAATTCGAAGTTATATACCTCTAAAAAAAACACCCTGTATAAAATATAAAAGGATAAAAAAAAATAAAAAAAATATTTCCACGTATAGTAAAGCGCTATCACTAAGTCTGAATTATAGGCGTTTACTTCCGTTTGGTAGTACTATCGAACCTATACTATTTTTTACTGTTACATAGTGTAATTTAAATATTTATAAATTGCATATTTAATTTTAAAAAACTTTTCTGCATAGAACAAAAAGGGCGCCATATCTCACGGGGCCTAGGGCGGCATCCTTTCTTTGCACATTTAGGCATTGTAACCACTCCAACTTTCAACTGGTGCGTAACATAACGTAATTTGCTTAAGCATGCTCAAGTAATTATTCCATATTGCCACAGATATAATCATTATAAAATCATATAATGTAAATTGAACTATTACATTTAGATTTTTAATTCCGTTTCCTAATTGTATTGAGCCTTATTTTCGATTTTAACGTAAGCAACATGATTACATGATTACATATACTTTTTTATTGGCCTACCCATAGTTTAGAATTATCAAAATGCTAAATTTTGATAAATTTTAAGATACGGGCCGTAAAATTTTATCGTAAGCGACAATTTACGTATGTAAAACAAATTTGAATATTATAAAATACCTTCTCCTGAAAACTCTAATTTTTGTCGCATACGATTAAATCGAAAAAAATAAATAAAAATAATAAGGGTTTTCACGCTTCGTATTAAAGTACCCTTGTGAAATTAATAGTCCTTTCAAAGATACTACATACATTACAAGACCACAACAACAAAATACACTGAAACATAATTTACTATACTTTTTAAAAAGTCAAGACCAAAAGCAGTAGCATATTAAGTGTTGTAATTGTACAATTTTAAAAAAGCCATAATACTGATTAAGAACTTAAGAATTTCATTATTCGACATGTTGCCATAAGTATATTTAAAATTTAAATTTATTTGCTGGTGGTTCAGCTTTGTCTTTATGCATTTCATTGTTACTGTAACAAATCGTCAGTAGAATGAAATGCATATAGAGTCCGAACCACCAGCAAATAAATTTCAAATTGATTAAGAATCGATAAAACTGTAAAGATTGCAAAAAATTCACGTTTCTAACAGCGGGATGATGACAAAGCTTAATAATGTTTTAAAATCTTCAAAACTGTTAGGAATCTAAGACACGTAAAAAGCCACTTTTATCGCGAACTTTGCAAAAAATCGTGAGGAATTTCAAAATTATAAATAAGCCATAATATTGATTAATAAATCCAGTGAAGTGCGACTTTGACCCGCGCCCGAAGGGTTCCGTACGGACACGAGATATGTAATTCAGTACGAACTTTAGCCAATATAAACTATAGTTTTTTTTTGAGTTTATTGGCACTTTCTGAGTTTTGTCACTTTTTTTCTCGTTTTGGCGTTTTATTGTTTTTGGCAATTTTTTTTATTTTGGCGTTTTTTTCATATAGGTGATTTTTTTTGGTTTTGGCGATTTTTACGGTTTTTGGGGTTTTTCTTTTATTTTGGCACTTTTTTCATTTTGGTAATTTTGTTTTTTCATAGAAACAATTATTTTTGTTTTGGCGCATTTTTCGCGTTTTCAAGAGTTTACCTCTTACGGTTTCCAAGATATAGCAAGTTGTCAAAATTACATAATCAAAATTGCATTAACTGATGGACCACCCTTTAATTTAAATTTTTTAATATTTTAATGTTTATTGTTGTAGTCTATATAAAAATACACTAATTTTACAAATTTCATGTGTCGATATACATGTGTAAATACAATTGTATGTATATTACATGGGATTTTAAAATTTTTCGTTGTTCGTTTTGGAATACCCTTTAATTTTTAATTCTCATGTATTTGTTGTTGTAGCGGCCAAGGTTCTGCTTACTCTGTCCAAATTTCAGGTCCGTAGCTCTTACGGTTCCTGAGAAAATACCGTGTGACGGACAGACGGACAGCGTAGCGAAAACAATACGGTTCCTTTTTTCACCTTTGGTGTACGGGACCCTAAAATATGCAAAAGGTCGCTTTTATTGCTTACTCTGTCGGTTCCTGAGAAAATACCGTGTGACGGACAGACGGACAGCGTAGCGAAAACAATACGGTTCCTTTTTTCACCTTTGGTGTACGGGACCCTAAAATATGCAAAAGGTCGCTTTTATTGCGAAAATTTGAAAAATCGTGAGCAAGCGCTAAAATTTTTTAAAAATCCCGAAAGTCATTAAAAATATAAAAAGCTTGGAAAAATACACGAAAAACTCGAAAAATCGCATATTAGCGAAAAATTCCTAACGGTATTGAAAATATTAAAAATAAATCTATAAATAAACCATAAATTCGCATTAGTAATGTAAAGAAATAAAGGGGTTGTTTGTGTTTACAGTTTTGAATAAATTATTTTATTTTTATAAATGTGAAATATTTGAAAGCGGCACCACTGAAATAGCCTCCTGTGGTCTATCCCCCTTATGCAAAAACGATTGGTAAATTTAAAGTTGGTTTAACACACGAATTTTGTACGGCAAAGCCGGTTTTAATGCATGCAGCTTATGTATGTATGTTTATGAATATTGTCAGGCATCTTGTGTTTATGAAAAATAAAACGTTATATCTTCAATTTGATCCACTGCATTTGTACCAAAAACTAACACAATTTTACTCTTTCCGTTTGTAGGCATTTACGTTACTTTCTGTTTTGTTATTTTATAATTTCAAGTAATAAAAAGAAAAATCAGCTTTTTCAAATTATTTACATCGACAAAAAAAGTCGTTCACGCTTTGCCACAAAAAAAAACTTTAAATTCAAAAGGGTTTTAAAAAAACTACGAAGCGTGAAAACCGCTAATATCAAATAATAAACAATAACAAAAGAAAGAACTAAGCTCTTGGTAATAAAAAAATTTTATTTTATTCGGCCGGATTACATCTGTGTGCCAAATGCCACACAAGCGTAAAAATAGCGTAACCAACTAATTACTAATGAAAAACTATTTGATTCAGACATGTATTTATTAATAGGCAATTTTATAGAATCAAAAATTATTGCAAACTGTTTAAATCAATAAATATATGTCTGAATCAAAAAGTTTTTCATTAGTAATTAGTTGGTTATGTTTTTTTGGGCAAATGACACACAAGAAATGCTAGATGTAAGCTCAGCCTTACATTCGTTATCCAAACACATGAATGAATAGATAAAGTATTAAAAAATAAATATGCATTTTAGAGTTGGTATTAACATCCAGCTTCCTGCATTAGCATTGATTATGCTTAACTACGAAAATATCCTTTCAGAAGCCGATGAGCTGTGTGGCAATCGATTCATTTGTATGTTTTGAAACCTTATCTCAAAATACATTCATATCAATACTTTTTATTTCCTATTGGGAAAATCTGATTAATTGCTACTAGGATATAATTTCTTCTTCTTTATCATGTAATAAATTTGGAAAGCAGATCCACATTTTTTTATTAGCTACGAAATTCATTTAAAAATGTTGTAGTTCATCACGATATGCAAATTTAAATTTCATATAAAAATGGTTATTTTTGTGTTGAAAAAAGTAACCAAAATGGAAGAAAAGTACACAAGTACACATTGAAAAAAAAGTAAAGCCTACAGTACACGGCATGTAAAAATACACATGCACATGTGGCTCTGACGTAATTTTGACGTCACCATGAAGCTACATTGGCTACATGCCGTGTACTAGCAATACATGTAAATTGAGAAATTTACATCACTACTCATGTGCTGTCTCTGGAAATGTGTCCGACTCGGCTAAATTTGTCATATTTAGATTTTGGAACAAAAATACTATCAATATTTTACGACATGTAGCAACTACAAACAATTAAAAAAATGCAACCAACATGCATATTCACATGTGCATGTTGATTTTTACATGCCGTGTACTGTAGCTTAACCAATTTTGGTTAAAAGTAACCAAAACGGCAACAAAATGCTGAACACTGTCTAATAACTTTGCCCAAAATGCGTGTATTTTTTGTTGTATTTTTTTCTGCTTTTTATAACACTTATTTCTTGACAAACTGTACAATAACTGTTTTTGTTTGTATGAAAAAGTCAGAAATTTCACAATGCTTTCTAAAATGGAAATTATTTTATATTTTGTAAATAAAAATTTTTTAAATTACGGAACTTCTTAAACAAAGTGAAGAAGTGCTTGGAAATAAAGTTATTATATGTATGTATGTATATAAAAATGCGCAAATTCATTAATTCATTATAAGATAACCCATTCTTATAGGCAGATTGATGTCAGTCATACCGTCTTTTTCACTTTCCAGAGGTCAGTGAATATATTTTCGTTGTTTTCCGTAATTTTTTTTATAATTTTTTGTTTATTGTTGCGTCTGCATCCCTTTTCAAGTTGGTAATCTTTTAATCGGTATCAATTCTTACCCAGCAAAAATTTTGCTTCAAAAAATCTGGTTTTTACTATTATAAAATAAAAGTAGCGCTGACAAACCTGCTGATATCGCTGCTGATTTTTGTATGGCGAGTTTTCGGTTTGGAGCACTACATTTTTACTCACTATTAAATCACTTTTTCCCTGTAGTTTGCTTCATATACGTTCACTGCTTTTTAACAAGCTCGTATTTTAAAGCGAAGTATGATGCGCTTCCGGTCATTTTAACTTCGCATCACTGAATTTAGCACAGCGAAAACAAGGTTGCATTTCATAAAACCAACACGAATTCAAAAATGGATTTAATAAAAAAAATTTGTATGGTAAAACCAGGTTTAAACAGTTGATTTTAACGTTAAAACCAACTTTTATTAAAACCATGTCAGTGTGAAAACACTATTAATTGAATCAATTATATTTTTAATTGATTTTTGTAAGGCTATACAGTATCCACTTTTATCCACCTGAATTTGTAATTTAAATAGAAAATTAGTTTTTGTTTCACTTAAGCAACATTGTAAATTCTAGTTTTTCTCATATTTTTATAAGAAATTCGCAAAAAATTAACATACAAATCATTAGTTACAGCATTGATAAACTCAGCTCCAAGCAGTTCTATTTCTGGTGAAACATGAGTGAATTTAAAACATGGTTGCCATAGGACGGAAGTGATTGGTATGCAATAGATCTAGAACTAGAACTAGTTCCGATTTTTTTGCTGGGAAAAGATTATATAAATAACTTTGATAAAAATTTGTCGAGCTGTGTCGTTTTGTTTAAAATATTTAAGAGTTTGAAATCAAAGATGTATGGTGTGTGAATATTTTTGTCCGGCTCTGTACATACTACATATGCATGTGCGCAGCCAAGTTGCTTTAGATTTGGGTGAGTAAGTTGCCATTAGAAAGGGCTGATTTCTGCTATTCAGCTTTGAATCAAATTGTATAGTCGGTATATACCCTCAGGATTGCAATGGAACAAACAATAAGTGAACCATTTTTTAAAAAAATAAATACGTACATATGTACTTATGAATGTACATAAGAACATACAGTGGTATTTTATTGTTGTTGAAAAATTAAATTAAAAGTACACTCAAAAAAAAAGACATGTACTATTATTAAGAAATTTTTTTTCCTAAATTCAATTAAAAAAAATTTCTAAGTTTAAGTAATTTTTTCTAAGTTTAAGTAGTTTAAGTAAATTTTTACAAAAATCTAGTAAAAAGTACTTAATATGAGTAAAAAATAAAAATTTCATATCCTCAAAAATAGTTCATAAAAATACACAATAAATTTCTCATATTTCAGGAAATGTTTAAGGACTAGTCAATTTCGTCTTAAATCAAAAAATAAAATTTAGGAAATGAATTACTCCTGATTAGTTCATGAAATTTGACTTACTTAAAAGATGTAAAAAGGTATACTAAATTTTTGGGAAATATTTCCCAGTTTTAAGTATTTTTTGTTTGAATTATAGAATTTATTGCTAATTTGCATTTAGCAAAAAATCTAAGTAAATTTTTCATATTTTCGAAGAATATTTGAACTTGAAATTTATTTTTTTGTAAATAAAATAAAATTTTAAAACTCAATAATTTCAATGCTTATTCAGTCTGCCTTGTTAGGCAATTGGTTAGAATGCGTGCCTATCAATGAGAATGTTGCTGGTTCAATACTTGTCTCCTCTCAAGGAATTTATATATATGTATGGTGAATTATAATTAAGAATATAATATGAAGATATAATAAATGACATATCATTTGGTATAGAATTTAATTAAAAATAAAAATAAGTACCAGAATTAAAGACAAAAAAATTGCAAAATTTACTAAATTTGAGATCAAAGACGGAAAGAATTTTTTTGCAAAGCTCTGAATTTTATGGGAAAATTTTACTTAATTTTAGGAAAATTTTACTTAAATATGAAAATATAATTACTATAAACTAGTTCATTATTGAACTAGAAATTTAGTAAATATTTTACTGGTTTCAAGTAAAAAACAGCTTTGGCACCATACGACAACTTTTTTTTTATTCAAATTTAGAAAATTTTTTTTAGACTGCTTCAACTTGAATTGGTATAATTGCAGCTATTGGGTTTCAAAATGACTTTCAATATTATTATTTGTTGAAATGCAACAAAGTCGTCTCTAGAAAAATGCTTCGAACGGGTAATTTGTATAAGAAATGTAGCAATATGAATTGTTAAAATACACAAGAAATTTTACATCTTCGCACCGAACGTTTTTCTTTTTCAGACTCCTTTAAAATTTTCATATTTTTATTTTCTTTAATTGATAAAAACAATTTTTTTCCTGTGCCATTTTGGGACATTGAATTATGATCTTATGCAAAAACGATTGTTAAAGTTAAAGCATGTGTTAAAACCGGGCTTGCCATACAAAATTTCTTTGTTAAACCAACTTTAAGTTTACCAATTGTTTTTGCATAAGGGGGTTAATCTTTATATCGTTCTTCATGTTGCGTAAAACTTTCATGCAAATATTTTGTACTCACCTCTTGAGAGGAAAATTACATTTTATTTTACCATTAAGTTGTTAGTAAATTATTTTTTTTATTTTTCTGTAAAACAAGCACCAAGCAAATGCTTGATATGTAGACAAGGTAGATCTAATAAGGTAAACTATTTCAGCAATCTCCATATAGAAAAGTAAAGAATTATTTCTTTGATGCCAAACTCCGTTCGAAAAATAAACCAAAACTCTCAAGTTGTTTTTGTTGTTACTAAACAAAGGCAACATTAAACGGCCAATCAGGCTATTATACTTTGTATTAATACATGTCAAAAATTAAAATAATACGTGCAAGTGCAAGTGGTAAATAATACGATAAAAATTTTACATACCATAATACTTGACCATTTTTTCAAATTTTTCTAAACGATATAACTTTTCATCTGATTAGAGTTGCATTATTGCGAAATCCAAATTAACAAGTCGCCTGTTTCGACGCCGATACCGTGCCGTCATTTATGGTATATGCCTTCGTGTTAAACCGGATATAAATATTGAATATTCTTATCGTATTGAATAACTTTTCATTTAAGGCATGTCTGAAAGTTAAAGAAATTATCTTACTTTATTTTTCGTTATCTTATTTAAATAAAGTACTTTAACCGCCGTCTATTTTCAAAGGCCGGCACGACCATAGCGTGCGTTAAACTAATCTGCCGTCGGAAGTCAACGAGTAATGTATGCATGTTAATCCACACAGCTGTTTACTTTATACTTAAGGGCCACTCAGACTATTATACATGTATAAAGACTTTCATCACACTTTACGAAAAAGAAATCTAAAGGAATTTGTTTCGACTGTCAAAAAATCAAACGTATAAAAACGTATATAGCGTATAAAAATCTATATTAAAAACATAAGTATAAAGCAAACAGCTGTTGAGGATTAGCATGCCTGCATTAACCGTTAACTTCCAGCGACAGGGAAGTATCATGCACACTGTGGTTGTGCCGGCCTTTGTAAATAGATGGCGGTTAAAGAAGTTGAATTACATAAAATAAAGAAAAAGATAATTCGATAATTTCGTACATTTTCAGACATGGCTTACTCGAAAAAGTATTCAATACGATAAGCATATTCAATATTTAAAGCCGGTTTAAGACGAAGACATATACCACAAACGACGGCACGGCATCGTCGTCGAAACAGATGACTTGTTAATTTGTTTATTACTTGAATTTGTTTGCAACTATGATCAGATGAAAAGTCTTACTGTCATATTCATAAAAAATATTTCAGGTTTATTAACCACTTATTTGACATATTTTTATGAGAAATTTGTCAAATAAACCTAAAATATTTTTTATGAATTAGAACGTTATCGCTTAGAAAAATGTTAGAAAATGGTCAATTATTATGGGATGTCAAATTTTTATCGTATTATTTGCCATGCATTATGACATTTTGCATTCACAATATTGCACTTACAGACAGGTATTATTTGGATTTTTGACATACATATATTAATGCAAAGTATAATAGTCTGAACTGCTCTTTATTGAATACGCCACGTACATATCGCACACTAAATCATAAAGTTAGAACTCAAAAAATTTCAGATGCTGTATTGCATCTGACGCAAGTATGTAACATAAAAACAGGCATAACGGTATTTTATATTCTTCAAGAAGACTGTATTGCAAAAGAAATGGCCGCGGTCGCTGGAGATTTGTTCAATTAACTGGTTTATAAAAACAAAACCATTTCAATAATTTTGAGTTGTTACTGTTTGTGATTTAGTGTGCGATATGTACGTGTAGATTAGATAAGTTGAAAAATGCATTGTCGGCTCTTTCGATTAAAAAAAATTCGCGTGTAGGGAGTACGTCTACGATCCATTTTGAATTAATATGTTATAATCTATTTTATTTTATAATTTAGGGACTGAAAACCAAAACCACACAACTTTTAAAGAAATAAACTAAAATGTAACAATTATAATTATGGCAAATAATAATCAGGGCTATCATGAATAAAATTCCTCGTGAAATTTCTCCCTTTTCCAATTAGAATTTTTTGTTTTCCCATTACTTGCTATTAGCTGGAATTATTCCCCGTTAAAAATTTCATTTCGAATTTTATTCACGTTAGCCCTGAATATCAACAAATAATCATGGTTATTTTGAATAAAATTCCACGTGATATTTCTCCCTTTTTCAATTAGAATTTTTTGTTTTCCCCATTACTTGCTATTAGATGGAATTTTTCCCAGGGAAAAATTTCACGCGGAATTTTATTCATGATAGCCCTGAATAATTACATTTTGACTTTTATGAAAGAGCTCATATTTGTTACAGTCTCTGATAAAAAAAGAAAGAAAGAAATACATATCACAATTCATTTAAAAAATCATAATTTAATAATGGTCTATAAAATAGATTTTATTTCTAATACTCGATATGAAACGATTTGCTAATGATAAGAAGCTGAAGTTATAGCAGAGAAAGCCCAACAAAAACCTTTAATCAATAAAGTTTTTTTTTTAATGAAAATCTTTAGCATTTTATAATTTATATAAAACCACTTAGAAAAGAATATTAATTCGGTTTATAATATTACAATTTACAATGACATACAAAATGGTTTTGAAAATATTTATATTTATTAGTTTGGCTACACTAAGGATGCATTATAAATT
The DNA here is from genome assembly GCA_905220375.1 of Tachina fera. Classification (NCBI taxonomy): domain Eukaryota; kingdom Metazoa; phylum Arthropoda; class Insecta; order Diptera; family Tachinidae; genus Tachina; species Tachina fera. The sequence goes on from LR999964.1 coordinate 115,362,549, forward strand.
GATCATTATTTTTTTACCATGACTTAAAAACTATTTTAAATACTTTTTTATCATATTTTTGTTACCACAAACAATTATTTATGTATTTACATATGGTTAATAATTTATTACAATAAAATTAATTAGACAATTTTCTACAATAAAATTTGCTGTTTAAAATTAATACTTCATTGTCTAGTACTACATAATTTTTGAGTTGCATTACATACAATTCAAAATAAATATTTTATAAAAAAAAAATTGCAACAGCTATATTAGAACAGTAACATTTTAATAATTGGATATGGACTACAACAGAGAAAATAATACAAATAAAACCAAATTAATACACCAACAAATTATGCAACATCATGCTAAAAACAACAAAAAAAATAATTAATTTTAATTTGGTATTTTTTAACGAACAATTTAATAGAAGTTATTGGAGTAAAATTAAAATTTACGAATTTGTGAACAATGTACTTACAAGACCTTCAGCTTGACCCATATGTGGGGGACGATCACTAGCTTCTGTAACTTCACCGTCACGCTGTGATGATGGATTCAACAAAAAAGTATAAGGTAATATAAAATTTTGTTTAATGTTTAAACTCAACTTTTAACAGTCAACAAAAATGAAACAAAAAGTTAAAGGTGAAAAATAATATTTATTGAATTAATTTAAAATAGAGGTGAATATAAAATGAAAACAAACAAAAAAAAACAAGAAAAACAAAATTTTATATAATACGAGATGAAATAGTACATTTACTACTCGTACTTTGTTGTGTAAATCACAGAGGCAGACAGTATGTTAAAGCGCAGCTCAGCAATGTGTTAAAAATCTTTCATAAAAATAGCAATAATCTCCCCGTAATTGTCAAAATTTATAAGTTTTCGTTAAATGTGTATGTAAGCTTTTAGCAAGGTGGTTAGTTAAAATTTAAAAAAAATTCTTAATTCAATTCTGGCTTATACATTTCTAAGCGTTAATCATTAATATAAAAAATTCAAGCAACATTTTTTTTTGTGTGAAGAAAAAAATTCTCAAATTAAGCTGTGTGTGATAAAATAAGACGATTATAAATATTTTTTTTTTATATTAATATACATAAATGTAGAGGTATCTTGTTTGACAAATGGCATCGAAATCCCAGAAAACGCGCAAGTTAAAAATTATTAAATTTAGTTTCTTTTCAAACTAATGTGTATAGATAAAAACATTTGTGAAATTCTAAAAAGTTTATGTTGTGGATTGAATTCACTATTTTACATACTCGTACGACTTTTGAAACAATACAACCCTGATGTAGTGAATTGGTGTCGTCCTTTGAAAGTTTAGATAAACTCCATGATACCAGGGGTTCATTTTCTCAAGCCTTACGACTATGCCTTTAAAGGTCCACTCGGACTATTATATATTATATATATATATATTATATATTACCTGATTTACATTAAGCATTTTTTCATGAAATTTCATGAATTTTGTTGCACGCAACTTTTTCTATTTTCTAATTACAGCGATATAAAAGAGAACGTTATATAAAAAAGGACGTAGAATGAATCTCTGATGCATTTTTGGCAAATCTTTTGATATAAGTTTCTCTTCTAAGCCTCCTATCGAAAAATAAAAAATTTTCATGCAACTAATTGCATGAAAAAAATGCTTAATGTAAATCAGGTATATGTCAAAAAATCTAACGTAAAGTGACATTTTATGTTCACACTATCGCATCTCATATTACATTCAAAACACAAGTATAAAGCAAACAGCTGTGAGGATTGACATGCCTGCATTAATCGTCTTTGATTTCCGGCGGCAGAGCAGTTTAAAGCGCATTATTCACGGTCAAAATGCATGACCTGCATTATAATAATATTAGTGAAATTTTGTTTATATGAGTCACACCAACGATGCTTGAAGCAAAACCTATTTTTTTGCTTTGATTTTTGCACAACACAAAAATAACAAGATAAACTACTCAAAGTTATACAAAGAACTGTCAAATTCAATACGTAAAATCTAAGTCGTTTGGCAATTTCGTTGCAATTAGCTTGTAACAATATACTATTAATTTATCGTGCAATGCATGCACGTGTTTGCTAAAGGTGGAAGTACATAACACACGTTCAATGGGTTAATGTGATACACGCGTCTGTCAAAAAAGTGTGTTTTCATAAGGCAAGCTATATACAGAAGTTCGCGACGCGCGTACCTCGCAAAAAGTTGAACATTGCTCAACTTTCACGCGTTGTATACAAAACGACAGCTAGTGTTGCCAGATTCATATGTTAACATACACAAAAATTATTAGAAATAATTTTTTTTATTAAACAATGGATAAAAAAATACAAATACACGACAAAAAAAACCGGCAAAGGCTTGAAATTTTACAACAAAAAAAAAAGAATCAAAAGCGTGTTGTGTTTTGTAACTTTCCATTTGTATAGCATTAAACGTTTAACAAGCCAGAAAAGCGTTGCCGCGTAACGCGTTAAGTTCTTCATGCACACGTATACAATGATTGTATCATGCATTTTTACCGTGAATACTGCACTTAACGCACGATTTGATCTTTGAAAATAGACAGCGGTTAAAGTAGTTGATTTAAATAAGATAACGAAAAAGAAAATACGATAATTTTTTTAACTTTCAGGCATGCCTTACACGAAAAGTTATTCTGTGCGATAAGCAAATTCAATATTTGTATCCGGTTTAAGACGAAGGCATATACCATAAATGACGTCGTGACGGCGTCGAAACAGACGACTTGTTAGTTTGGATTTCGTAATAATGGAACTCTAATCAGATGAAAAGTATTATCGTTTAGAAAATTAGAAAAATGGTCAAGTATTATGGGATGTCCAATTTTTTATCGTATTGGGTTGTGTGAATAAAATGGTAGGTAAAGCTTATGCTGGATATTTTTAAGTTTTAGCTAGCTTTGAAGTGTATAAAAAATTCAGATAAACCTAGTACTTTCTATTGCGTAATGCTAGTGTTTCCAGCTTTGGCTTAAGAAATGTGTGATCAAAAAGTAGTGAATGCTTAAAAATACTAGATTATGCTTTGATTTTTGTAAGCAGCTGATTGAGGTGCTGGCAGTTTGTGCTTTTCTGCTTTATACTGATAAAAGTGTGTTTTCGTATATTTTCATTTAAATATAAATATGCTTGGTTTTTTTGCACGTTCGCCAAAGTAAATAATACCGCATAAGAACACGTTCTCATCCATCCTATTATTTTAATTATATACATATATATATATATATATATATATATATATATATATATATATATATATATATATTTTAAAACTAACAAATGTCATTATACAACGTTGCCACTATGTTTATTTTTATAATTACCGCGTAAAGTGGTATGAGTGGGAACCCATAATTGATTTTTGCCTGCTGTTAAATTTTCCAGCATTTGCTACCTTTTTTCAGTACTAGCTATGTAGCACTAGCAAAGAGTTATTCACACTTTTTCTAGCTTTAACTACTCGCTTTAGCTAGTAATGAAAAAATAAAGGTAGTGCTACGATTATACGATTATATTCACTTGTATAATAGTCTGAGTGGCCCTTAAGCAGCATCAATAGAATTAAAATTTAACTACGGAGGTGCACAGAGAAAATTATGATAAGTTTTTGCTTTAACAAACAGGTCTTTCAAACTGATTTTAAGTTTTATTGTTTTCTTTAGTCTTGTGTAGTTCATGAACGAACTAGTTCAAATGAACGATTCAGTACTTTGAACTAAGTGAACTAGTTCAATTGTTTTACGCTCAATAGTTCAATTTTTGAACTAGTTCACTTTTTGACACAAAATGAACTAACACAAAATGAACTAAATGTTTTCAACGTTTTGCTTTCCCTTTTTATTTTTTGTGTGCTTTGCTTCTATACTCATCTATATGTATGTATGTACATATGTATGTGTATTTAGTTATTGCTGGGTACTACTACCCCAAATGCAATAATAAACAAGAAAACACACAAACACACACAAAATATTTTGGATTTATGAGATTTCTAAAAAAATGCACACTAAATTTGTTTTGCATATAAAGTTTATATTATGAACCCTTTATAAAGCAAATTTATTAATTAATTAATTTTAGTTTTCGTAAACTTTTTTAATCATAGAATCCGTGGTTTTAATATTGTTAAAGACCACAACATACATACATACATATGTATGTCGAATTGTGGATGTACAATCATTGAACTAAAAAGACCTAACTAGTTCATTGAAATAAAAAGAGCGATTGAACTAAATGAACGAACTAGTTCATTTATAAATAATGAACTATACTGACCGGTCACTGAAATGAACTAAATGGCACAAGTCTAGTTTTCTTCAGTTGGCTTGAATTTATAGCAAATTTTTTAATAAAGAAAAAATTCAAATTAAACTTTTACAAATTTTGTTTTTTACGAATTCTGTAGTAGGTTCCATTTCAGTAAAAATATTTGGGAGATTCAAACGGTAGTCTTGAGTGTCATAAACTATTTTTGTATAATTGTTGTTTTTAGTTTCTTTCAAACAAAAATTTTAAAACGTTACAAAATAAAATTGTTTGATTTTGCTTTATTTCGTTCTTTGAAGTAAGTGAAACAAAAACAAAACAAAAACAATGAGAACGATTGCTCAATTTGTTTTTGTTTTGTTTTTGCACATAAGCACAAACTAGTAGTATGTTCCTATATTGCCGTCCTTTTTACCCAGTTGCATTTTGGCAGAAATATATCTACCCAGGGGTAAAAATTTCCACCATCCATATTTAGATAATTTTTTAAAGAAAACATTTAGTCAGTGTTAAGGAGCATTTCTAAGAAATCTTTTCGAAATCTATTTCTGTAGATTACGGAATAAGCAATTTGTAATTGTAGATCATATCGCATTAAAGAAACTCAGTGCTTGCAATAAAAAATTTGTTTCATTAATATGATTTCTGCTATGTGGCCGCCACAGCTGGGGCGTAGAAGGCGCAATCTGGAACACCAAGTTTCAACAACTTTTCGCACCATTTGCGACCGCATTTCGCCGATAACTCTTCGAATGTTGATTTTCAGGAGTTCAATTTTTGTGGTTTATCAACGTAGGCAAGTGATTTAAAATAACCCCAAAGAACGTAATTCAATGGGTTTAAATCACACGATCTTGGTGGCCAATTAATTTGGCCATTACGTGAATTTATTTTTTCGTCAAAAGTTTATTTGAGTAAATCAATTGTAGCGACGCTTTGTGGCATGTGGCTCCACATATAAGCAACATTAATGCCACGTAATTGAAGTACAGTAACATTTTGACCATCCTCGTGTTTGAAGACATGAGCGCCAATGCCTTTGCTAGCCCATAAAGCGCACCAAACAGTAATTTTCTGTGGATGTAATGGTGTTTCGACAAAAGCTTGTGGATTCTCCTCACTCCAAATGCGACAATTATGCTTATTTACGTACCCATTCAACCATAAATTGGCTTCATCGTAAAATGAAAGAAGTGCACGATGAGTTTGAAGAATAGAAATAGAATAGAATTATTTTGATTAAAAATTTCAACAATTTGCACGCGTTGCTCTAGTGTAAGTCGATTCACAATGAAATTTCAAAGCTAACTAAACAAAAAGCAAATATCAGTTGTCAAATGGGTGCTCAAATAAAGCAGTGGTGCCAACTCAAAGTTGTGACACTCTTAAAAAACACGCTTATGTACACACATTTGACTATGAAAATATTTGAAACAAATTTCAAAAAATTTTGGTTCATCAAATGTAACCTCAATGAAAGTAGATTCTTAGAAAAACAAAGTTGCCAAGCACCTGCGATCTTCGAAAATAGTTAGTAATTTGGCTTACCGAGCGATACGAACTTTAGCCTAATGAAATCATAAATATAAATATATGAAGTTCGATCAGTAATAATTAAAAGTTTTTTCGCACAAACTTTACCAAGCCCTTTGTGTATTTTGTTTTGCTAATAATATTAGAGGATTCACAATGATTATCTTAAAACTTTAATGTGGTAACATTGTGCCGACTTGAAATTTTCATTGTGAGCAGGCAACGATGTAAAACAAAATATATTGCAGTATTAAAGTAACTAATTTTCTTAAACTAGAAACTATTGCTGGATAAATTTATAAAAATACCTTTTGTTCTGCAAAATGCCTAAGGACGGTTAAAAATACAAAAAATTTTCTCTAAACTACAGATGCGCTGACAGTTTTCACTTGTTTAGTTTATCATTACCATATTGCCATATTGATTTTTTTATATTTTTTAATTTGCCACCTGGTAATAAATTTGATTTACACACAAATAAAACTTGCCAACTCATATCAAAGTATTAAAATTGAAACGTTGCAATATTAAGACGCACCTCAAAACAATTGCTTAATTCACAACAATTTATATCGTGTACTTGTGTATCAAATTAAATTGTGAAAACCCTGTGTGCCAGCAACTTTTTCAAAAAGTGGCACTAAAAGGGGATTTATTATATATATGTATGTATATATCATGAAATCCACAGAAAAGTCAACCGTGGGGCTAAAAATTAAAATTAAAAAAATTTGTTATTTTCATTGAACTGATTTTTTTCGTTTCCAATAAAAGATACAAATAAAGATAAAAAATCAATTTGGATTGCATTTTATTTATTAGCTTGTTCGAACGAATGAGTACATATCACAAACGTACCGTCTAATTGTGCGTGACAAACTTAACATGTGCGTGACGATGTTAAAAGTTAAAAAACTATAATATATATAATTTTGTCAAAGTGCTATAGCTATTTATATAATATAAGATAGATTCTTATAGCTGTAAAAAAAATAAGAAAATTCTATCTCAAGTGGGTTCGCAGAAATCTAAAATATATACGTATATGACATCATAGTTTCAGAGTATAATTTTTGTAGCGCGTGCATACGCAAGATTTCGGTTTATATCAACGAAAATAAAAACTTGTTTCATAAACACTTTAGACATTTTAAAGACGGGTACAAAATTTAATAGTTAGAACCTATATGTACTTACATAAGAAAAATTTTCCTTAAAAAACCAGCTATAATTATACGCACGCCGTAACAGTGCGTGACATGGATTTAATGATATAATATTCAGTAAATATGTCGTAACTTTTTATTTTTTTTGCCCGATGATAACAATTTAAGGCTTATTTTAGATTTTATTCAAGATACAAGTTTAAGATAAGTTTTAGAATTTTTTTTTTGGCTTAAGGGTGCAACTAGGGTTTTTTACTGGGATTTCCCGACCCGGGAATTCCCGGGAATTCCACTTTTAAAATTTCCCGATTTCCCTGTATTTTTTCTGCGGGATCCCGGGAAATAATAAAACAAATAGTTGACAACTTTAAATACAGAAAACAACTGCTTTCACTTTGGCATTTGTCAAAATTTATTGCGAGCATTGTTTTTTCTAATAAATTTGTTACTTAAAGATGTATCTTGTCACATACCATATAACCATACATTATAACCATTTATTGAATTTAAATAATGTTTATAATCGTAACCACTATAAGTGAGAAATATTTTTTTGATATAAATAACTATTATATATAAATTTTATTTTGGCTATAGGTCTTTTTTGTAATAAATTTACAATTTTATTTAGTTTTATCGATATTTCGCTTCAACTTTGTGTAGCTTCTTCAGGAAATGAAATTATAATAATAATAATAATATCGATAAAACTAAATAAAATTTTAAATTTATTACAAAAAAGACCTATAGCTAAAATCAAATTTATATATAATTAAAAAAAGGTCGAATAAATTATTATAATATTTAATAACTATTATAACAATCAAAAATGTTTCTTTTGGTTACCAATGACCATTGTCGAAAGAAATTTTATTTTTCGGTTATCGCTACAAGAAAACACATCGTATTTTAGATTTAGTGGATGCATTTCTAATGCAAGATATTGGAATGTCTTTGGAAAAGTTAACAAAACGGTCATAATAATATATGGATATCTCACGATAAAGTAGATAATGATTATTTTCTAGTAATATTTTATTCAGAAAGAAAATAAAATTGGTTTTCGGTCCTTGGTTTTAAAGTAATTTATTGAAATCATTATTCTCTTTTTTTTTTGTTTTTAATAAAATTGTTTTACATTGAAAAGTCAATTGTATGGACGTTTTTAAAGAACAAATCTACTGATCTGTTTTATTTTACTTTATGATTGTTTTTATTAACTATTATGTTATTACCAGGGAAACCACAAATATGCAATTGCATGTTTTTTCTTGTCTGATATATCAATCCGGAATTAAGATATTTATCCGTTTCAGAACTTTTAATGAATTCTGGCATCGATTTGTTATTGCATATTTTTGCATATTTTACCCTTCAAAGCATGTTTTTGCATACTTCAGTCTAACGCGCATATTTTGAACATTTTTCGAATTTTCGGACCATATTTGGCGTTTTTAGGGCATATTTTGGTACTTTTTAAAAAATTTTATTTTAAGGTTTAAAAAAATTTTTTTGGTAAAATTTTCTATTTTTTCTGTCAAAATTTCATTTTGTACTGAAAGAATCAGTAGTATGGAAAAAAGGCCATTGTGCATGTTCTGGCTTCCGAATCGATTTCACACGTTTTCTTGTTAGTCCTGATGTTAAATCACATGCTACATGTGCTTAAGTTGAAATTTAGAATGTACTAATTATTAGTATGTGTTCTAACATCCAATTTTCACTTACTTGTAAACAGTATTGTGAAAGAAAAACGAAACAAGAAAATTCAAAAAATTTAAATCTTAAATATCCAATTTTTTTCTGCTAAATTTTAATGCTGGAACAAATACTATTGATTTGTATATTCCAAATTTCAACTTAAACAGGTGTAACATGTGTTTTAACATCCTCACTGGACGCTAATTTCAATAAAAACTTGGTTTGGTAATTGTGACGCAATCTGTACCGATTACATCAGTTGAGGTTGAAAAATAACATTTTCAATGTATAAAAGTTTATTTAGATGTGACCGGCGGCGATTTTTATTTAAAAAGCTAAGTGAATAGTTTTTGTTTATTGCAATAACAATTATAAATAAAAAACTTTTCTTATTCTTCAAAATACAATTCGTAATCGCTTTTGAAGTAAAGTTAAATTTTCGCTGTTAATTAATTTTTTTATTGTTTCCTTCTTCTGTTTATTTTGTCTTGTTTTATATGTAAATTTTATTGAATTGCTGAATTAAATTAGTTTTTCATTTCCAAGTAATATAATTTATGTTATTTTTAAAAGCATATTTTTTGAGTTTTTAGTGCATATTTCGAAGTTTTTAGTGCATATTGAATTCGCATAAAACACTTTTTTTGGAGCATATTTCTGGTTTCCTTGGTTATTACTTATATTTGTAAGTTTACTTTTTTAATCTCATATAACAACGTTTTTCGTATTGGAAAAAACCTTTAAGGAATTTAAAAACTAAAAGTTAAAAACAAAATAAAGTTCTTGTTCTAAAACCCAATTTGTGATAAGATGTGTTTTAGTGAGTGTTTTAAGCTTTCTAATCAAATTTGTGTTAATGTCTGGAAAATTTTATGTTTATTATTTCTATGGAGCGGGATCCCGGGATATATAAAAAAAAATTCCCGCTTTCCCGGGAAGTGAAAAAATCCGGGAATAAAAAACTCTAGGTGCAACTTAAAATACTGAATGTAAAATAAACTTAAAAACTTGAAAGTTTTTTAAATCTAAAGGGCCGCAACTCAGTGAATTTTTATTCGATCAACACATTAAAAATTTGCTGATTAAAGAAAAACATATCATTGCAATAGTGTTAAATTTGCTAAGTTTTAATAAACAGTTTTAAAGATTTTTGGGAATATCTTTGTAAACTGCAAAAGAACACGTTTTTCGCGAATATCTCGAAAACGCTTTTTAAGAAAAATAAATATATGCCATATTCGTGTTCAACGACCCTGAATTAGCTAAGAAAAATAATCTAATTTTAGAGGTTAATTTTTTTTGTTGCACACTGTTATTATCGCGCTGTTTATCAAAATTAATATTTTACTTGTTCAGTTAAAAAATAATAGATTTTTTTAATACATTGAAATTGATATTAATAGTAACTATTGAAACTATGAAATTAATAGTAACTATAGCATCCGTAGTCAATTTCAATGTATTTTTAAGTGCGATAAAAACATTAACCTTCAATAATATTATTCAACGTCTGTTGTATACTTTATTTTTCTACAACAACTCTTTGCACACGCACTCAAACTCAGCAAAATAAAATGGTGGAATTTCCTGGTCGGCAAGTCCAAGTCAGAATTGTTTCTTATCGGAAATGAAAATCAATTCTGACTTGAGTGTTTGTCATGAAAACGTCTTGTAAATTTTTGGTATATATTACCAAGTAAATCTGTATCTTTTAAAGGATAAGTGAAATATATTGTACTGCAAGTGTTTCTTCAAAGAAGAATAATAAATGTGAAACTGTCGTGAATTCTATAGCAACGTGTAGCTCAAGTTTGGAAGGCAATTTTTCATTCAGAAAATTCCAAAAGATAATGAGAGTTTCAATTTTAAATTGAGAAAAATTTAAATTAAATTGGGAGTTTTAGGTTCAAATTGAGAAAAATCCAAATGAAATTGAGGATTTTAAATTTAAATTTCCAATATGTATAAATTGTTTATTAAATTTTTTATTTTTCAAATTTCTATCAGATAAGCTTTTTAAAACATTTATCGGATATTCTTTGAAGTTTCCTATGAAAAGTTCAGAGCCGCAACTCGGAAAATATGGGTCGCAGTTAATTTTTTCATTTAATTTTTATTGCTTATTTTTTAATTTTCTTCTTTTAATTATTTTTTATTTTTTTGAGCTGCTTTACTAAACTGCATTTGTTCCAAATATTTATTTTTTTTCTATGTACTCGTACTTCAGAGACGAATGAGACAACTTTCTCACAAATCTAACTATAGTTTTATTTTTGACATCACTGGTTCAAAGAAACTTTCACGAGATTTGATTTTTCTTATTAAGAGGAGGGTACCCTTAACTTAGCTGCTACTACGTGCTTTTTATCTTCGGAGTAACCATTACGAAATTTAAAAAATCTCACTACTGCAGTTCTCACAGATAAAGAATAATTAAAAAATGTTGAATGGGGATAGTCTTTTCCTCTTATACACTCAGTTTTCTGTCTGTCTGCGCATATTTGTCTTCAGAGTGGAACTTATGAAATTTGAATGCTCAAACCGTTTAGTTAATGTGTTATGGTACAATTAATAAATAATTTATATGTGCATTACTCTTCATCCACTCCCATTTTACCAGTTTTCTTTTTGCGTGGTGTTTTATATTCAAAATAATTCCTACAAAATTAGAAAGTATTTGCTACTACTTTAGTTCCCCCGCTGATGCTGCTATCCCCCTCGTTTTCCGCTTAATGTTCGGTGAACCCCTCACAAAATTTGAAGACTCTTAGGACTATAACTGCTTGTTGTGTTTTGTACTTTCCTCCCATTTTTTTTAGATTTGCTTATCAAAGGAACCATCCTCTGATCAATGGAATATTTGTAATAAATTGTATAAGGAAAACGTATTAAAAGTGTCACATCCCGAAAAATTAGGCTAAAAGCGATATTCACGAAATAAATATTTGTATATATCGTATTCAGTATTCTAAAATACTGAAATATATTTACCTGTCGTTAATTAAGTCTATAATGTATTAAAATGGACAAAATAATAAAAACGTTGTTCTGAAGGTTTTTTGAGGATTCTTAACTTATTTTGTTTGTGTACGTAATTCTCAATAACATTTTAAGAGGTTTTCTATAAACATACGAAGTTTTGTTTAACTTTTTTCCAAGTTTTTTCTTTTTTTTGTTGAAGTCGACTGATGAGTTTCTTAAGAAAAAATTCTTCATGTTTATATACCCAGCAAAAAATTAAATGAGTAATTCCTTAAAAAGTACTTCTTAATTACTTCTAAAATATGTCATGCATTTTATTCTGGTTTAAAGAAGTTATTTTTGATCACATATCTAAAGTAATGATAAATAACCTATTTGACTAATATTATTCTCTAAAATACCCAATAAAAAAGTGACGAAAAAAGTAAAAAAAGCACCACAACTATTGATCCGAACCACTTCAAACTCCAGCAAGCCTGTAAGCTTATAAAATTTACTGATTGATTTAAATCCTTAAAGTAATTGTTCAACTTCAAAAACGAACAGTAAATAGAATAGAATTCTTTTGAGACTATTATTTTAATTAGTAGAATACTTTTAGGAATTAAATGGCTTTCCAAGTGGGCTTAAAAACAAGTGAATAAGTACCACTTCCTAAAATATTGATTTAAGTGCTTTGGAAAAGTGGTTAATAACCACATCCTAAATCTAAAATGTATTGGATTTACTTCACCAATTAAAAATCACACCTTATTTTACAGTTTTTATAGCAAATAAAAAGTAAATCGTATGCGCTCACGGGTTGGCTAAAACAGACCACTTCGCTCCAATGACACGCTAATGTAAAATTCACTACTTTTTGCTCGGAGTTTGAAGTGCTTCGTATTAGTAGTTGTGGTGCTTTTTCTACTTTTTTTCATCACTTTTTTTGTTGGGTACCGTTACATTTGGCACACAAATGTGCTAAATGTTTTATTTACAAGAACAACAAAAAAATTTAATTTTTAATATTTTACTGCACAATGGTTTTTAACTTAAGCAAGTTAGCATTTTCCAGTAGCAGTTTCTAGCTGTTAAGAGTAAGAAACTTGGCGGTCAAATGTCAATTGATGAAAATTAAGAAGAAGCGTTCCTAATCGAGAACTATTTACAAAGAAAACTATTAATTAATATTCATTTCCGCTAATGCCTTCCTAAACAAACATTTTCTCAAAAAAGGAAATTCTATATTAAACGGTTTTGAACTATTGTCAAACTATTAAAAACTCTCAACGCTAAAAGATTCGCTGCTCTCGCGATTGAACCTTCGAGACAGACAGATTTCTTATCAAAAGTTCAGCAACGAACGGGTGATCGCACTCAAATGTTTTATCCGCGATATGTTCGCCAAATTTTCCAAGGTGATATTACTACACAGGGTGTCTCAAAATCAGTTTATATTTAGTGGATATTTTGCATCTTCTGAAGATGAATTTTTCAGCGACATTTGTGACGTTGCTCCGTTCTGCTGGAGCCATGATGCATTCTCGAAAAAATGGCATCTATAATTCTTTGAATTATTTTCATGTCAATGTCTCCACTCTTCATAACATATATGTATATGTTATATGTACACAAGTTGACCACGGCAAACGTTGTCTTACCCTCAATTACTTTTTTAACTCCGCAGCTCTTATAGTTCTAGAGATCATGCGTTAGGAACAAACACACACTACGATTTTATATTTATAGAAGATATAAATTTAATTATTTCAAATATGTTTAATATCAGTTATTGATTGTTTAGATTGAGCTAAAAAAATTAAGACGGAAAAAATTATATCAATTAAAGAAAAAAATTTGCGACCAGTCTAATGTCTACTATACTATACTATACTATACTATAGGTATTTTCGTAATCGTATGCCACTTTTGTCAACAAATTTACCTCCTTTCCACTACGACCTAATCAACTATCTTTTAATATTTAATAAATAATTATTTTAAGAGATACACTGAAAAAATTAAATTTAAATAAAATACAAATAAGTGGTGTTAACTGCCATGAATTTGGATAATTATTTGTAATTTTTATTTAATTGTGATCTCTAGTATATGGCTGCCAAGACTGACAAGGAGAAAACCCAATTGAGATCCGATTGCTGCCCCACAAAAAATATGTTAAATCAAATGATCTTGAAGGCCAATTCACGAGACCATTAAGCGAAGTTAATGATGAAACAGAATAAAGTATGCAACTTCAGGAAAATCGCTGACAAATTAATAAAGCCCATAATGACATCGACGGCAGTAACTTCAAATGCACTCTGATTTCAATGCTCTCTGATTTCAAATGCTCTCTGATTTCTGATTGTGCTTATTTTTCTTTGTAGTTTTGTTTACAAAATGTATGACATTTATTGAAAGTATGGTAACAGTTTTGTGAGAATGAGAGCATAAGAAAAAACGCTCTCAAAATATCTATCTATCTCACGACTGGCTCCTGGGACCGTTTTTTGTGTCAATTTGTATGGAAAAATTTGTTATGCCGGTATTCTGTTTAATCATTCAATAGTTCGTTGAACGTTTCTTTCAATAAATCAATTCTTGCACGGGCTATGTGGCATGTTGAATCGTTTTGTTGAAAACACAGTTCCTCAATTGGGGCACAAAAATTCAGTGGCCATCACCTTGTACCGGCCGCCATTAACTGTAACGTTATATTCGGCACATATGTATTTTTAGGATGCAACGTAGTTTCGACAATCAGATGAGCATTCTCTTCAATACAAACGCGGCGCGGTAGTTTTGCATATTGAATAGTCAAACATATTGGCCGCCAAGGTGATACTATTCAACACCGTTGTAATATTTTTTGTGGGACTATATACATATGTAAGCTCTCTGCTCTACCTCGATAAAAAGCACTGACGATTGATCTCTAGGAATAAAATATTTCAACTAAGGCCAAATTCGTGGCAGTTAACATCATTTTTTTTTTTTAGTAATTTATAGTTTTATGCTTCTGAAAGAAATTAAACACTTTATTAGTATGAAATTTTTGAAAAATTTTATCATTTAATTTGAGAATTTTTCTTCATTAAAGCAACAAACAATAACAATATGTAGTATACATTAGTCATTTTAATTTTGTAAAACTATCCGTGTAAAACCCCTGGTACGTGGTATGACAAAATTTACACATTACACACATACATACATACATATTTCAAGCAGTTGATATAGATGTATGTATAACTTAACCATTAGCGCCCCAATGTATAAGCAAAAATTGGCATGAAGTTAGCATAAGTGACGAAATTGAATTAGGTGTTAACAAATTCCTCAATACAATTTGACATTAAAAACGGTAGCATACGTAATATTAATCCTCCTCTAAGTCCGAGCATGATGATGATAGTGTAAATTTTTGCTTATGCATAGGGCCGTAGATTGTATGATTAGTAAATAAAGCAATTTTTTAGTTTTGATGATTTTCGTGAAGATTATAGGCCTTATTATGGGTTGCATTCGATTTTCGATCTTCGCTGTGTATCGAATATCGAAAATAGAATGTTAAATTCATATTATGAGCATCGAAAATTTCGTTGAGTAACGAATTTTCTATCGACCAGAATTAGCTTTTGATGAAGTATTTTAACGGCCCTTTTCACAATGTACAATTAAAACCTAACAGGGACTTTAACGACAATTTTTTTATGGAGAACTGTCAGTTAAAGTTCGCGTTAACTCTTAATCATACATTGTGAAAACGGACGTAAATATGATAAAACTTTTTAAAACTCTGTAGTATTATGCCCGTTATTTCTACTCATAGATATCGTAGGTAAAAACTTTACGTAGATTACTTGTTTGTAGAAATAACGTGCATTTAACAATGTGATTTTATTCACAATAACAATATTCTTTGTCGAATGCTCGTCATAATACTAAATGAAAATTCGTTCGATCAGTAATTTCGACTACAGACGAAGATCGAAAGTTGCCCATAATAAGGACCTATTTATTATATGGAGATTTATATGCCATGAAATAAAACTAAGTGCATTTTAAGTGAATTGTAAGTGATAATAAAACGTGCAGTTAAAATTTAAGAAAATCATGAAAAAATAACAATAATAAAAACGGATGATTGATAGAAATTAAAAATTAATTTATATTTTTAATACATTAATAAAATACTTTTATAAGCCTAAAAATATCGTTTTGTTAACCATCCTTTGTAGCCTTATTTTATAGACAAACTCCATATTGGTATTGTTTTAAATTGATGATTTCTTTTCTAGAAAAAATTCGTTATTTTTTTCAATAAAAGCTCTCTGAAAAGGGAGAAATTCCAAGATTCAACCTTACTTGTGGCTGAAGACATTGCGCTTTACGGCCTGTAGAATTCGACAGTGTTGCAAATGCCATGCCTTCCGTGTTTATATATGTGTGGAAAATAGGAAAAAGTTCTTAAGACGAGGTAAGATGTTTTTGACTTAATGGTACCATTGTAATCTTCATATTCAAAAGTACTCTTGGGCAAAATCTGAATTGTTTTATGAGATTTTTCAGGAAGTTATAGCGTAATGACTTACTGGTGATTATAATCTCATATGGAATAATACTTTTCCCAACATTTGTGTATATTGACAATATCACTTGTCCTCTAAGTCAATAATTTCTGACTTATCAGCGTAGACTAGCGACTTCACATATTTAAACAGACTATGCGTTAAATAGCACGATCTTGGAGGATAATTCACGAGTCCGAAACGTGAAACTACAGTTACCTAGCGTTTCTTTCAATAAATCAATTTTGGCACGAGCTGTGCGACAGCTCCTATACATCATGGTTTTTTCAGCTAATGAACGAAGAAGCCAGTAGTCATGGCTATATAGAGGCGGACAGACTGATTCGGGTCTTCCTCTACGCTACGCTCTACATCAGCAATGGCTTATGTACGCACTGCACGACGTCTCGGTAGATACGTATTATCATTTAGAGTAAACGTTGTGCGAAAACGTTCCATAGTTAATCGAATTCATTGCTTTGATGGACGATTATGTCGACCGTAAAATGGAATTAGTGCGTGTAACACGTGTTTCGAACAGAAAAATAATTTTCAAAATAAGTTTGCACAATTTGGAAGCGTTGTTCAGGTGTCAGGCTGTTGAAATGCCAAATAAAACTTAACATGAATCACTTGACAACTGACAAAATGGCCACCAGTTAAAATAGTGTTGCCAACTTAAAGTTTTATACAACTATAAAAAACATCCTTATGTTATGTTAGGCTAGCAGGCTGCTGATAAGGAAGGGTGAAATTTATAGTACAGCTCACTTGGGTTCCTTTAATCCCTTCGTGCTACCTGTGAGTTGAAGGGAAGATAGTGAAATAGGGAAAGGATAGTGATAGAGAATACAGATGGAGAAGGAAGAGATGGAGGAAACCTGTTTTTTTTTGTCAACTCTGCTTTTTGTACGTTTTCTCAAGGCACATTTATTTCCAGGTAATATCAGAATTACAAAAACAATGAAAAAATACAAGAATAAAAAAACAACATGGCTTTTAGTTTATCCAAAATATCAAAAATAGAGTTTGTTGTAACACAATAATAATAAAAATTATTCACAAAAAGTTTAAAAAATTTCTCCACAGCAGCTAGCACTAACAAAATTTGCAACGTTTAGCAATTTTCACAATTTTTAATAGTTTTTTTTTCGTATTTTTAAATTTGTTTTCAAAGAATTTTGTTGATGAAATATTTTTCATATTGAAAATTTTTTAAAATTTTTTTTTTAATTTCTCTTTCGGATGAACTTTAATTAAAAAAAATAGCTCAGCTGCATTTCCGCTACTACCTGTGGAATGTGCCTTGCGTTTTCTAGTGTTGCAGCGCCTGTCATATCAATGAGACGTATTAAATTTTCAAATTTTCAGTAGCCATTCGCCGATGATTCTGGTAAACAATACGAACGAAGGAAGGCGATTTGATGTTACATTAGGATTAGTATCCGCTTAAACAGGAGTAATTCAGTGACTAGTGTATATGCCTTCATCACTTGAACTTTTCTACAACAACTGATAGGTACACTAATGCACATTAGAAAAATGCGTAGTGCTGTTATTTAATGACTGCTAGAGCCGGGTTCGAGCAAAGGACCTTCAGTTTCGTAGTCAACGTCCTAACTACTTCAACCAACGTCACGTATGTATATCGCGACAATAGAAACCTATCGGTGTCAAAGTTAACATATGTAACAAACTGAAACCAATATAAAAATATAGAAACTTTCATTGAAATCGGATAGGCAATTTTATTTAGAAAATTTTTAGCTTTTATACAAAAAGTTGCTGGTTGCTCCTATACCTCTTTTAGAAACGTAAAATTTTCTTTGCAAAGTCTTAGTTTAGCTGGTAGAAAGACAGTTGAATTAAGACTGAAAAGTAAACTTTACGTGTCTAAAAGAGCTGCTACAATATATTGTCACCCGACAAACCATTTATTTTTTGATTTTACAATCAGTTAAATTAAACCTATTGTAGAAGTGATATTTTGCTTGTATTGAACACCTGCTCCAAAATGGCCGTCAGCTCTCGAAATAAAAATAAATTATTAAATTACAGATTTTTTTAACAAAAAAATGATTATCGTAATAAGTTTTATTCGAATTATTTCTTTTCGCAAAAAAATAGCTTTAAGCTTTTTATTCGACAAATATTTAAATTTCGCAGTGGACAACCCTGTTGTACATTACAATACACTTCGATAAGAAACTTACATATTACATATATACATATACATACATATGTATATAAATATTCCTGCAGATAATGCGACTAGTCCATACATGCATATAAAGACTAGTTCAAAGAGGAGTACGAGAACTCCAAATACAGGGTGTCTGGTAGCAGATTTATATTTTCAAACTTAAATAAAAAACACAATAATTAACACAAAGTTTTAATAAGAGCTTTGAACGATAGAATGGAAATGCGGGTTTAATTTTTTAAAGACTATGTCATCCAGATATCTTCCGTCGAGTTGAACACACTCTGCAAAACGGAGCCTTGTGTTCTGCGTCACACGCTGCAGTAAAATTGGTTCAATTGAGCTGATTTCTCGACGAATATTTTCCTTTAAATGCAATGGTTTTTGATGTTTCAATGTAAAGTTGCGGGTTCTTGGAGACGCAGTTGTGCTTGTTGACGTGACCGTTAAGCTAAAATGAGCCTGGTCGCTCCAAAAAATGGGGTTTTCAGTGCGAAAACGCTCCAACATCGTTTCACAAAAATGTTTGCGTAAATCAGTCACTTTCTTTCAGTTCTTTTGCGATTTGAATTTTAAAAAGATGGAAGGAACTTCAGATCCTTTTTTAAAATTTCGCTCTTGAAAGTCCCAGTGAGGCTGCTCTTTTCCGTATTGAAAGTCGCGGATTTTGGCGTAAACTGCTTTCAATCAGTTCAATGTTTTCTGGATTCCTTGAAGATCGAGTGGGCCCGGGCCGTGGGAAATTCATAGCCGAAGCAGTTTCGCGGGATCTCTGCACACACTAACGAATTAAATTTACACCGGGTCCATCACGTATTCGCCGAATACCGAACTTTGAACAAAATTGTCGACAACCAATTACGTAAGAATCATTACTCTTAAAAACTATTTCCACAGCGAACGCGCGATGCACAATCGGCACAATCGATAATTCCAACGGCGCCACCCTCCCTCTGAACAGTTTATTGTTTTTTGAAATAATCGTATTTAAAAATATAAATTTGCCATCAGACACCCTGTATATGAAAACATGTGCTCGATGATTTAGCATTGCGATGTCCTAGGGGTTGGACCACATGGTCCAACTTTGTGTTACATCGGACTAACCCCAAAACTACCCCCTATGGAATAGTTATAGTTATACTCGCATACAATTTGTAAGTGCCTAAGAAGAACGATCATAATCGTTTAAACACGAACTCTTATCGTGCAGCATTGAATGCTTGTGTGAAACGACATGATCCATGCAGCGATGCCAACTTTGTGCTTTTGGCACCATTTTTAGTGCTTTTTGAAGACTCAAAACGCCAAATTTTGAGCGTTAGTGTCAAACTAAGAAAAAGCACTAAGTAGTGCTTTTAAGAAAATTGTGTATTTCTTAAAATTACTTTAACAAAAACTTGGTGAATTTATTGTTTCAGTGTAAAGCATACCCTCTCTTCTGATTTATTTCAATAAAGATGATAATATTAATAATAATATTAATTAATAAACTTCACTCGCAAAAACAATTGGTAAACTTAAAGTTGGTTTAACAAACGAATTTGGTATGGCAAAATCGGTTTTAACGCATGCTTTAACTTTAACAATCGTTTTTGCATAAGAGCATAAATCTTCACTTGTTTTTCACGTAAGTGCTTTTTACGCTTTTAAGATCTCAAAATTACGCATTTTTGGTGCTTTTTTTAAATTTTGATGTGCTTTAAGACTCAAAAAAGTTGACATCACTGGAGCCATGTCTGCATTACATGGGACAACGATTTAACTAGTCTGTTTCATCTAGATTGGACCACGTATTATTTGCAGGGATGTATGTACATTCATACATAATTTATTTATGTGTATAGGTACGTAATAAGTTTCTTCTAATCGTTTCTTATTTTAAAAATTTTTATAAAAATACATTTGTTGCCTTTGGTTATTAAGAAAAAGGAGTTATCAGTGTATTATTGTTAGCTCTTGCGTTCGTTCTTTGATTTATTATTATATATTATTTTGTTGATTGCGTAATTCTAACTATTGTGTAAATATTTATTTATTTTTTACTTACCTTTCTTTTATTACAGCAAACTAAAAACTTATTTTTATACACAACAGAAATTCATGCAAAACTTTTAACATAAAATATCAACATATTAACTCCACAAAAATCATCACCAATATTAAGCTCTTCTTGTTGCTATTTTAATTAATTTTAGTTACACAAAGCTTTTACCACATAAATATTGCAATTCATTTTCTTGGTGTTAAAAAAGGGAAGAGAAAAAAAGTAAACTCAAAATAACGCAGGAATTAAGCGAAAGAAATTAAAATTATTAAAGTTAATAGTAAATAGAAATCATATTAAAAAGCCCATTTTGAAGGATTATTGCAGTTTTTGCTCTTTGTATTACAGTGGAATCTTAATAATTTGTAATCGCAGGGGACCAGCAATTTTTTAAGGATTACAACAGGTCTTTCTATTTATTTTATGCGGTACTTCCTACTTTGACTATGTATAAACATATATGTATGTGTATATACAAACATACTTTTTGCAAGAAAACGATGCGCAGTAGTCATATCTGCTCACTGTAAAAATATTACTTCATTTTATTTATTCGTATCACTCTTTTTATCACATTTGTGAAATGTTCACTTTTTCGAATATTCAAAATAGAAGAACAAAAATCACTAAAAGCTTAAACCTATGTGCAGCACAAGAAAGTGATTGTCTTAAATGTTCCTTTATTAGACCACATTTTTTTTAAATCAACCACACAGCATTTTTCCGCGATATTAAAAATAATAAAAGAACTTCATGCAAAAAGGTGATTCCGCGAATTAACAAAATCAGAATATTAATTTTTTAACTTTTTTGTAACTTACCGCATGGGGTTTTTATTGTTAAGGTTATAGAGCTTTTTTCTAACTTTCTTCATCTTTTAGACGAATAAATTAACGTAACTGAAAAAAAGTTTCCTATACGCAAAATTAACGTCAAACTTATATATAGCTTGCATAAGCTTTGTTTAAATTTTCATTAAAAATTCTGAATTCCTGTAGAAATTTTTTCGATTTACGGTATTTTTGCGGTTAAGGCAAGATATATGTATGTATTAGAGTTGGGCATAGTTGTTCTTTTTACGGATTGTTCCTTTTTATTCCCTACCAAAAAAATAACTAGTTCGTTCTTTTCGTTCAGTTGTTCTTTTCGATCAGTTGTTAAGGGAACGACAGAACAGAGATTGCAAAATTATCAAATCCTTTTTAATGTTTTCTTCGTTTGTGTTGCTCTAAGGTATTTGCCTTTTATACTTTTCATTTGCTGTGAAATTAAATGAAAGAATAATTAATGCAAACGTGTTTTTAATAAAAATGTTTAATTAAAATTCCGTATGTCCAAGAGGAACAGTTGGTGCTGTACTGTTGCCAGTATGACACGTTTATCTACAGAAGTCCGAAGAATTATTCCCTCTAGCATGATGTCTATCGGATTACAAATATTGGCCTGTGGTAATAAACAAGCTTTAGCAGTAGCTAAAGGTTGTGATCTGCAGTATATAAGAGCTGAAGGCTTTTTCTTGGACCATGTTTCAGATGAAACACAAAAGTATGTGCTGGCGAGTTATTAAGATATCGCAAACAAATTGGAACATTTTTGTTTTTACTGATTTGAAAAAGGAAACATTCTTCCCATAGTATTACACAAGATATCAGTTTACTGGAAACGGCTAAAGCTGCCGAGTTCTTTCTAACAGATGGTGCAATAACAACAGGTAACATCAACATTTACTTACATATTTCTAAACGAACGCATTTTTACAATACGTATATATACATTTGCATATATTCATATATAAACAGGAACTTCCACAGGTGTGGCTGTAAAACAGCAAGACTTATTAGATTTAAAGGGAAAGTTGGAAGTACCTTTGCTGATCGGGTCCGGTATACCCAAAGACAATATAATCGACTTTTATCCTTATATGCAAGCAGCAATTGTAGGTTCACATTTCAAATACAAAGGCAATTGGAAAAATGAGTTATGTGAGAAGTCCATAGAAAAATTTATGACTTGCGTTTGGCAACAAAGTGTTTAAATAAGCGAAGCACTTTTTATTGACCAAAATACAAAATACAAAATTGCAGTTTTGAAATAAAATACTTAATTAAATGTTTATTAAATTCAATTAAAAATTTAAAATAAATTAGCGAAAAAGTTATAAATTCTCTCGCGCAATGAATACCGTGAGACTTTATTAATGTTTGCATCTGTTGTTTGATGATGAAAAGGTCGGTGCTGATCAAACAAATTACCCATATCGTCTAATTTAACTCGCTGCTTCTGTGTGGTATATTAAATTCTTGAAATTTCTCCTTTCAAGATGCGGGCAAATTCCAATTTGCAGTATTAGATGTTTCTGTGTTCTCTTTACTAGTATTACTCTTATTACTGCCATTACCAGATCTCAAGGAAAATAATATATTACCAAAATTTTTAGTTCCTTCCGCTGGTACATAAACTTGTGATACTATGCAACCGTCAATGCAACCCATAAACATCAAAACATTTTGATATTACGAAACTTCGAATGCAACTTCGAACGAAACCATAAACAAAGACTACATACTATATGACCGACAATGCAATTTCCCTGGTCTTCACATACCATTATAAATACATCGCTGTGTTGGTCAGGAACAGAGAATAAGATAAACAAAAAGAAGTAATGAACAATAAATAACGAATGAACAGAAAGACCAAAAGAACAGAAAATACCAAAACAACAGAAAAGACCAAAAGAACAGAAAGTACCAAAACAACAGAAAAGACCAAAACAACAGGAAAGACTAAGAGAATAAAAAAGAACAACCAGTCTGAACTAGTTCACATCGTTCACTTATGGGAATAGTTCAATTGAACTAGTTCGTTCTTAAAAGCACAACCCCAGTATGTATGTATCTTGTCAATTTTATTGTTCAATGCGCTGATTTACACGGGCATAATTGTGCTGGCATAACATGCCAGTTTGTAAGTGAGAGAGACAAAGAGAGTGGTTTTGTGGTTGGCACAACTTTTCACCCAGCTACAACCCCGCGTTAGCAGCATAAAATCAATACATGCACAACTTAAAAAAGCAAATGGTAAATGAATACGAAAACCACTAACACACACACATACATTTTGTGCCAGATGAATTAGTCTCGTGTAATTTGGAAAAGAACAAAAATTGTGCGGATTAAAAATTGTTCTCGTGTAAACTACCTCAATCACTGGTTTTTATATGTAAGTCGACGTATGAGTATTATACAATTTATATTTTACAATACTCATACGCCCTCAACATTGAAGTTAAGTTCGTTCTAATTTATTTCATAAAAAGAAGTTGACTGTTGTATATCGCTTACGATCGCATTTAAACTAATAACTAAATTATTAATTAATAAAATAATTTCTTAACTTAAATACTTTCTTATTGCTAACTTGCATTTAAGCAGTGGCGTAATCCATTTCTTGCGAAATTATATCATGTAAAAAAAATTAAATGTAGTGCACTAGATTTTGATTTTTGTCAAGTTCTTGGAAATTGGACTGCGCATGCCGGAAGTATTGGTTAATGGATAAATGCATTTAAGTTTGGCTTGCCGCAATTCTCTGACATATAACCACTGTTGCCAGATTAGCAGATTTCTTTGCATTTTGCTGATTTTTCACTGCAAAAATGGTAAAGTGAGATTTGCAGATTTTCACTGCAAAATAGCAGATTTTTTTAAATACTTGTGTAACATCAATATTTCGTGTTTTTCTTTATTCTGTAACAGAAAAAATAATTGTGTTACTGTCAGAAACATACCCATATGAAATACTAACAAATAAGTAGTTTTTGACGTTTAATTTTAGAATAACCATACCACCAACATAACAATTTTAAAAAGAAACTGACAATTATGTGCAGGGATAAATAATAAACGTCATAAACAGTCACAACTCAAAATTATGAAAATGGTTTTGTTTTTTCATGGAACTGCAAAAATTTCTTTTTTAAAAAAGAAGAAGAAGAAGAAAAAATCTGAAAAATTAATTTTTCAGATTTTTTAGCGAATTTTTGCAGATTTTTGGTAAAATTTTCTGGCGACACTGCGCATGACCGATATTTATTTGTGGATAGCAAAAAACAAATTTGGCTCGTTTTTATGGTTAAGGAATTGTCTTTATGCATTTCGAACGAAAGACAATTATAGCCAAATTTTCAAATTAAAATACATATTATGAAACAAGAATATCTAAAATACGTCAGAAAAAGTACAAGTCCAACCATGTTTCTGATATGAATAAAAAAATTCTTGCAAGTCTTTACAAGTAAATTTTTTTTCTTTGCAAATTTCTGCTAATTAATCGAACGCAACTATTATCAACTAATACTTTTAAATATTTATACATTTACATATTTAAAAATTTAAAGTATTCGTATTTATATTCGTATTCGCTTGAATTTAGCAAATGTGGAAATTCGAATACGAATACGAATATTTGCACATCACTACTATGTACATTAGAGTGGTCGTTAGTTGTATGATTTTTTATGAATTTTTTTTTTGTTGATTTCTTTTATTCTCACCCCACAAATCGGTTCAGTTTTATGTAAAAAAATTTAAAAAAAGTTCATAGCGATAAGTTGTGTTTTAGGGTGGGCCGCACACCAAATCAAAGTTAGCCCTCAAGAACATATATGTATGTATATTCAATGTAATTTTATTTAAGTTTTTTGTTTAGTTTCCTTATGACTATACTTAATATATGTATGAAATAATTTAATAGACGTAAACTCTTATTGTAAACGCTTAGTAAAATAATTTCCATATAAATGCAATTTTGTTACATATAATTTTTGGTATTTTGTTGGTTATTTTCTTCATTATTTCCTAAAACGTTAATTCAAGCAAAAAACTTTCTTTTCAACATTAGTCTGTTGTACACTACAAGAGCTAAAATATTGCAATATATCATATTCTTGTAAAATGATTTTTTTAAGAGATAGTCATATGCAAAAAATTGCATTGAAAAATGGTCTTGAAGGCCAACAATCAAAGTTGGTGCCGGACGCAGCCCCTAAAACACAACTTATCGGAATAAAATTTTTTGTATTTTTTTTTACATAAAACTGAACCGATTTGGGGCTGAGAATAGTAATAGTGTATTTAATTTTTATATGAAAATTTCATACAACAAATGTTACACTATTGTATTTAATACAATAATACAATCGATACAGAGATACAGGAGGTTTTGTGAACTAAGCAAATATTTCATACTAACTTCTTGTAAATTTTTCTTTATACATAAGGCTAAAACTGTCTAATCCTGATACGGACGGAAATGCTGACTGCTGTAAAATAAATAAGCGTGCATTTTATTATATTGAACATCGTTTACCATGGCTTCAAGATGGTTTTGCACTCAGGCAAACGAACGACTTAGAGAGATTTCTTATATCTTTTTCTCTCCCCTGCAAATGAGCCAATTCTGCGGTCTAAAGCTAAAATTCTTTTCCTAACAACTTTACAATTATTAGTTTTCTACTTAAATTATTCGAACCGCAGGTTCTAAGTACTGACATTTATTTATAAGACGTACAAATTTACATTACATTAGCCCGGATTTTAATACGCTTACCGCTATCAATGGTTTGACATTTTAAACGTTGTTAAAATTAAAAAAAAAAAAATGTTTTCTTCGAAATGGGCTTTTAAAGTACATAATAATTTAAACAATCGATAACAAAAAACGTATACTAGGGCTAAAATTCAACTAAAAACTTGTTGTTAAAGAAAATTTTGATTTTCTTGTTTTTCTTTTGTAAATTGGAACGTTAGAGAATTTATATTTCTTAGCAAACTTATGTTTCAAGACTTACATTTAAATGTGAATACTGATCATGTGATTCATTCGCAGGAGGCTTAAATTTGCCGCAACAGAAGTTGCAGCAACAACAGCAGCAGCAACAGCAACAACAACCCGTAAGTATTGTACAACAAATAACCAAAGCCTGCAGAATAAAAAATTTAAATTTAATAAAATATTCTATACTTATAAAAAATTTCTATGTTTCATTTACCTTAACTGCTGGCGATGTTACCACAAAGTATGCATTGACATTTTCTTCGCCGAATTGTTCAGCAATATAGAGACCTAATGAACCATAATTATCATAAATGTTACGTTTTGTTTGGTCACTTAATATTGAGTGTGCTCGATTAACTTCCTTAAACTGTAATCGTTACAAAGAAAAGATGTATTGAAAATAAATTTTAAGTTTCAGTGCATTTTACAAATGAAGCATACTTTTTCGGCAGCATCAGCATTATCGGGATTTTTGTCTGGATGATATTTTAAAGCAAGTTTCCTATAAGTCTTTTTTATATCTTCAGCTGTTGCTGTTTTAGGAAGTCCTAATGTTTCATAAAGTGAATCGCCAGATGTCCTGTTAACGAAAGAATGATATTTATATACATACATTTGTACATAGATATATTTATATACACAAAATACTAAAGAATATTATTGAAATTCAGCTACACGAAAGTTCAGACATGTTTTACCTGCAAAAACTTACATCAAGTTATAGAAATCCCGTATTAAAAAAAATTATACACAATCCTAGAAAAGAATAAAAATTTTTGCTTACAGCGAAATTCAGTCGAGATTTGAAATCGCCCCTAAAAATTGCCCACAATGCTTCCAAAAACAATTAAAGTTTAGACTAATTTTTGACAACTTTAGAGATTCTAATAACAAACATTTTAAATAAGTTATATTGGAACAATACTTAGGAGTGTTTCTGAAAGTTCGGGATATTGATTTACCATAGTAAGAAAAAAGTTATACGAACTGTCACATGATAATCGCATTCCCTCTGCCTACATTTTGGATAATACTACTGTGAACTTCATGTTGTTTTAAGAACAATGCGTACTTTCACCATTTCAAGTCGTATAACCTCCATTTAAGTGATCAAATGTATTGTTTCTAAAAATCGCCTTTAATAGTCGAAGTAAATGTTGAGGATAAAGGAATTTTGTTGGCAAACTTTTAAAAAAGAGACCTGTTTCAAAGGCACACGTCAGGTGTTTAAAAATTTGGGATTAAGGAAAATAAGAGAAAAAATATTTAATTAATTTGCATTTCTTTTACTTATTGCATGACAGAATGAATCTTATCACCCTCCATTAAGCGGCTGAAGAGAAAACGAGAAAGTTTTTGTTCTACTTTATAATTCAATTGACATAAACACTAGTGTACGAAAAATATAAAATCGTACTTGTATTGAGAATTAAAATTAAAATCGGTCTAGCCGTTTGGGAGCTAAGGCTGCAAATACACATATTCACCAGAATACTTCTAGATTTTCTTCAAGCAAAACTAAGAACACTCTCGATCAAGTCACCTTTCAAATAGAAAAAACTAAATCAAAATCGGTCCAGCCACTTGGTCTGTACTTCTAAAGACAAACACTAGAAATTTATAACACCCATTCTTTGGTTGAGGAGTTAAAAACATAAGTATTGAACTTTTAAAAATATTTTTGTATATTTTACAACGAGCGTCGATCGCACTTAAGTACGTGTTCAAATGTGAGTTCTTGTATTTCTTAACTGGAGGAAGTTACTGATTTTACACCCATTTTCGAAAATCGAAAATAGGGAGTCCATTCTGACTATTTTCGCGATGATGTCCCTATGGATCAACGATCAGTACCCTATAGTATTACATTTTACTATTGTATGAGTTATATTCTCACCCCGAACCGTCTCATTTCGCTTAATTGAAAATTTATATCTACACAGGCAAACCTGATTTTAGTATGATCAGAAGAAATACTCAGTTTCGTTTATAAAAAATTTACCTTTTGTTGTAGACTTGGGTCGAACTCGTTCACTAGTTAATTTTTGCCACAAACCAATGATCAAACTCATGTAATTTGAATGGGTTTAATCACTGGTTTGTGCCAAAAATTAACTAGTGAACGAGTTCGACCCAAGTCTATTTTGTTGTTGCTACGTCAATTTAGTGGTGGGTAAAAAGATGGTTTTGTCGGAAATTTTTTTTGAAAAAATTTTTGAAAATGTTTTTACATGGCACGTTTTTTCATGCGTAACAACCACGTTGACAACCCAAACATTTGCCAAAATAATGTTCTGAAATTAACAAGAAGAGCAGAGAAGGTTAGAGCGTTGCTGCTTAGCTTTATAAAACAAATTTCATTTGTTAAATAACCATCCAATAAAATTATGTCATATGATGATTTCAAATACGCTGCAGATAATTAAAAACATTTCCATTTATTTTCCATTGTTATTTGTTTCTAGCTGAGTAAGATTAAATTAATGTATTGTTTGTGCTCATGAGCAAAAACAATTCAAAAATAAATTGAGCAATCACTCACTTCAAAGAACGAAACAAAACAAAATCAAACATTTTTTATTTTCGTACTCTGCTTTTAAGTACAAAGAAATCAAAACAAAAATAAATTTATAAATGTAATAGTGTCGATTATTTTTGTTACGAAAATCACGTCAAAGCTCCTGTGTCGTCGCATAAAGAGCATAGCTCTACAAATTTTGTAAATTATCATCACACATATTTTATTATTGTTGGGAAAAAAATTTTCTCTGGCAACGCTGATTTTTAACAGTATTCTTAAATGCTCAATGCTAGGAATACAACCGGGACGAACGGCGAATTTCGTCCATGTAAGGTCAACCGATTTCCATATATTTTTTTTCAAAACACATGTAGTTATATTATATTTTATTAATCTTATTAATTTGAGACTATCAAATAAACCCGTCAATCAGGGCATTTTTGTGAGCATCGTATGTTTGTCGCTTAAAAGGAGATGTACAAATAAAGGTGTCAATCACCATTTGTATTTTGACTTCGTACCGCAATACATAGTATAAGCGTTTCTTCGTCCGAGTGATTCTCTATAATTTAAAAAATAAAATAATAAAAACTTTTTTATTTTAATTCTCATTGCCGACAAGTGATTTAAGAACATGCCTGTATGTAACAATTTGCACGATATGGCATTTTTCACCATACACTGCTTCCTACTGTAACGACGTTTTCTGCCGGGTATACTCAGCCTGAAAATGCCAATAAATAACACGTCTTTTGTCCTTAATTATTATTATTCTTTATTCAAAATTAATAAATTTAGTTTTCTCTTAAGTATAGTTCATTTAATTGTAATTCCGTAGCATTATACCATCTGCATCCTCTGTAGTCTCTCAGCTTCCCGGATTAATTCTTGACTTGGCTTCCTGCGAGTTATCTTCTATGCCTCGGTAGTCAACTTTCTCTTACTATTGATGTCCAATGTATCGCCTTATCAGGACGACTGAAACCTTGTATATATTTTTAATTATCTCTCCGCACGGGTACTGTGTTGTTTCGCGACTAGGAAATCGCTAACAACGTTTACTAATATCTACTTATCGGTATTCTACTATATTGTGTCGCAACTAGGAAATCGCTAACAATATTTATTAATATCTACTTATAGGTATTATACTGTATAGTTTCGCGACTAGGAGATCGCTAACAATATTTATTAATAACTACTTATCGGTGTTCTACTGTATTGTTTCGCGACTAGGAAATCGCTAACAATATTTATTAATATCTGCTTATCGGTATATTTAATACTTGACTACTGGCTTATCCTGGTTGATCCTGATCCACTGATGTGTACGAAGCGAGTGATCCATGTTCTCCTGTATTGCTGTGCGACTATTTAATCGCTAATAATGTTTGTTAATTTCTATTCATCGAGATCTTACTGTATTGTTTCGCGACTAGGTAATGCATTAAACACATTCAGCACAGCAGGCTACACGAACACACGACTTCAAATGCCACTACCAGATTTTGTCGCCTCGTAGCCAGGTACTTAAATATTTTCGAGATGGCAGCAGCACCATCTGCACCTCATATTTAAGTATAAATACATAGTTCAGTATTGCCACCTTCAAATATTTCGCATTTATAAAAATTAAAATACTCTTTGAAAATGTACTTATATGACGTAAAAAATTAACCAATTCATGCTTGACATCAATTTTGGGATATTGTTTCTGTTAAATAATATGAAATAATTGTGCGATATCATTCATTCAACATCTTGTATTGTACTGGCAACACTGAATTGTTTTCAAGGTTGGCAAACAGTATCGTAAAAATACCGATACCGATTCAAATACCGCTATAATTAGATACCGGTATCGATACCGATACCGAAACACATTTCGGTTAGAAAATACCGGTATCAGGAATACCGTTTAGGTCTATACCGGTATTTACCGGTATACCGATTCCCACCAAAAATAAAATTTCAAAAATATATTTCAATTAACTTTCTTATATAAACACGTTTTTTCGCCTTTACACATTCTTATGCAACACTTTTTTTTAATCAACCGGAAAGTGCAATCATATCATAATCATCACCAGTGCGAAATACTAACGAACTTCATGAGCTGCTTAATGCCTTTAGGAACGAAAAACGTATCTCTAGACATATAAATGTTCTAAATTGGACAAAAGAGCAAAGCCCTTACAAAGAAAGTTATTTTAAATAATAACTTTTTAAATAAATAACTTATTTATATGAAATCGCAAACTTTGGGATATTGGTTGTTCCAGATATACAAGCTAATGCGGAGATCTAAAGTTTTGTAGAGTGCTTTTTTTAGGTATGCACTTAAAAGATTTTTTTCTTTAATTGATAACATATGTGCGCTGTCTAAAATATGAGGTTTGCTGCCATAAATGCGGTCTTAATTTCTTAGTTCGATCCGACGCTGCCTTCTGGCGGGGCCTAAAGTACCCGATATATAGTGGGCACTTTTTTTTTAATTTGAAATAATTCTGCAGTTTTTAAACTAGCTGTCCGATTTTTTATGAAATTTTATGCAGCATTTGGGGAGGTGCAACAGAGCTCAAGTCTGGAATTTAGGCTATATATCCTTAAAAGGGGCGGAGTCACAAAGCACCAAAATGGGTAAACTTTTAGTTAATGAAAAATTAAAATCGATGCCAAGCTCATGTTTTTGATCAGATAAAAAAATTTTTGAAAGTGGATTTTTTTCTATCCAAAAGCTAAAAAAGTGTACAATATTTATGGGTTTTCGCTTACAGTTTAGGAAATATTCGAGAAAAAGTGTAAAAAAATTTACATTTTTACCAACCTTTGTCCACTGGAGAAGGCAAACGTTGTTAGATTTAGAAACTGAAACTTATTTTGAATAAGGGATATAATTTGTAACATTAAACATAACATTTGCCAATAAATATTTTCGGCTGAAAAGTCTTTCTTAGGTGGAAAGTAATAACAAATAGAATTTGCTTTTGAGTTCCCGGCAATTCCAAAATAAATTTAAAAAAATTTGAATTGAAATATTCGTTTCGTCTGAATTTGGTGACTACGAATATATCTAAAAACGGACGAATATTCGAGAATTCGACTACGAATTTTCGAATTTTCAATTCTACATGTACTTCGTGTGTAATATAAATAATACATACACTGTATGTATTTATTTTTATTATTTTGTTTAATTAACCAAAATGAGTACTTTATATATGCAAAGCTTCAACTGCAGTTTTCTTATTTTACTTTATTATTTACTAAATTATATTTTAATAACAATATAA
This sequence comes from Tachina fera, assembly GCA_905220375.1. Lineage (NCBI taxonomy): Eukaryota > Metazoa > Arthropoda > Insecta > Diptera > Tachinidae > Tachina > Tachina fera. The sequence continues at coordinate 115,394,685 of LR999964.1, forward strand.
AAACGTATATAGAAACATATAAGTTTAAATACTTTTTATGTTAATGTAAAAATACTCCCAAAAAAGATATTTTGCTATGCCCACTGTCTGAATTAACAAATTTAGCAGTTATATCGGTATACCGGTATTATAAACTCGATAACGGTATGTACCGGTAATACCGATACCGAAATAAAAAAAAATACCGATATCGTTACCGATACCGAAATTTCAAAAATAGTTGTACCGGTATGAATACCGATACCGTGATTTGTTTCGGTTTCCAACCTTGATTTTTTTCATTGCAGCCAAAGAAATAGAAATTAGTTTAATTGGACTACAACGACAAAATCAGCTTAGACAACCTTCCGCCATGTTGCCTTGCTGTCTTCAAAAGAATCACTTTCATATAAACATGTGTATTCTATTTTTGACATTTCGTAGTCGGTAGCTTGCTGCGGTGAATGTGTTTAATGTTTAATCGCTAACAATATTTGCTAGTTGAATACTAACTTACCCTGATTCATTCTGATCAACTGATGCCTACGCAACGACTGATCATTGTTTGCAAAATCTTCGGCCTTTTATACTATTTTTTCTCTTTATGTTATTGTTGTAATATTTGCATGCTTATTTTTGTTATTGTCTCTTATTTAATTTATTTATTAAATAGTTTTTTTTGTTGTTGTATACATATTTTACTTTATGGTAGGAACACAACTGGGACGAACGACGAATTTTGTCCACGTCGAGGAATTCGTAAATAAGCATTCGCTGCGTAAATTCGTCGTGTGAAGCAAAATAACGACGAATTTACTCACCAAATTCGTCTCTCATATTTGACAAATGCTAGGAACACAACTGGGACGAACGACGAATTTTTCGGTGCGAACTTTCGTCATAAAAAATAAAACACATTTATGCTTATGAAAATGAACACAACACCGCCGTACAACGAAATATAATTGTTTTATTACTGAATTTGAAGTAAATGCTTCAAAACCCGCCAACTGATTTGATATCGTCAGGCAGTTAGGCGACCGCTTTTAAAAATTTTTCTGCGCAGAACAACTTTTCAGTTATTTTAAATCACTTTACTATAAAGTGATTTACAGAACATGCCTGATAAGTACATTTATATGTATTTATGTATATACATATGTATGTATGGATTTATGTACTATATTTTATTACTTTGTCCTTTATACCAGTAACACTTATTTTAGCTCATTTCTCTGCCAGTTAACTTATTTACATCACTTATTGCAAGACAGAATAATACTCGTAATACACGACTTCTACATATTTAAGAGGTCAATTGATTTTTGGTTGTCGCCATTATTTCTGTGAAGGAATATTTATAATTGTGTATTTTTTTTACACACGGCTGAGTGTTGGTTATTGAATCATGACCAATATTTCTTTCTGTCCAATATTTAGCATATTAATCTAGCAAAAGAAAAATTGATAAAGGGCGTTGTTTTAAGATTTAAAAAGCAGTCCAAATTCGAAAAATTGTCAATGATTTTACTACACACCAGAGAGCAAATTATGGCGAACCGAATCGAACCGAATTTTAAAGTAATTCAATATAGTTCGTAAAAAAAGTAAAGTAAAGTAAAGTAAAATAAAGTTTCGATTGATATCGAATGCCATAATTTTACTACAGGTGGTCGTTTGTTTGTATAATTTTCACCAAAAGTGGTAAAGGGTATACATACATATGTATATAGGTTTGTCATTCCATGTGTAATCTCCACATGTACTAATATGCGACCCTATAAAGTATATACATAGGTATGTACATACCCAGGGAGAAATTGTGACTTTGCCCAAAAAATATGTGCTTTCACAACACTGTAAATACAAAATTACGACTCTTCCAAAATGTTTGTACCACTACAGTACTGTAAACACAAAAATATGACTTAACGTTTACAAATGCCGCGTTCTTAGTAATGATATACCACTACAACACTGTACTTCCAAAAATCCGACGTAAGTTTCCCAATAGCCCGTTTACAATAATTCTATACCGCTACAACACCGTAAATACAAAAATTTGATTTAAGTTGGGAAATTTACATTGTGACGACCTTATAAATTTGTATTTAGAGTATTGTGACAACATTGAAAACAAGAGTTGGAGGATGGTCATTCGGCGTTATCATTTTAATGTTATGAGTACATTAAAATGTTGGTAAACGAATGTTGTACTGATGTTAGTTGTACCCGCAGACAATCGTAGCAACGTCGTGCTGATTGTATTTTTCTGCCTGGGTATGTATGTTCTGGGGCCTTATGAATATAAAAGTGCAATAAGCGTTGTCCGACAGTCTGTTCGTGAGATCGGTTTTACGAATCCACTAAATAGGTTGGTATTGAAAACCAGCAAAATTAAAAAGACAGTGTCAGGGATGGAAAAATTAAACTTTATTTGGTATATAAGAGTAAATAGTAGAGTTTTTCCTTTACCGGACTTTTTCATTTCCCAGGAGAGCAGGGATGGTTTTTCAATTAATGGGAATTCCCACCTAGTACATAATGATACAAAATATTATGGACCTAATTTATAAAAAAATATTTTAGTTTTATAAAAGGTTTATTAATCAAATTTTCTTAGAAAATTTGTTTTATAAACAAATAAATGATAATAATAATAAATGATCAAAAAGAATAAGTCTGCAACTTTAGGAAAAATCGCTGTAAAATTAACAAAGCCCATAATAAAATCTACGGCAGTAACTTCAAATGATCTTTAATTTTTGTTTTATTTCCCTTTGTACTTATTTTTCTTTGTAGTTTTGTTTGCAAAATTTATGAAATTTATTGAAAGTATGGTAACATTTTTGTGAGAATGAACATTGATATGTGAGAGCATAAGAAAAAAACTATCAAAATAAAATAGATTCTTCTATCTCTCGACTGCTTTCTGGTTTTGCTCTTTTGTGTCAATTTTGTGTCAATTTGCAGCGTTGGGTGCTTTTTGAAATTTTTTGTGCGAAAAATTCCTTAGTTGGTGCGTGGTGCGCTTTTTTTAAACGCAAATTGAACACGACAGTGGGTTGAAACTTCTTATTGTGAAACTTTTACCAACTTCCTGATAGTGTTAATTACCATATTAATAGCAATGATGTTTACAAAACACCACACTTTGAAATGAAATCTTTTTTATGAGCCTATGATAACAATAATGATAAAAAATATTAGCTTTACTAATTTGGATTAATTAATTTTTTATATCTGATCAATAAGTGTATACACAACAATCATTTCTCATATTCCGTTTCATTAAAAATTTACGTTAAATAGCTGATGTTAATAACAAAACTCTACCTCAGTAGATAGACGTGGGTGCTGATGAAGTGCGTGGCTGCACAGAAAAATATCGGTATTTCCCCCAGGTAATAAAGTCTAAGTTTAATTTTTCTTCTCTTCTTTAGAAACTAACATTAATTAATAAAAATATTTCATTCAATATGAATTGAAATTACTGAACTTTAGCCTGACTAAAAAGTTATTTGTGATTAAAATTCACTGCAGTTCAATTAAAGTCTAAAAAAGAAACTCTAAGCTTGGTGCGTTTTTTTTTTTGTAAATGGGGCGCTTTTTTCTCCATTTTGGTGCCTTTTAAAATTTCAAAGTTGACAACGCTGTCAATTTGTATGGAAAATGTGTTTATGCTGCAATTCTATTTGATCATTAAGGCAGTATGTATTTAGTTTAATTTATTAAAAAAAAAAAACAAATAATAATTCATGAGATTAGAAAATATCGTTTCTTTTTCTTTTATATTAAACATATTTTATATTTTAAGGCTAGTTTGGAGTTCTCACCGAAATTCAGGTAGGTTTTCATAAGAAATTTATGTAAAAATACTTCACAAATTCAGATTGGTAGATTTCTTAAAGAAATTTCCAATTGCTAGTACGGAGTTCCAAAAATGATAAACTACAAGATTACGCCAATCGAAGAGTTTACCGTTAGACGTGACGTCACACGACTATTGTAAAGGTACGGTCACACTTGAAAAATCGTTCAATTCAGACAAAAGTTTGTCAAATTATAGAGTAGCCAATAATGTTGGATTTTATGACATTGTCTATTAGTTGTGTTCGAATTTGAAAAAAAATCTCTGGATCAAAACTTTTTTCATTAGTGTTTGTTAGTTACGCTTTTTTGGGCAAATGTTTGACAAGTCTGACCGTAGCTTAAGAGTTGTCATAAAGGCTGGGAAAAATCGAATGAAAGACTTAAGGAAACTAAGCAATTTAAACAAAGAAATCGCAACAATCAAATTCTATTCGACTTTATTTTATTTTCTCTTATTTTGTATTATTTTAAAATATATATACCCCATACCTAAGTAACTTTTTTTAAATAATCGCCGGTGAGTCAAACCAATAATAGGCTGACGATATATTATCAACAAAATTACGAGTCTATCAAATTTTCCTCCAATGACATAGTGTGTTGCTTTTTGTAAGAACAATAGTTAAGTTAATCAGATTTTACATGCATAAGTTTTTGTTGTTGAGTATTAAAATGAAATGCATTTAAAATGGCGCACTATCTGTCGATATCGCAAATTGTGATGCCGAAACATGAAGAGCAGTCTTTAAACACATGACACCTTATACGGAAATGCAGGTGTGTAGTTATTTTAGGTTGCTTGCAGATGTTTTAAAACAGAAAATTGGATACTTATTTTATTCAGTTTTCGGTATCAGTAATCTATCTGATCATGATCTGAAAACGATTTTGTTTTGAAATCTAGAAATTTGAGGGAAAATTCAACTAAAAAGCTCAGCTGTTGCAGCCTTTTATTTAATTTTTAGGTTTCATACGATTGAGATATTTTATCCGAACTTAATTTCAAATGCACTAAATTGTCCGATAAAAGGACACTGTTTTCTGCTTTTTGAAATTTTGCGATTCTACCCATGAATGTTATGGACATGAGGTGGTTTCGGGCGCTACGCCTACTAATTTTGATATCTCTGAATACTGTGGTGGGATTTGTTTTTAACATTCAGAGGAAAAAACATATTTCTGAATATGTAAAAAAAGTTGGAATGCTATTTCAGGGAGTTCAAGAAGTTTAGATATTTAATCTTTTCCATCGCATTATTAAAAGTGGAATACCAAAACCTTTGTGCGATTCTTATTTCCAAGTTCATCTAGGAATACACAGATCCCGATTTCCCGGGATTTTTTGTGCGGGATCCCAGGAAATAATAAAAAAAGTTGAGAATTTTATATTTAGAAGAGTTTGGCATTTGTCAAAATTTATTGCGAGCAGAGGTTTTTCTAACAAATTTTACATTTAAAGATATGTTTTATGAAATACATTATTTTTTAAGCAGGGACATAACAGTTTGGTGGAAATGGGAAAAAAGTTCTTATTTAAACATTTACATTTACGGCCACTTTCACAATGTCCAATTATTTTGTTTTTAACAGAAAATTAGCTAACTGACGGTTTGGTTAACAGGCACCTATTAACCGACGCACAGTGTTGCGAAACCGGAATTTTTTGGAAACCATATTGCCTAAACTGTAATTTTAATTGTATCGATGAGAAACTTCTACAGATTGGTCAGAATGAAATCCCAAACAGAATGAGTGAAAAAAAATTTACACCGAAAAAAATTGTTGGGTCAAATTTTCAACAAAAGTCAAAAATAAAAAAAACAACAAAAAGGAATCTGGGCGTAAGAGTAGCTGAACATGAAAGTGATATTAAAAAAGGACGACAATCTACTGCATTAGCTCAACATTTTTTGGATTATTCTCACACAGCTGATCTGGAAAATGTGAAAATACTGCACAAAGAAAGAAAATACAACAAAAGATACACTTTGGAAAGCTTAAGTATTTAACAAAAAATGGACGTAGCAATGAACAACAAGACTGACAAAGACAAAACTAATGCTGCTTATAACGTTGTATTAATTTAAGTTTTAATGTAGTTCCAGCTGTGATATTAGAACGTTAAGAAAAAGCTTTATACTGTGATATTTACATATTTACATTTTTGATTATTTTTGCAATTAATTTCAAATTATGTGTTTTATGTTGTCATGTCGCGTAAAATAACATTATTGAAACTTAAATGCAAATTTTATTAGAAGATAGTATATGTAAGTTGAAGCAAAATATTAATTGTTTTATTATTATTGTTGTTATTGCATTAAAATTGTTCTTTTATTTATCAATGTTACCATATTTCAATAAATATAGTATCCCTGAAGATGATGGAAAATCCCAACGAAACGTCGGATATGAATAAATGAAATAAAAATTTTTCTTTTATTTGCATTTGAATCAATTTGAATGACAATGGAAGCCTGAATAGAGTAATTCTATAAAAAACGCATTATATTTTATATAAAAGGTCGAATAATTAATTATATATACATACATAAAAAAAATGTTCGAAAAATTTAAAAAAAAATTTATTTTAATTCTTCTTTTATTTCTGATAAATACCCTATGATTAGTTTTTAAAATAAATTTTAGGGTGGTCCGAACAAGAATTATAAACGTCAAATTTTTATGATTTTTCGATATTTGTTGAAAAACTCTGAAATTTTATATAAAACCAAAATCTATTTCATTTCTTATTTGAAAGGTGGCAATAAAAGCTTTAATTTGATACCGGTTTGAAGTCAATAGCTTCAGTTTTAAGAGAGTTAGAGAATAGATGTAGAATAAAAAAAACTTTGAAGATACTATTTTATAACACAGGCATATTTTATTGCATTCTACAGAAAAATTACAAATTATCAGTCATCTACCAATAAGTTCATTGCTTCCTCTGATAATTCCAGGTGTTTCTTCTCCTTCTGTATTCTCCTACTTGTGATTGCGGGATCAGAATTCGCGAGCAGATAATGTAATATGTCTTCACAATTGTCTTTTCTTGATGTTTTCCTCGCATGGTAAAGCAATTAAATGTAGTAAATGAAGGGAAACCACAAAATAAAAACAATACAAATAAGCGCGCAATAACGGATTATTTCACCCACCAGCCATGTAACGAAAAAAATGCAACATAACTGAAAACAGATAAGAGGATAGCATAAGCGCGCACAATATACCAAGCAGGAAAATAAACTACCTAGACGTAAAGGCCGCATTCCACCATAAAAACAAAGGGGGAGAGAGAGAGAGCAAAAGAGAGAGAATAAAACAGTAAAACAACAGAGAGAGACAAAGGTACCATCACAAGCTAAAAGAAAACACTATATAAAGACGGACACACATGCGGACTAATTAGTGACAAAATAGAAAACACTGAAGATGGCGATTAGCCGAAACCGGTCTGAAAATAATAAAAATTTGACGTGGGATGACGGAAAGTCACCCGAAAACCAATATGACTAAATTATTCAATAAGTGATTCCGAGAATTTCCGTTCTATTTCTATGGAATAAATACTGAGAGTGATATACTAAAATCGCTATAACTCCCAGGAGGGCAGGTATGGGCAGCTGATTTTTTCACAGTTCGTTGAAAACAAATTATGTAACATTTCTGTAGTGGTTTGGAACTGGGACTTTTTAGATATTGCTTACCTAACCCAAATTTTAAGGAAAAATGGACCTTTAGTCGGGTTTTCGCTCTAAAAAAGGTGCGTATGAAAATGTCTTAAACAACATTCCTTATTTTACAGAAGATACTTGTCCGAAGGCAGATTTTTTTTCCGAATCAAAATATCTGTCACCAAAATCAAATGAGATCATTTTGAATACAGCCCTGAAATCCCCTCTTTTCGTGAAAATTTTGTATATTTGACTTCTAAAATCAATTAAAAATCAACGGGCCAACATAAAAATAAGCTTTATGTGTTTTTTGTTTACTTGGAATGTCTGTGATAAAATTGCATCATTAAAAACACTGAAAAAAAATAATCGGAAAAAGTTACTTTTCCACTAGCCGCAACACAGTGCGACGGTTATTATTTTAGGTTTCACCATCTTTCGGTTACTTAGCAGATGAATTTGGTAGAAAGTTGTTAATAAAACAAAAAGTATAGAGCAGCCTGTCAAAAAAAAGTTGAAAATTCAAAAGATAAACACATACATTATTCATACATACATATTTACGAATGCATTCACATATGATTACATCAGGGCTCATAAACATTAAGCCCCAACTATAATGTGAATAAGCGAACTTAAGCAACTGTGCGGTTACATATAAAACGTATGTGGCAAACTATAATGTACTTATGAAACTTTTCGTCAAATATAATTTGCTTAAGCTAAGTGCCCAACTTAACGCATAATCCGTACGGAAAATACGGTTTGTGTATTTTTTAAACTCAAGCAAACAGCATCAGAAAATATTCATTGATTTTTAATATTTTTTATTGTTTCTTACTTTAAACTCAGAAAAGAAAGCAAAACTTTAATTTTCATTCTTTCTTTTTACAATACACCTATACACACATACACATGAGTTTATTTATGTATGTACATTGTTTACTTTTTAATATGCAAAACAAATAAAACAAGTCATAAAGTGGTGGATATAATTATACGTGAATTTTTAATGGATTAGGATATTCCAACAAGTTAATTTGATTGAATTGCATTTATTTAGTAGTTATAAGAAGAAACAAAATTACTAAAACAAATTGTGAATAATACCTATATGTGCAGCTGTGGCAAAAGAATACTTAAGTACATTGTACCCACCTAAAACTCACATCTAAATTGCTTAAGTATTTGACAGACTTATCGTTCAATTCTGGCATTAGCTTATTCATATTATAGTTGGCCCTTTAGATTGAGAAAAGAAGTTTCAGCAATTACAAACCCACATGCATAAATTTATTTTTCTATCATACATATTTCCATAACATGAATTTTTCTGCATAAAACCATCCATTTTATTTATTTTGGGTTTCGATTAGTGTCTTAATTGGCAAATTTCGGTTATATTTAACACCCACTTTTCTGTTAAGTGGTGTCGGTTAAGTACTAAACATACATTGTGAAAAACATTTTTAGTTAACTGGGAGTTAAAGTTCTAAATAATTTTTAATCGGACATTGTGAAAAGGGCCGTTCATGAATTTAAATAAAGGTTATTTATAATCGGAAGCAATATATTTAAGTGAGAAATATTTTTGGAACATGAGTCCTTAAGGCGCGCCATGCATTTAAAACAAATTTTTTTGGAAATTAAAAAATAGTGGCGAATACTGGTAACAACTACGTAGCATAATGGTGCTGCTACTGCGGATGTTTTAGATGTTAAGTGTTTTTCCGAGGAAGTGCCGGAATTTTTAGCATAATTTTGGGAATCTGCAATATGATTTGTGTATTTTTTAAAAAGTTCGTGACTTTGATAACTTGTTCGTGGCAGTGATAACTGAATGTGACTCTGCTAACTAAGATTATAAACAGGAAAGTACTCTTAAATTTATTGTCTGTTTGTGTCGATTCAACGGCTAAGCCATACAGAAAAAATATACAAGAATTATTTTCAACAAAACCATGTTATTGAATAAAATTTTTAATTTCAATAATATTTGTCATTAATTTGAATATTGTATTTATCAATTCCGCGCATTTTAAAATATCATTTAATTCAGAGCTGCTCACAGAGAGAACCGAGAGAAATGTATAAGCGTATGTGTATCAGTGTGAACACTTAATTTTTTTGAATAAAATTCGGTAGAAAATTTTTTTATTCAGAGAAACATAAAAAATAACAATTCAAAGAAACTAAAGAGGTTCCAAAAGCGCATTTGAAACTTCACATGTGATTGGAAACTAAACTGCCATAAACAATGAAACATTTCCAATAAAAAAAGTGTCATCCTCAGTTATCTGCCCTTACCGTTTATATAGATATGCTATGCATATATAAAATAATAAAATATAGCAGGAATTCAGTTTTTGTACATAGGTCTTATAAATCTACTAAAATAACTTTTATTTGACAAACATTTGCAACTACAAAGATTATATGTGAGATCCATTTATGAATTTAAACTTTTGTGCAAAAATTATTAAATAATTGGTAGGAATAAATATTTAATTCCCAAGGCACTATTCTTTGGCAAATATTAGGTTACTTATAGTTTCAGTTTTTTACCGATTTCTTTGTTGTTTTAATGATTTTCATGACTGAAAATGACCGCTCTGCGGCCGCACTTCTATGTGGCAAAATAGGCAATTTACACATACATATATCGACTTAAATTACTAAATAACAATATTCGGTAGATTTCAGGCTTTGTTCGGTAGAATTGGTAGATTGTTAAATTCACAACCATATTCGGTAGAATCTACGGAACATCGGTAGAAGTGTGCACACTGATGTGTATTCATTTGTATAAAAAGCCGATTGATGTACGGCACTCTGGCGCATCTCTGCAGTGTTGCCAGTTTTTTCTAGAGCTTATACCCAATTTTTGATTTCTCATCCCCAAAAATCCCCAAATTGATTTTTTATCATTAATTTAATTAATTATTTTTTCTTTTGTGAAAGAAATAAAATTTTTTAATTTTTTTTTTTAATTTTATCTGAAAAATAATGACAAAAATAATATATTTATTCAATGAAATTCATTTATATCAATAGCTAAGAATATATTTCATACAAATTTAATTCGTACTTATAAAACTTGTAAAGAAAAAAATACACATAGATTAATATACACAAGTATAAAAAAATGTTTAACCAAACTTTACCATTTCAAAAACTTAAGAATCGAAATCTTCTGATTCATCAGCCTCAGAAACTTTGTTGTACATAGTACTTGTATTAAATAGCTTTAGCGTTTAGCAGAAGGTTTAAATTTGTCACAACAAATTGAATTATTTTTAAAGTGTGTGTTTATTCTAAGAAGTTATTCAAAAAATTCGTTTAGCATTTTGTTGCGTATTTTTGTTTTGGTAGTGTTCATTATTGGTTAATCTGCCTTCATACTTCGTCTTTATTATAAACCATACACTATGAATAGTAGCACACATTTTTAGACTTGCCAGACGCATATTTCTTAGTTAAAAAATCATTCTTGTTTGACCATAAGTTATAAAAAAAATCCCCTCAAATTTGGTTACATCCCCAACAAATCTCCAGATCCCCAATACGAAATTTTCATCCCTAATAGCGGAAGAAAATCCCTAATTTGGGGACAAATCCCCTAAACTTGGAGCACTGGAATTAAAGCCAGGCTGGCCAGAGAAGCGCCAGCGCGCCGAACAGCAATCGGCTTTTTATACAAATAAATACACATACACTTATACATTACTCTCAGTTCTCTCTCTGTGAGCAGCTCTGCTTTAATTTCATTTCTATGTGTTGGTGTTTTCCTTGCTTGTTGATTGACTCGCCCTCATACCTAATTAAGAGCGGATAGCGTCGCGTTTGCAGCAGGGTACGAATTTTCAGTACATTTAAATGTGAAAATATTTTTTCATTGTACTGAAAATACGTACCCTGCTGCTAACGCAACGCTTGCCGCTCTTATTTAGGTATGAGGGTCAACATGTGCTGATGTTGTTGTTTTTTGATTGCTCGGGTTGTATACGTGTGAATTCGGACAAGAAGCCGAAAAACGTCGTGGCTTGTTTGTTTTACTCAACAAAGTTATTTTTATATTAGAAGAAACAAAAGAAATCATGTTTTGCATGTATTCATTATTTGCGTACAGCGTTGCCATTTTGGTGCTTTTTTTCTTTCTTAGTATTATATATTAAATACCCGTTTCAGATAAACGGGTATTTATAGTTACAATTTCTCGCAGTGCTTTTTACTTCTTTTTCAATAATCAAAATTTTTGCAACTTAAACAAAGCAAAGAAGCAAACGCTTTGACTTTTCTCAATAATTTCTTTCAATTTCTTATAAGAAATTTTTTTATTCGGTTGTTAAGCAACGATTTTACTATTTTACTTCGCATTCTTGCACACAGTCAAAAAACATGAATTTGTCATTTGTGCAAATTTAATTAATAACAAAAAAGGGTCTCAGTTTTTATGAAATTAAACATTTTACTTATCTTACTTATTGTTAAGTCTTACTTACTTATTATGGATTTCTTTAAGATAGATAGAAAAAGATTGGAAGAATTATTTAGCGTTAAAGGCACTAACAATTTGATGTAATTTTAAAATAATTATCCGGTATAGCGATTTACTATGTCAAAGAAAATAACGACTTATTTACATACATCATAAATAACAGGGAATATTTATCTTAGTGCTTTTTACCCACAATTTTTTTAATTTTTACCCTTTTTTAACCTATTTTTATATGCTCACAGTGCTTTTGATGATCCAAGATCACTGATCACTGTTTGCGTATCCAACAACGACTCGCTCTTTAGCTGAGTGGTAAGTAGTTAGTTAATTAGTCAAGAGTCCCAAACACATTTAGTTTTAATAGCAACCAAGCAAAAGCAAACAAAAAGGTGTTGAAAAATGTGACATTCATCCACACACACACAATAACAATTATCACTGAAAATAAAATTTCAGTCAACAACTTTTTTCTTTGATTCATTAAATTTCCTTATTGAATTTATTTTCAATGAACGTGCATACAATTTTATTTATCAATAATGCAAAAATCGTCATCACAGAAAATTCAAACGATTTTTTTATTGAATCAACGATTTTCGTATTCAAATATCAAAAAAAATTCTGTGCACGGAACCGATTTTGATGAAATTTAGAACATAGTTAGATCTAAGGCTATATGGACACATATGTAGGTTAAAGGTTTGGAATAAATAATTTGTTCCCTTTTTGACGAAATCTTAGCTGTCATTAATAAAATATGGAAACTTTTTTTAAACAATTTGTATAATTTAAATATTTTTTATTAGTGAAATATAAATGAATGTAATTGATATGAATTTAATTTTAGTTAAGTGAATGTTATGAATAATTTTAACTATATATTATTAAATTTTAAATATATATATTTTTAATATAATTACTTTAATGCATTTACTCAGTATTGACATGAAATATGTAATACGTTTTTTTACCTGGAGGATTTTGTATTACAATAAAGGCATTCATTTCAGGTTTTTCTCGTTTTAAAAATGTAATTTTCCATTAAAATTTAAAAAATTTTTTTGCCTGTGTTTGTTGTAAAAAATTAAATTTTTCCATTTTTCCAACAAAAAAAAATAGAATGAAAGGTATTCATATGAATAAATAAATAAATAACTAAATTTAAAAAAAGGAAATGGTTTTCAGAAAATGGCTGAATACGATAAAGGCTGGAAAAACTTTTAGCTTGTATATTCACATTGAAGTTGCTTTACACCCATACCTAAATAAGAGCGAAAAGCGTTGCGAGCAGAAGGGTACGTATTTTCAGTACAATCAAAAAATATTTTTACATTCAAATGTACTAAAAATGCGTACCCTGTTGCTAACGCAACGCTTGCTGCTCTTATTTAGGTATGAGGGTTAGATATGGGCGAATAAGGAAACGCTGATCTCTGTTGAAGTCCACTCTTATTAATTTCTTCCCATTCGTTTAAAAAAAGAAAATATTAATAATATATATGTATATAAAAAACTAAAAAGCAATTTTCTTAGTTTTTAACACTAAATTTTGCACTATTTGTAGCTTCAAACACAATTGCTTTATTGAAGTGGTTGGCCACTTTGCTAGCAAATTAACCGCACCTGTCTGTCGCCTGTGAAGTAGTCATTTGATTAGTCAACTAGTTAGGTTACTCTAACTGCAGGGTCTTTTACATATAATAAGCATGATTGAAACATTTTGTTGCCGTCTCAATGCCACAGCAACCTTCCTCTTGCACTACTTTTCCCTTTTTTTAGTTAAAAAAAATTAAAGCATTATCGGGATTTTACTTCAATGTCAATTTAAAAAATGTTTATTGTATAAATATGTACACTCAACTTGACAATTTGATATTTTCCATACACGATTTCTTTTAGGAAAACCCACAAATAACCCGTTTTTTATATGTTACAGTTGAGTTTTAGTTATTATTTTACAGTTTTTGCAATTAGTTAATGCAAAGAAATGCATTTTAAAATAATAATTGAAATTAGTGAATCCCTTGATTTTCACATTTAATAATTATTAAAAAAAGCAGTAACCAGTTTTTTTAGTCACGCCATAAAATTTATTTAAATTATTTATTTATACATGAATATACTTACATATGTACTACATACTATAAATATCCATGTATGTAGTACATGGAAATATTTTTTCAAGCAGTGATTAATAAACTGCAGTTACTCTACTTGTATTGCTATTGAGAGATTTAGTAATTTGAACTCTTTACGATTTCATTGTTACAGTTGTATTTATTATTAGAATCCTTGGAAGTTGTTGTAGAAAATACTATAAATTATAACCAAGTCATGGTAGTTCGGCAATTAGCCAAGAAAATTTTTTGTATATTTTTTTTTAAGAAAATAGAGTACATCATCTTCCTTTATGCCCATAATGTGGGTTTTTAAATTATGTCAACTCTTTTTAAATTAATGTGACACACAAAATTATATAACAAATTGTTTAGCTTTTTTTTATAATCTTATCAAGACATATTTTCTTAAGTTGCATTAAAGAAATGCACACTCTATCGTGTTATCTACCACTTAATAATAGTATATAAAAAAAAGTTAAGACATTCTTAGTCAGAATTAAAAGAAAAACTAAAAATTAATTAGGAAAGTATTATGGCGTTCAAAAATTAAGCTATTTTAGTTTCTTTTGCATTCTGATTAAAAATAAAAACGTTCAGAAGTTTACTTCGGTAGCTGCTAGCTAACCAGAGTTTTTACTACGGTATTCAATCGGTTAACCGTTAATCGGTTAACGGGTTAATTATTACCCGATTAAATGATCGGTTAATTTAAAATTGGCTTTTTTGGATTAACGGATAAACCGGTTAATTTCAGTAGATTATCCGACGTAACAAATTTTTTCATATTTTGTAGTATTAAAACTTAGTAACATATAAGCTACATATAAGTCTTCGATTTTACCTTGTACCAGCGGTGTACAACAAAGTTCGATCCTTGGACCACTTCTATTTCTAATATATATATATGAATGACTTCATTCACCATATTGGTTCAACGCTGACGACATAAACTTAGTATTCACTGGTGAAAAACAATTTCTCGATTTCCATGAGGAAACTATTAATTATATATTGGCATTAGTTTCAAATTGAACGCTCCGCAACTGTATAAATTTGAATCCCACTAAAACTAAAGCATTAGCAATAGGATCAGGAAATTGTGATCATACATCTATTAAAGTTATTTTTGATGGCGTGCCTTTTGTAAGCGACATGAAATGTCTAGGTCTGACAATTGACAGTAATTTATCTTTTTAGAAACATATATCTAATATGGCTTCTAAGGTATGTTTTACATTGAAATCGTTATATTGTCTCAATTGTCACCTACCCAGGCAGAAAAACGACGATGCTACGATGGTCTGCGTGTACAACTAACATCCGTACAACATTAAAATTATAACGCCGAATGGCCGTCGTCCGACTCTTGTTTTCAATGTTGTCACAATACTCTAAATACAAATTTATAAGGTCGTCACAATGGAAATTTCCCAACTTAAGTAAAATTTTTTAATTTACGGTGTTGAAGCGGTATAGAATTATTGTAAACGGGGTATTGGGAAACTAACGTCGAATTTTTGTATAGACTAGAGTGCCGAACATCAATCGGCTTCTTACACAAATGAATGCACATACGGGAATACATTTCTCTCTTCTCTCGGTGTTCTCTCAGTGGCCAGTTTGATATACAGTGTTGTAGTGGTATAAAATTACTAAGAACGCGGTATTTGTAAACTTTAAGTCATATTTTTGCGTTTACAGTACTGTGGTGCAGGGTGACCGATGACATTTTTCAAAAAGTGGCACCAAAAGGGGAATTATCAGATAAATTCAGTGAAGTGCGACTTTGACCCGCGCACGAAGGGTTCCGTATGGGCACGAGATATGTAATTCAATACGAACAATATAAACTATAGTTTTGGCATTTTTTCGTTTGTGGGTTTTTTCGGTTTTAAGCGTTTATTTTTAGTTTGGGGGTTTTTTGAATTTATTAGCGCTTTTTAAGTTTTGGCACTTTTTTCACGTTTTGGCGATATTTTTTTGGTTTTTGAAGTTTTTTTAATTTTGGCGATTTTTATTATTTTGGCGTTTTTTTATTTTGGCGATTTTTTTCATATAGATGATTTCATTTTTAGTTTTGGCACTTTTTTTTCGTTTTGAGGATTTTTTCCGTTTTTGGCGTTTATTTTAAATTTTGGCGATTTTTTTCGTTTTGGCGATTTTTTTTAAATTTGGCGATTTTTTTTAATTTTGGCGATTTTTTTTCATTTTGACGATTTTTTTACATAAACAATTATTTTGGTTTTGGCGCATTTTTCGGGTTTTGGCGATTTTTTTCGGTTTTTGGCGTTTTTTTCATATTGGCGATTTTTTTTCATTTAAGCGATTTTTCGAATTTGGCGATTTATTTTAGTGCTAGATTTTTTTTTTAATTATGTCGATTTTTTCGATTTGGCGATTTTTTTTAAGTTTTTGGCGATTTTTTCAGGTTTTGGCGATTTTTTTCGGTTTGGCGATTTTATAATTTTCGGATTTTTTAGTTTTATCGTTTTTGAAATTTTCAAGAGTTTACCTCTTACGGTCTCCAAGATATAGCAATTTGTCAAAATTACATAGTCAAAATTGCATTAACTGATGGACCACCCTTTAATTTAAATTTTTTAATATTTTAATGTTTATTGTTGTAGTCTATATAAAAATACACTAATTTTACAAATTTCAAGTGTCAATATACATATGTACATACAATTGTATGTATATTACATGAGATTTTAACATTTTTCGCCGCTCGTTTTGGAGCACCCTTTAATTTCTAATTCTTATGTATTTGTTGTTGTAGTGGCCAAGGTTCTACATACTCTGTCCAAATTTCAGGTCCGTAGCTCTTACGGTTCCTGAGAAAATACCGTGTGACGGACAGACGGACAGCGTAGCGAACACTATACGGTTCCTTTTTTCACCTTTGGTGTACGGAACCCTAATGAATACCTTTAATATTACTATAAATAGAAAAATTACTCCTTGTGACAATTATTTTCAATCATATGTAGTAGGGTATTCATTTAATCGTTTAATCGCTCGATTAATTAATCGAGGTTTTTGCTTAATCGGCTAATAATCGGTTAATTTCGGTATTAACAGGTTAACCGATTAATAAAGTTCTTCTATAAATCAAGTGTTTTCAACAAATACTAATACTATCGACGAATATTCTGCAAAAAAGATAATTTCTGAATTTTTTGACTTTCGTTTTTGTACTGTCTCCCATTAAATCTTATCCTTAATTAAATCGTTGACAACAGTACTATTGGCTTTTATTAAATTATTAAATAAAAACTTAATAATTCCCTCCAGTTAGAGTATCAGAGTCTGTAGTTAAACTTTTTTATAGTCATGTCCAAAGATTTTGAAGTTTTACTTAAGTAAGGATCACTGAACATACTTCTTTGTTTGTATGAAAATTAATTTCTAAACACTCACCTTTTGCAAATGAGGCGAAACAAATAATTATTCACAAAAAAAAAAAGTTGTAACACTAAAAAATAGGAAAAAATTTGCTACGTCGGTTAATCGGTTAATCGACTGAAATTAACCGGTTTAACCGTTAACCGAAAAAAACCGATTTTAAATTAACCGATCAGTTAATCGGGTAGTAATTAACCGGTTTACCGATTGAATCCCCTAATATGTAGTTATATAATTTTCAAAGCTCCTTTACAGAAATAAAAGTTTTAGTAGATTTTCTTAAAATTTCGTTCTATTAACACAGCGGATTACTCATTTGCTATATTTTGGAATAGAATATAAGTAATATTTGCTCTTAAGGGCTTCATTCTAAATTTATAAACAAATAAAACTATTACTTTATCATAAAAAGTTGCTGAACTTTCGGACAATATGTAGGTATGTAGATTAAGGTAATAACTTTTGGCATTTTTTGCAAATGTCAAAATTTGACAGATAGTGCTGAAGAGTCCATGGAAAAATATGAATAATTGCATTTTTACTTTTAAGCAATCGTTAAAAAAGTTCCGCACCAAGTGCGATGAATTTCAGAATTTTTTTGATGGCAGTATTTAAAAAAATTTTCAGATTTTAGTTACTCTTTGTTTCGACATCCGCAAATAAAATTCATAACGTAAATGCACTTTTTAGTTTAATATCTAGAGAGGTATTGAAATGTATATTATTTTAATAACATTTAAACTTTGTCGCTCGTGGTTTATTGCATTTTTAGTTATTAAAAAATATTGGAAGGTTTTAGAAATTCGTTCGGTGCGGAAAGTTTTTGTTTCAAACTGGCCTAAGATATCGGTTTTTATAATTGATACATTTTAGGTAAAAAAGCTATATGCCTAATACAGATGTGTGATGAAATAAGCTTCTTTAGAATAACACGTCATTGTATATGCAGACATGCATATATATCCATGGTCTTAACCCACTTGACCTGAGATTCGATAAAAACGAATGCTCACTAAAGCGAAGAAATTTCGAAACAAAATTCTTCGATATTTGTTCGCTAATCAAAGAAAATTCGAAAGTTCACTAAAACTTCGAGCTTCGAAATTCTCTGGGAAGCAGGAAGGAATATGCGACGGTAGCCGAGTGGATGTGTGCTAGACTGATAGTTGAGACATACTAAGTTCGATGCAATTCAGTACTGTAAGTTAAAAAAAATATATGTATGTGCAACAATTGAACAGAAATAAATTTGTCACGATAGCTTAGTGGATGTGTGTTAAGCTATGTACAGACGGTTGTCAGATCTTACAATATTGCCAGTAAAATGTGCTCAAAATTTCTTACAACCATGTCAACTGACAACATTTTGTCAGACGTCGTTGCCAGAAAATGTATTGTCGGTCCATTGCAAGACTAGCAGCTGACAACAAATTGTCAGACATCTTACAATCGTGTGAACACATTGTAAAATTATTGCCAGATATTTGTCAGACATTTTAATATTTTCAGATGCGCGAAGTTTATGCTTCTGACAATGGCGTCATTGTAAGAGAATTATTTCTATGGGCAACACTGCACACGCTTGATTTTAAATAAAACATTTATAATAATATATATGCACACAAAATCAGTGCAATTGCTTCTTTATGGTCCATAATAATTTATACATTCACTTTTTACATTTAACACAAACACAAACGATTAATATTTACCAATTTCTAAAAACTGCTTTGAGTCTGGCAACGCTCAACAACAGATCTGACATTTTGTGCATATGACAACCGTGTGAACTGACAGTTGTTCGACTGACGATTTTGTCAGCTGAATTTATTGCCATACAACCGTCTGGCAATAAATTTTAAGATTTTCTTACAATCGTGTGAACTAATAAGGAATATTGTACTGGCAATTTTCGATTGCCAGTACATTGTAAGCACATTGCCAGATCTGACAATATTGTAAGATCATACAATCGTCTGTACATAGCTTTAGTCTGTTAGAATGTTCAAATGCTGCAGCGTAAGTCAAGGTATTAAAAAAATAAATAAAATAAGTAAGTTGAATAAAATAAATAAACAAATGAAAAAATAAAATTACTTTTTTACTTTTTCTGCTGCCCTTTGAGATATCGAAATTAGTTCTATATCTCTCACTTTTGATATTGCTAGCGAAACTTCGATAATGAATGTTTTTTGGATCAAAACTGAGCGACAGGTGAAAATTTTTCGGTTCATTTTTGAGTGTTACTCTCGATAGTTTTATACGATAAATATTCGAGATATATTCGAAATCGATATCAATAACGAGAGTCTTGGTCAAGTGGGATATAGAAAGACACTAACTCAAATTATTGTAACTTTATAAGAGAAGGTAAAAACATAATAAAAACTGTACAACTGCTGGTCCAACTCTTTATAAAAGCGTTATTTTTTACACTATTGCAATCAATTTTTGTGACGAGGTATATTTGTGTGGAATGTATTGGAATAACCGAAAAGCTCAATTTCTTAAAAAATACGAACTAGGGCCTACCTACTCGATACCATCGATATGTACTAGTGATGCACGAATATTCGTATTCGAATTGTCGAATATTCGGCCATTTTCAGGCGAATACGTAAACGAATATTTTTCAAAGAAATTAAATAAATAAATATATAAATCCAAAACGAAATTCAAATAAATGACTAAAAATTTTAGTTTGTACAAAT
Source organism: Tachina fera (assembly GCA_905220375.1). Classification (NCBI taxonomy): domain Eukaryota; kingdom Metazoa; phylum Arthropoda; class Insecta; order Diptera; family Tachinidae; genus Tachina; species Tachina fera. Next base: position 115,414,945 of record LR999964.1, read on the forward strand.
GCATTAATTTTTTTTATAAAAATTTGCGCTTTGTATCATTTTCAAATATTATTTAATGAATATCATTAAAATTTTTGGTACTTTTAATCAACTTTATAGTACGATAACAAGAGTTTGAAGTCCTTTTTCATAAAAATTTTTTAAAATTTCATATTGCAAGCTTAAATAGAACCCCAATTTAATGTCTAAAAGTTTCACATATAATATTCGTATTCGCGTTTCAAATCAAGGCAATTTCATATAAGGTATACTCAGCTCAATTCGCTTTGAGAAATTTATACTTGAAATGCCAGAAAAATGTACTGAAAAATGTGTCTTGACATCCCAGGTATATTTAAATTACAAGCGGCGAAAATAGTCACCTGATCCCTTGCGACCACCTAGTATGAATTCGCCTTTGTTTCAAATATTCGTATTCGTATTCGCGAATATCAAAAATTACCATTCGTTAGTCCTGATTCACACACGTCAGGTCTGACTCCTCAAGTCTAGTGTTTTTAGGAGAGAGACAAAAAGAGAATGGAGAGGGACTTGACAGTACCAGTCAAGTTTGCTTTTTCGTTTTGTTTTGTCATTCGTAATACTCTACTACAATGCAAATTGATGACGGTGTGTATGAACGCAAATGCAGGTTCAAAAGAAAATTTAACAAAAACTGATCAAGTAAACCTGATGTCTGATGTGTGTGAATCAGGACTTACATCACTAACGTACCTTTTCACAATGTGTGGTTAAGAGTTAACGTGAACTTTAACTGACAGTTCTTCATACAAAACTTGCCGTTACGTGTACGTTACGTACCTTTTCACAATGTATGGTTAAAAGATAACAGGGACTTTAACGGCAAGTTTTGTATGAAGAACTGTCAGTTAAAGTTCACGTTAACTCTTAACCACACATTGTGTTTTGATGTATTGGAGAAAAATGTGTTTTTGAGAAAAATTATGAAGAATGTTTAGTTCATTAGTTTTTTTGTTTAATAATAAAAGTAATAGATACAAATGTTTTTTTATTCAAACTTAAAGTTGATAAACCTTTTTCATCAAACATGAAAAGTTATTACGACTTAAAGAAAAAATTACAAAAACCGTTGGCAACGCATTCCACATTGATAAAAACAATATTGTTAAATTATTGTATATATTTAAATAGATATAAAAGGTGAAAATATCAGTTTTATTTATATAACATGACTTTTATAGGTAAAACAAAGGAAGAAATAAAAGACAATGATTTTATTTAATAAAAGAAATTGTATTAATAAAAAATAAATATCAATTAATTTCATTCACAATAGTTAAATTTTTGTACTTTGCTTTGATTTACGTTCTTTGAGTAGAATATGCATTGATATACATATGTACATTATAACAGACTTGAATAACAATGTTAATACTTTTACTTGAGAAATGTGCCACATATGAAAAAAATTGTCGATTGCCGTAAAACAGACTTTACAATGTTCAAAAATTGTGGAAATGACGCAAACTTTCACCTCTATATCTCCAGATATATTTATAATATCGGAAAACTGATAACGAATTTGGAAAGAGGACACATTATTCATATATATATATATATATATATATATATATATATATATATATATATAGTCATCGACTATTACTCGTTGCGATCGGACGTTTATTTTACAGTGCTTGTTTATTAAACGTGTATAACGGTTCATAGTCTTTTATAATTTGCTTTGCTCTTCTTTTTTGCTTATTTTGTTGTATTAAATTACTTGGTGTATCAATAAATTATACATACATATAGAATAAGTTAAGAAACTAGTTGATATGGCCCGTAGGCCACCGGATAAACATTCCAATAGGTTTGCCTTATTAGGCGACTTTATTGATGAACCATTTAAAGAAAACTTTCCCATTCTTCCGCAACCGAAAACAAATGTGCTCAGTGATCCAAAATATTTAATAATATCATCTGAAAACAATCAATTGAAAAAACTAAGCCCCTTTATTACATGCAATATCCACGTTAATAGATTCAATCAGTCAACTAAGAGATGGTAACCTCCTGCTGCTGGTACGAAACCAGGTTATTGCTGATAAATTTTTGAAAGCTAAAAACCTATTAAATATTTGCCCGATCTCTGTTAAATTACATGAAACCCTCAATTTTGTAAAAGGTGTCGTATTCGCTCCTTGCCTTATCGACGTTTCGGAAGAAGAAATAGTGAAAGAACTACATTCCCAAGGAGTAGTATCCGTGTACAAATTTGCCGTAAACAAGAAAAGCAACTTAAAAGAACAAGAAACAACAACAACAACAACAACAACAATCAGTGATGACAACAAAACCAAAAAAACTAAATATTCTGGATTCATGGTTCTAACGTTTAACCTTTATAACTTACCCAAGGTCATTGATGTAGCGTGGTATAAGGTAAAAGTAAAAATGTATTTCCCAAATCCCATGAGATGCCAAAAATGTCAACTTCTTGGACACACAAAAAACAAATGCAATAATCCAGAAACATGTGTATTTTGTAATCTCCCACCTCATACCCCGATTGATTGTTCGAGACTTCAGTGTGCAAACTGCAATGAGAAACATCCTGCGTCGGATCGAAATTGCCCCAGATATCTTCAACAAAAAGAAATAATTAAAATCAAAACCATAAATAAATGCTCTTACGGTGCTGCCAAACGAAAATATGAAGTTAACATCACAACTACACCCCAACAAAAAGAAAACCAGTCATACTCGGAAATAACTAAAAACACTGCCGAAATTTCAAAAAAGCAGCCCAATAAACCAATACAAAAGAGACCAGCCACTTCACCGGATCAAAACAAAGATAAAAAGAAACCTACACGTCGAGATTCATCCATCAGCTCCTTATCAAGTGAAATAGAAACTGAAACACCATGTTGCTCATCATCATTAAATACGAATATAATAGGAAACATCTCATCAAAAAACAATATACCCTACCAACAAGAATTCAAACAACAGAATACATTTTCAAACAAATATAAACAAACATCACCTGACCACGTTCTAACTCTCCCACTATCAGAAACAACAAATCGAAAAAATACAAAACAAAATAAACCTAAAAAATCCAAAGAGAACATAGAAATATATAAAAGCGACTTACAGAAAAACTCATCATTACAAAATACTTCTAACTCTAATTCCCCTCTTGGTCTTTTGACCCAAGAATTAATTTCAAAAAACGAATACTATTTATCAACGTCCGTAATGGACACTTATTCAGACAGCTAAAACGGTAACAAATATGGCATCGTGCTCCTTTCTATCAGTTGTAAATATAAGTTTACAATTTGTTATGAAAGTGTTGAAAATGGCAGCCTTTAAGATATTGCAATGGAACATCAATGGTTTCATCAACAATTTCAATGAACTGCAACTTTTAATAAAAGAGCACAATCCTGATCTAATATCAATACAAGAAACCCAATGTAAACACAATTTCAACCCAATATCCCCTAAAGGCTATATAGCTTATTTTCACAACTCACAATACAATACAACTTCTAATCAAGGCATATGTGTGCTGATAAAAAATAACATTCCACATAAACAAATCCAAATAAAGTCATCATTACCAACAATAATTAATTTCCCACCGAGGATAACATTAAAAAAATTTTGATTTTATTAACAGAACTGGAATTGTAATTTAGTTTAAAAGCAATAATCAATTTTATTTGGACATCTTAGTTAAAAACTTGAAACGTATTTATGTATTATTTTAGTAACACCGAGAGCTGATAGCCCAGTTGCTAATGCTCCTTATTTAAGTATTAGATTTTGTAATTTAGTTATAAATCTAATAAATAATAATAATAATAATATATATATATATATAAATATAATATATATATAATATATATATATATATATAATATATATACATATATATATATATATATATATATATATATATATATTAATCAATAACTCAATTTTATTAAAAATGTCCAATACATCAAAACAGAAACAAACCGACGATATTTGAGCATAGTATTTTATAGTACATAGATGCTAAAACATGCTCAGCCTTACTCTTAACTAAAAAATGGCTTGAATACCAAATTGAACATGTTCTTAACGAGTTTTGCCATACAAGACAAATCAAAAATCACGTTAGTATTCAATAGTGCGTTAAACCTAAAAATTAAATTTCGTCGCTTATGCTAACTTCACGCCAGTTTTTTGTTATGCATAAGGCTGTATAGGTTTCAGTTTTGGACAAACACGGTATGTATGTATGTAGGTAAGTACGTAGACAGGTCAATAAGATGTGATCTCTAAGGTGAGTGTGCAGTTCATGGCAGTCTTTATAATCTCCCTGCAGTCAGACTGGGACCAAGTGTCTCTATGTCAACACTAAAATTCTAGTAGTAGTTGCATTGTCTACAATTTCTCTTCTATTCGTCACTATAAAAGAAATAGGGAAAACAGATGTGGTGTATTTCTGCTAGATTTTGCAACAACTTGTCAACATATATAAATTTGTATGTACGTAACGTATAGAAATGTACCAGTAAATGTCTGGTTGGTATGTCTCTATGTTCCCATAAAAACTATGAATTCACTACCTAGTCAATTATTTTAGTGTTACTAGTAGATTTTCAATGACAAGCACATGCTAAATGTCTATAGCACAAAGTATTGTATGGGGGATAATTGTAGAGTAGTACTGGTGACAAAGTCAAAGGCGACTCAGTACATTTTCACCATCGACATTTCCTTCAGGGCTAATACACACCTACACATGTAATTACTTGCCATCCCGAAAGTCTCAACAAATTAAAAAAAACAACAAAACGATTTTTCATTTTCTTATAGGTATTAAAATTATAGAGATATGTATGTATGTAGATGCGTAGATATGTATGTATGTATGTATGTACATATTATATACATACATACATATGTACACATGTATGTATGTATGTATGTACATATGTAAATTGGTATGTATTTACAGAACGGCTTGAGAATAGGAAACTTTTGGAAAAATCAAAAATTTTTATATTTCAGCTAAAATTATAAAATAAAGGCCAGAGAATTAAAGTATCTATGTATGTACATGAACATGTGTATACATATGAGATACACACAGCGAGAAAGTGAATATAAACATGTAATTAAAAGAAAATCAAATATTTTCATGTTTATTACTATGTATATACATATGTACATATACGAGTAAAAAAAAAAATATGTGCAGGAAAAAATATGTGCAACTTAAACTACATATGTACATACATACATACATACATGCATATGGATGTGTGCTGCTGAAGACAACAATCAATAACCACGTTGAAGTTATTTAATAATAATCTGTTAGATACATGCATATAAATGTATGTACATATTTATTTACAAGGAAAATATTTTGTGTATGCATTTACATAATTGATGGCACAAAAATAGAGTATATAAGCATTAGATATTTACATATTAACATACATATGTATGCACATTATGGTTAGCTTTGATTAGTTTTCTTTAAGGGAAATTTATTTTTTTTTAACTGCTTTATTTTCCTTATAGATTCTTGAAAATAAGAGGGCAATTTCTATTCATTAAATATCTAGTATGTTGTGGAAGTTTTAACACAATCAATAAGCTTTGTTTGAGTATTTTCAACGACGAATTTTCCTTTTTTTTACATTTCATTTCTTTTATCTGTATGGGCCCAACTGCCAAAGAAAAAAATCAATTCACTGTTACTGCGCTGCCGGCATTATTTACGCCCGCCGCCCTTTTTTCAATTAAAAAAACGCACAAGCAAATAACACCAATATGTACTTTTCTTTCTTGAAAACTTTTTCACTCACACAACCAAATATTATAAAAACATCTGCCTTTTTCGCAGTAGCTGAAAAAATAATCATTAAGCAGAGAAGTCGAATGCTCTGCGCCAGTAGGTTTCTTGATTCATCGTTGTTTAAAAAAGGCTTCTAGCTTTTTCATATTTCTCTAACTTACGACAACTTTCTTTTATCCATTCCACTCATTTTGATATTTTATATATAGGCCGCTAATTCGCACAGTTTTGAATATATTTTTCTGTAATTTTCACAAATTCTTTCTGCTCAAAAGTTTATTTTCCTTAAAAATTTTCTTCCGTTCGGCTTCTTTACACAATTTGCGAAAAAATACTAACACAACTGAAGGTTCTTTTCATTCTGCTTGCTTTTCTACATTCCCTTCATCAACATTTTTATTTTCTGTTTCCATCTTTCTTGCACACCTGGCATGCAGGGTTGCATTTGCCTATCTAAGACAGAGTAGCTAAGGCCTCACGTAGGCGACATGTTTTTTACATCTGATTTGTCAAATTTCCCACTACAAAACATGTACATGTCGTGTGGAACCTTTAAAACTTTGCTTCTGTAAAAGTCAGACGCACAGTCTTTTGGAAAAATTTTAATTAGAGCTGTTCTATTTTCTTCTGACAAAGTTTCTGTCATAAGCTGTTTTTGTTATGCAATATTTCGTCAGTTTGTTTCTGTTTTGATGTATTGGACAAAAATGTGTCGACAAAATCGTTAAAGAATGTTTAGTTCATTAGTTTTATAAAAATACACGATAGAATTTTTTGTTTAGTAATAAAAGTAATGGATACATATGTTTTTTATTCAAACTTAAAGTTGATAAACTTTTTACATCCAACATGAAAAGTTATTAGGACTTAAAGAAAAAATGACAGAAATCTTTGGCAACGCATTCCACATTCATAAAAACAATATTGTTCACTACTTGCTCAAGTGGTTTAAATTACTGTATATATTTAAGTATATATAAAAGGTGAAAATATCAGTTTTATTTATATAACATGACTTTTATAGGTAAAACAAAGGAAGAAATAAAAGACAGTGATTATATTTAATAAAAGAAATTGTATTAATAAAAAATAAATATCAATTAATTTCATTCACAATAGTTAAATTATTGTACTTTCCTTTGATTTACGTTTTTTGAGTAGAATATACATTGATATACATTATAACAGACTTATATAACAATGTTAATAATTTTAATTGAGAAATGTGCCATATAAAAAAATTTATCTATTGCCGTAAAACAGACTTTACAAGGTTCAAAAATTGTGGAAATGACGCAAATTTTCACCTCTATATCTCCAGATATATTCAAGATATCAGAAAACTGATAACGAATTTGGAAAGAGGACACATTATTCATATATAATCAATCAATAACTCAATTTTATTACAAATGTCCCATACATCAAAGCAGAAACAAACCGACGATTTGTCGTCAAAAATCTATACCGTGAGGAAACATTCAGCGGCGTTCCGCTATTGACGGAAGTATTACCCGGCTCAAGTTGTTATATTACAACACCGATGTATTCATGCTTTTTTTACTATTCAATAGCAATCGTGCAATAAAATAGCGTTGTATATTTATATCCTAAAACGATTTTTTCGAATTTAAAGAAAATTTCTTTAGTTACTGAACTTTTTACGGCGTAAAGAAACATGTTTGTGCCGGCAACACTCCATTTTGAAACAGAGCCTGACATAGGTTTGCAAAAGCTGTTCCAAATATTTACAGAGATAATAAAATTATTAATTTTTATAGAAATGGGGAAAGGTTTAATAAAGGTAAGTTTTTAAAGTTATCCGTGCATATATATTTAATAAAATTTGAATATAAGCACTGGCAATGCCAGACGTATTTGTACATGCACGTTTGTGACTGAATATTAGGTCTGTCTGCGTACACATATTTTGCATCATTTTGTGCAAAATCTTACAAAATGTTGTCTGCGTACTCCAAATCTCTTGCAGCGAGAGAGCCAAAGAGAGAAGTTTTTGACAGTTGGAAGTTAGAGAACTTGCAAAATTTTACTGGAGAAATTTCTTGCAAGATTTTGCAACTAGTTTCAACAGCTGTTTTTATTACTTTTTGAATGAAATAATTTTTGTGAAATGAAAATAGAAATTGAAATTTAACAATGGCAGAGGTAAATAGTTACAATTGTGTTGATTTTTAACGTTTATAAAATTATAATAAACAAAACACTTTATTTCATGCTAGAAACGTCCAAGTATACAGTGCGACCGTGGCGTAAAAGCAGAACCAATGATTCCAATAATGCTATTTTTCTGGCGAACTCATTGATTTTGTCGATCGTATGAAATGTCTTGGTGTTTTACTAGACAATACTCTTAGTTTCGGACACCATATTAATGTTCTATTTTCTAAAATAAACTTCACCTTACGAAGACTTTATGCAATGAATTTATACTTGCCCCTACATATTAGAAAGAGCATAGCTCACTCCTTATTGATGTCTAATTTATTATATTGTATTGACGTATACTCTGGCTGTAGCGCTGAAAATTTAAATAGGTGTGCCTCTGGCATTTCTTGTGTCATTAGCCCAAAAAAAACGTAACCAACTAATTACTAGTGAAAAACTTTTTGATTCAGACATATATTTATTGATTTAAATATTTTGCAATCATTTTGGATTCTATAAAATTGTCTATTAATTATGTACTAAACTGTTTAACTTAATAATTACATGTGTTTATCATATAGTTTTTCATTAGTAATTAGTTGGTTACGATTTTTTTTACGCTTGTGTGGCATTTGGCTTTATATACCAACTACGAATTAACGATCATGTTTCTATGCATGTTACTGATTTTTTGGGCTGTAGTTTTAAAAACTTCATACAGATTAGATCACTTCTTTTCTTTTATAATGTCATGCTCACAGACTGTCCAGACTATTTCCGTAGACATTTTACGTTTTTGCAAAGTGATAGAAACCCACAGCTTCTATTCCCCATTCAAAATCGTCTTATTTATGAAAGATCATTTACTGTACGAGTCGCCAAATGTTGGAATTCACTGCCACGACCCTTAAGAGCATTCCATATTACTCGTAATTCATTTAAAGGAAAGCTTGTTGAACATTTCTCACAATTGAACTGATCTAGATTCCGAATACATACATATAGTTAACTTCATGCGCAATATATCTTCTAATTTATAAGTAATATTCTCATCTAATAATTTTATAACTACATATTATTTTTTTCATGAATATTGTGTATAGTTTATTTGTTGCCCACATGTTTAATTATTATGCTATTCTTGTAGTCCATCAACTATATATGGCCCTATGAGCTCGGTTTTTTATTGTTATAAATAAATAAAATAAAAATAAAATTCTTTTGCTTTGTTATTTCAATTGTTTACACACCGATCAGCTGTTTTCTTGCAAGATTTTACTGGATACTGTCTGCGTACTTTTTAAGATATTTTCAGTCGACAGAGTAAAATTTGTCTTACTCACCCAAAAAAGTTGACTGAGTATTTGCTACTGGAAAAGTACGCAGACAGACCTATTATAAACCATCTGTCAAACAAAATTTTTCACAGCCATGCAGAATTACATCAGAGTTGAAAAGTTGACGTCAGACGTAAAAACATGCCGTGTACGACCTGCAGAAGCTGTTATCCAAAGTTGGTCTTACATCCCATCTCTGACTATCATATTAAAAATCCAATTGGAGATCTCCAATAAAAACCACAACAAACAGCTGAGTTTTGTTTATGCGTTCAAAAATGCAGCAAGCAAAAATTGTGGCAATTGTAATATAAAATATTTGCGCAAATCAAAATAAATTTCGGCAAGTTTCCAAATATATCAATATTATGTGTATTAACCCACTACAAGTACAACAACACATTGCTCCCTCAAGAAAATTGTGTAAAGAAGGAAGGGTAAGTTTCGTGTGCTATTTGGTGACAATTGCATTGGTTTTAATACCCTCTGTGCCGCAAATCTACTATGGAATTGTACCCAAAGTATGGGGAGCTCAATTATGGGGACCAGTATTATATTTTGCTCTAATAAGTATGGTTATTCGTTTTATCTTGAGAAATGCAGAGTATCAAGTAAGTAGAACGCGCGGCTGACAGCAATCCCGCCGCTCTTCAACGATATTAAATATTTGCTTTTTTGCTTATAGATTGCTATACGAGCTTCATTTTTAGGTTTCGTTGAAGCCATCAGTATACTGCTGATATGTTTTGCACCCGAGGTTTGGAAGCAATTTGGAGTTTATGGCTTTTTTATGGCATTTTTCCATTACTCTGAATTTCTTGCTATAGCTTGGTGTAATCCAAAAAGTTTAACAGTTGACTCATTCATATTAAATCATTCGTGGGCATACGGCCTAGCAGCTGCTGCTAGTTGGTTGGAATTTATCTTGGAAGTATATTTTTTGCCAACTTTTAAAGATTTCTATTACTTGTGGCTGCTGGGCGTTGTCCTGTGCGTGTTTGGCGAAATAGTGCGCAAGGCAGCTATGATTACTGCTAGTAATAGTTTCACACATTTGGTAAGAATTGTTTACCTAAGCATTACTAATGTTTAAAAGCCTCAAAAATTTGTTTAATGCAGGTGCAATACGAAAAATCCGATGACCACAAATTGGTAACGCATGGCATATATGCTTATTCCCGCCATCCTTCTTATGTGGGCTGGTTTTGGTGGTCGATTGGCACTCAAATCATATTATTGAATCCAATTTGCATACTTGCTTATACAGCGACTAGTTGGAAATTCTTTCACGATCGCATTTATTGCGAAGAATTCACTTTATTGAACTTTTTTCGAAATGACTACAAGGTTTATCAACAGAATGTTGGCACAGGTTTGCCATTCATCAAAGGTTTCATATTGGACTAAAAAATTAAAAAATATAGATTTTGTTTGAACTCGTGAGATAGACTAAAACTTAAAACCAAGAGGTCTCTTCTTGATTTAAAAACCAGTTAGCTATGTATTATAATTATGATAATGCCAACCAATTAAATAAGTTAAAATTTTTACTAAAAGAAATTATACTTCAACAGGTTTAAAGTATTTAAAATGTAGGTATCTATATATGTATGTATGTTGAAATTTAAGTATTAGAAGAAAGTACATAAAATAATAAATGTAGTCTAAAATAATGTGAAAATAAACGTACGTATATGAACTTAAAAATGTGCGTGAAAAAGATAGAACACTTGACCAAATAAAAGGCAAAAACTTAAACAGGAATAGCAGTGCTTTTCTCTTATGCACCAGACGTCGTTAGCAATATTATTGTATATGAACTTACATATATATAATATATATGAGTCAAAGCCGTAGTATTAAACCTATCTCCAAAGTCTTCGGTATAGTTCGGCAATATGTTCAATTAATTGTTTTATTAGAAGTCACTGGGTCGCGAAATAGAAGATTGTTTTCACTTTATATGTACATTCAATTAGAAAATGACGGTATAAACTGATATACACGCGGGAGACGAATATAAAATAACATCAGAACATATTACATAATTGCGTTCATTAAATTCGTTTTCACTTGAAACAATACAAAGCAAGAAGTCTATTCGAGACCTACATATCGATCATTTACTGAAACAGCGTTATTGATGCAGAATTCATCCTCACATTGATATTCCTATGGTGTAAAAATGTCTTTGATACTCAACTCTTGAGAGAAAAATAAAATTTTATTTTTCATTTTTTAACTCCTTTTAAGGCAAACTATTTCTTGAGTTATGACGTTGTTTTATTAAATGCTTGGGAAAAGAAGTTTCTCCGCCATATCCATAAAATAATAAAATGTATTTGTAATCCATTTTAAGAAATGTTTGTATGAAAAATTTTAAATCAAACTAAATTTAAATTTTATTAAAATGGGGGGAGACCCCTACCGATTCGTTAGTAGACATTCAAAATCGTGTAAATACAGTTCCTTAAATATTATTGTAGAGAGAAGAAACTAAACAAAATTAGTCAAGTGACTGAAGTAAAGCTAGTTTGTTTTAAATGCGACTGATGTGTATGATAAATGTTTGAAAATTTGTAGGGACATGTGTTTCGATGTAATACCCAATAATTAATTAAAATGCTATTTTTAAATTTTTTTGTTAGTTGCGTGGTTTTGCATTTCAGCTGACGATATGCGATTTTCAATAACATACTAATAGTGTTGCTATAAATAACCATAGTTTTTTATCTATTTTCAAAAATGTTTGCGTTGGAGTCCGTTGACCAGATCCTTAAGCAGTAATATCCGGGAAAACTCCAAATACATTAAACACTAAATGTAGTTCCAGCTGTGATATTAGAACGTTAAGAAAAAGCTTTATACTGTGATATTTACATTTTTGATTATTTTTGCAATTAATTTTAAATTATGTGTTTTATGTTATATGTTGCCATGTCGCGTAAAATAACATTATTGAAACTTAAATGCAAATTTTATTAGAAGATAGTATATATTTCAATAAATATAGTATCCCTGAAGATGTTGGAAAATCCCAACGAAACGTCGGATATGAATAAATGAAATAAAATTTTTCTTTTATTTGCATTTGAATCAATTTGAATGACCTTGGAAGCCTGAATAGAGTAATTCTATAAAAACGCATTATATTTTATACAAAAGGTCGAATAATTAATTATATATACATACTAAATGAGGCCATTAGCGCAAAAGAGGTGGAACCCACAATTTTTGGTTGCTGCTCTGGTGATAAATACAGTGAATCACAGTTAAATTCGGCCACTTGCAATGAAGAAACAAACATGTCATACACATGCATATATGTATGTGTCTTAATATCTTTAGACCTTTCTAAGGCATTCAACTATATTAATTTTGATCGTATGATTTCTAAACTCTCTACCGAATTTAAATTTTCTCGAACAGCCTGTAGGCTCTTAATGTCCTATTTAACTTTTAGATACCAATTTGTTACTGCGAATGGTGAGATATCAGATACACTTCCCCTTTCCTCAGGTGTCCCTCAAGGATCGGTTCTGGGTCCTCTTCTGTTCATCCTGTATATTAATGACCTGAATGGTACCATTGGATCTACCATTTGTACACCTTTTCTTTATGCGGACGATGTTTTTCTTTTGTTCAGTGGTCCTAGGAGCTCTTATGTTACTCTTGAGTGTAATATTAATTCATGTTTAGATAATGTTTTGCATTGGACTCATGTGAATTCCTTAACTATTAATACAACTAAGTCAAAAGCTATGATGTTCAGTCCGACTTCTCGTTTCTTCATGGACCTGACGGTCTCACTCGGTGATGACATAATTCTATTTGTTGATTGTCATAAATGTCTTGGATTAGTCCTAGATAGCAGGCTGTCATTTAATAACCATATTGACTTATTATCTGGTAGAATTTTTTTTCGCTAAGAAAATTTTATTCTTCTAATATATTCTTACCCCTACATGTGAGAAGAAGGCTTGCGCATTCGATTTTGTTGTCTCAAGTTATATATGGCTTAGAGGTAATCTCTGGTACAGTTGGGTATCTCATGGCTAGATTTAAACGTCTGACTAATGCCATTGTTAGATTCGTTTATAATATTCGCCTTAGGGACCATATTTCGGTATTTGTAAAAAAGTTTCTGGGCTGTTCGTTTGACAACTACGTTTCTCTTCGTAACCTGTTTACCTTTCACAAGATTATTAAGAGCGGTAAACCTTTGAACTTATGTAATGCTTTTCAATTTTCAACACGGAACAGAAATCCTCACCTTAATTTTCCACGAATCTTTAAATCTTCTTTTTCTAGGTCATTCCTTGTTAGGGTTATTAGTCTTTGGAACTTTCTGCCCTTAGTACTGCGTACTTTTTCGCATTCTAATAACGCTTTTAAGCTTAAATTGCTTAAGCATTTATCCTCTTATTGATTAATATTTAATTTCTCCCCTATTTTTTTCTCTTGCTTATTCAACTTGTTATTTTAAATTTCTTTTTATCACACTTATTTGTTTTTAATAATTTACTATTTTCATGTTTGGGATTTTCATTGAGATTGTTTATTGTTTTTTTTTCTAGACCTGTTTCCAATTATCACTTTTTACCATTCTATCCTTTTTTAGTTTTTAAGTTATTTCAAAACTTATGAAGTTTATATTTTGTTTGTCATTTAAAAAAAATTCAAAAAAATTAAAAAAAAATACATTTTAACACGAGTTTAAATTTTATAAATTTTTATATTTATATTACACATCAGTTCTCGTGGTACCTTCATAGCGAACAGTCGATTAGCGGAGTTTTTTCTTACATACAAACAAACAAAAAATTATACAAAAAATTATTCGTGGTACATATTATTCGTAATAGGTACATACTGACTTTAATAAATAAGCTTTATTGCTTTGATAATATTTTTTACATAGTGGAAATAACAAAAACAAAAAAAAACCGAAAACAAAAAAAACACAAACAGTGACATTGAGGAATACTCTATAGGAGTAACTCAAAAACAAATAAACAATCATAAATTACAAAAACAAAAAAAAACCGTAAGCAAAAAAACACAAAAAGTGCCCTTGAGGAATACTCTATATGAGTGCCTCAAATACAAAAAATTATGAAGTGAGTTCTAACGGCAGAAACGCCTATTTTACTGTGAGTTCTGAAGCTCTTAATGAAAAAATAAAAATAATAAATCTAATGAAAGTGTTTTTTTAACGGCAAAACCAATTTTTCGTCAGCGATCAACTTCGCTTTGTCCAATGCCAAATAGTAGTGATTCATTAACATTACAATTGCCTAGTACTTCTTCATATAAGTCAGTAATATCATCCCCTTCAGGCTCGTATTCGTCACTTAACAAAGTTATTACTACAGATAACAGTATTTCAAAACCCAAGGTGCAAGTCGGTATGGACAGGTATATAACCGTGGTAAAGCGTGGGCGAAGCCCGAATTCTTCAAAAATTTCATCCGCTCCAAAGATGTCTAGAGATAACAGCGCATCCTCAACTAATCGCCAAAACCGTTTTAAAATTTTGCAAGATGAGAACGACAAACCCGATGTATCCTCGAATAAAACATCCAAGCCGCCACCAATCTACTTGAGAGAGAAAAATTCAAATGCCCTTATTAAAAAATTAATTTCGGTCATTGGTGAAAATAAATTCCACATTGTCCCAATAAAACGTGGCAACATCGATGAAACGAAAATTCAAATTTATGATGAAAAGGATTTCCGCAAAATGGTTTCTGAATTTGAAACAAATAAAACAAGCTTCTACACATACCAGCTTAAGAGCGCTAAAGGCCTGCAAATCGTACTGAAGGGCATAGATTCTTATGTTGTCCCTGAAGAAATAAAAGATGCACTTGTCCTCCAGGGATTTAAGGTAAAGAATGTATCAAACATATTTAACAAAGAAAAAGTACCCCAACCCCTACTTCGTGTTGAATGGAGCCAAATGATATACAGTTGAAAAAAAACGAGACTCATCCTATTTATAGCCTTAAATACCTTTTATACAGAAAAATCACAGTTGAAGAGCTACATAAGCGTGCAGGTCCCGTGTAGTGTCATAATTGCCAAGAATATGGCCATACAAAAGCTTACTGCAATTTACCTACAGTGTGTGTTATCTGCGGTGAATTGCACGGTACTGCAAGTTGTACCAAACCAAAAGATCAAGCGGAAAAAAAATGCAGTAATTGTGGAGGTAATCACACCGCTAACTACAGAGGATGTCCTGTGTACTCTTTCGTCAAGCAGGCTATGGTGCAAAAACCTAAATTAGCTCCAGCTCAACCATTAAACGCGTACTCCGCCACTTTTGCTCCAGTGAGCCAACCAGTTACTTCACGTGTATCGTATGCCGATGCTGCTAAGGCTAGTTCTATTCCCACACCAAATGTTTCACTGCCAAATAATTCAACGAATGCAAATTCAAGCTTTAACTTTAGTCGCCTTGAAGCTACTATTGAGAATCTGGTGCTAACTATAAACAATTTTACAACAAATATGACTAACATGATGCAAGAAATGCTGAGAATGCAGAATACTCTGCTTCAAGCATTAATTAACAAACCATGAACACGTTAAAAATATGTTTCTGGAACGCAAACGGCATTCGCCAACATAAAAATGAACTTGAGCACTTCCTTACGGAAAAAAATATTGATATAATGTTGGTCTCTGAGACTCATTTGACTTCTAGAAGTCTCTTTAAAATAAATGGCTACACTTTACATGATACAAAGGACCCTAGAGGGAGAGCATGCGGTGGATCAGCAATTCTAATAAAGTCAAGACAAGCACTATATTCTTGACAACATTTGTGAAGAACATCTACAAGCAACAAATATCTGCATTGAAAATTTTTGTACAAATTTCGTGATATCTTCAATTTACTCCCCTCCCAGATTTTCAATCACTGAGGACCAATATGAGAAGTTCTACAAATCTCTTGAACCTTGTTTCGTTGCAGCTGGCGACTACAATGCTAAGCATACGTTCTGGGGTTCGCGTCTTATTACGCCTAGAGGTAGGGCGTTGTTCAACACAATTTCAAAAATGGGTTTGGATGTTATTTTAAGTGGGGAGCCTACTTACTGGCCTACTGACGTACGAAAAATTCGGGATGTTATAGATTTCGGCGTCATAAAAAGTATTTCTAGGGAATTAATTCACGTTGAAGCTTCCCTAGATCTCTCGTCTGATCACTCTCCCACGACCGTTACAATCTGCAGTCCACTGAGAAGCGCTTTACCTCACCCATATGTCAAGATGATAAATCGTGTTAATTGGCTGGGATTCAAAAAATATCTTAGTAGTCATTGCACGGAAAATATTACGCTAAGAACACCCAATGATATTGAATCGAACATTGCAAATCTTAACGAGAATATTAAACAAGCTTCTGAACATGCCACTACCTCCCATCCGTATACTGGGTTCAATAAAATTTATTCTACAGACGTTGAACATCTCGTACGTGAAAAAAGAAGAGCTAGAAGGGAATGGCAACAGCACAGATCACCTCAACACAAAATCAGATTTAAAGAGTGCACTAAACGACTCCAAGAGTTGCTTGCATCTGAAAAAACTGCATCTTTCAAAAATTATCTGGAAGGCCTTGATGTCACACCAGCATCTAATTACTCTTTGTGGCGCGCTGCTAAAAAGCTTAAAACACCCGTTGAGTTTAAGCCACCTCTGCGCACATCTACCGGAGATTGGGCAAGAAGCGATACTGAAAAAGGTAACATATTTGCTGAGCATTTAAAATCCGTATTTACACCAAATACATGTACCGGTGTTGCTGATTTGCCGAGTGTAGTTGCTCTACCCCCACGACCCTTAAAATTTACGATGTGTGATGTACAAAAACTAATTGCCGAACTCAACCCGAAAAAAGCTCCCGGTATGGATGGAATTAGTAACCAGATGCTGATTAAGTTACCTAGTACTGCAATTAGAATCCTTATATTCATTTTTAATGCCATTTTACGACTGGAGTATTATCCAGACTGCTGGAAGCTTGCCAAGGTTAAAATGATTCCAAAGCCAGGTAAAGATCTTTCCAAGGCTGAGTCATATAGGCCAATAAGTTTACTGTCAACAATGTCAAAGCTTTTTGAAAAGCTACTCATGACAAAATTGTCTTCAATTTGAACTGATAATGGGTGCATCCCGGACCATCAATTTGGTTTTAGAAGTCAGCATAGCACCATTGAGCAAACGCATAGATTGGTTCAATTTATCAGAAAAACATTTGAGGAAAAGAAGTATTGTTCTGCCGTGTTTATTGATGTTTCTCAGGCATTTGATAAAGTGTGGCATGAAGGCCTGATTTTGAAATTGAAGACATATTTACCAATAAACATTCTAAATCTTTTGGAAAGTTACATTGTTGCACGAAAATTTACAGTTGTGGAAGGACACTTTATGAGTATGCCTGAAACTATCTCATCCGGTGTGCCACAGGGGAGTATACTGGGGCCATTTTTATATTTGATTTATACTTGTGATATGCCTGTAGCAGTAGTATCCACACTTCTACATTTGCCGACGATACCGCCTGCCTTAGTATGCACGAAAACCCTGATGAGGCATCCCGAAAACTCCAGGAACACATTAGCCAGATGGAACTATGGTTAAACTTATGGAGAATTAAGGTAAATGAACAAAAGTGTGTCCATATAACATTTACCTTACGAAGAGATACTTGTTCCCCCATTCGGATTAATAATCAAGTTGTTCCTCAACATTCACATGTGAAATATCTTGGTATACACCTCGATCGACGGCTTACATGGAAACATCACATTGACTATAAGTTAACTCAAATGAAACTAAAATTAACTCAGGTACATTGGCTGATTGGCAGAAATTCAACACTCAGCCTAGACTGCAAACTTTTAATATACAAGTCGCTTTTAAAGCCAATATGGTGTTACGGTATCCAGTTATGGGGCACTGCTTCTGCTTCCAATGTAGAGAGAATTCAACGAAGACAAAACAAAATTATAAGGTTAATAACATCTGCCCCATGGTACATTAAGAATTCAAATATACATCGTGATTTAAATATGCCACTAGTGACTGAAGAAATTGCAAAATACGCAGGCAAATATCTAACTAAACTCGTGTCACATCCTAATCCGCTTGCTCGTAACATCTTGAACTTTACTGGACACATCCGCTTAAAAAAGAGAGATACAAGGGCTCTAATACTAAACACTCCGAATGAAGTTGATTGAAAAAAAAATTTTTTTTTTTGCTTATCACCACTTATGTATGTATTATTTACAACTATCACTTAGTTATGTCTGGCATTGGTCGGGCCTATTAATTATATGTTAGATTTAAGATTTGAATACTTATTGTTAGTTCATATATGAAGATACAATAAATAAAAAAACATGCAGTAAAAAAAAAAATAAGTATTTTGTTTGTATTCTATTATCAAAATACTTGGGTATTTTTACGATTTGTAATACTTTATTGGCCTTGTAGGCTTATTATTAGAAAAATAAATAAATAAATAAATATGTCTGTATACATATGTATATACATATATTTACTATATACATACATGTATATATATGAAGTAGTCGCAAAAAAATTAGAATAGGCTTCCAGTACTTCTAGACGTCGAAATGATAAAAACTTGATTTTCGAAAATTGGGGTCATATAAGTTACTTCATATATCGGAGAGTTGTATCGGTCGATGTTTTCAAACAATAGGAAAATTTAACAAATAGACTATACACAGACAGTAGTTGCAGTTTGCAGTTTTAAAAGATAATTGAAGAGGCGAAGTGGTGTAACCCACATTCGTTTTTGGGTTGCTGTTAAAAATGCATTATTTCCATAACCAACTTTAAAAAAGTAGTGTAAACCACCTTTAGATATTCTAAAGAAGATAGAGCTGAAATCCCGTTTTTCACAGCTCATAATATTGCAAAGTAATAAAGCAAATAAATAATTAAAAAGAGCATTTGTTAATTAACAAAGCCAATCGAAGAGAAAATGATGTCAATAATTGAATCCATCAAAAAACATGTTGAAGACAAAAGCAATTCTTAACTTATTTAACTTTTATTTGTTCAACATACCGAAAAGTCATTAATGTACCCACATACATACATATAAAGTATTTAGTCATTTTTGGGAACCATATTTATATCGCATTTCAATTTCAAATCGCTCCACTCGCTCCTGCTTCTCGAGCTCTAACCTGCGCAAGCGTTCCTCTTTCTCAATATCCATTTTCTTAAGTTCCAAATTTTCTCTTCTTTCTTTTATTTTCTCTTCAAATTGCCTTTCTTTTAATTCGAACTCCTTTTGAAACTTTTCCCTTTCGAAATCAAGTTTTAGCTTTAAAAATTTATTTCTTTCATTTTGCATAAAATGTAGTTGACCCAAAGAGCTTTTAGGTTTGGAAATTTTTAACCTGACGGCTTTGCTTCTTTGCTCAACACTGGAAGATGCATATGATGCTGTTGATGGAGCGGTTGAGTGGAGAGAAGCTGATGATGATTCGGACTGCATTTCAACGCAATCATCTTCTGCTGGTGATGCTGTTGGTTCTTTAACCGTAATTGAACGGAAATCATCAACACCTTCAAAACCAATAAACTCATTCTGATAATTTGCAGAATCCTTTGCAACAGATGCGTTACTAATCTCGACCTCATCTTTAACAACACTCTGTAGAACTTCAAATTGCGAGTTTTTGGGTCCAAAAATTGTTCGCAGTTCGTCATAAAATCGACAAACCTTTCTTAGTTTACCTGAAATGATTCTTTTACGTACGTTTTTCCTTGCTGCACTAGATGACTACAAACCTGGTCCTACTGATTCACTTTCATCAATTTCATGCTGCGTGACATTTCCGCATTTTATCAAATTCTCTGTTTTGAAATAAGAAGTTTTGAGATGTTTTACTTTCCATCGGCATAAGTCCCAGGACGCATCGACTCCGGTCATTTTCAGGAATTTCCTGTAAAAAAGTTGAGCAGTGGGCTTCTGAAAATGTTGATATTAAAAAAAATTATGACTAAATTAAGAGAATTAATATTTAGAACAAACTTCAAACTCCTTTTGCTCCTGCAAATATTTTAACAACAGCTTAATTTCTTCATCAGCCCATCTTTTGTATGTAATAGGGTCTTTTTTACGTTTCCTCATATTATTTTGCACATTATTTTGTGTAATATTTTGTTTTGTGGTAATATTTGCATCCATTTTATGAATTTTAACTTTTAATCCAACGCAAGGTAAACAAAATGATCAGATCGCGAGTGAAGTCAACCTCAGTAAATGTTAATGTTATTAGGTATTAAAAGCCGGGGAAAATTACCACTTCTCCTAGGTCTATTTATTAAGTCGATGCAACTCAACAAAAGTACGGCAGCACAAGAATTTTGTGGCATGGTGCCCAAAAAAAGTAGATAGTTTTTGACAGTTTAATACTATGTTCACACTTATGTTTTCAAACGTGTTTAACATTGACTTGTTTTATTAAACATCTCAAATGAAGTGTTTAATACTAAGTTCACACTTATGTGTTTAAACGTGTTTAATAATATGTTCACACATATGTTTTTTATATTTGAGATGTTTAAGGTTGACGTTATGTCAATCAATTATTGTGTTTGTAATAAATTTCGAACAATTATGTTTTATATTCGCCTTTTTATTTTAAACAACAACTTTTTCTGTAAATAATTTAATTTTTTTTTCAGTAATAGTTGTGTATTAAATAATTTTTTTCACGTGTCGTCATTTAACAGCAACATAAAGTTGCCATAGTTATGAAAAACGCGCTGAACGTACTTCATTTACGTGCTTATCAAAAGGTTTAAATTTAAACACCGTTTTTCAATTGTTTAATACTATGTTCACATTTATGTTTTTAAACGTGTTTAACGCCTCATTCGTGTTTAAGAGCTTAAACACGACAATTTTGAGATACAATTGGGCAGATAAGAACGTAATTATTTCCAAGTTTATTGTGTGTGGAGACCTCCAGTAAAATAAATTGCTGAGCAATAATTTCTTGAGGACTTTGATGGGCCACCAAGCATTCATTTTTATTTTGATTTTTTGCTGTTCATTTGGTTGAAAAAAATTTATAAAAATTTCTAAATCATAGACTATCGAATTTGGAAAGAGGACAAATTATTCATATATAATCAATCAATAACTCAATTTGATTAAAAATGTCCCATACATCAAAACAGAAACAAACTGACGAAATGCTTATATTCAAGGCATCATGAACTTGAATTCAAGTGTTAAACACAAACTTTGAAAAATATTTGAGAATTGTGCTTGATATCAAATTATGAAGTAATCTTATTTCAAAAGTTTGACTTAGTGTTTGCTGGGAAGGCATATGATATGTATGTGTCTATTATGTCTGTACAATATGTAAAAGCTTCGGGCAAGAGCAGAAGAGAATTGAGAAAATGTCCGACAAGAAATGTCTCTAAAGGCTGTTCCAGACTATAATACAAGTATTAATACTTTTGACGAAAATTCATCCCTGCTCTCATATTTGTTTCGAAAATTTCAAAAAACAATAACAACTCAACATGTCAGAGCTGCATTTTCCACAAAAGTCTTTATACATGTATAATAGTCTGAGTGGCCCTTAACGCTGCAGCCACACGTTCAATAAATGGCTTTCAATTCCATTACACATATGGTGTGTTAAAATTCCTTGAAATTAATAGCTGTGATACAAATTGTAATCAATTTCATTTTTTTTAAATGCCACCGACGAAGAAACAACTCAAATTTGTAGCCTCAATCAATGTGTGCTGTGGCCAGCTGTTCAAATTGAAAACTAAATTGCCATTTAAATGGATAGGTGAATTTGAAAGCAATCTATTTTTCATTATTATTACTAGGGGTTACCTTAAGCTGATTTTTTGGTCAGATTTTGTTTTAAATCAGTAATAAAACAATGTTATTTAAAATGTGGAAACATGTATATAACATATGCTCGACGTTTCGTTGGCTTTTTTCCAACTTCTTCAGGAGCTTTTTTATTTTTTATTCTGACAAATCAAATAAATGTAATTAATACAATGAAAAAGTATATGTATACATGTGTGTGTGTAAACTTACATTTAACTATTTTTTCATATTTATGAGAGTTTTATTTAATAAAAACTGGACATCACGATACAATTAGTTATGTAAAATTAAAATAAAAAGAAAACTAGACATCACAACATAAGTTTGTAGTCAAAAATTAAAACAAAATAAATAAATAAATAAATATTTGCAGTACAACACAAATTATCACAGTTCAGGTTTCAGTTGTTTATCACAGACTAGTCAGGGTGTATAGCAATTATACAATATTGTAATTAGCAATATTGTAATTTAATATTGTCTTTGTCTTCTTTTGTGTTCATTGTCTGTTTGATCCGTTCTTGTATACGTAGGCTCTCCAAAGTGTAGCGTTTATTGTGTTTTGTTTCTCTGTCTAGAATTTTAACGTTTTGAAAGCATATGTTGTGTCCACTCTCTTTTACATGTTGAGATAGAGCCGTACTTTCTCTCCCCTTCTTTACATCAGCTGCATGTTCTGATATTCTCGTTTCTAGTCTCCTTTTTGTTGTCCCCACGTATATTTTGTTGCATTTTTCTGTATTGTTCCCATCACATTTAATTTCGTAAACAGCACTGTCAATTTTCACCTTATTTATTTTGGTTTTTTCGCGCGTGAATAGGTGTCTAGTGGTGTGGTTTGATTTGTGTGCTATTTTTGTTTTTTCGTCGTTTACTATCTTTTGTAAAAGTCTGCTTTCTGTAAGTTTTGGTATGTATGGTACACTGTGAAAAATAGTATCCTCTTTTTGTCGAGTTATGTTATTATTATTTTTATTTTTAAGTGTTTTATTTATTAGCGCATTTATAACCTTCACGGGTAAGTTGTTGTTTGTTAGTATTGTTTTTAGTTTTTGTATATTTTCCCTTTTAAATTTTTTGTGACTTAAGCTCAGTGCTTTTTGTATAAGATTTGTTGCCGCGTTTAATTTCATTCTTTTAGGTTGTGTAGAATAGTAATTTATTATTCTTCCTGAAGATGTTGTCTTTGTATACCAATTTGTTATTAATTTATCGTCAGTTTTGATAATTTTCATATCAAGGTAGGGTAACACCATGTCAATTTCTTTCTCCATTGTAAATTTTATCTTATTGTGGTACTTGTTCAATAATTCCAAAATAATTGCTTCATCTTTTTGATTTATTACTGCAAACAGGTCGTCAACGTATTTTGTTATGTATTTTATTTTCACGTTCTTTTCTGTCAATTCACTAATTACTTCGTCCAAAAGGGTATCTAGCACTATGTCTGCAATTGTCGGTGATAGTGGATTACCCATGGGCATACCATATGTTTGCTTGTAAAATTTTCCGTTAAAAGTAAAATAATTATTATTACTTAAACAAAACTGCAGTATTTTCAAAAATTGTTGTTTTGGTATATTTGTGTGTATTTTAACTGTATCCCATTTTTCAAGAATGTTTTTTATCGCTAAATGGATTGGTATATTTGTGAACAGTGACACGACATCAAAAGAGACTATAATATCTATTTTTCAATTCAATAAGTTTGATTGTGATAGTGAAAAAAGTGTGAGTGTATTACAAATTTAATTGAATTGATAATCGAAAATTGAACGTGTGGCTCCCAAGTAATGTAAATTGGAACTTACGAAAAAAAGAAAAAAGCAAAATAAGAAAGTTCTAACACTTATTTTTTCTTCACCAATAAAACTTATGTTTTTCTTCTTTCAATTCCGATTTTTTTTTTATTTTCCATAAAACATCGTTGGTGTCACACATACTAACAATTTTTCACTCATAATATAACCAATCTCAGCAAGCATTTTGACAGTATCTAAACCTCTTTAACACATGCTGTCAAAATGAAATAATATTAATTATTCTTAACCCTACGTCTACACCTAATATATTTTTATCTTAACAAAAGTCAAACTTTATATTGAAAAATATTTTTTTTATGTTTGCTCTTTTTTCTATATGGAATTTGACTTTTGTCATGATAAAAATATATTAGTTGCAGACGTAGGGTAACAACAGTAAGAAAATATGTTTTAAGAACAGCGACGATATATGTATGCAACATATTTGTCAGAAAATAAATCGCTATAAAAGCCATTTTTTTTCATTGTTGTAATTTTTCTTTGTTTTTGTGTGCCTTGGTGTATACTAGAGTCGTTCTTATCAGATCTTTAGAGTGACAGCTCTTTTCAGCTCACCTCACTTTACTGAAGTATTTCATTCAGTTAGCTCAGTAGCTTAGTTCATTTGTAGTGAAACATTTTTCAAGCATAAAGAAAGAGCAAAAACCGAAGCATAAAAAGAGCAGATTTCTACAGTGTGTGTGTGTGTGTGTGTGGTCATACATTACATTAAAGCAGATGAAGTATAGAAAATACATAGATAAAACTAAAATAGTTTAATGAGTAGAATTTGTTATATATATGAGTAGTATGATGTGAACGAATATGGCCCATATGCTAGGTATACATAATGAATTAATTAATGAAATGAAATGAAAATATGTCTACATATCGTCAGTTTGTTTCTGTTTTGATGTATGAGACATTTTTAATAAAATTGAGTTATTGATTGATTATATATGAATAATGTGTCCTATTTTAAAATTCGTTATCAGTTTTCCGATATCTTGAATATATCTGGAGATATAGAGGTGCAAGTTTGCGTCATTTAAACAATTTTTGAACATTGTAAAGTCTATTTTACGGCAATCGACAACTTATTTCATATGTGGCACATTTTTCAAGTAAAAGTATTAACATTGCTATTCAAGTCTGTTATAATGTATATCAATGCATATGTACTCAAAGAACGTAAATCAAAGCAAAGTACAAAAATTTAACTATTAATTGATATTTATTTTTTATTGTTACAATTTTTTTTATTAAATATAATC
This sequence comes from Tachina fera, assembly GCA_905220375.1. NCBI lineage: Eukaryota > Metazoa > Arthropoda > Insecta > Diptera > Tachinidae > Tachina > Tachina fera. Next base: position 115,440,285 of record LR999964.1, read on the forward strand.
AGTGTCTTTTATTTCTTCCTTTGTTTTACCTTTAAAAGTCATGTTATATAAATAAAACAAATATGTTGACCTTTTATATCTACTTAAATTTATACAGTAATTTAAACCACTTGAGCAAGTAGTGAACAATATTGTTATTATGATTGTGGAATGCCTTGCCAAAGATTTTTGTAATTTTTTCTTTAAGTCCTAATAACTTTTCATGTTGGATTTAAAAAGTTTATCAACTTTAACTTTGAATAAAAAACATATGTATCTATTACTTTTATTATTAAACAAAAAATTTTATCGTGTATTTTTATAAAACTAATGAGCTAAACATTCTTCATCGATTTTCTCTAAAACACATTTTTGTCCATTACATCAAAACAGAAACAAACCGATGATATGTACATATACTTTTCTTATGTTCTTGTGCGACAAAAAAAAAATTGCTGCAAAATCACAAGACTTGTATCAAACTCTTTCATTAGGTCGTTTTAAATACAAACCCACTTAAATTACATAAGTTTGAGTTTAAAACAAGGTTGGCAAACGGTATCGTAAAAATACCGATACCGATTCAAATACCGCTATAATTAGATACCGGTATCGATACCGAAACACATTTCGGTTAGAAAATACCGGTACCAGGAATACCGTTTAGGTCTATACCGGTATGTACCGGTATACCGATTCCCACCAAAAATAAAATTTCAAAAATATATTTCAATTAACTTTCTTATATAAACACGTTTTTTCGCCTTTACACATTCTTATGCAGCACTTTTTTTTAATCAACCGGAAAGTGCAATCATATCATAATCATCACCAGTGCGAAATACTAACGAACTTCATGAGCTGCTTAATGCCTTTAGGAATGAAAAACGTATCTCTAGAGCAAAGCCCTTACAAAGACAGTTAGTTTAAATAATAACTTTTTATATAAATAACTTATTTATATGAAATCGCGAAAGTTAGTATATTGGTTGTTCCAGATACACAAGGTAATGCGGAGATTTCAAGTTTTGAAGAGTGCTTTTTTATGTATGCACATTAAAGATTTTTTTCTTTAATTGATATACTACATATGTGCGCTGTCTAAAATATGAGATTTGCTGCCATAAATGTGGTCTTAATTTTTTACCTCGATCCGACGCTGCCTTCTGGTGGGGCCTAAAGTACCCGATACATAGTGGGGATTTTTTTTAAATTTGAAATAATTCTGCAGTTTTTAAACTAGCTGTCCGATTTTTTATGAAATTTTATACAGCATTTGAGGAGGTGTCACAGAGCTCAAGTCTGGAATTTAGGCTATATATCCTTAAAAGGGGCGGAGTCACAAAGCACCAAAATGGGCAAACCTTTAGTTAATGAAAAATTAAAATCGATGCCAAGCTCATGTTTTTGATCAGATTAAAAAGATTTTTGAAAGTGGATCTTTTTCTATCCAAAAGCTAAAAAAAGTGTGCAACATTTATGGGTTTTCGCTTACAGTTTAGGAAATATTCGAGAAAAAGTGTAAAAAATTGGCATTTTTACCAACCTTTGTCCACTGTTCTGCAAATGGAGAAGGCAAACGTTGTTAGATTTAGAAAATGAAACTTATTATGAAGAAGAGATATAATTTGTAACATTAAACATAACATTTGCCAATAAATATTTTCGGCTGAAAAGTCTTTCTTAGGTAGAAAGTAATAACAAATAGAATTTGCTTTTGAGTTCCCGGCAATTCCAAAAAAAATTACAAAAAATTTGAATTGAAATATTCGTTTCGTCTGAATTTGGCGACTACGAATATATCTAAAAACGGACGAATATTCGAGAATTCGAATACGAATTTTCGAATTTTACTAAGTGCATACAATTCTACATGTACTTCGCGTGTAATATAAATAATACATACACTGTATGTATTTATTTTTATTATTTTGTTTAATTAACCAAAATTCAAAGTTTCAACTGCAGTTTTCTTATTTTACTTTTTTAATAAATCATTTTTTAATAAAAATATAAAAACGTATATAGAAACATATAAGTTTAAATACTTTTTATGTTAATGTAAAAATACTCCCTTTTCGAAGTAATTTAACAAAAAAATTTTTTTTTTTATGTCCACTGTCTGAATTATCAAATTTAGCAGTTATATCGGTATACCGGTATTATAAACTCGGTAACGGTATGTACCGGTAATACCGATACCGAAATAAAACAAATACCGATACCGCTACCGATACCGAAATTTAAAAAATAGTTGTACCGGTATGAATACCGATACCGTTATTTGTTTCGGTTTCCAACCTTGGTTTAAAACGAGCTGGTGAGTTCGTTCATGAGCTGCACAATTCTAGTGTGTACCAACCACAAACCTACGTCTGCACCGATATTATCATGACAACTGTCAAATTCCGTATAGTATTCCATATAGTATTCAATATAAAGTTTAACTTTTGTTAGAATAAAAATATATAAGGTGTAGACGTAGGTAACATTGCACGTTTCTCTACAGCCTTCCCACATAAATTTATGACTCATGACTCGCGTAGCAGGGACAAGCCCCCAAATGGAAATTCTTACATTCGCCTTGGGCAGAACCTTTTTTTACAACTTTGAGTACAAATAAGAATTGAATTAATTATTTCGTTATAAACAAAATAAGTTCAAATGATGACTTTTATACTGTGCATTTGTAAATAAATTAAACTAAAAGTGTAAAAATATAATAGAAACAGCAAATTCCTGAGTTTGGAAGGTTGAATTGGGTAAGTTACTTTTGCAGAATGTAATAAAGCAGAACTACAAAAAAACTGGGGGTTTACTCTCTATTGCGATGCGAAAGCAATTACCACAGAGGATATACAGAGATGTCACGAGACGGAAGATAATTTGTGTTTTCAGAGGTCTCGCTCTCGCAGTCACTGCGCATTCTTTAACCTTCTTTCGTGGTGGCATTTTTTAGCTTAATTTCATTTTACGCTTTGTAACCTCATTCGCTTGGCGATTTTTGCAAATAAATGGTAAAAATTGATATTTTTAAATGAAAATGCTTCAAATAAGATATGCAATCATTTTAAAACATTATTTAATTGCTTTTTTAATAGTAATAAGCTATTTGGCATTTTGTTTTTTGATTCAACACAACAAATTCTTTCATTTAATTTTGTAAAATTGTGTACTTCGTTTACTTGTTCAAATGTATTTTCAGTTAATGCTTTGTGATCTCATTTGCTGTGTGATTTTTGTAAACAAAAGGTAAAAATTAAAATTGGTCAATGAAAATGCTTAAAGTTAAATCAGTAATCATTTGTAAACAAATCTAAATCACTTTTTAATGCCATTAATCTATTTCACATTCTATTTTTTTAATTCAATTCAACAAATTCTTTAATTTAATTTTGTAAATGTGTATGTATGTATGTATGTATGTACACGCGTTCGTTTCACTAAATACAGATTTTCTTTTGTTTGTTTTGATTATTTTGTTAACATCTTAATAACAAATATACTACAGTTGTCCCTTTCTCGCAGTCACTGCACCACAAATGATTTTAGCTTTTTTCATACGTCAGTTCTTACAACTCTGGTCTACTTTGTGGCAATTACGATGCGAAAGCTAAATGCGATGAGATGCCAATTTGGTACTCTATTACTTTCGCAAGTCCTTTCGCAAAATTCTTTGATAAAGTGGCAACATTGATTTGCAAAAGAAAATATGGCAAAGATTGACAGTAATGAAGTGTCAAAATATGTAAAAAAACGTCTTTTCAAAAAAGGAAAGTTAAGAAAAAGTGAAGATTTTTTAATTGAAAGTAAAATAGTGAGTAGTCTGTAGCGTTCCGTTTGAAAAAGGAAGCATTTCTTTAGGTTCTAAAAGATATTCAACACTAGCTAAGAGATCCACAGCAATTCCAACTACTATAAAACTAGCCGCCGCATTAAAATTACTTTGCCAAGGCATGTATCAACATCAAATTGGCCAGGACCATATCTTAGGACTATCGCAGCAATCAATGTCACATTGCATACAAGAGATATGCGTGGCATTGAGAGAATATTATGTTCCAAGCATATCAAATTTGATTTAGTTGCAGAAAGGGCACAATAAGTCAAAAAAGCTTTTACAACATGGTAGTCACATACAAACAATTAGATAAGCCTAAAACAAGCAGACCTGGGAAATTTGCATTAAATAAGGTAATGCATTGAGCATTTCCCTAAATTAAACCAAATCAATGCAAATTCAAATTTATTGAATTAACACTAAATCGTATGCTTTTAATGCATTATTTTTTCCATTGAATTAAAATCCCCTCAAAGTAATGCATTAATATTGCATTGGCATTAAATTTGATATTTTTAATGCAATATTTTTTGCATTGAATTAAAATATCCTCAAAGTAATGCGCTAATATTACATTAGCATTAAATTTCATATTTTTAATGCACTAGTTTTTGCATTGAATTAAAATCACTTCAAGGTAATGCATTAACATTGAATTGGCACTAAATTACAAGTAAAAATTGTACTGATTTTGCATTGCCACTAATGAAGTAATGCAATATGATTGCATTGTCGCTAAAACCTATTGTACATAATAAAAATAAACAAAGGATGAACAAAACAAATAAAAATTAAAAAATTCAGTAAAGTTCACATTGAGGCCACCTACAAATGAAAAATATTCATTGAACATGCACATCTCACTTAATCAACAAGAGGGTATTAAGTCAAAATTTTTGATATCTCACTTTTTGCTGGAAACCAACTAACAACACCAATATCTATCTACTGAAAAAATTTCAACGTATTTTGATCACTCTTTTGTTGATAAATTTTTTTTACTTTATGATTTTAATACGAAATGAAAGTGTTTTTATGATGAAATTGCTCAAATTTTTTCTGATTTGCGACTCTTTTCAAAACATAGATATTCTTATATAATAATTTCAAGGTTTTAAAATAAAAACAATGTACATATATTTTCAAATGGAATTTGCTCACCATGATGTATTTGGATTTTTAAATTTTCCTAAAATGTAACCACAAACAGTTTTTCGTCTCTACTGAAAATTTTAAAATTTTTACTTAATACTCCCTTGTTTATTAACCTTCCTTTTCACAATGTATGGTTAAGAGTTAACGTGAACTTTAACTGACAGTTCTTCATACAAAACTTCTCGTTAAAGTCCCTCTTCGCGTTTAATTGTACATTCTGAAAAGGGCCGTAAGTGCGATATGTATGTTCAATGAATATTTTTCATATGTAGGTGGCCTCAATGTAAACTTTACTGTATTTTTTAATCACCATTTGTTTTGTTCACCCTTTATTTAATTTTGTGTGCACAATATGTTTTATTGATAATGGAATCATATTGCATTACTTCATTAGTGCTAATGCAAAATTAGTGCATTTTTTACGTGTAATTTAGTGCCAATGCAATATTAATGCATTGCCTTGACGAGATTTTAATTCAATGCAAAAAATAGTGCATTAAAAATATCAAATTTAATGCCAATGCAATATTAATGCATTACTTTGAGAGGATTTTAATTCAATGGAAAAAATAATGCATTAAAAGCATACGATTTAGTGTTAATTCAATAAATTTGCATTTGCATTGTTTTTTTAATTTAATGCTAATGCAAAAGTAATGCATTTTGCCCAGGTCTGAAAACAAGCACTTGTTGAAAATTGCAGCACAGTATGAACACTATGGTTTGGTTCATTACATTTCACCTTTATTTTACATTTTTACGTACATATGTATGTATGTATGTGATTACAAAATTTAATGTAATTTTTATTTGCTTTTATTAAAAAAATAATTTTAATATCCAATATAAATATTTTTTCAACGTACTCACATGTTTTTCTCCCTTTGCGTTTGCTATTTAGCTATCGCAAGATATTTGCGATTATCGAACGATTTTGACAGCCACTTTCGCATTACAGAGTGCGGTGATACCAGGCTTGCGAACGAAAAAAAACAGATGCGAAAAGCAAATGCGCAAACGCATTAGAGAGTACCAATCGTTCGATTTCGTAGCATTTTTCTTTCGCATCGCAATAGAGCGTAACCCCCCTGAAATTAGTTAAATATGTACATATGTATATAAAAATTCCCGAATATGCATTAATTGTATGGACATATTGATGATAGCAAGTAGAAACTCGTATTTTCACGAAATTGAGTTCTCCAGTGATTCCAATATATTTCACCCAAATACACCTCGTCTACGAGCACTTGTACTGTTTATTATTATGTTTTTACTTTCTCCTCTAAAGTTACAGTTATTTGAGTTAAGCGGCCTATACACTACAACAGCATGTATGGGCATTTTGTGTGATTGTACGTTTTGCTGTAGTGATGTCAAATAGAGTTTGATATTTTCCTGATGGTACAAGCTTGCTGGTATCGTGTATAGTGAAGTTAGCTCAGTTGAGTAAACTTGTCAAGGAGTAAATATTCATTTAAAAATTGTAATTTGTTTAAAAATAATTTTTTTTCAATGGAAAATGGAATTTGAGCACTTTAGTTGTACATACATAGCTGCTAATATTTACAAAATAGCAATAAAACTTTAAGCAAACAACTGTGTCACTATTCAGAACCACCCTTCTTTAATTTTTTAAAAAAGTGAATATTGTACCATCTTCTGGTATGTTATGTGGGTCGAGCATGATTGCTTAATAGCTTGATTGCGCGTGCATGCTGTTGTAGTGTATGGGCCGCTTTAAGTGCCCAGGAAACGTACAAAAAACCCATCAATCACATAGTTGTGTGCGTGCAGTCGTTTTTCCGGCTACGCGTACACGTTGTTGGCACCGATTGATGAGAATCAAAAAATTTTAATAATTGATTGACGAAAAAACTTCATTTGCTTGTGATATTTGTTGTGGGAAGACATGAAGAAGTGCGCGGATAAAAATAATTAATTTGCACTTTATGAAAATTAAACATTGTTCTTTGTAAAAAAACACCAAACAATCAAAAGCTTACAAACAGTTTTATTATTATTATAAATATAATATTCTCTAATTTTATTAAGCTTAATGGATAGTGTGAATAAAAAGTATTTGCTTTTTACTTAAAAATTGGTTTTAAAACTGCAACTACATCACAGCTGTCCAGAGAAGCGATAGAGTGCCGAACATCAATCGGCTTTTTATACAAGAATTCACATACGCTTATACATTTTTCTCGATTTTCTCTCTGTGGGCAGCTCTGAAATACGTATGTACATAAGTATGTATCTATGTATATTAGACCGTATCAGGGGGCAAATTATGGCACTCGTTAACTAACGAAATTATATTTCGATGTAAACTCTATTGAAATATTTTGTAATTTCGTTCAATAACGAGTGCCGTAATTTGCCTACAAAAAAAGTTCTGTGTACGCAAGCGAAGTATTGTTCCAAGGACATTTAAACAAATTTTCTTTTTGCCGAACGTAGGGGTCGCTTTTTAATTTTTTCGTTATATCTCCAATATTTACAGTCCGATTTTAAAGTTTAATATAGCTAATTTTTGTCTCAGGGAGGCCAACCTATTTGCTCTTAGGTCCATTGCCCTCAAGTGTACCGTTCTAGTACTTACTCCGCAAATCTCATTTCCTACCACCCTAATGTTAGAAATTTATAGCTCGTGAAAAATCATAAAACTTCGACAATTGCAGCACAACTATTTAAAAAATGCTTTTATAAATTCATTGTTGCAGACCGTAGGGGTCACTTTTTAAATTTATCATAGCTTCAGTATTTACCAGGTACTGATATCATGAAAAAAAATGGTTTCAGGTTCGTGTTCGGGTTAATTTTTTTTTTTTTTTTTTTAATACATGTATTTATTTATTGTATCTTCAAATATGAACTAACAATAAGTATTCAAATCTTAAATCTAAAATATAATTATTAGGACCGACCACTGTCGGACATAAACTTGTTAATAGTTATAAATAATACATAAGTAGTGATAATAAAAAAAGAAAAAAAAATTATAAAAAAGTATAAAAAAATATTTTCAAGAAATCCCATTTGACGTGTTGAGTAATAGAGCCCTTGTGTCCCTCTTTTTTAAGCGGATGTGTCCAGTAAAGTTCAAAATATTACGAGCAAGCGGATTAGGATGTGACTCGAGTTTTGTTAAATATTTGCCTGCGTATTTTGCAATTTCTTCAGTCACTAGTGGCATATTTAAATCACGATGTATATTAGAATTTTTGATGTACCATGGAGCCGATGTTATTAACCGTAAAATTTTGTTTTGCCTTCGTTGGATTCTCTCTACATGGAAGCTGAAGCAGTGCCCCATAACTGGATACCGTAACACCATATTGGCTTTAAAAGCGACTTGTATATTAAAAGTTTGCAGTCTAGGCTGAGTGTTGAATTTCTGCCAATCAGCCAATGTATTTGAGATAACTTAATTTTCATTTGAGTTAACTTATAGTCAATGTGATGTTTCCATGTAAGCCGTCGATCGAGGTGTATACCAAGATATTTCACATGTGAATGTTGAGGAACAACTTGATTATTAATCCGAATGGGGAAACAAGTATCTCTTCGTAAGGTAAATGTTATATGGACACACTTTTGTTCATTTACCTTAATTCTCCATAATTTTAACCATAGTTCCATCTGGCTAATGTGTTCCTGGAGTTTTCGGGATGCCTCATCAGGGTTTTCGTGCATACTAAGGCAGGCGGTATCATCGGCAAACGTAGATGTATGGATATTGCGTGTTGAGTAATAGAGCCCTTGTGTCCCTCTTTTTTAAGCGGATGTGTCCAGTAAAGTTCAAAATATTACGAGCAAGCGGATTAGGATGTGACTCGAGTTTTGTTAAATATTTGCCTGCGTATTTTGCCTTCGTTGGATTCTCTCTACATTGGAAGCTGAAGCAGAGCCCCATAACTGGATACCGTAACACCACATTGGCTTTAAAAGCGACTTGTATAATAAAAGTTTACAGTCCATGCTAAGTGTTGAATTTCTGCCAATCAACCAGTGTATTTGAGATAACTTAATTTTCATCTGAGTTAGCTTAAAGTCAATATGATGTTTCCATGTAAGCCTTCGATCAAGGTGTATACCAAGGTATTTCACTTGGGAGTGTTGAGGAATATTTTGATTATTGATTCGAATTGGGGAACAAGTATCTCTTCTTAGGGTAAACGTTATATGGACACACTTTTGTTCATTTACCTTAATTCTCCATAAGTTCAACCACATTTCCAATTGTGTAATATGTTCTTGTAAATATCGGGAAGCCTCGTGAGGGTTTTCATGCATACTAAGGCAGGCTGTATCATCGGCAAACGTAGATGTATGGATATTGCTGCTCAAAGGCATATCACAAGTATAGATCAAATACAAAACTGGCCCCAGTATGCTCCCCTGTGGCACACCGGATAATATAGATTCGGGCACACTCATGAATTCTCCTTCCACAACCGTGAACTTCCGGGTAGTGATGTAACTTTCTAATAAATTCACTAAATTTATTGGTAGATATGATTTTAATTTTAGAATTAGACCTTCATGCCACACTTTATCAAATGCCTGAGAAACGTCAATAAACAGGGCAGAACAATACTTCTTTTCCTCAAATGTTTTTCTTATAAATTGAACCAATCTATGAGTTTGTTCAATGGTGCTATGCTGACTTCTAAAACCAAATTGATGGTCTGGGATGCACCCACTATCTGTTAAGGTTGGGGACAATTTTGTCATGAGCAGCTTTTCGAAGAGTTTTGACATAGTTGACAGCAAACTTATTGGCCTATATGACTCAGCTTTAGTAAGATCTTTTCCCGGCTTTGGAATCATTTTGATTTTTGCAAGCTTCCAGAGTTGTGGATAATACTCCAGTCGTAATATGGCATTAGAAATAAACAGCAAGATTCTTATTGCAATATGCGGCAAGTTCATCAGCATCTTGTTACTAATTCCATCAATACCTGGAGCTTTCTTTGGCTTGAGTTCAGCAATTACTTTATGTACATCACGCATCTTAAACTTTAAGGCTCGAGGGGGTAGAGCAACTACATTCGGCAAATCAGCAACACCAGTACATGTATTTGAGGTAAATACGGATTTTAAATGCTCAGCAAATATTTTGCATTTTTCCGTATCGCTTCTTGCCCAATCTCCGGTAGATGTGCGCAGAGGTGGCTTGAACTCAACGGGGGTTTTAAGCTTTCTAGCAGCGCGCCACAAAGAGTAATTAGATGTCGGTGTGACATCAAGACCTTCCAAATAATTTTTAAGAGATGCAGTTTTTTCAGATGCAAGCAACTCTTGAAGTCGTTTAGAACATTCTTTAAGTCTGAGTTTATGTTGGGGTGATCTGTGCTGTTGCCATTCCCTTCTAGCTCTTCTTTTTTCACATACGAGATGTTCAATATCCCTGGAATAAATTTTATTAAACCCAGACTGCGGATGGGAGGTAGTGGCATGTTCAGCAGCCTGTTTAATAATTTCGTTAAGATTGGCAATGTTAGTTTCAATGTCATTGGGTGTTCTTAACGCAATATTTTCCGTGCAATGACTACTAAGATATTTTTTGAATCCCAGCCAATTAACACGATTGGTCATCTTCGTATAAGGGTGAGGTAAGTCACTTCTTAGTGGGTTACAAATTGTAACAATAGTGGGGGAGTGATCGGAGGAGAGATCTAGAGAAGTTTCAACACTAATTAAATCTCTAGAAATATTTTTCATTACGTCAAAATCAATAACATCTGGAATTTTTCGTACGTCAGTAGGCCAATAAGTGGGCTCCCCACTCGAAATAACATCTAAGCCCATTTTTGAAATTGTATTAAACAAAGCTCGACCTCTAGGTGTTAAAAGGCGCGATCCCCAGTACGTATGCTTTGCATTGTAGTCTCCAGCTGCCACGAAACAAGATCCAAGCGATTTGTAGAACTTCTCATACTGATCTTCGGTAACTGAAAATCTGGGAGGTGAGTAAATTGATGATATTACGAAATTAGAACAAAAATTTTCTACAAAAATATTCGTAGCTTGCATATATTCTTCACTAACGTTGTCAAGGATATAGTGCTTGAGTCTTGACTTAATTAGAATTGCAGATCCACCGCATGCTCTCCCTCTAGGGTCCTTTGTATCATACATAGTGTAGCCATTTATTTTGAAAAAGCTTCTCGTAGTCAAATGTGTCTCAGAGACCAACATTATATCAATAATTTTTTCCGTAAGGAAGTGCTCAAGTTCATTTTTATGTTGGCGAATGCCGTTTGCGTTCCAGAAACATATTTTTAACGTGTTCATGGCTTGTTAATTAATGCTTGAAGCAGAGTATTCTGCATTCTCAGCATTTCTTGCATCATGTTAGTCATATTTGTTGTAAAGTTGTTTATAGTTTGCACCAAATTGTCAATAGTAGCTTCAAGGCGACTAAAGTTAAAGCTTGAGTTTGCATTCGTTGAATTATTTGGAGGTGGAACATTTTGTGGGGGAATAGAATTTGTTTTAGCAGCATCGGCATACGATACACGGGAAGTAACTGGTTGGCTCATTTGCACAAAAGTGGCGGAGTAAGCGTTTGCTGATTGAGATGGAGCTAATTTGGGTTTTTGCACCATAGTCTGTTTGACAAAAGAGTACACAGGACAACCTCTGTAGTTAGCGGTGTGATTACCTCCACAATTACTGCATTTTTTATCACTTTGATCTTTTGGCTTATTGCAACTAGCAGTGCCGTGTAATTCGTCGCACACAACACAAACAGTGGGTAATTTACAGTATGTTTTTGTGTGGCCATATTATTGGCAATTATGGCACTGTACGGGACCTGATCGCTTATGTGGCTCTTCAACTGTGATTTTTCGGTATAAGAGGTATTTTAGGCTATAAATTGGGTGTGTCTCGTTTTTTTTCAGCTGTATATCATTCGGCTCCAATTAAACACGAAATAGAGGCTGGGGGATCTTCTCCCTGTTTATTATATTGGTAACATTTTTTACCTTAAATCCTTGTATCATGAGTGCATCTTTTACTTCTTCAGGATTAACATAAGAGTCAATACCCTTCAATACGATCTGCATACCTTTGGCACTTTTAAGCTGGTACGTATAAAAACTTGTTTTATTTTTTTCAAATTCAGTCACTATTTTACGGAAATTTTTTTCTTCGTATATTTGAATTTTAGTTTCGTCAATATTACCACGCTTTATTGGAATAACATGAAATGCGTTTTCACCAATGGCCGAGACTAATTTTTTAATTATGGCGTTAGAATTTTTCTCTCTCAAATATATACATAGGTGGTGGCTTAAAAGACTTTTGCGATGATGCAGCGGGCTTATCGCCGGTGACTTGCAATAATGAAAAACGATTTTGACGATTGGTAGATGATGCGCTATTATCCCTAGACATCTTTGGAGCAGATGAAATTTTTGAAGAATTCGGGCTTCGCCCACGCTTTACCACTGTTATGTATCTGTCCATTCCGACTTGTACCTTGGATTTTGAGCTACTTTTATCTGTAGTGATAACTTTATTAAGTGATGAACACGAGCCTGAAGGAGATGATATAACTGACTTATATGACGAAGTACTAGGCAACTGTAATGTCAATGAATCACTATTTGGCATTGGACAAAGCGAAGTTGATCGCTGACGAAAAATTGGATTTGTCGTTAAAAAAATATTCTCATTAGATTTATTATTTGTATTATTTTCATTGAGAGCTTCAGAACTCACAGTAAAATAGGCATTTCTGCCGTTAGAACTCACTTCATAATTTTTTGTATTTGAGGTACTCATATAGAGTATTCCTCAAGGGCACTTTTTGTGTTTTTTTTGCTTACGGTTTTTTTTTTTGTTTTTGTAATTTTTGATTGTTTATTTGTTTTTGAGTTGCTCGTATAGAGTATTCCTCAATGTCACAGTTTATGTTTTTTTTTGTTTCTGTTTTTTTGTATTTGTTATTTCCACTATGTAAAAAATATTAACAAAGCAGTAAAGCTTATTTATTAAAGTCAGTATGTGCCTATTACGAATAATATGTACTACGAATATTTTTTTGTATAATTTTTTGTTTGTTTGTATGTAAGAAAAAATTCCGCTAATCGACTGTTCGCTATGAAGGTACCACGAGAATATGTGTTCGGGTTAATCAAAATAAATAATTCTGGTTTGGGTTCGGTTCAGGGTTCGGGTTCAAAGTTAAAAAAAATCCCAAAAATTAAAAATTAAAGACGGAAAAATTTAAAGTTCACCAACAGATTTGTTTTCTTGTATTATAAATTAAAAATATTTAAAATTAACTAAATTTAAGAGTTCGAAGCTTTCCTTAGTTGTGATTGCGAAATAATGGGGTGCCAAGTTAGGCTTCTCGTAGTTAATTTCATTAGCATTTTCTCTTTACTTTTTATACTTCTAGGAGCAATTGCACAGTAATACTTTTATTGCAAAACTATTGCTACAACAACAACTAATCATAGACAAATGGAGAGAAAACCATTATATATATCAATTAACCGTAAAATTTAAGTTTTCTTAAAATAATATTTCAATGTAACGTAACGCCAGGAAAAGTAGCAATTATTTTTATTGGTGTCTATTCTGAAATACGTGTCGACTTGGTGAAACTTACTTGGAAAACAAAAACAAAATTGTGTAAATGTAAAAAATTTGTTTATGTTTCTCATACAAAATTAACCGTTTTGAAATTCTCACGTTTATTTCATTTATGAAATGCATGGCAAACAAAAACAATTTTTGAAAATTTGTTTTTGTTTGAATGTAAAGTTTCACTTTTTCGACGCGTTCTCCAGAATAGCCCCCATTATCTCTACGCTGACGATCGCAAGTGCGTGAAATTTTGCATTTTAACAAAGTGTTATTTGCTTATGTGATAATAATAAAAACATCGTTTATACAACAAATATTTAATATAATATCACAGTTGTTAAGCAGCTCTGGGTCGGGGAACATCTCTCGCGTCATCGTATTTTTTTTTAAGTGCGGTCAGGTTTGTGTGTGTTGTTTGGCCTTCGAGAGTTTTTCGTCTCGCTCGCACTGGTTTACTGATCTGCCACGGATAACCGTATAATCTTGCGGTTTTTTGTGGAATTTCTTTTACAACCACGTTGCCTACTTCCTATGTGAAGGCATAGGTCGTGTACAGACAGTCACAAAACCTTTTGAAATACTCTTAATACCACCTTGGGCATATTTGTGCAACACCATATTATGCAAATTTACTTTGCATTAATATGTTTAATAAATAAATAAATAAATAATATAATATTAATATTCAAAAGTGTGTAACGTAACGCCAGATTGTGAGTATTTTTTGAATGGTAAATGTTTGTTTAAAATTTACTTGAAATTTTGGTTTTGGGTTTGTTCATTTGTTTTCCTCGCTTTCACGACGGATTTTTCCGAAAAATACATTTTTGGGCTGGCAAGGGTAGTTTTTGATTCGGTTTGTCTTAAAATCGGTGTTTTTTAATTTTCGGCTTGATCAGCGACTAACAATTAACAATACATTCATAAATTTTAATTGTATTTTCCAAACTACAACGTGAGTGGAGCTGCGGATAAAGCTATTAAGTATTTATAAATAACAAATATAGTTTTGTTAATCTTTTGTGTATCTTTTTCTTAATTTAAATAAAAAAATATCAAGTGGAAATTTAAGTAACGAAACGCCATATAAGGTAACGCCAGATACTAAGGCTAATAGAAAAAAAGGGGAAACGATTTTTTAATTAAGAAGCTTGGAAAATAAATGTATATCTATCAGTCCAAGTCCTAAAAAAAAGTTTTGTCTAAAAAGACTTGCACAGTTCGCAGAATTAAGCAATTTTGTTAGTCAAGTCAAACCCCACGTCTGTTTTTTTGTAACGTAAAGCCAGGTCATATTTTGCGTATATCTTGAAACCCTTAGATTTGATTATCATAATTTTTTCACTGAATATAGAGCTATTTAATTGCTTCTCAAATTTAAGAAAAAAACTTTTTTCAAACACGATTTTAAATTTTTTTTCAACATTTTGTCGTACAAATGTCACGTAAAGCTAGAATGGAATAACCCATATCTAGTGTCCGCACGGAACCCTTCGTGTGCGAATCAAAGTCGCACTTTACTGAATTTATTTAATTGAAAGACAAAATTTAGAAATACTCTTATAACCGCTTCAGCTAAAAATGTACTAATAACAACATTAAAGTATATTTTATTTCTGTCAGGACAGTTCCGTCTAAATTATTCTCTATGTGATCGATCTTAGCCTTTAGAAAGTTAAATTAATGCGACATTCTATGGGTAATAGTAAAATGAGTGTTTTTCATTCCGAATTTTCGTATTCCAACTGTACTTTACAGGTTTCTATCTCCGGCATCGCCGTGCAGGTCACCACACCAGATAATCCTCATTCAAATTGCTATTTTTTTTTTAAATCGTCTCGAACAATTTTTCATACTCACCGTTAAACTAACAAATCATAACTAATTTGTTCAATACATTTTAGAAACCACATTTATTTACTGTAACAATACTCTTCCGATTCAAATTAATTAATAATATTCTGAAACAATCTTTATTTTATAAAAATATTCATAATTCGACAATCTTAAATACAAATATTTCAAAATGATATTATTGATATTATTTAAAAATTTATATATTTTAGTTTAAAAATATATGTATATTGTGTTTTGTTTTTGAAAATGATAAAAAATAACATGAGTAGGGTGGGGATGTTATTTTTCCCATTATTTTCAATATTTTTCCATTATAAAATTTTCTAGTTTCATATTTTTTTTTCAAGTTTTATGTTTATAAGAGCAATCGATGGCTTAATAAAGGGTGTCCCAACAAGAACGCAATATTTGAATGACTGACGCAGCAATTGAATTGTTTCTCTGGCTGTATGACATGTTGCGCCGTCTTGTTGAAACCGCATGCCCTCCGCATTCATTTCTTCAATTCTAGGCACGAAAAAACTGGTTATCATTTTAATTTGCTGAGCTCAGTGTCGAATTGAGGTGGATGGAGTTTGAGCGACATCACGTACAGCTGCGACATTTTCGGTCGATCGACCTGGTCGAAGGCGCGTTGTTGTCTTCTTTACATCACTAACAGACCTAGTTTCAGCAAATTTATCCATTAATCTCTTTACAGTTCAATCTTTTGGAGCATTATTGTGACCCCAAATTGATCGCAATGTGCGAACTGTAGCCGCAAATCAATTTCACAATGAGAATGCCTTGTTCAATCGTGTAGCGCTCCATTTTTTACTAACCTCGTACCTTCTACTAGCAAACAATAACAATTGTTCAAATGTCAAACAATGAAACTTGGAATGGCGTTCTTGTTCGGACACCCTTTATAAAAAGGGCGTATCTCAATTTTTTTCGAAATCCGTTTTTAACGTTTTCTGGGAGACAATGTATAATTGCATCCTCCTTGAATATCTTAGTACGTTACAGTTAAAAATCAAGGACTTATGGCAACTTTCAAAAATTATGTCTGCATGTAAATGCTTTAGTTTTTCTAAAAAATAAAATATAAAATATCGAAAATTCGAGTTCCGCCTTTCCTATATTAAGCCATCGAAATATTTTGTTTTGTAAAAAAGTTAAAAATTTGTAACTTGTGGAGTGAATCAAATATGTCTCTTATATGACATCTCCAATTTTTCGTCAAAGCTAAGTTGAAAATAGAATCTGGGGCAAATTACGGCATTCGATATTAAACAAATTTTCATATCCATATGTAATTTTAATTGTATTTGAATGGAAATTTGATGCCGAATGCCGCAATTTGCCCCCTGGTTTATTTTCATCTGAAGTACAACATGAATTTCATTTATCAAATGCTTAGAGTAATGCTGAACACAAATTTTACATTTCTTTCGTTGTAATTTTGTAACAACGAATTTTGATTTCAAAATATGCGAAATACTGTTCGCATTAGGTGTGTTCGAGTACGCAAAAAATTTTATTTTTTTACTGAACTGCAGTAAATGAGTATTTTGCAATTTTTTGCTGCAGATTTTTTTTTGCAGTAAAACTTAGTAAGATAAAAACATATGATTCAAAAATCAAACAAACTAAAATAAACGAAAAGTGTAAACATTTAGGGTGCCCCTGTGGTTGAGTTGTAGCGATGCTAGCCCCTCAGTTCAGAGATCGTGGGTTCGATTCCCGCCATAGACCCTGGGTGTTTTCTGCAGAAAAGCTAATCGCTTTGCGGGTTGTGTTTCTTTAAAAAAATAATAAAAATTGTGGAATTCATTGTTGTTCGCCTATGTTCTGGCTTCCATATGTTTTATTGTGAGTTCGGATGTTAAAACACATGCAAAGTCTGATTAAGTTGAAATTTAGAAAATACAAATTAATATTATGTGTCCATGTAACATCCGAATTTAAAATAAAACAATTTGGAAATTGACAATTTCAAATTTTTTGATTTTCTTGTTTCATTTTGTTTTCACAATACTGTTAACAAGTCAAAAGATACGAGAACACATACTGTCAGTTGAACATGTCGAAGTTTAACGTAAGACTGATTTTGTATTCTTCATGTGTGTTTGAAGATACGATATAATTCTTTAAATATTTATACAAAATAAGCAGAATTTATAATAACTATTTTCCACAATCCTGTATATTTGTACAAATCTTTAAAGGGGGTAACACTGTTAAGCTTTTTTCATTTTAGAGTCTGAACACACTGTTTTTGAAGTAAAAATCCGCAGTGCGGGAGGGCATAAAATTAAAATCTATTTTATTTTCATTGCGAACTTTCTTATTCTCTCAATTTTCTCTTGCTGACGTTGCCGTAGTTTTTGAATAATTGGCTGTGTTCGCAACACTATTGTAAAAAAACATGATTTTGAAGTTCAAAAATTTTTGTCAAAGATTATAAAAGTTTAAAAAACATATCAAATATATCTGCAAATGTATAAAATGTTAATAATTTTTTGTTTTTAGTTATAAAAATTTATGCACAAAAAAATTAATAAAAATTTAAACAAACAATGACAAGTATTGCCGTCGCCGTCTTCCGTTGTATTATGTTTATTTTTCTCTCCCGCAACGAGAAATCGCACCGCACCGCAAACATTGTGTTTAGACTCCTACTTTCTGAAAACATCAAAAATTTACTTTCTTCAAAATATCGTTGAAAGTTGGCTGGAAATTAAAAATAATGTGAGTGTGTTAGTAAAACAATTTGTATTGCTAATTTCTTGCAATTAGTTTCATGTATAAATGGTAGGAGGTTGGACAGTAAAAAATAACTTACTTATGCGAATCACTGGCAAAAGTAGTGTTCCAATGTTTCGTCCTCTTCCTCGCATAATATACATACATATGCTTAGATAAGATCATATGGCGTTTCTCTTTCAGAAAAGAAAACGCCACTAGATTTTCCTTTTATCTTTATATTTTCTCTCTTGGTTTCGGTTACTATTCTTACAGTAGAATTCTGCGTACAATGAAACAAATATCATAAATGAAAATTACGGAAATATGAATTAAAATTTGAAATTTTATCCTGTGTAAAACAAAGGAAAGTTAAAAGTATAATATGTACATACGCAGATATATATGTATATCGTCATCTAAAATCCAAAAGGCCGTATGTACACTTTCTATTTTTTTACAGGCGAAGCTAAAAACTTATAATTTTAAAGGCCCAACTATAATATGAATAAGCGAACTTAAGCAACTGTGCGGTTACATATAAAACGTATGTGGCAAACTATAATGTACTTATGGAACTTTTCGTCAAATGTGATTTGCTTAAGCTAAGTGCCAAACTGAACGCAAAAATACCGATACCGATTCAAATACCGCTATAATTAGATACCGGTATCGATACCGATACCGAAACACATTTCGGTTAGAAAATACCGGTACCAGGAATACCGTTTAGGTCTATACCGGTATGTACCGGTATACCGATTCCCACCAAAAATAAAATTTCAAAAATATATTTCAATTAACTTTCTTATATAAACACGTTTTTTCGCCTTTACACATTCTTATGCAGCACTTTTTTTTAATCAACCGGAAAGTGCAATCATATCATAATCATCACCAGTGCGAAATACTAACGAACTTCATGAGCTGCTTAATGCCTTTAGGAATGAAAAACGTATCTCTAGAGAAAAGCCCTTACAAAGACAGTTAGTTTAAATAATAACTTTTTATATAAATAACTTATTTATATGAAATCGCGAAAGTTAGTATATTGGTTGTTCCAGATACACAAGGTAATGCGGAGATTTCAAGTTTTGAAGAGTGCTTTTTTATGTATGTACATTAAAGATTTTTTTCTTTAATTGATTGATTGATTTAATTGCTGCCATAAATGTGGTCTTAATTTTTTACCTCGATCCGACGCTGCCTTCTGGTGGGGCCTAAAGTACCCGATACATAGTGGGGATTTTTTTTAAATTTGAAATAATTCTGCAGTTTTTAAACTAGCTGTCCGATTTTTTATGAAATTTTATACAGCATTTGAGGAGGTGTCACAGAGCTCAAGTCTGGAATTTATGCTATATATTCTTCAAAGGGGCGGAGTCACAAAGCACCAAAATGGGTAAACCTTTAGTTAATGAAAAATTAAAATCGATGCCAAGCTCATGTTTTTGATCAGATTAAAAAGATTTTTGAAAGTGGATCTTTTTCTATCCAAAAGCTAAAAAAAAGTGTGCAACATTTATGGGTTTTCGCTTACAGTTTAGGAAATATTCGAGAAAAAGTGTAAAAAAATTGGCATTTTTACCAACCTTTGTCCACTGTTCTGCAAATGGAGAAGGCAAACGTTGTTAGATTTAGAAAATGAAACTTATTATGAAGAAGAGATATAATTTGTAACATTAAACATAACATTTGCCAATAAATATTTTCGGCTGAAAAGTCTTTCTTAGGTAGAAAGTAATAACAAATAGAATTTGCTTTTGAGTTCCCGGCAATTCCAAAAAAAATTACAAAAAATTTGAATTGAAATATTGAAATATTCGTTTCGTCTGAATTTGGCGACTACGAATATTTGAGAATTCGAATACGAATTTTCGGATTTTACTAAGTGCATACAATTCTACATGTACTTCGTGTGTAATATAAATAATACATACACTGTATGTATTTATTTTTATTATTTTGTTTAATTAACCAAAATGCAAAGTTTCAACTGCAGTTTTCTTATTTTACTTTTTTAATAAATTATTTTTTAATAAAAATATAAAAACGTATATAGAAACATATAAGTTTAAATACTTTTTATGTTAATGTAAAAATACTCCCTTTTCGAAGTAATTTAACAAAAAAAAATTTTTTTTCTATGTCCACTGTCTGAATTATCAAATTTAGCAGTTATATCGGTATACCGGTATTATAAACTCGGTAACGGTATGTACCGGTAATACCGATACCGAAATAAAACAAATACCGATACCGCTACCGATACCGAAATTGAAAAAATAGTTGTACCGGTATGAATACCGATACCGTTATTTGTTTCGGTTTCCAACCTTGGGCAAAACAAATAATATAATTATACGTGAATTTTTAATAGATTAGGATATTCCAACAAGTTAATTTGATTGAATTGCATTCATTTGGTAGTTATAAAAAGAAACAAAATTACTAAAAAGTTGTGAACAATGCCTTTATTTGCAGCTGTGGCTAAAGAATACTTAAGTGCATATAAGTACGTTGTGGCCACCTAAAAGTCACATTTGAATTGTTTAAGTATTTGACAGACTTATCGTTCAATTCTGGCATTAGCTTAAGCCAGCTTATTCATATTATAGTTGGGCCTTAAGCAAAAAGCCTTAGGAGCCAAAATGAGTAATAAAAAAAATCGGTATTTTTGATCATATGTATGTTAGTAAAATTTAAAAAAAGATATTTTTTGATTAATCTCATTATAATCAATCAAGAAGTCTATTTTGAATTTTTTGGTTGTTACGCTCTTTTAGATTTAAGGTGACGATATACATGCATACATACAATTTATTCCTCCAAACTAAACTAATATAAGTTCGAAAGGTATTTAATTTAGGCAACATTTGAGGAGAAACTAAAAACCTAGTAAATGGACTATTATTGCAGCTAACTGCGTTGAGTGCATACGATGGCTTTATTACATGTCAATTTGATTTGATGCACCAACCGGAGTAATTTAAATCTTTTTAGGGTAAAGAGAATAGATTTTTTAATTTAAAATATAAAGAATTTTGAATTTTAAGTTCAAAATAAATTTTCCTTCAAAAAGGCAAATAATTTTTATTTTAATATTCTTCTGAAAACACATATTTTAAATATTAAAAAGTTCATATGCAAAAAACCAGATGTACTAATAAGATGACGTTGTAAAGTCAAGTTTTACGTCATAAAGCAGCCCTGTTACAAAGCAGCCCTGTTATAAAGAATAGCTCTCGAATTATCGTAATTATTTCTTAAGTGCGATCAGGCTTGCATGTGTTATCTAGTCTTCGAAACTAGGTAACATTGCGTTTCACTCGCATTAGTTAATTGTTCCCTCAATTAATTGTATCCCTTTAAATTATTTTGTGGTATTTTCCATTGGCAACTGCAAACGTTTTCGATAGTATGGTTAACATAAAAAAACTCTAGGAGTAGATCTTGGAAACCTCTACTTCCTATGCAAAGTTATATATGGTTTGCAGGTGCCCAAGGAATAACGTAGCTCGTTGGGTACGTGTCCTTGCCATTTTTAGTTTTAACAGGAATACAATATACAAAAAAGTAAGGTTTCACACCTTAAAAATTTATCTATTTTGAGGTAAATTACTTTTAAATATTCTCTTTTAATGTTGGTTGTTTGTTTATACATACTTACATATACAGTTCGATCAATTCCTTATTCTGTTACTTCAAAAAAAAAAGACTTGAAGAAACTTGTTGTACAAGCAAGTCTGTATCTTTCTTTATTCTTCACTCTCTCTCTCTCTCACTCTTTTTCTCTTATATCAACTCAGACTTCAAGCAAAAAAAAAAAATTCAAGCGCATAAAACTTGATGGAAACTAAATATTCAGTAGAGGGTTAAAAAGGCAACGATTTCTTCTACTCCTATCGTAGTATTTTTGTTTATCTAAATGGGTCCTAAGCCGCTTGAGTCGAGATGTAGGATGTTTACGTACTAGTCTTTCAGAGGCTCTGATTACTATAATCCGATCGACCTTTATGTATTGGTGGTATCCTCAAGTAGCGTTTTAAGATTATGAGCATCCAGAATCCTGGATTGCTGAGGAAATCTTCTGATTACTTAGTGTCTCATCTGGATTTTGATAAGTATTGATTAAAGATTTAAGTTCGTCCAGGCTGGAATGGAAGAGAGCCAAATATTAAGAGAACAAGACGTTAGCGTATAGACTGATGGATGAAGAATGGTCTGCGGTGTTGGGTCTGGAGTCTTCTCAAATGATCTTGGAATGGGATGGTTCTTCCGTCTGCCTAACGAAGCCAGCGTATTAAGGCAAAAATTTTGGCTGTAAAGCGGCTGAAGTTCTGATCGACAGGAATGTTCAGGTCAAAGTTGGTATCTTTGTCGACAGCCGGGCAGCATTTCTATCCCTAAGATCATATGCCACTTCCTATACCCCCATGGGAGTCTATTTTTGACTACGGGTGTGGCAAGCCCGGGGCCCCAGCTGGGGTGATGTGGCTTTTTCCATTGACATACCTTTGCTACATTACCCTTAGAACTTATGTGTTACTACACGATCTCTGGAAACAGAGCAAAGCATGTGCACATATTTATAAAAGGAGGACAGGTCCTGTTGATGTCAGTTAGGTGCAGCGTCACCTAGAACTGCCCCTGAGTTCAAAAGAAGATAGAGGTGAAGCTCTTGTGGTAGAACTTTGAGGTCTCACCAGAGGCTACTTCCGGTTCCACGGGTACCGGTGGCCCGACAGTCGACCTGCTCTGAAGTTTTGAGTGCATGTAGCGGTCGTCAGTTTGATGGGATGATTTTGGTATGTGTGGAGTAGGCACTGGATATTTGGCGACACAGGCATGCGTTCATCTCGGATAAGTGGTTGAGCTGTGCCGGCAATGGTTGAGGAATTCTCTTGGGGGCCTTGCTATGGGTGTATACAGAACACCTTTGCGTAGAAGCCGGAGAATTATCGTGGTGGCTTTTGTTGGGAGAATAGTCTTGACTTCCCAGAGTTAAATCAATGCTATTGGCGTGACGCGGTCAGCCACTATTCTAGGTGCTGTTGCCATTCAACAGAAGCTGCTATGAGCACGGACATAGCAGTAGCTATGACTTCGAAACAGCAGCAGAGTTTAGATAGCTCAAAGTACCTCAGGAAGGTACTTGAATATAGTACAGGGATAACTATATGCAAAGATTGCAACCTGTGTGCCTTTGAGGAGTGGGCATAGGTTCATTCTAAAAAGGGTACATGGGGCGTTGGTCTGGCGTCTTACCTGTACCCGGTGCTTTGGTACCCGTGAGATAAGGCCGTAAAGGCAGGTGCTCACGGAAAGCTATTGCACATCTGCCACTTCCTATATTCTAGTTGGGCAGTGTAGGTTAGGAAGGGTGGTGTTGCAACACACCTCCACTCGGAGACTCAGTTGCGTCCATTGTGCTTTGGGCAGTGTAAAAATGTGCTATCTAGGCTGAATAATCAGGCTGTCCTCACCCTCATCTGGGTTCCAGCACACAGCAAATTCCCAGGTAACGAATGGGCGGACGATTTGGCTACTATTAGAAACTGCATCTTCAAAGATTATCCCTATAAGGCTGAATACAGATAGCTCATCATAGACACGTGCAAGCTTGCTAAGAAAATGTGGCCTTGCTGAATATAACTCAGAAGCCGTAGGGCTATCTCGATGCTCGTCGAAGACGTGACGTGTCCTATAACGAGTTCTGCCAGATAGAACTGTGGTCAACAATGAGTAAAATTAATTCAGTCTGTAAAAATCTACAGAAAATAGATTTTTACGTAGCAAACGTCGACTTCTGGCTTACATACATACACGTATAAAGCAAAGTAACAGCTGACACTTTCGCTGGCATCCACACGTTTTTACTAACATCCAGTTTTAAACGATACGACCACTTCAAAAGTAAGACGATACGATTTTACTAACGAAGCCATTAGATTGGACAACGTAGTCCAACATTATTTACAGGGAAGTAAACAAACTATAAATTCTCTGTCTGTCTATTAATTTCGCAATTGTAAAAGATTTAGGTAAGTTCAAAAGAGAATGAGAAAATTGCCTGCCTTTTAATTTCCCAATTGTAAAAGCGAACTATGGGCGAGTTTTGCTATGCTTATTAAGCGTGAACTAAGTGTCCATGCAGTCTAAACAGTGGATTTCTCGCGGCGAATCGAAGCCAAAGAAGGGCAAATTGGGGTTTTCAGCCAATTTAGTCATGGCGACTGTTTGTTTGGAATGCACAAAAAGTATTTTTGCCACAATGTAATGAAAAAGTACTTAAATAAATTGAAACTTTATATGGGAATACCTTCAAATGGTGAAATTACTAGTAATTATAATAGTGTAATTATCTTCCTTAAGTCGACTTAAGCACTTATTTCTTTTTGCAAAGAACTAACAAAAGCCACGCGCTTGACGAGCCAAGAACATTTTTATGAAAATCCGAAAAACCGAAAAGTTATAAAAAACAACTCAAAAATTAAACTTTATGGTGTATAAAATATAAATTTATTAAATAAACATTTGATATTGGTAAATTTATGTTGTGTGTATATTCCTAATAAAAACATTTTCATTTGATATTGAATGATGTGATTTGTTAAAAAAGAAATAAATATAAAAACAACTTGTAAACGAAATGCAGATTTTTTGTTACTTAAAAACTAAATTAAAAATTATTGTAATGCTTATTGATTTTCCTTTAGAGGCAAAAATACTCATTTAACATAAAAAATATATTTTGTTATATAAGAAAATAATGCATTAGGAATTTGAAGAAAACAGGATGTACATATAATTTGTAACTAAGAAAGAAGATTAAATAAATTATTTTAGAATTTTGCTAAATGCATTTTTGATAATTTGTGTTCATGTTTTGAAAATATTGCTTGCTTTTAATTTAAACATTTAGATATAACGATTTTTATATATATGTATATTTTTTTTTGGAAAAATATACGCTTAAATGTGGAGAAATTTGCTGTTTTAAGGAAAAACACAATTTCATTTACATACTTATATATTTCTTTGGGAAATAAAATTGTGCAGAATCCTTAAATTGTGTAATTTCCAAAAATTTATGTGTGCTTTTAGTTAGTTGCCTTGACATTTTTTTAGAAAGGATATACTATTATACATTTATTAAGTCTTACTTCATAAAACTCTTTACTTTTTGATGAAAAAATATTTATGTGTGTTTTAATAAAATTCTTAAAAATCTTAAGATAATTTATAAATTAAGATTCTTAAGTCAAAAGAAATTTGCAGAAGTACAATTGCATCTTGCTTAAAATTTCTGTTATTGTAAATAAATACAAAAAGTTTTATGTAAAGCTAAATTCTTTTTCGCCTGTAAAAATTTCGGCAAACTTTTAATAAGAAATCAATTGATTTTAATACAAAAATTTTTTGCAATGTAAAAACTGTAGGTTTCACCATCTGCAGAGTTCTTTTGCTCTTTTCCTGTTATTAAATCATGTTAAGTGGGTACAGTTTAACTTTATGTTATTTAACAGTTTATAGTTTTCACAAAAAAAAAGAGAGCTTAATAATTTACTTTTGATTTCTTTTCTAATTTGAAAATTAAAAAAAAATGTAAAATATATATATAAAATATCGCTACCTTAATAAAGAAAGGCCCTAATTCATTATTGTTTTTGAAATCGTGATTTTTGTATATTTCGATAAGAGAACATCTAATGTATCGAATAATGCAAAAATTTCGATTTCAATAAAATAACGAGTTAGGGCTTTTCTATATTAAGGTAACGATATGTATATTTTTTTAATTTACGGCCTGTTCCACGATGTCACCAGAAATCGTTCGATTGAATACTTATATTGAAAACGAAAACAAATTTTCTAGTTTTATTGTTGTTTGCAATACAAGTTGTCGATCGAACGATTTCTGGTGACATCGTGGGACAGGCCGTAAAAGTAAAAGTAAAACAAAACTG
This sequence comes from Tachina fera, assembly GCA_905220375.1. Taxonomy (NCBI): domain Eukaryota; kingdom Metazoa; phylum Arthropoda; class Insecta; order Diptera; family Tachinidae; genus Tachina; species Tachina fera. The sequence continues at coordinate 115,466,424 of LR999964.1, forward strand.
TTAAATAATTTGAGCTAATCCTGCGTTTTAAATTTTATTTTTATTTCTTGTTTAAATATTGTTTAAAAAATACTATATTTCTGTATATTATTTCAGTCTTACAGTGTGAAAAGAAATAAGTTAGACAAAAGAAGTTTAAATATTTAAATTTTTTACTTTTCTTGTGTAAATGATTTAAATAATTGCTTAATTCACAACCTATTGTGGGAGTCGTAATTCGTATTGTTTATAACAAATGCTTACATAGAAATTACCAACAACGTTCTTACGATCTACGACTTCTACAATAGGTTGCGGGAATTGTGCAAATATTAAAATGTTTTCCGTGTGTTGAGTTGTAACAGACATAAAGCACACATAATAATAATTTATTTATTTTTAAACAAAACAATAATTAAAAGCTTAATATATAAAACAATTTTTGGAACAGAATAAAATAAAGCAGTTTATACAAAACTAATGTTTTTGATTTTGATATTTTCTTAAAATAACAATTTTGACTAAAACACGCTACAGAAAATAAAACGTGGCAACAACATTAACTACTGAAATGCATACATTCACACTAAGTAGTTTTTCTTTTCTTTCGTTTAATTACAATTGTAAACATACAATACATTCACATTTTTATAGTTTTGTGTGTTTTATTCTTTATAAATTCTTTTCTTATTAAAAAAAAATATAGTACATACATATATATATATATATTTAATTAAAAAATTCCTCGCATTTAACAAAAAAGGAAGATATCCAGAACTTAAAAAAAATTTTACCGAACTGAAACTTATGTGTATGATGAACGATATAATGGGATGAAAGTTTGAAGCATGTGTTCATGGTTTGATTTTTTTTAACCATATGACTTTTTCTGCTCTCCATAATCACCAACTTTTTTAAAGCAGCTAATACGGCCAGGCTTTAGCAAATTTTTACATACTGCATTTATAGACATTTAGATGGCATTGCCGTTACTTTGATTTCTGTTTGCTTTGCCACCCAATATATCTTGAATTTCATTTAAACTTTTGCCTTTTGTTTCGGGCACAAAGATAAATACAAAGACAGCTCCTATCGCCGTGATGCCGGCAAATAACCAAAATGTTTCTCCACTACCCAGAGCCTCCTTCAAGTTCACAAATGTCTTGGTGACAATAAAAGCCAACACCCAATTGGAAGTACCAGCAATGGAACCAGCCACACCCTTAATATCGGAAGCAAACAATTCACCCATCATCAACCATGGCACGGGTCCAAAACCGATGGAGAACATAATAATAAATACACACAAACTGCTGACGGGCAACCAGCCGAGGTTGGTTACAGAATCCTTATCGTGCTCTTTCATATAGAAATATACACCCATGGCAACGGTGGATATGGCCATAACAGAGGCCGAGGCCAAGAGCAAGATACGACGACCCAATTTATCGACAACCAAAACCGAAACAAAAGTTGCAATGACCTGCATTATGCCAACAACAATGGTCGAGAGGTTCTCATCTATACCGGTATCAGCATCCTGGAAAGACATAAGCGGAAAGATTTAAAACGAATCAATATGATGGAAAATATCAATTAAGGATAGTAAATAAAAATTAGATTAATAATAAAAAGAATAGAAACAATTGTATCCTTATCAAAAAAGAAAAATCGTTAAAGTTATTTTGTGATAACCTGGAGAAATTCTATGGAAAATCTTTCTCATATGTGTCCACTTTTAAGAAAATTTTTTGTATCCCAGTGAAAAAAATGGAAGTCATTCTAGCGGAAGTACATTTTCATTGCTTCCAAAAAATCGATATTTTAAATTTGCCGAGAATGAGCAAAAAACCATGTAGAAGCTTATTTTAGTCACACAAAACCTTGTAACTCCTACATAGTGTTAGAAAATACTCACCAGAATTTAAAAAAAAATTATTTTTTTAAAGAAATTTATGAACTATTTTTAGTCTAAAATTTAAAAGTTATTTGCTTAAATTTACATGAAAACACTGTTTTGGGATTAAATTCGTATAAAAAGAAACGAATTGGTAAAAAAGGCAACTATTTACCATTTTTCCTAGATGAAAATATTATCGTAGAACACAAAAAAGGGCATTTTTCTTAATATCGCTTCCAATTCAGTGACCAGGCATCGAAAAAGAGAACTTCTTGCAATGACAACCCTATGTAAAAATCATTAGATCGGATCGAAATTTGCACTACTTCCGCATCGTAAACTCTACATTTTCATGACTTTTTTGGAGTCTCTTTTTTTACTGGGATATTTCATCAGTTTAGTGTTAGAAGAAGGTTAGGTTAGCTTAGGGAGGATGGTGCTACAACACACCTCCACTCGGACTTTCCTTCTATTGACACCCGTTAATAATAACCCAGTAAAAAAAGACACTCCAAAAAAGTCATGAAAATGTAGAGTTTGCGATGCGGAAGTAGTGAAAATTTCGATCCGATCTAATGATTTTTACATAGGGTTGTCATTGCAAGAAGTTCTCTTTTTCGATGCCTGGTCACTGAATTGGAAGCGATATTAAGAAAAATTCCCTTTTTTGTCTTCTATGATAATATTTTTATCTAGGAAAAATTTTAAATAGTTACCTATTTTAACAATTCGTTTCTTTTTATACGAATTTAAACCCGAAACAATGTTTTCATGTAAATTTAAGCAAATAACTTTTAAATTTTAGACTAAAATTAGTTCATAAATTTCTTTAAAAAAAATGATTTTTTTTTAATTCTGGTGAGTATTTTCTAACACTATGGAGGAGTTACAAGGTTTTGTATGACTAAAATAAGCTTCTATATGGTTTTTAGCTCACTCTCGGCAAATTAAAAATATTGATTTTTTGGAAGCAATGAAAATGTAGTTCCACTATAATGACTTCCATTTTTTTTCACTGGGAATAATTAACCCCTATTCGTACCCAGAAGTGCTCCTATTATCTTTCACTAAGCCACTGAATTCCCATGATGAAGCCTCTGATACTTCCTGATATCGCTAATGCACTCATGGAAACGTCTGCTCAGCTATCTAACCATATGGCTTTTTAGCTTCGGACAATGTCAGATAATATGTTCAACAGTTTCTGTTCTGGAATCTGGAGTCCAATACGTACGATCCACCGCCATATTTTCGGTAGTGCGCACATTGCATTGATGCATAGGCCTGACAAAAAATTTCTTTATAATCTTGCCAATTCTTTGCCCAGTAGGTGGATTATAACACGCATGTCACTTTTGTAGCATTGCTACAACTATTCTTATAGCGAGTATACACTTTGGCATTTTATGTTATGTCAATATTGTATATTAGTAGCAACGTTTGTCATTTAAGATATTTTTCGTTGTGTGCCATTGCTTTCCATATAAAAAACATAATGGGAACGACGTTGCACACATTTTGAATATGACACCACAAAATAACAAGACAAGAAATGCCAGATGTGTAATCAACATTACACGTTTCTTGGCTGAAACCATCCATGTTCGTAAATGCTTAACATTTTACCAAATAAATAACACTTCAGATGACAGATATTTAACATCTGACAGTCTTGCCAAACCGGCGGCTTTTCAGCCAGTAAGTCTTGTTTTAGACTCGGCAGTTTTTTTTGCAGCAGTTCTATTCAATTCTCTTTTAAAACTGCTCGTTTGTATACACACATAGAGTTTCTTGTTAAATTTTCCTATTTTTTAATGCAGCGAATGAAATAACAAAAAAATTTAATTAACTTTTCGGTACAAGCAATTCAGTATCCCTCTTCTTTCTTATTTCCTCTCTCTCGCATAAACTCAGACTTGCTTCAAGAAAAACTGCCGAGTCTGACACATGAGTAAGGCTCAAATTCACAGTCTTTAGTTAACTAACGACGGTGGTTTAACCAATGAAATTTATAAGAATTAAATTAGACTTCTTGAAATCTTTTTGTGAGATATAAAATTTTTTTATGTTATCGATATTTTTTGGTTGTTTTTTTTTGTAAAACTTAAATTTTATATTTTAAGATATCTGTTGTGTTAAAAAATCATAGCACGTAAGGAAACATTCATACTCGTGGACATTATTTTCTGATATTAATTAAAAATTTTAATTTTGATTCAGCCCAATTATGAACTTTCCCGGACAGTTTTTTTCTTCCCTATCATTTATTCCCGGGGATAAACAAATACGGTATAGAGTAAAATCTGAATGAGCTGTTTAATGTTTACATATTATACCGCAATAACGCGAAAGTTGAGTAATAGAGATTAAATAAAAATGTTATGTTTTCATTGCTAATAAGAACGTGTGCTAATATCTGTGACAAAAAGGAAAAAGTGCTTAAGTCGAGATAAGCTGATTTAGAGTTAGCGGTACCTCGGTAATCTGCATATTCAAAAGTACTTCTGGTCAAAATTTTAATTAATTTGTGTGATTTTTTTAAGAAGTTATAGACCTATGACTTAGGACTTATCTTTTTTAGACTTCTGATCTCATTCGGAATAATAGCTAAGGTAAGGTTATACTTTAGTATATTTCGACTTAAATCTGTTACTTGTAGTGTGTAGAGCGATATTTGCTTAAAAAAATTAAGATTTACAGAGAATTTCCCATAACTGCAAAAGAAATAAATTTTTGAAATTCGACTTGAACGCTTAAAAGTGCTCTCCTGCAAAAAATCAAATATGACTTAAGCACTTTTTTGCTTAAATAAAAAATAAAATAAACAGCGTAGATAACCATTGAAAAGCATGCGGGATAACTTATGTAGGGAAGGTAGTTGAAGCTAAAACTGACCAGGTGCAGATGCGAATGGATAAATTCTCAATGACGACTGTATGTACTTATGTACATACAAAGGAAATTGTAAATTTTATAAAGTTTTTCTTTTTGGAAAACAAATCCTCCAATTTACCTATTATGTGAACTTAAAGAAGGCTTGCAAAATTTAGTGTTTTAGTATCTTTCTGAAGGCACTTCTGCCATGTTTTTGAAGTTAATGTGTGCGCAGGACTTTTATCCCTCAAACAAGAGGGAAATGTAACCATCCGTCGTTTATTTAAATTTTTGTTGCTTAGTCCATTGTTTTAAAACATTTATTAATTTGATTTTCTCTCTCTCTCTCATATTTAGAATGTACTTTTTCCCGAGGAAATTTTAATTCATAATAGGGGGAATGGGAAAAGGGGAAAAACTCCCGCGGAATTGTTGTTCATAATTGAGCTGATTGAAAATTAAACAACGAATTTGAATTTAAGAAAACATTTTCTAAACTCTGATTTATAAATTAAGAATGAATGTAGTATTTAAGAGTGTAAGAAGATTAAAACCTTATTCATAATTCGTAAATAAAAACTTTTCGAAGAATAAAAGCAAATACTAAATCCATGAACTTTGAGTAAGCTTTTCAATACTGAAATTTTGATTTATATAAATCATGAAGTTTAAGAACCTTATATGTGTAAATTTGATTGATTGAATGTTCAACAAAAAATATTTCAACAAACGTTCGAAAGCCATAACAATATAAAAACACACAACCTTAATCCAACTACTTATTTAGATAATTAATACCTGTTGTATATATATGCATATACATATATATGGGCATTTCCACAGAAAAGTAAACATTTTGTCACGTGACGTTTCTTGCTAAAGTAGGCTGTTTTTTGAAGAAAAATCTATATTTGAAATCCTTTTTTCAATGTTGGCGTAGAGCGTTATCAGCTCTACATTTAGTAAAAGATAGAAATAAAATCGAACAGCATTATACCGAAATACAAGCTTAATTGCTTGGTGACGTAACGTGACAAAAAGTGGACTATTCTGTGGAAACGCCCATATACATATATCATACATATTATTCACTAATATACATATATTATTGAAGGGTATGAGCAGAGATAGTAAATTTTACTTTTGACATGCTTTAAGGGCATGAATCACTACAACTCACCTTGAAAATATCGGTTGAGTAGAAAATGTAGGCATTTATGCCAGACAACTGTTGGAAAAACATAAGACCCAAACTAATGCACAAGGCCTTGAGAGTGATGGGACGCATCAGGGCACTGCCAATGGAAACAGGATTTTCCTTGATTTTTCTTTCAGTCTCTTTAAGTTCTTCGATTTCCATTTTATAATCGTAATCCTTGCCGCGTAGCCATTGAATGGACTTGACAGCGCTTTCATTTTTATTTTTGCTAACCTAAAATGCAACATAAAAAAATTCAATAAAATCTCATTTTCTTTTGAAACAATTTGCGTAAAGCTACGGTCACACTTTTCAAACATTTGCCTAAAAAAGCGTAACCACTTAATGTCAAGTTGAAGAGTAGACAATAATGTAGGATTCTATGATACTGTCTATTAGTTGTGTTCGAAACTGTTTAATTTGATAAACAAGTGTCTGGGTCAAAACTTTTTTCATTAGTGTTTGTTGGTTACGCTTTTTTGGGCAAATGTTTGACAAGTGTGACTGTAGCTTAAGAAAGGCGACCACTTACCAAATAAGTAGGAGATTCTGGCATAAATACAAATATGGCTCCAAATACTAGAGGTATAATACCGCAAACAACACTCATCCAAAAAACATCCAAACCGGCACCAATTGCATACACGAAGAGAATACCAGCCGTTATCATCAGCTGAAAGAAACTTCCCAAAGTGCCGCGTATATCCTTCTGGGCTATTTCTCCCGTATACATGGGAGCTGTGACGCAGAAAGCACCCCCAGAAATACCCAAAATAAAACGAGCCGTATACATCATTTCAACATTTTGAGCCCATATCAAAAGACACCAGCCCAAAGTGAAAGGCAACACCAACAACAGCATCGTTAGCTTACGTCCAATTAGATTGATTAGAAAACCGATGGGTATGCAAATGAAAGCGGCACCCAAAGTCATGGCAGAGCCAACCCATGAAAAAGCATTAGCATCAATTGGAAAACCATATTCGCCATTAAATAAACGCACTTGAGCTGGCGAAGTCCACCCTAACATAGTGCCGGCTGCAAAGGCTCCACCAGCGGCTGATAGGGCTGCTACATATTGTGGCAAGCTTTTTGAATTCGATTCAGTCGCATGAACCATGTTATCGAGTAAATTGTCTTGGTCCTGCAAAGAAATACAAAAAAGGCAAATATTTAATTTAACTACTCAACCATTTTATGTTAAGAAAGGTTACAGGATTTTAATATTATTGATTCCACGAATCTGTTGTGCATAGATGCATGGTTTTAATAAGACTAATTATTGCAAGCAGTCGTTACTGAAAAACAGTTACTATTGTTCGTCATATTAACGTTCTTTTATTTTCATTCTTGTGGGTTAACGTTGTTAAAATTTGTAGATTTGGTGCAGGAGCGTAGTGGCAACAATTGCTTGCTTGCATTTTTGTCTCAACGTGGACTTACCCGAATATTTTTTATTGACCGACTTCAAAAAAAAAAAGGGAGGAGGTTATCAATTCGTCTGGGGTTTTTGTATATTGTTACTTCATAGCTTGGTACATTTTAGACAGATTGTAAAAATTCTTTTTTTTTGTCTGAGAGGATATAGCTTCCAATTGGTCGCATTGTAAAAAAGTAGGCGGGGACATGCTCACAATTTTTTTATTTGATTTTATGATTTTATGAAATCTAGCAACCACCTTTTGTTGTTGTAATTACATAATTTAAAAGTTGAAAAAACGGGCGGGGTAACGCCCGTTAATGTCTATTATTATATTTCACGTGGTTCTACTTAACTGATTTCTACGAAACTTGCCACACACATTGAACTCTGAAAACAAACACAACCTTGCATACAAAAAAATGGTCGGAGTTACGCCCTTTAAAATTTAAGGTTATATATCACGTACTTCTTAAACAACAAATTAATAGTCATGGCCTGTGAAAAAAATTAAATAAATATACTTAAAAGAAACAAACCAAAAAGTTTGTCTTAAGTAAAACAAAAATAAGCAAATTAACTAACATGTGCGTAACTAGTAAAGAACAAACGACAATGGCAAGACTGTTGTCAATTTAGAGATGGTAAAATTGAGTTTTCATTACAAAAAGCTTTCAGCAGATTGAAAATGGAATACAACTCTCATGTATGGGCCGGCGCTTTAAAGTCTATTTTGGAGTTGCTCGACCGCGTACAAGAGAGGGCGAAGAAGCTCATTGGTGACAGTAGGGTATCCAACTCTATTGACTCATTGGAGCATCGACGCAATGTGGGGTGCATTTGCTTGTTCTATCGTTACTACAATGTAATGTGTTCTAATGAAATTAGGGAACTTGTTCCTGAAACCCGAACATTTTTACGCACAACACGAGCTTCATTCAGGCCACATCCTTTTGTGGTCGATTGGCCAATAAATCGCACTACGCATTACAGAGAGAATTCCTTTTTTAGCCGTACTATTCGTATGTGGAATAAACTACCTGCGGAAGTGTTTCCTGTCACTTTCAACGTCGGAAGGTTTAAATCGAATGTCCACAGACACTACTCCCTCTATCCTCCTCCCCATAACCTATTTTCCTAGTTCTAGCACAATGCATTGCATGAGTAGGGGTTTGTTTATCCCCTGAGTGCTGGTCCTACTTAAAAAAAATAAAAAAAAATAAAAAAATTTAAATAAGATGAATCAAAACACATAGTGAACTAAACACAAAAAAACACTGATGATGAAGGTTTAGTGGCCTTTGAAAACACCTAATTGTTCCGTTCAAGAATGTGTTTGTCAGAATATTTACAACTAACTTTGGTGTTATTTGTTCATTAATAATTATCACATGTAATTTGGCTTACAAAGCGATACGAACTTCAAATCATAAATATAGAAAATTAACTATAACGAATTTAATTTTTTTTTAGTTTGAAAGAGTTTATTTCGAGTTTAGTCTCATACATTTTTTTCGAAAATGCTCTATCAGGTCTTTTTACAGAAGTTGGGTTTTTTTTGGCAGAATTATTTTTTGTCAATGATTAATAAATATTGAAATGTTGCCCAAGCTCTCTTCTTTTATATTTTTTTTTAGATTGAAAATTTTCCCCGCTTCTGTTTTTCATATCATTGTTTGTTTATTTATTTAATGAATTTTTCTGAATTTTTTCTAATACCGATATTAAATTTATGATCCCTGATAACATTTATTTTCTTCATTCTGAATGTGATTTCATTGATCAGAAACATACATACCCTGCAATCATTAGGTAATTGAGTAAATATTGTTAACAAGAATCTTTTGTTTCGAAAATGTTATGCACATTTAAACTAATAAAACAATAAAAGGCCCGGCACAGTGCGTCAGAAGCGAAATATTTTGGAAATAAACCATTGTTACACTAATTTTCAATACTTTTAATACTCTTTAAAAATATGAGAACAAATATGAATTACATACATAATTGAATGAACCAATAATATTTAGGCAAATATTAGTATCAACCATGTTTTAAGGGGCATTACAAAAAAGATTTACTTTGTGGCGTAAACATATTACAGTAGGAAAATTTTAAGCTTTTTATATAAAATAAATTAAATATCGATGGCTTATTTCATAGGAGATGCAAAAAAACTAAAGAAAAACTAAAGCAGTTGTATGCAGAAATAATTTTAAGTGGCCATAAGTCCTTGAGTTTGAATTGTAACGTACTAAGATCTTCTTGTATCCCAAAAAAACGTTAAAAACGCGATTTCGAAAAAAATTGAGACACTCCCTTTTTATATTATACGTATGTATATTAGTTAAGCGTACAGTAATTTTGTACAAAATATGTCAACATATCCAATATATCGAAATTTATTAAATGTCTGATAGTAAAGTGGGCATCAAATAAAACGCTTCATTCTTAATAGGTCTCAATTTTACATATACTCGTGATTTGTAATTAAAGTTATTAAGAACAAGTTTCTAGTGCCTGTACTAAAGTACATACCGCCACAGTCAGGCCGCAGCATGATTCAATTATACTAGGTACATGCACGACTACAACAAAATTACAACACCAAAAAACACATGTATTTTGTTGGTATAAACAAACCCCAAAGGCCCCTTTCACATTAGGCAACTTTACTTGCGCAAGTATAATTTTCATTTTTATTTATTTTCTTTTGAACTTGCTTCTATGTTCACATTCAGTTCATTTGTTGAGCAAGTTTAATTTTCTTATGCTCGAGTTTTCTTAATTTGTTGACGTTTTGTGGCAGAATTGCCAGTTTGTGGCAGAATTGCCAAGTTCAAGCAAGTCTGTACTCAAATCTCGGCAATTCTTTCCCCTTCAACCGACCTTTCCTCTCACACCCACAAACACAAGACTTGCGCAAGTAAAGTTGCCTAATGTGAAAGGGGCCAAATTGTCGGAAACAACTGTCTTTTGTTTATAAAAATAACAATTACAGGGTAACTAAAGTACAATTGCAGACCCGGCATTCCTGCATGATTATAGTTATTCAGTGTTGCCAATATGGGTGTAGTTAGACAGTGTGTAATTTCTACTCACATGTGTAGGCAATGTAATTGAATTCTTGTATAATATGTGTGTAATTCTACTTTGGGTTCTATTTTTATTTATTATTGTTTTAATTTTAACCTACACAAAAGATGTGTAGTGTAATTTTCTTCAATGTGTAATTGGAGACACAGCCATATGTAAATTCATTGGCAACACTGTAATCATTTTATTTACACACATACATTAACATTTTTGCAGCTTGTAAACAAAGTTTGACAACTAGGTGCAATGTATACAGTGACAGGCTGGGCTTGTGCATGTACCTAGTATAATTGTATCATGGGCCGCAGTTTTTGCGTAACGCACTTCCGGACAGACAAACATATACACACAAAAATTTAAAAAATTTTTGTTTCGTATTCTGTTTCGATGACCATAAAATATAAATACACGACCTTGTTTAGGGTTTCACGGATTTATTCATATGTTTTCTAAAACAAATTTAATTCTATTTATAAACAATTGATAAGAATATCAAAAACATATCGCTCATTTATTCAAAAAACGTCATAACTCAAAAAGTAGTTTGCGCGAGTTTAAAGTTTTCAATTTACGCACAACTTAATGGAAAAAGAAAATTTTATTTTCTTCTCCAGAGCTGGGTAAACAATATATTTGTATAAAATTTTTGCACAAAATGCATAACGATATGAGGATTAATTCTGCATCATTAATTAAAAAATTCCATTTTTGGGGTTATGACGTTGTTTGAGTAAATGAGCGATGTGTATATGTATGTATATATATGTAAAGGGTCTTCCATTAGAGACGTCCCGATTTTGACAGTTCATAGTGGCCATACTGTTAAAGTTATATCTGACGAATTGGCTGTCGCTTATTCAGTCTGTTTTGCCAAATAAACATGAATGAATCTAGAGTTCAACAACACGTTTTATCAAAATGGTTGTTCTGTTCGAGCAACATTTCGTAAGCTTTATCAATTTTTATGGATGTTATAGGTCGATGATTACAAACTTTTTTTGGCCAGAATTCGATGATATAGATACCAACGACATGGGTTTTAAGCAGGACGGCGCTACATGCATGTCCCACATTGGACATTCCGCACGAGCGCTAAAGGAGCCTGGCTATCCCACGTGGGTGTGATGTTAAATGTAGATTTCGATATCGAAGTTGCGGCTGGCATTACATTTGCACGATGTTATGTTCCATACACATTAACATATGTATTAGACTTTCTACACGGGAAGAAAAATCCGGGAACTATTATTTTACAAATCCCGGGAAATTTTCAACGTGAATTTAATATTTATGTTTTTTGGAATTTGTTTTTTTTTGTTTTAATTTTTTAAATATTGTTCATCAAATTAACGAATGAAGTTCTTTTGTTTGACCTTCGAACATTTGGAAGGAAAACATGTGGAATTCTCTTTTGTTGTTTCCTTCGCGGTCACACTGAAAAAAATGTTGCCGGCGACATTCCAATATTATTGGATAAAAGCAAAGAATATGAAAACAAAGCGTGACGCCGAGTACCGAACACAAAAATGATTCTCTCTTCCCCACCCGTAAATTGTTGCCAAACTAAATGCTTCCCTTCCAAATGTCTTCCTGTCTTAACGCTGACTATTTTATTTAAATGTATGTTTTTTCATAAAATTATGTTTTTATTGAGGCCATTTAATTAAATTCATATGTTTTTGAAATTCCCAGGAATAAAACATTTGACTAATTGATTCCCGGAATTGGAAAAATCCGGAAAATTAGAAACCCTAATATGTATGTATATCTCTCACACACTTTTTTATTTAAATGTAAAGCTTGTAAGCGCTTAATGAAATATCCTTTATATGTAAATACAGATATACATACATATGTACATACATACATACTTATGTATGCACAAATGCGAAGCGACGATTACCGATGTCACGATCTATCAATTGAATGATCATGTCAATTTGTCAATCTCTCGTCGAAAAAATCAATTACAGTTTTCTGTTAATGATGATACTATTATTTTTTATACAAATATACAATATTTACACATCGCTCGTTTACTTCAATAGTATTACAACTCAAAAAAACTAACGGCCCTATGTATAAGCAAAAATTGGCATGAAGTTAGCATAAGTGATGAAATTGAATTAGGTATTAACGAGTTCCTCCATACAATTTGACATTAAAAACGGTAGCATTACCTCATTTTAAACCACCTCTAACTCCTAGCATGATTTTTAATGTGAAGTTTCATCGCAAAACTCTTTAAGATCATGTTCAATTTTGCCACTTATGCTAACTTCATGCCAATTTTTGCTTATACATACGGCCTTATTTTTGCAGAAAACATGTTACAATGAAGACATGAAAGAATATTCTTCTCTCACGAGGTGGCAATACAAGCTATTTATATGAAATTTTTACACACGATAAAATACGAAATTCCGAACTATTTTGCATCATTAACTCAAAAACGCTTTTTTTGAGTTATGGCACTATTGAAGTAAATGAGCGATATGTATGTATGTATATATTTATGTAAATACTTTTGTAAGACATAAATATTTAAATGAACAACTAAAATTGTGATTTACTTAAAATAATAAAAAGTTCAATGTAACTATAAGGCTTGAGCCGGTTGTTCTGAAGGTGGCATAAGTTGCCTCATTAAAAATAATCTATCTAGTCAGCCGTTTAGATTATTAAATTTTTAAATAATCCTATTTTTATTTTACCGTATATATATATATTATATTTCGTACTTAGAAAATAAAAATTTAATTACAAACGGCTGACAGGTTTTTAGTCAATGGCGTATTTAATTGGTTCTCAAAATAATTGGGTCACACACTTATACATATACTCCATATTGGTCTGAACTTCCCAGATCGGCTTCTGATCTAATCGTTGAAAAATATATATATAATACTTAAAAAATTAGACAAATTTTACCATATTTAGAGGTCGCTAGACCTTGTAAAATTTTTCACATGCATATTGAAATCAAATAAATACTTTTAACGTTATTTATAGTTGCGTTGTTGGTATCGGATATAAGGATCAAAACATCACATATCAGATTATTATAAGCTTGGTTATGTATTTGAAAATTATCCCACAGTTCATGATTTTTTATCAATATTTTCCGGTAAAAATGCTTGTTTAGTTGGAGAATTATGCAATTAATACACAGAAATTAAGAACAAATAAAATTTGCTTTTAAGTTCCCTGCAATTCCAAAAAAAAAAACTCGCAAAATCCCAAAAATAGCGTTTATCAGTATTTTTGCTGCATTCTTCTTTTTTTTGGAAATATTTAAAAGCATATCTTGTCTTAAGGTGGCAAAATAAATTTTTTGGTTCCAGCTTTGGAATTTTGAGAAAAATGCTTTAAATTTGATATTTTTAACAGAAATAGGTTTATTTGGAAACGACCTGGTCCTCTCAAAAAATGTTTAACAGAAAAATTTCTTTGTAATATTTATTATATTATTATCTTTTCAATAAGTAAAAATATAAAGCTGGCATTTTTGCAAAAATTTTTTATAATAGCGAAATAATTAATCTACTTGTTTTTATAAAAAAAGCGAACACTCGACTTTTTTCAAAATTTTAATTTAAATTGAGTATAACATTTGATTTTTTTGTGCTTTTTTTAATGTTTAAACTTTTTTTCTTAATTCATAATAAGTTTCCTTTTCTAATCGAACAAGATCTGACTTCTTTCTCCATTAGTAGAACAGTGGATCAAGGTTAGTAAAAAAGCCAAAATTAAAATTTTTTTCCCGAATATTTTCTAAACTGTAAATGAAACTGCACAAATGTACCAAACTTTTTTAGCTCTTATATAGAGAAACCCACTTGCAAAAAAATCTTTTTTATCAGATCAAATACATCAGCTTGTAATCAGTTTCCATTTATCATTTACCTAAGGTTGCCCACTTTGGGGCTTTGTGCTTCCGCCCGCTTTAGTGATATATAGTTCAAATTCCAGACTTAAGCTCGGTGACACCTCCTTAAATGCTGTATGAAATTTCATAACAATCGGACAGCTCGTTTAGAAACTGCAGAATTATTTCCATTTTGTTTTCAAAATCTCCCACACTGCATTTCATTTACGGCTACGCGTTTGTAATGACACATCCTTTTGCATTACTATTTAATTTATATTTAATGTAACATAAACTTTGCATACACTTCATTCTCTTAATATGACACTATCACGATCTAGGGTTTAAAAAATTGGGCGGGAAAACGCTGATTAACCAGTTACAAAAAAACTTAACACACACCTTGAGTTCTTATAATGGCACAGCTCACGTTCAGAAAAATGGGAGCCAACACGCCCATTAAAACTTAAAATTATATGTATTTCATGTATATGTATATTAGGCTTTTCCTCCAAATTTTGGATAAGACAGAAATTAAGTATTGTTGCCATATTTTGTTTTTTTTTCACTATAATATTAATTACAAAATTTTTTTCATCAAATTATTGAACGGACTTATGTATATATAGGCAGTAAAAAAATATAAGAATAAAACTTTTTTTAAACAGTCACTAAGAAATAAAAATTAAATTAAACACTATTATATGTGCGAGAAGTCTATGCCAAGGAAACTGGTAATATTAGAGAAATATGTTCCTTTCTTACTTAACCGATTTAAAAGCTTCAAAACGATTTGCGATTTAAGATCACAGGAGACATACATATCGTTATCTTAAAATGGAAAGACCCTAACTCATTATTTTTATGAAATCGAAATTTTTGCATTTTTCTATACATTAGATGTTCTTCTATTGAAATATATAAAAACCTCGATTTTAGCCTTTCCTTATTAAAGTAACGATATGTACTCGTAGTAATGCCTTCCAATTAATTCAATAATTCATGCTTTTTCCATTTCAACTTTAAATTTTAAAGTATTTTATGTAATAAGATTGCCAATAAGAGCCAATAGTTGCCGATAAAAAATAGACAAGTGACAATTTTTACTGTTGTCTTGATGTGACGTCGACAACGACATTCACAAATACGGCGGAATATTACTGAAAGTTTTAGTAAACACTTTTCGAAAAATTTTTATTTATAAAAATTATTAAAGCTTAATCAGAAAAAATTTTTATGAAAATTTGTGTTAAAACCCTTTTATAAAGCTTTAATAATTTTTATAGATAAGGCCGTTAATTTTTTATCAATTAATTTCATCATGCGACCCAAAAAATTTTTTTAGAAACTTTAAATTATTTTTAATCGAAAATATGTAATTTATTGAATGTACAATTTTCATAGTTGAACCTAAATTTTTCCTGTTTTAAATACATAATTAGAAAATGCAAAAAATATTAAATACATATATAATTTGCGACTGAATAAAAATAAAAAATACAAAATTAAGCTGCAAAAGTTCTCAAATTGTTGCACACAACCTTTAGACAAAAATTGCCAAACGAATGAGGAGTCTAACTAATATCATAGTTGAAACAAGAACTCAATAATCAATCATTACATTAAGCCAAAATTGTATTTAAAATTTTGTTTACTGAACAATCTATTTGGTTGTAAATTTTCTGCCAGTTTATAGAAGACAATTAAAAATTCTCGTCTTTTATATTGAAAACAAAAACAAATTTGAGACGAGAATTTTTACTTGTCTTCTATAAACTGGCACTTAATTCTGCAACCAAGGCGGTCGACTTGAGTACAATATTTACATGGAAAGCACTGATATTTTTGAGTGAGTTTTATACAAATTTTCTAGACGAGTCGTCTGACTGACTTGTATAAACTTCACATAAATAAATTTATTGTAATTACTGCTTACATTTGGAAAAAATTTTTTGACAATAGCCGTGTAAAAAAAGCTTTATTAAATATAATTGTAGTCAACCTCGTAACTAATTTTATATGCAGACAATAGCGTAATAACAAAAAGAAAAACTATTGCATTTTTTAATATCTGAATTATCATTTGTTGTTTATTTTCAATAACATGCGCAATTTTATTAGGATTATTAATTATAATTCTTTCATTAACTGATTTGAAAAAAAAAATATTGTTTTGAATAACAACGAAAGAAGAAAATAAATATGTGACGTAAATAACAAGGAAAAAAAGCGAAAAACTCTAGTGCAATCTAAAAGGCAATAATAAAATTATGATAGCTGATTACACATCATCTACCAGACAAAATTTATATGGAATTATGTACTTTAAACGAAAAACAGCAATGAATAATTTATTAGTGCTACGGAGGCACAGCATCAACAGTTTCAATGACAATAAAGTGATTAAAGGGTTTCTTTATATTGTACCAATTGAGCTCATTCTATTAGAAAATGTTGAGAAAATCAGAAAGAATCAAGCTATAGGCATCGTGGATGCAAGAAAAGAATGTTAAATATCGGATGTCAATGATGAAATGCAGGAAAACTAAAATTTAGTTCCAACAAAAATTGGTGTTTTGACTTTGAGAAAATCATTATTTTCGCGGCAAGTAGTTGGAGTTTAAAGTATATGAAAAATATGCAGTTAAATATTTTTTCGTGCTAACAATACATACTTTGCTAAAAAAAATTATAGACAAATGGATCTACCCTCGTATATTTAACAATATCACCTTATTAGACCTTTATCTGGATTAAGTAACTTTTTGCGAACATAAAATCGTAGTATTTATCGATATATTTATTAGTTTGCGGTAACGATAATGTGATTCTGTAATTTCTTTTTTACGATAGTGTACATCTGTGTTCTACTCGCCATTTAATTGTATATCATGTGGCATCCCTGCATACAAAATATCAAAATAAACGACAAGCAGAAAAAGTAATAAACAAAAAATTAAATGCATTTGAGCTTATTATTTTATTTTTTTTTACTTCAACCGACCTCGAATGGCGTTAAAATATGTTACTGTGTAGCAAAGTCGATAAATGTTCGTTATATTTATTATAGCGATACGATTATCGTAATAAAAGTTACTGAATCGGCGTACTGAAGGAAAATTTCGACGTTCTATAGAAAACATAGGGAATTGTTCAATAAACAAAAGAATTCACGTAATATTAGGGCCGATGGATGCTGCAGCTATTGCTAAATTCTTTTAACTTACCAATAATTTATTTTTACGTTAGTCAGTAAATAAATATGTAAATAAGACAAGTGGTGGAAATTGATCGCTATTATTTTTATTTATATTTCCGTTTTTTGTTTATTTACATATTTTAATTACACTGGTAGCACTTATTTATTTATTTTAATTATACTGGTAACATTTCCGTATCGTTGCATGGGGGAACATTCATAATCAGTGGTAACACTTCCATGTCTTTGCATGTGGCAACATTCGTAAACATGAAAAGTACACACGCTAAATAGTAAACGGGCGCAAAATATTTATTTATAATTCTCATCACCATTCAACAAATTTGTCACAATACTTTTATTAAACACTGTTTTGTAACAAAAAGCTTTTTTTCCATCGGTAGTTATAAGCAGTGCCACCAGATTAGGGGATTTGTCCCCAAAATGGGGATTTCACCACTCATTTAGGGACAAAATTTCGTGGGATGGGATTTGGGGACTTTTAATTTTGAGCTCTAAAATCAATTTTTCTTATATTTTTTCTTAAAACATTTACGAGAAGCTGCTGGCTACATTTCTGTTTTTAAATATCTTTCAAGCGGGTGCCAGACACATCAATATTCATCTTCAGCTTGTGTGCGTTTGTCTACCAAAAATAGTCACACATATGTATACTATTAATGTGAATATTTTTTATAAACAAACGCACACAACGACATATATTGAAGCTGAATATTGATGTGTCTGGTACCCGCTTTAGAGTAGTGTGCTATTCATACTATTTAATGAAGATGGTAATACCACAAAAACAAATATTTGCATAGGCAAACCCGTCTTCGCAACTGTAGGGAGTTTTAAGTTGAAAGAATTAAACACATTCAAAACAGCAATCTACCGACTAAAAAATATTAAGGATAGACTACATTTGTTTATATGAGTAGGATTATTTTGTCGGCAACAGGCTCAAGGTTACTGTCCGTGATACATTTGTCATTGTAATCAAATAAAAATTCCGCAAAAATCGCAAAAATTACGAACATTTGCAAAAAAAAAAACTTATGAAAAGCGGGATTATCAGAAAGTCTCATATTGTTTAAAAATCGGCAAAACTTTTAGGAATAATAAATAATAAATTTTAATATTGCGAAAAAATTCGCAAAAATTTGCGAGAAGTTGCAAAATCGGAAACAAGCCCTTAAATGGATCAGATATCTCCAAAGCCACTCAAAATAAAAAAAGTTTGGTAAAAACGAAAAAAATCCCAACTTAGCTAAAAACTACTAATTGTATTAAAAAAAATTCTAAGCCTGTAAATAGTAAAATTCACAAACAAATATAAAAAATTTATTTGTTTTTATGTTTTTTATTTAAAAAAATTTTAAATATTTGGAAGCGGTACCACTGAAATATATATTTGTACCTCAATATCATGTTCTATGGTGCTGCTGCTGCTGCTGCGTTTTCAAAATAATTAAGTAGCTGGCTACAAGGCAACATTTGTTGCCGGCGGGAATTGTAGTCGTGTAGCCATGTTGCCTGTTGTGGTCTATGTGTTTAATAAGTTTTAGTAACATAACTGCCATTTTAACAGATGGTACAAGCTATATGTGCGGTTCAAAAAAAAATGTCTTTATACTTAAAAAAATTTAAATAGTTTCATGAAATTGGTGCGTTTGCCATTCACTGAACTTATGCAGCTCACAAGTGGCAAAAGCAATTCCCAATTCTGTATAATTTCTTGTTATTTTCACTCTCCGCTGCGAACCCTTAAGTACAAACAAATATCCGATTAAATTAATTTAGGTGTGGACTCAAATAAATTTTTTAAAACTTGCACAAATGTCAACCATTGAGCCCTATGCATAATGAAAATTAGGATTTTTCTTTTGAAATGGGGATTTTTGGGGACATGACGTTTTAAATTGGGGACAAGAGGCAAAATTTTTCTGGCAGCACTCGTTATAAGAACTTCCTTGTTGCGTTAGGTTTAACATTTGAAAAGCTTTAACGATGGTGGTCAAGGTGGTAAAACCGCTTTCAATAAAAAAGCTTTTTTTACAGCAAATAACAGTTAAAAATAAAATAAATAAAATAAATTTAGCATTTCCGGTTTGAATTTTTTTACTTCTTAAAATAATGAAAATTATATTAAAATTCAGAGGATTATTGGAATAAACAAAACTTAACTACGACATTAGGATATTTCACTGTTTTAGAAGGAGAGAAATTTTAAGCGTTCAAGTCGCTTTTAAGAAATTTATTTCTTTTACAGTTAAATTGGGCAATTCTCTGTTCACGTCCTACAGCTAAACCGATTTTAAAAATTCTTTCACCAATGGAAGGATACATTACCGGCGTCAAATATATGATTTTTTATCCGCTTCGGAATTGGTTTTTGGCTTTTGGAATTGGCTTTTTCCTAAAACACATTTTTGGACTGGTGAGGGTAATTTTCGTTTTGGGTTAGATTGTTTAAGGGTTTAAACTAGTTTTTATGTATTTTTTAAATACATTAGCGCAAGCGGAGCCACGGGTAAAAGCTAGTTCAAATAGATATATATAATTATAATTAATATGAAATGAATTATAAAACTCTTGTTTATGAACCTATTTCGAAGAGGTTTTTTAAATAAATATCTATCAAAGGCATATTATCTTTCAATGTTAAAAAAGCCTCAAAAAATTTCGGGATATCGAAAAATCCCGGGATTTGATTTTTTGAAATCCCGAATCCCGGGATCGTGAAAACCAGTCCTGATTGGCATCCCTATACAGGTATGAATATTTTTTACATTAAAATAATTTGTTTGCAAGGAAACGCGTATTGATTTAGTTATGAAAGTTAAGGCTCAGTTAGCCGACTGTAATGGAATGTAATTGCAAAGGTAGGAAACAGCTGATCGATATTGTTATGTGAAAAGTAATGAAAATGGTTATATAGATGTAATGTAACGGAACCTACTTTTCACATAAAAATATCGATCTTTCCTACGTTGCAGTTACATTCCATTACAGTCGTCTAACTGAGCCTTTAGTCGAAGGAATATAAAAGTTATGCTTTGCCTTTAACAAAATAGGTTAACATTTTTCCAAAAATTTTTTCGGTCTACTTTTAAATAAAGTAATTTGACTTATGTTGTTATACCCTAAAACCACAGACCTAGCGTCGATAAAGCATATTAAGTGCCAAATTCCCAGTCTATAGTTAACTAACTCCGGTGGTTCAACTAACAATTCTTTTTATCAATTTCATTGGTTGAACCACTCTCAGTAGTTAACTAAATACTGTGAATTTAGGCCTAAAACAATCACTTACTTAGTCCAAAGTTTTTCTTTTTTGAAATTTATTTATTTTTTTATTATTTATTTATTAATATTGATATTATAGATAAATACAATAACAATATAAGAGGGGTAGAAGCATCAGCTACTAAGGGCATCGGCTAGTTTTTTTTTTGAAATTTAATTAAACAAATTTTTTATTGCCTAAAATGTATTGAAAACTTAGGGTGAAAAAGGTTGTCCACTTGAGGCGCATTCCAAATTACATACATATGTATTTATGTATACATATGTACATATGTATGTAAGTATATGTGTTCATATAAGTACATACATACATATTTATACGTATCTACATCTGTAGGATACAAGCAATACTATGGAGAGACAATAAAAGAAAACAAATGCCCTATTTGTCCTCTGTTAAACAACAAGTTAAACTTTGTCTGTATTTGTGTTGTCTATTGCTTTTGATTGAGAACAGCAACAAAAATATTTGAAAAAAAAGTAACAGAAAAAGCTTTTATTTACGGCCTTAAACTTTATGTTAATGAAGGCAAATGACGTTTGTACCAGTGATGTAACGAATGTGAATTTTTGATATTCGCAAATACGAATATTTCAAACGATATTCGTGAATACGAATATTTGAAACGATATTCGCGAATACGAATATTATATGCAATATGAAATATTAAAAAATTGTTATGAAAAAGGACTTCACACTCTTGTTGGCGTACTTTAAGGTTAATAAAAAGTACCCAAATTTTAATGATCGTCATTAAATAATATTTGAAAATGATACAAAGCACAAATTTCTATAAAAAAATTAATGTATTTGTACAAACTAAAATTTTAAGTCATTTATTTAAATTTCGTTTAGGATGTATACATTTATTTATTTAATTTCCTTGGAAAAATATTCACATTCGTATGCGCCTCAAAATGGCCGAATATTCGACAATTCGAATACGAATATTCGTGCATCTCTAGTTTGTACATACATATACATACATGTGTATGTAGATATGTAAGTATTTATTTAGATATTTTCCATGCCTTTGATTTTGAATTAAAGTACGTAAATGCGGTTTGAGGCCAGACACACCCCCTTCGCACAACCTTTAAATGCACTTGAGATTAATAAATATTTGCAGAGCTGCCAGATTAAGTTACATATACAAACATATGTACATATGTACATACATACATACATAAGTAAGTATTTTGTCGTAATTTTAGCATTTGATTTCATCACTTTAGTAATTTAAAAATGTTTCTTTTTTAAGATTTGGCTTTAGCTATGAGAATTACATAACCCAGCTATTGTTGGATTTATTATTATTTAGTACACAGAAAAAAATATCATCGAAATGCAATCAGCAAAATAAATTTTTACCATTAATACAAAAATTAGCAATTATCATTGTTAATATAACAATTTAAATTTTTTTAGTCAATTAAATTACTCTTGTTAAATTATATCATAACGGAATGGAAAAAACCAGAAATCATGTTTTGTGTGTGTGCATTAATTTTTTGTGTATCTAATAGAGTTGAGCGATATTTTGAAACCTGTTCTTTTTTCACAGCGATTGAAAAATCACTAATCACAACTGTGACTGAATTTATCAAGTAACAGGTTTTGGAAATATAGTTCTTTTATACAAACTGTGATTGTTCTTATATGCTTACTTAACATTAGATAAGGCTACCACATGATTTTTTTATACCTTCAGCTTTTGTCGATAAAAACAATCATCAAATTGTGTCAAATTGTCTTTTCTGGCAACTATGTACATCTCATGTGTTCATACTTGCAATTTTTGTCTCTCTGCTGCTTATAAAAAAATCTCAATATTTGGATGGGGTTGATTTGCTAATTGTTTGTTCTTGTCGCTCTTCTTATTAGTATTTATCAAGACACCAATACTAATAAAGACTTTTAAAGCAGAATAGCTGAAATGACTTAAACCGTGATCACAGTGACAGTTTAATTTCACTGCTGCTCTTCTTATTAGATTTTCTCAAAATAACAGAACTGCTACAAACAAAATACTGCTAAACTGTGATCACAGTCACAGTTTAAAAGAACAGTGATTTAGAAATCACATTCACAAGAAGCAACATTATTAAAAAATCACGTTATAGTACCCAGAATTACTGGAAGTTCGCGTTTTCAGGAGATTTTCGAAAAACTTTAAATTTGTCCAACTAATTCAGATTTTCCAAGATATGACCATTTTTTTTATTGGAAGGAGGCGACACTGGCTGATAAGCAAACTCCTGTGGATTCCATAGTGCTCTAGTACAGAGTTACGACTATTTACTTAAATTAAAAGTTGTTGACAGTGTTGTAAACGAAAATTATTGTAAACAAGTGAGTAGCAATCAAGGCGAATTCATAACAGGTGACTGCACAAGCGATTTTAAGCGATTGAAGAACATAAAAGCTTAAAAAGTACAACATAAAAAATATGTACATGTGTATCATTATTTTCGCAAAAAAATAACCAAAATGAGTAAAATATTCACATCTCCACATTAAAGAAAAAAATAACCACTTTTGGTTAGAAATAACCAAGAACGGCAGCCCTGGTTAGAAGCCACACACACCAACCCTTTCGGTACACTTGTGGTGAGCACGTCTTTTTCATTAACGACGTAATTAATATATGACCATTATTATAATTATTATTATTATTATTTTGATTATTTAGGTAATTTGAGAGTTAATAAATTTCTATACCACTAACGTGATTAAATGTCTATAATTTTTAGTACAAGTATCTATTGTCATCAATTCAATCAATCATTTTAACTGTCACCTTATTGTTACAAAAAATAGAAATTTTAATGGACTCATTTCTCAACAAAGAAATGTGATAGTTTAAAATAAACATTTAATAAAACATCATTAATTAGCATAAAAGCATTGGTTCAGTATTGTTTTGTAAATTTTTATTTTACAAGCATTAACATATCACATATCGTGCCATAAATGCCAAAGAAGCTTAAGCGATATAGTTAATTTTTTGACCAAATTTAATTTATTGACCAACAACGATTATTTGGGATAGTAAATAAGAGATTTTTCGTAAAAACACGATGTAAAAAAATGTGTAGGTTAAGCTTTTTTTGGCGGTTATGGCTCGTTATGCATGTAACCCTCATACCTAAACAAGAGCGGCAAGCGTTGCGTTAGCAGCAGGGTACGTATTTTCAGTACAATCAAATAATATTTTCACATTTAAATGTACTGAAAATGCGTAACCTGTTGCAAACGCAACGCTTGCCGCTCTCATTTAATTATGAAGGTATTATGTATGTACGAGAGTAGCGAGCTAATACGCATAAACAAACATTTAAAGGTCACTTTGTAATGCCCTTGCCCTTATTATATATATTTACTCAATTTTTACTGGACATGTTTGTTTTGTTTTTGCAATCCTCCACCTTTACTTCACTCATGTACAACTGGGATACACAATAATTGAGATGAAATTAAAGTCAAGCAAAAACCCAGCAATTTATTTGGTTGTCTGTGCATCAACTGGTTCTACAGGTTAGACTACGTCTTATTACGTAGGATGATGGTACTCAGCTACATGTTACAGTTACAAGCAATAAAAATTGCAAATTTGTGAAAGCATGATTGTATGTACGCATGTAATTAAATATCCATCGGCAAAGTATGCTGTCTACACAGGTACGCAACAGAGAACAATTCATAAATTCGTTGCTTTTGCCATGCATTTATTCGACAATAATAACAAATGTAATTGCTATGATAGAATTCATTGCGATAAATTTAATTGCTCATACGCACTCTGTTATTACAATGCCGATATAACACAAGCAGCGAAATGAAATGATGCAGCATGAAAGAATGAATTTCTTTCATACCATTCACTCAGTATTCGCTACCGATATTTACGGTTTTAGAAAAAAAAGAAAATACAAAAAGTAAAATTTGGAAAAAATAAAATAGATCTGAAATGTATTTCAAATAACTGTTTCATATAAAATTTTACATAAAATACATTTCATATCTATGTCGTGTTTTATGAATGTGTACTAATATAAGAATTTTATACAAGCACAAAGTATAATAACTACGTTATGGTCAATCAAAGTAAAAAGCATTCTCACCATTCACTTAGTATATGTTGGTTTTGACAAGACTAGCAATTCACGCAATAAAATTCGCTGCACTCATCTCTTTCGATTGTGCCATGCATTGTTTTTTTTTCAAATGTTGTGGATTTTCAACAATATGCAGGTTTTTTGTGATTGCATTCAAAACAACAAAATAAGGCATTCAATCTGTTCTCTGATGCGTAATATCGGTGGCAACAAGGAAAAAGTGCTTAATTCGAGATAAGATGATTTTGAGTTAATGGCACCTTCGTAATCTGCATATTCAAAATCTCAATTAATTTGTGTGATTTTTCGGAAAGTTATAGCACTATGACTTGCGACTTGTTTTTTTAGACTTCTAATCTCATTGGGAATAATAGCTGAATTTAGGTTATAATTTGCTATATTTAAACTTATACTTACTTATAGTGTGTAGAACGATGTTTGTTTAAAAAAATAAAGGTTAACAGAGAATTTCTCAATTTAACTGCAAAAGAAATAAATTTCTGAGACTTTAACGCTTAAAAGTGCTCTCCTGCAAAACAGTCAAATATGACTTAAACACTTTTTCCTTATTACCACAGATATATAGTAAATACCTGTTGGTATTGAAGAAAACTTCCCAACTAAAAATAATTGTATGAAAATAATTTTGAAAAACTATACTTAAAACATTCCTGTAATCTTTAAAATTTTTATTCTAAATTGGACACAAAAAAATTTTCTTTTCTCGAATCTTCCGACCATTTGAATATTAGTCCATTACGTCCAAACTCTAAGCCATCTTAAACGACATCATGTCGGTATTGTGTGATTGAAGAAAATCGTATGCATTTGATAATTTACTCAACTATTGAAAGAAAAATAAAATTTTCGTTTTCCATTAAGTTGTGTGTAAATTGAAAACTTGAAACTCGTTTTCTGGCAAACTGGTTCTTTTTTTTGAGTTATGACGTTGTTTGAGTAAATATTTCAAAGGCGACACAGCACATGTAAATGACAAATACATCTCCTGTAAACGCACTTTTAAACAAGTGCCACTATAGCAAGACTAACCACACAAAGTTTTGTTTTTGCTATTTCTTTTGATTATTCTTTTTCTTTTTTAAATTAAAAATTTGTAGCATTTTTTGCATCTGCATGGCTCAGCAATATTGCAAGGTACAGTCGCATATACATACATACATACAGTTAATTACTCCTATCATTATTAAGATGTGAAATTTTTGTTCCCATGAAATTTTCATTCCGTTATGAAGAGAAATTTGTTATCGCGGATTCCATGGGAACGCTTGTTGCCGCTATCAACGACGCGTAGTGAATGTAAAAAACGGAAAGAAGACTTGTAAGGCCTAAAAATTAATTGAAAATCAAACAAAATTAAGTTTAATAGTACTCGTAAGAAATGCACATATTTTTGGTTTCAAATGAAATGCTTTTAAACGTAAAGTTGTGTTTTTAAATATTATAGGAGTGAAAAAAATTATTTAGTATTCCACCATCATAAATTTACTGTAAACAAAAAGTTGTTGCAGATATTAATTGTTTTTAATCGTGGACATTATTTACTGATCTTGTCCCAAAAATAATTATTTATAACTTTTAATATTTAATTGGAAAGATAATATTGAAATAACGCGATATATATATATTAATTCAGTTCAACTGCTAAAATAAAGTGAACAAAACCAGGGGAAAAGTGAAAAAATCCTTGTGAAAAATATTATGCATGATAAGGGGAATAAAGAAAGGCAACACGTTTCCATGGAAAAATTATTCACTATTATAATTTGGAGAAAAGAGAAAATATTTCGAGGGAAAAACTATTCACGATGGAGGTGAATAGTTCCGTGTTACAGTTCCCCAACTAACAGTAATGAAGAAAAACTTGCGATTAAAAATATTTTTTGTAAAACTAGCACATACAACCCTTAACACTTAACACTTGGTGTACGCCCTTGTCAGTGTTGCCAAAACGGCGGTTTTCCCGCTATATATGACTGTATTTTGCTGTCATTAGCGGCAAGTCTATTTAAAAAACCACCAGCGGGAATTTTAGCGGAAGAATTTCTTAGTTTGACGGATTTTCAGCGTTTTTCTGAAACTTATAAAGAAAGGTATTGAATCAAAATAAAGTATATTTAACGCAGCTATGCGACACGTACCTTGGTATTTATGTTGAGTTTTGTTTTCTATATAAACACGTACAGCGAAAAGAAACTAACGTTACTTTTTTGCAAATAAAAAATTGACATATTGTGGTCGTGTAGTATAATGTGAAAATTTAAGAGGTTAAAAATAATAACATATGTATATACATGCGAGTATAAAAGTGAACAAATCTTATGATTAGTGAATAAAATTTAATTCGAGATTAAAATTATATTACAAACCAGTTTAATCATTCTTTTCGTATTAAAAAATAGTAAATAAATCTTTAAGCAAACGGAAAACAACCCGAAAACTGGGTGATTGGACCACTGAGTATGAGGAAAACTAATATCAACCAAAATCTCTCAAAACAATAACTTTTTCTGAATAATTTGATTTTGATTAGAGACTTTTTTTATTAAAATTCTCCTTCGAAACTAAAGTTCAAACCAATGTGAATTGAGCCACAGAGTTTATTTTATCAACACTATTTTTTAATTTCATTTTAAATTTTAACAATATTTTACAAATACTTCAAGCAAAACGGCAAGATATTATTCCACACGTGTAGAACAATTAGTCTAAAATATTGAAAATATACTGAATCAACTTCAACATTAATATAATAAAATGGAATATGCCCTTGGATTCTACTTTTTCCTGTGCCTATGTTCTGTAACTTTGGTGAGAACTTTTCCAAACGAAAAGTTTATTGTCATTCTGTGAAACACAGGATGACTAACGAAAAATTTAGATGCTCATGTTTCTTTTAAGCTTATTTCAGGTTGTATATAAATCAGCCTGTGAAAAACAGGACAACCAATGTAATTGTTTGATTTTTCTCGACGCGAAAACTTCTCGCAAGTTACAGAACACAGGTACTGGTTCGATGTTTGTGTATGGAATCTCTTCTGGAAATAAAATACCTACTCAAAGAGTAGGCTGCGTCTTGCTTACAAATATTGGGGAATTATGAGATTCCAACATACATAAATCTATCCATATGCATACATATTTTATAAAATTTATATTATTCTTTTTTTTACGAATAAACCATAAAAAAGACATATGTTGGTTATAAAAAATTCGGCGGTTATATTAGCGTTTATTTTTATTCAGATAGCGGTTTTTAGCGGGTTTTCAGGGGTTATATGGTGGGAAATGCCTGCAACATTTTGGCAACACTGGCCCCTGTAAATGGTTTGGAAAAGTTTATTAACACAACAAAAATATTGAGGTTTTGACTAAAATATACAATCTACTTACATATATAATTTTGTTTTTTTTCTAAATTTAACTGAAAATTCTTATTTTCATACTCACATGACAATGTATTTACATATTTATAACATAAATACAAATTTTATATACATATGTATGTATTTGTAGGGCAGCATTCAAAAGTACATATGTCATAACAATTTGTAGTTACAAGTTTATTGAATCGAGAACAAATGTATAACATGTTGAGATTTCAATAATTAAACTTAAACTTAATTAGCAAACTGGAAATAATTTTGACTTTTCTGAAATATATGTAGACCAATAATAATTAATTGATATTTCAATTATATAAACAGACATTTAAATAAATTAATTTTGAAGAAGGCTTAGAAAACTTTGCGGTAATAAAATTGAAATTTAATATGTACTCGTATTCAAATCAAAACAAAACAAATATGTACGTTAGTGTTAATATGTTTGGAAAAACAAATCAAGTGAATCAAGAATGTGTATGTATTTCACTTTAAAAAACATTTACAATATATTCTAGAAACTAGATTTTTAAAATATATCCATAGTAATTTTATATACATATGTATGTACATAACTCAAGCAAGGGCTGTCTGTCAGAGACTTTTTTGGATTTTCTGTTATGCTTACACAGGGACGGTTTGAACAATTTGCAATTTGATTTTTTTTTACTTTGATAGGAACAATTTTATGCAAAACGAAGTAAAACAATTCAAAAATATAAAATATTATTTAAAACCGCAGCCAACTTCAGGTCAAAAGTTACATAGCATGAAAATCGAACAACAACAACAGCAAAACAAATAATGTGTAACATGATACAATTATAGTAGGTACATGCACGACTACAACAAAATTACAACACCAAGAAACACATGTATTTTGTTGGTATAAACAAACCCTAAATTGTCGGAAACAAATGACTTTTGTTTATAAAAACAACAATTACAGAGTAACTAAAGTACAATTGCAGACGCGGCATTCCTGCATGATTATAGTTATTCAGTGTTGCCAATCTGTGTGTAATTAGGCAGTGTGTAATTTCTACTCACATGTGTATTCCATATAAATTAATTCTTGTGTAATCTGTGTGTAATTCTACTTTGGGTTCTATTTTTATTTATTTTTGTTTTAATTTTAACCTACACAAAAGATGTGTAGTGTAATTTTCTTCAATGTGTAATTGGCGACACAGTTATGTGTAAATTCATTGGCAACACTGTAATCATTTTATTCACACACATACACTAACATTTTTGCAGCTTGTAAACAAAGTTTGACAATTATATGCAATGTATACAGTAACAGGCTGGGCTTGTGCATGTACCTAGTATAATTGTATCATGATGTGTAACAACGAGTTGACTTTAATCCTCTCAGAGTTGCCTCATATATATTTTTTAAGAACTATTTACAACTATATATGTACATATACAACTATGTATATGTGCAGGAAATAGTATTAGTCCTAAATAAAAAACGTATCGATTTCATACTCCAACTTTGTTTCATTTTCAAGTTTGTTAAAAAAAAGCATATTATGTTGTAAAGAGCCTTGTGCCTTTTATAGTTTTACACGGTTTAGTTTAAACTAGCGTGCTTGTATTATATTCTTTTAGAAAGTCTTTTTCTTATCTATCTAAAACGGATACTCTTAAGTTGGCTGCCATCTTCTATAACATAGTTGCTTATTCAGAGTTGCACTCTTAGTACGGTGCTGCCAGGTCGCAGCATATAACAGGTCAATTCAATATTTTTATTTTTATTTGATCCCAACAGAAGTTGAAGCCAATACTGCTGAAGACGGCTGCATCCACTACGAAACGAAAATCGTCGGATCGCCGTCTGTTGAAGTAAATGTTGTAGTGAATGGCATATTTTTCTTAATTTTATACTACCTATAATACCTAGTTTTATATTAAAAATACTTTAATTTTTAAAAAAAGTATAAAAGTTTCTCAAAAAAGTTGGCCAC
This sequence comes from Tachina fera, assembly GCA_905220375.1. NCBI lineage: Eukaryota > Metazoa > Arthropoda > Insecta > Diptera > Tachinidae > Tachina > Tachina fera. The sequence continues at coordinate 115,496,760 of LR999964.1, forward strand.
GTCGACGGCAGGTAGGTTTTTCAATACATTTCAACGGCGTATTTTAGCCGCACGGGTTCATTCTAAGTACAATGAACTTTTAAAATTTAAATTGCTTCAAACAAAAATAAATTTAATAAATGACTTTTGTTATGGTTTCATCATTAATAATAATTAATAAAGAGATTAAATATGAAAATATTAAACGGGAAAAATTCCTGGACTAATACATCCAACTAATTTGATTTACCTGGAAAAATGTAAGTTGAAATCAATTATCAGATTTAATACACTGAACCAAATGTCGTAGGTAATATTAACGAAAAAATTTATTAGACCCTTAACGAAAAAAATCGTTAAATATACTGGCTTTTTATTCAAATGTAAAGAAAATTTATTAATATAAACAAATTTTCTTCAAAACAAATAATAGATTTTTGTTAAAAATGTAGTAAAATACAATCTGTTGGCTTGAATAAAAATTAGTTAAAATAGTATCTAAAACTCTGTTAAATAAACTAAATTTTAGTTAAAACAGTGGTAAAATAGTAGAATCGCACGGTAATCAAAACTACACCTAAAATAGTTAAATTAACGTCTTTAAAGGAAGTAAATTAGAATAATGTATCGTTTATTTTAATAAATTTTGTTAATTCAACTTCCAAAAAAGTGTTGTTTTGAATATTAATCAGTTAAAATTTCGTTAAAACAAGAAGAAGACTTAATGAACTAAAACGTTGTAGATTTGAAGAAATTTCGTAGAATTCAACTAATTTCATATATTAGAATTGAACAATATTTTTGAAATAACTAAAACTACGTAGAATTGAAGAAATGGCAGTGGAATTGAAGAAATTTCGTTAGTTTTAACAATTTTATTTTCTTTACATTGAATAAAGGCATGTAAAAGTGAAGAAATTTCTTCATTTCGCACAAAAAAAGAACATATGCAAGAACAGTTAAGTTTGTTTGGCGAACGCTTTATTTCATTTGTTGTTGATTATAAGTGCGGTGTCATTGTTAAAAAAAAGAATTCTTATAAATACAATCATTTTAATGAAATTTAAGAAAAGTATGTTATAAAAAATAATTATTATACATACAAATATTTATGTTAATTATGTATACTATACACATTTCATAAATTTATAAATATGAAGTGTTATATATGTAAAAAAATATTATCTTCAATTGAAAGTTTAATTGTGCATTTGAAATTGTGTGAAGTGTGAAATTGGCTAAACAAATAGCTGAAAATATTGTTAAAATTTTTCAAACTGAATCTCTGGTAAGAATATGTTTTGTTTTTATGTACTTTATACTAGTATATCTTTACATATGTATGTACATGAAATGTTAGTAATTATAAAATTTTCTGCATTTAGGAATATTACTACTTACAGCAGCCTGGAAGAAAACCACAAGGTAAATTGTATGACAAATATTTTAACGTAATACGTAAGCTAAAACAAGGTGGTGTTATTCAAAAAAGGCCTAATTCCCGCAAAAGTTCACAGGATACCAACAAAAGAATTTTAAATATAGGTAAAAGCAGCAACATTTTCTCGTAAAAGTTGGCTTACCATATACATGTGCACATATACAAATATTTTTAGGTGTCACAGAAGAAAATATAGACGAAAGTATTGAAGCGCTTCTTATGGACAACTGCTCTTGGGCAGAAGTTGAGAGCCATTGGACTGCAACCAAAAATTACCGGCTCCACGAAGTGTCTCATGCGAAATGCACTTCTGACGTACTAAACAAATGGACACATTACAAAAAGCCATTTGGTTTCAAGTTGGTACGTTTTTAATTATTAATAAAAATAAAATTTTAAATAATTTCATGTTTTTGTACTTTTTATAGGTAGATATAGATTTTAAACAGTTGTATCCAACAGCAGAGTGCTTTCATGCTAGTTTTGAAACTTTCGTCTCAAAAATTTACTCCGTGTTCCAAGAGCGTATCAAGGACCAGTCAAGCAAACTTTTATTTCAAACAATGAATGAAATGAACAACATAAGTGAAAGTAAGGGTTAAAATATTTAATCCATAACCTGTTTTGTTAATAATACTACCAATGCTATTTATTTTTCCAGATGGTCGTTGTATTGGAATATTTTATCTTCTACATAGTCTTTTGGTACCATCAGCAAAAATTTTTAATGTTTCAAACGGAAAGAAAATATGTACAAGATATTCCATACGGGACTCGCAGACAAGTTTTATAATTGACGAAAACACAGTTGCTGCTGTATGAAAGCAGAGTGCGAGTTCAACCATTAATTTTAGTTGCAGGTTCAATTTTAGAACCAAGATAAATCGTAGTTTATTTCGAAGGCATAAAATACCGCATGCATTCTGCATTAAATGCGATAGATGCTTGCTTTAAAATATTTTTTGTATTTAATTTGGAATACCCAAAAGAGTCCTTGTTAGTTTGGACGTTTATTCAAAAGCACTTTTACAATATTACTACAAATACTGATTACAGCAGCCCTCAAATTAATTCATTAGTTTCCAATTTAAGATAATGGAAAAATTTACATAAATAGCTTATTAGTAATATTATACTGGAATAGAATTACTGTTTTTTGTTTTGTTTTTATAGATATACATTGTGTGTATACTAATGTCCAGTTGCAAAATCTTGTATGGCACGAACAACTAAAAACTGGGATTTCCCTTTTTCGCAATCGCGAAAAAAGTTAACACCATTGAATTTTTGACTACAAGTTATTTTAATTAAAAAAGTGATATGTATATTATTTTTTTATTTTATGATATATTATTAGTTTTTTAAACGTACTTACAAAATCGGTATCCAACATTTGTAGTAAAAAATAACTTATTATGAGAAAAATATCACCATAAATGTTCTTAGTTTATTTTAATTCCATACACGGTCTTGGAACTGGAATTTGCGTATTTACAAAAAATATAATTTATTATTACTCCAATGTATACTTATATATTTATGTAAGTAAGTGTTTATTATTAATGAACATCAATATATGTACACTTGCATTTATATTGATTTTGTATAATAAATTTATACTTTTCTTGTAATTTGTACTGTTTTTGTTTCAATACAACTTTACTTTATTACATTTTATATCGTTAATAGCATTATCTTTCACTAAGAGAATTTTATATAATTTGTAAACAGTAAACAATAACAAATCAACACAGCTGCTTAAATTAGTTTACTATTTACAATTTGTATAAAAGTTGTCTTAAAAGGCAAAGAAAATATTCCTACAGGGGCTTAGAAATTGAATAAAATAGGGTAGTAAAAGTGAATAATAGTTATTCATTATGAATAAAAAAGTTATTCATACGGACTAAATTCATTACTTCATTTGAAGAAAACTTCTTCAAAGTAAATAAAAAATATTGAAATTAACTACATTAATTAGTTATTACCAGGGAAACCAGAAATATGGTCCAAAAAAATTGTTTTATGCGCATTCAATATGCACTAAAAACTTCGAAATATGCAATAAAAACTAAAAAAAATATGCTTTTAAAAATAACATAAATTAGATTATTTGGAAATGAAAAACTAATTTTAATGCAGCAATTCAATAAAATTTACATATAAAACAAGACAAAAATAAAATAAACAGAAGGAAACAATAAAAAAATTAATTAAGAGCGAAAATTTAACTTTACTTCAAAAGCGATCACGCACTGTATTTTGAAGAATAAGACAAGCTTTTTATTTATAATTGTTATTGCAATTAAAAAAAACTATTCACTTAGTTTTTTAAATAAAAATCGCCCCCGGTCCCATCTAAATAAACTTTTATACATTGAAAATTTTCTTTTTCAACCTCAACTGATGTAATCGGCACAGCTTGCGTCACAATTACCAAACCAAGTTTTTATTGAAATTAGCGTCCAGTGAGGATGTTAAAACACATGTTACACTTGTTTTTGAAATTTGGAATATACAAATCAATAGTATTTGTTCCAGCATTAAAAATTAGCAGAAAAAAAATTGGATATTTAAGATTTTTTTAATTTTCTTGTTTTGTTTTTCTTTACAAGTAAGTGAAAATTGGATGTTAGAACACATACTAATAATAAGTACATTCTAAATTTAAACTTAAACACGTGTAGCATGTGATTTAACATCAGGACTCACAAGAAAACGTGTGAAATCGATTCGGAAGACAGAACATGCACAATGGACTTTTTTAAAGCTAACTTCAAAATGGTAGCAAAATATTGCTTCCCCACACTACTGATTCTTTCACTACAAAATAAAATTTTGACGGAAAAAAGTAGAACATTTTACCAAAAAAAATTTTTTTTTAAATATTAAAATAAAATTTTTTTAAAAAGTACCAATATATGCCCTAAAAACGCCAAATATGCTCAAAAAATTCGAAAAATGCTCAAAATATGCGCGTTAGACTGAAGTATGCAAAAACATGCTTTGAACGGTAAAATATGCAAAAATATGCACTAACAAATCGATGCCAGAATTCATTAAAAGTTCTGAAACGGATAAATATCTTAATTCCGGATTGATATATTAGACAAGAAAAAACATGCAATTGCATATTTGTGGTTTCCCTGGTTATTACAAATAAGAATTTTTACTCAATTCGATTAAAATTTGGTAATATTTACCACCCACTAAATAACGAAACAACAATAGTCAAAATGAAGAAATTTCTTCTATTTAACAATTTACTAAAATTATTTTCTTTAACGAAAAAAAATCGTAGACCTGAATAACGAATTTGTTAGCTGTATAATAACCTACATTTCTTAATTTTTACACCCCATTTTGCAGTATTTAGGTAAATTTTTGGTTCAGTGTACAAAATTTATTTCAATAAATTTTTTTCTAATACACAAAAATTCTTAAATCGTGAACCACCGCTTGCTCACTCGATCTTTTATTTTTCTAAAATTGTCGTAGAGCATTTTCCATCTTGTTCTACGAGAATTCGATTTAAAGAGAAACAAGGATAAAATTTAAATTATTGTGACTCTCAGGGCTAATAAATCAGTGCAAGTTAATCTCTATTTTTTGTTTAAAATGTGTTTAAACTAGCAAACCTATAATTCAATACAGTATTTAAACCATCTGTAAACGCATAAAATTTAGGGTTTAAACTACCAATGTAGGCCATATGGTTTTGTTACTTAAGACCATATGTTTTGCATTAAAGGGTCACTCAACTTTTTTCCAAGCCTCTACTTTTTCTTCAGGTCTTACTCGACCTGTTCTTTTACACTCTTATTATTCTTTTATACTCTACTTCGCCAAGCGTATATATAATTCCTTTTTCAGTGAAATTTGGCGACCTTTAATTAACATTTTTATCTTTTTTGCCTTTTTGATTGTGCAAAGAATTGATATCCTGCTGCAAAACAGCTGTTTTTTGACATTTGTTCTAGTGCTGCCACAATATTATTTTTTAAACTACACATAATATATGGTTCACTGATTTACTATTGTTGAGTTTAAACTACATATAAATTTGAGTTTAGTTTAACTAAATCAGCGTTTAAACTTTGATTGATTTATTAGCGCTCAGACGACCAAACTGACAATAAGGGTAAAAAAACTTTACGATTATTTTTTTTCTTTTTAGGGAAGTAAATTTTTAATATATAAAAAAGCTTTACAAATTAAAATATGTATATTCATTCATTCACATATGGCAACATTGGCGTTTAGTAATGACGACGCCTTGCATTGCTTTTTTATTCATTACGCGATAGTGAATTAATTGCTTTGTGCTTGGAATTGGAATTATAATAAAATTCATTACCATAAAAATTGCAAAAAGTTACTTAAGTTAATAGGAATATTTTACCTTACAAGTAACACTCCTAGATTTACTATACTCGCAGCCTTATCGCAGATAGAAGAAAACAAAATATGCATCTTTGTATTGTATTTTCTCTGCTCATGACTTTTGTTTGCATCAATCAGTTTTACGACAATAGCCTTTTCTTTTTTTATTATTAAAATATAAAAATGAACATTTCAAAAAGTAAATATGTACATATGTAAATGTATACATTATTATAAATATTTAATATTTTGCATTTTTAATTGGCCTTTGGCCAAAATATTTTCAATGGACTTTTACCAATAACAATACTCAGACAATGGACAAAGTAACATAAAATATTAAAAATAAATTCAAAGATTTATACATACTTATTTTAAAATGTAGGCGTAAAATGTAAAAAGTTGTTGCAAATTTAGTATTAATTTAGTCAAAATGACAAAGAGATTGAATTTGGCCAGTAACGGTTTGCATTATATTAACCGAGAAGTTTGAACTTTATGCAGTATTCATATTTTTATAATGATTCTTTGTATTGGACTGCGCGACGCAAAGAAAGGTATTGTGTAATCAGCCTATGTATGTATGTATGTATGTTCCCTTGCGGCACTATATAAACCGAACGCGAGGACCGTTTTGATGATTCTTCCATCAATTGATTTGTCTTAATCCTGGGAGATATGACAGTAGTCAAAACTCAATATGGCGGGCAACAGAAGCCATTTTGTTAATACGAAAAAAATAAAAGGTTTGCGTACTTCATATATGTATCAAAGTGGGTATCATTCGACAGATATTTTAAAATCATCATTAGGTTTCTCTTAAGATTTCTCATTCCGAATGACCATTTAGGATATTTAACGGTTCAAAGCTGGTCGCAGTCGGGTTTTTTTATTTTTTTATTTATATTTTTCCATTTTAATTCTCATTTTGAGCAGCTTTTTTAATACCGATGTTATTTTCTGTACTCTGCGTTTTCTTGCATTCTTTTCTTAATTTTTGCCATTTTGCTTAACATTTTCTATTGTTAGCAGTTTCTATCAGGTTTTCCCACTTTAACATTATACACCAACAAGTTCTGCCGGTCAACCAATGCATCTATTAAAGTTGAAAATTCATTATAATATTAAAGCCAGAAGAAAAAAATTCAGCGTTAGTTTGATATTCATGTTTATTTTTAGCAGCCTGCAAGCGGCAAATAACGCCCAAAGTTGACAACACTAACTTGAAGCGGAAATAAAATTTGTCGTTATTTCGCTTAATTTTTTTTAACAATGTTAAACAAAGTACACTGCAAATGAACCAGTTAAATAAGGAATTTCATTTCGGCAATTTCGAACGAATGTTCTTCTGACGAAAATAAAGGTTTAATACCGATGGACTAGATTCAGATCCCACTATAAAGGAATCAAGATATATTTTTGCAAAGAAGCCACAGCAGGGAAGACGGAGTTATTGTATCCCATATTCCTCCATATCGAGCACAAGGATATTAGAAGGCCGAGACCTACAAACGCGATAATGCTCCAATTCACACTGCCAGAGCTGTAAGATGTAAAACTTCTAACTAGACCACTATATTCTTCGGATCTTTATATAATAGAAAATTATACGACTCTTTAAAGCAATTTGATACAAAGGTGTCCTTAAACGACTTATTAAAAAATACCTGTCCTTCCTAACCGAAGTTTTCAAGTGTTAAAAGCTTTTGCGCTTTCTATTTTTTTTTTATTATTTTTAATTCAAAATAAAACTTGTTTATGATTCGTCGATTAGAAATGCAATATAAATATATAAATAAAATTCTTATAGTATGGCATTTACACCGTCTCTAATACTTACGGTATTTCGAGCTAAATCTTTCTGTTTTTTATTGTATTTCCCATACAAAACAAAATCTATTTTGTCAATAGATTTATAGGAAATCTAATCAAAATCTAATATTTTTATTTATTCTTTACTACCTTGTGCAACATATTTATAAAAAGATGAGTGAATTAGCTACGATCTGTTTAAAAAGGTGTTTGAATTGGCTAAATTACAGTTGTTTGGTTTTAGTTTAAAAAAATTTTCAGTTAATGGATTTTGTTTTGCATAAAAAAAAATTTTGATAAATGTCAAAAAAAATTGTGCAAACAGTATAGATTTTCATAACGATTTTATTTAAAATCTGCTAGATTTTGTGCAGGTGTAAATGCCCTATAGGAAAACGAAAACAAAATTTAAAAATTTTCTTAAATTTTATTTTTGTTTTTCATACAAAACCAAAATTTTTTAGACGAGCCAGACTTGTGGAAAGAAGGTGTAAAAGTTTAATTAAAAATTTAATTTAATCAAAATTTTTGTTTTGAAATTTTATGAACTATAAGAAGTTTAATTGATACAATTAAATTTTTTAATTAATATTTGTTTTATTTTTCAATAAAAAATTAATTAAATTATTTAAATTTAAGAATAGAATTGTACCAACTATAGGTCTATGGTGTAGACCTTATTGACGTTAATTTATTTGTTGGCACAGATTTATCGGATTTTTTATTTTTAAATATAAATCTCTAAGAAAACTATTGATTTTAAATTTGATGCGTAGCTGACACATAAACTTTATTAGTCTACAATTATTAAAATACATGTTAACCTTAGAAATTTGATATCACTTCCGAATAAAAGTTAAATTTAATATATACATACATACATACATAATCGTATTTTTCTCTTTATCTGCAATTAAATAAATATCAAAGCATGATGACTGCGCTTCATTTTTTTATTTCCTTCCTGTTCGCTGTTTATTTACTTTGTCTTCTTTGTTGTGTTTTCTGCATAAATATTTGCTCAGATAAAGAAATCTCAAATAGTTCTAGGTTTATTTACATGAAACGAAGTGCAATTACTACATTGAGATATTTTATCTGAAAGTATTTTTAAAATTGTTATCAATTTATTAGTTTGGTACGAGTATCTATTTCATAAATGGCTTGCGCAGAGTGGTCATATACGAGAACGTTTAGAAATTGGGGGACCAAGAAAAACAAATTATTACATAAAGTAATTAAAATTTATTTTTAAATTTCGTTAGAAACTTGATTTAAATGAATTTAAGGTAAAGTGAAAAAATGTGCTAAGTTATAAGTACGCGTTGTGGATTAGATTCCCACCAAAGGCGACATACGCCAAGCACGGTAAGACAGAATTTTATTCTCTTTTAGCAGCATCTTTTGGAAACTTGTTATTTTTTCTGTTAAATAGTGTAAGCCACACAACTTTAGTGCACATATTTATTGAATATTTACAAGTCATGTGCATTTTTGATTCGAAATATCAAATAAATCTTTAAAAAACTTCCATAAATATTTAAAAAATATTAAATGAATTTATATAAATCGAGACTAGCACAACTCTAAATTAAAATATTGCAAAATATAAAAATATTTTTTAAACTGTTCAAATGTAAACTACTAAATATCTCGACCAAAGAAATATATGACTTAGACCACTTTCATAATTAAGGGCACATATGTAAGTACATTTGTATAAACTTGTGTCTCACGCTTTGCAACGAGATTAAGCTTAAATTAGACGTACTATAACCATAACCATACAAAACAGCTATTCAAACCAAACTAATGGGCAGCACTGCATTTGATTACTCGTGGCTCGCCGTAACGCCATACCCATAACTATACAAACCAATTCAATCTTTGTTTGGTTATTGCTGTGGCAATATTGTATGTCACGTCTAATTTAAGCTTAGCAAACACTTCGTTTTATACATATTATTATTTCCTCGAATTTACTGTAATTTTTTAACTTTTTTTTTCTATAAACTTACTAAATTTAGAACACACATTCATTCATATTTGTTCAAATGAAATCTCTCTCGCTATACTGGACTTTGAAGCTGAAAGGTTATAAATTGTTGGATTATATCTTTTAAATAAAATTAAACTTTGAACTTTAATTTATTTTTTGAAACTTAAAATAAATCTTTGTATAATAATTTGAAGAAGTAGAACTATATGCCGTATAAAAAAAAATTAAAGCAATAAGCAGGGAAAACAAAAATATTCTGTAAAAAAAAATTATTTTATATGCTTTCTATATGCAATAAAAACTTGAAAATATGAACTAAAAACTTAATAAATATGTTCTTGAAAATAACATCAATTTGTTTATTTGTAAATGCAAATATATTTTTAATTGAACAATTCAATAACATTCGCATACAAAATAAGACAAAAACAAGTAAGAGTGCTATATTCGGCTGTGCCGAATCTTATATACCCTTTACCAAAGTGCGTTTATGTAGTATAGAGATACATACATAAGCACAGAGATATGTAGGTACATAGATATTAATTTTGTTTGGCATTATGTTTAATTTGGTGGTTTTTAAATTTTGGCGATTTATTTTGTTTTGCTGATTTTTTTAGTTTTGGCGATTTTTTTTCATATAGGCAATTTTTTTTTTTGGCCTTGGAAATTTTTTTCGGTTTTTGGCGTTTTTTAATTTTGGTGACTTTTTTCCTTCTGGCAATTTTTTTGATTTTGACAATTTTTTTCATTTAGGCGATTTTTTTATTTTTTTGGAGATTTTGTTTCATATAGGCGATTTTTTCGGTTTTTGGTGTTTTATGCAATTTTTTTAGTTTTGACACTTTTTTCTCGTTTTGGCGATTTTTTTTTCGGTTTTAGCGTTTTTTTAATTTTGGCGATTTTTATTCGTTTTGGCGGATTTTTTTGATTTTGACGGTTTTTTTTCATTTAAGCGATTTTTTTAATTTTTGGCAATTTTTTTCATATAGAAATTTTTTTTTGTTTTGCCGATTTTTTTCGGTTTTTGGGCGTTTTTTTTTAATTTTGGCGATTTATTTTTGTTTTGGCGATTTTTTTATTTTGGCGATTTTTTTTCGTTTGGGTGGATTTTTTTTTATTTTGACGATTTTTTTTTCATTTAAGCGATTTTTTAACTATGACGATTTTTTTTCGTTTTGGTGGATTTTTTTGATTTTGACGATTTTTTTTCATTCAAGCGATTTTTTTTAATTTTTAGCTATTTTTTTCATATAGCCAATTTTTTTTGTTTTGGCGATTTTTTTATGTTTTTTGGCGTTTTTTTTTAATTTTGGCGATTTATTTTCGTTTTGGCGATTTTTTTGATTTTGGCGATTTTTTTTAATTTTTTTGCGATTTTTGTTCATATGAACATTTTTTTTGCGATTTTTGCGGATTTATGTCATTGTGGAAATTTTTTTGTTTTGACACTTTTTTCTCGTTTTGGCGATTTTTTTCGGTTTTTTGCGATTTTATTTCGTTTTGGCGATTTTTTTGATTTTGCCGATTTTTTTTTCATATAAGCGATATTTTTTAAATTTTTGGCGATTTTTGTTCATATAAGCATTTTTTTTGTGTTAGCGATTTTTGCGGATTTTTTCATTGTGGGAATTTTTTTCGTTTTGACACTTTTTTCTCGTTTTGGCGATTTTTTTCATTTTGGCGATTTTTTTTTCGTTTTGACATTTCTTTTGATTTTGTCGATTTTTTTTCATATAAGCGATTTTTTTTAATTTTTGGCGATTTTTTTCACATAGGCAATTTTTTTTTGTTTTGGCGATTTTTTTCAGTGTTTGGCGTTTTTTTTCATTTTGGTGTTTTATTTTCGTTTTGGCGATTTTTTTTATTTTGGCGATTTTTTTCATGTAGGCGATTTTTTTTAATTTTTGGCGATTTTTGTTCATATAATCATTTTTTTTTTGTTTTGGCGATTTTTGCGGTTTTTGGCGTTTTTTTGTCATTGTGGAAATTTATTTTTAGTTTTGACACGTTTTTCTCGTTTTGGCGATTTTTTTCGGTTTTTAGCGTTTTTTTTAATTTTAGCGTTTTTTTTCATTTTGGCGATTTTTTTCGTTTTGGCGATTTTTTTTAATTTTTGGCGATTTTATAATTTTTGGATTTTTGTTAAAATTACATAGTCAAAATTGCATTAACTGATGGACCACCCTTTACTTTAAATTTTTTTAATTTCAGTGTTAATTGTTGTAGCATATATAAAAATACACTAATTTTACAAATTTCAAGTGTCAATATGCATATGTACATACATACATAATACAATTGCATGTATATTACATGGGATTTTAAAAGTTTTCGTCGCTCATTTTGGAACACCCTTTAATTTTTAGCATTTATATATTTGTTGTTGTGGCGACCAAAGTTATACATACACTGTCCAAATTTCAGACCCGTAGCTCTTACCGTTCCTGAGAAAATAGCCTTCTTCCTAAAACATGAAATATGTTTAATTATTAGAAAAAAAGTTAAAGTTGTCCAACCCTGGAAACGTTTTTTTTAATTTGTTAAATTCTAAATTTTTTTTATAATTATAAATACCAATTTTATTCATCCGAATTATAATAATAAGTTAATTTAATAAAAAAGTAATAAAAACTTGTTTGCGGTAGTTATTTTCTATGGGAATATTGAGTATGAGTTTTCCAGCTCTGAAACCGTCTGCTCGATTTTGCTGATTTTCAATAGCAAAATTTTTCGGAAAATTTCTGACACACCAGTCCAAGTCTCTAGCTCTTCTGGGAGCTTGGGAAAACCGATTTCACGTACAGACAGACGGACAGACGGACATCGCTTGTTCGTCTTCCCTATGCATAAGGACCCAGAATATATATACTTTATATGTCTCTTATTAATATTGTAGAAATTACAAACGGAATGACAAACCTATATATACCCTTTTACCATTTTTTGGTAAAGGGTATAAAAAATAAACAATAAGAAAATTAACAGAATAGCTGTCCAAAAAAAATTTTAGAAAATGAAATCAATCGGGTTTGGAATAAAGCTATTTTGGTGGATGCGCTTCCCTACTGGATTACCAACACAATGATTTTAACAAGGCGTGAGACTAAAACAATAGATTCTTGAGAAGTACTTACTTTTTTTATTTGGCACGTAATCTATTTAATCTAAAAAAATCATTCTTCTCATTTAGCTACTTTTACATATTTTTTTTTTAAATTTTGGGTAATGTTATTTGTAAGCGAGTAATGAAATTTGGTAATCAGAAAAGTAAGTCATTATATGGCAAGTAGTTGTTTTGATGGTAATTTGTAATTTTTTGCTTGGTGCCATGTGTACGTTTAAACAAAATTGCCATACTAATTTTGACTTAGGGAAAGAATAAAAATTATTTTTTTTTTTTGGGATACGGTCGTAAACATTTAACTTCGACTTCAAAGGAGATCACGAAGTCAGGATTAAAACTTTGGAATTGTGTTTTAAATAAATAAGGCAACCTTTTTATTTATAATTGTTATTGCAATAAATAACAAAATATTGGCCCAGATTTTCAAATAAAATTCGTTGCCTGTCACGTCTAAATATAGTTTCATAAACTGGCAATGTTCCATTATCTACTGATATAATCGGTGCAGAGTCAGTCACAAATAGCAAAACCAAACTTTTTTCAAAACTAACATCCGTCCATAGTAAAATAAAAAAAAATTCTATAAAGTATCAAAATACGCCCAAAAGCCGTCAAATTCTAAAAAATTATAGAAATATGCTTAAAAAGGCAAAATATAAATAAATATGCAATAACAAATAGATGCTAAAATTCATAAAAAGTTATGAAACGGATAAATATCTTAATTCCGCATTGATATATCAGACAAGAAAAAACATGCAATTGCATATTTGCCTGGTAATAAGCTTTGAATTAGCTTTAACTTTCTGCTTGGTTTTGTGCCTTGGCGTGACCCCTTCTGGAGTTTAATTTAGTTAATAAAAAATAGTGTTAAGCTTTCAACTGTGTTGAAAAAAATATATAAGTATTACCTGATTTACATTAAGCATTTTTTCAGGAAATTTCATGAATTTTGTTTTTTCTATTTGCTAATTGTAGCGATATTAAAGAGAATTTTATATAAAAAAGGTCGTAGAATGAATCTCTGATGTATTTTTAGCAAAGTTTTTGATATAAGTTTCTCTTCCAGGCCTCCTATTGAAAAAAAAAATTTTCATGCAACTAATTTCATGCAAAAAATGCTTAATGTAAATCAGGTATATGACAAAAATGTTTACGCATTAATGAGACGAACAATAAGTTAAGAATATTTGCAAAAATTTTTAAAACTAATAATAGGAATCTATTTAAAAATTGCATAGAAAACTGGGAAAGCATAATAGTTAAGAACAATATTTACATACATATCTATATAATATTCATGAATATTTAGATTTATGCATAAATACCATTCGATATATATATAATTTTAAGTAAATATTAATGTGTCTGTCTATATATACAAATACAATGCGTCTTAATAGGTTTTTAATGTTTGTTTATTTTAATCACACAAGACAAGCACTTTAAAAATAAGTCAATAATATCCACATTGCGATATTCAAACAGTGAAAGTAAATTAACTTGAAATGATTTCTAACTTAGGCTTGCTCTTGCAGGAAGTTCTCTTTTTGGAGTCCTTGTATTGGAAGTCTAAAAAGTTGATATCAAGGATACTCTTTCCATCTGAAGAAACAAATAATTGTTATTGTTAATTTTTAAAAGTTTTATACTAATCGGTAACGAACTATATGTAAATTTATACTAATTTCACTATGAACCAAATGAGAATTGTCTCTCAAATTATCATATAAAACAAGTGTGCACAAATAGTAACATTCTCTTTCAAGTACTTCTACTTAAATGATTTTTTAGAAGCATTGCACATAAATTAATTCTCATAACTCCAACTTATGAGTAAAAGCACTTCACGAATTTAAAAAAGGTATTTTAGACGTTTAAAATATGACACTAACAATGCCAAATATGCACTAGAAATAATAAAATATTATTTATAAAAATTATTAAAGCTTTATAAAGGCTTTTTAAGAAAAATTTTGTATGAAAATTTGTTTTAAAAAGCTTGTTAAAATTTTCAAAAACATATTTGAGGATGTTTGTGTATGGTTTGCCTAATTCTATATAAGAAAATAAATTTGCTAAAAATCATCTTGTATTAATAATTTTTCAACAAATAATTATTTGAAGTTATGTTTTTTGACCAATCTGTTGTTTTTATTTCTTCATCATGATGTAATTTTTATTTACACATATATGGAGAAAAATTTTTGACCACAAATAGCCCGAAAAAATAATATAAGAAATAAAATTAATTATTTGTTTGAAATTTAAATTTAAGCCAAAATACGACGTAAAAAGATGCTTTTATCACCAAATTATGCAAAATAATGTATTTTCATCAAAATATGCTCTAAAAATCGATTCCTTTTTTACGCAAATTTTTTGCTCATAATTAAAACAATCCAGTTTAAACGCTTTGCAAAACTTTTTATTTCTTTTCTTACAAAAATATCGTTCGATATTCAAAATATTTTCAAGAATATTTTAATTAAATATTTTGAAATTTCGTTGATATCGAATGCCCTAATTTGATTGTAGGTCACGAATATTTTATAACAAGTAATAAACAATAGGTCTGTTCATTTACTTTCCCAGCAGAAACGCGCAACAAAATTACTCTCCTAAATATGAACGCTTCACTTGTAGAAACTTGCATGAAAACTTTATTCATGATACAATATATGATATATGAGAAACAAACAAAATTATTTGCCATTAAAATTTAATTTATGTAGCTTAATGAAATAAAAACAATAAATTAAGAAAACATGCTTTCATTTTACATACGTATACATGTTTTATTAACAAAGAAATTAAAATTTTTCAGTTTTACTTTTTCAGATATTTTTGAAATAATTAATTTGACAACAAAACACACAACAGGTGGTTAGATAGTTCTTGCAAGTAAAAATTTTACTAGGAATAATTTTTAGGAATTTTTTTGTCTGTAAATTTTTCTCTCTCTTTTGACGCCCTCTCCCTGCAAACTTTTTAAGTTAATGAACACTTTCTAGTAACAATTTTTACAAATTCGTAACAATTTTTAGTAAAGGAACTAACCTAATATTAGTTCCATAAAACTTGAACAGACAACATTTATAATTTGTTATCACTGTTACACAGCACAGCTTTATGGTTTTTTCTAATAGTTATTTCAGTCTAAATTTTTGTAAAATGAATTTAAAAGTCTGAGTTCTAGATCTGGAATAAGTTCTAATACATACATATGTACATAAATTAATTATTTTTTTTGCTATGTAATTACTTTTACATAATATTGACGAATTGAATGTAAAAATTGTAATAATTTAAAAGTATAATTTTTAACAGAATTAAGCGTCAATGACCTTTTAGTTCATTGGTTACGGTGTTAAAAGCTTTTTGAATACTTTTCATTGGATTCATTTTTGTTCATCTCCTGTTTGGTTTTTATAAATATTTTTCTAAACATTTCTCTTTTTAATACTTTTGGTTTTTTTAATATTTTTATTTTTTTATTTAAACAAAAAAATATTTTTTTTTGTGAGAAATTTTTAGATATTTTAATTGAACTGTAGTGAATTTTAATCAGAAATAATTCATAGTTAGGCTCAAGTTCAGTAATTTCAATTCTTATTGAATGAAATATTTTTATTAATTAATGTGAGTTTCTAAAGAAGAGAAGAAAAATTAAACTTAGACTTTAAGCTGGGGGAAATACCGATACTTTTCTGTGCAGCCACGCACTTCATCAGCACCCTAGTCTATCTACTTGGGTAGAGATTCTTATTAATATCAGCTATTTAACTTAAATGTACAATGAACGGAGAAACGATTGTTGTGTATACAATTGATTTACCTTTGGTAAACACATTTATAAGTATCACTATTAATTTTCTGTTTTTTCCAATTTTTCATTTTTCTATAAATTTCTCACGGGAAATTAAAATTTCATAAAAAAAATTCAGGCGATTCTGAAGAAGATAATCACTCTTATTCCAGCTTCCTTCCAACTTCGCAACTTCTCGCGAATTTTTACAAACTTCTCAATAAAAGCGACTTTGTGCATGCTTCCAGCCTCCTAAGAGTTTTGCCGATTTTAAAAAAATAAAAGAATTGGTCATCATCCCGCTGAAAGTAAGTTTTTGTGAATTTTCGTTATTTTCGCGATACGTCCATACATATATACATACGTGAATAGTCAACACGAGTTTTATATGCTGTGTTATTTGCTTTTTTACTGTAGATAAACAAATTAAGAAAAAATAATTAATAAAATGTGTTCTAAATTAACTAACATACGCATAATTAGTAAAGAACAAACGACAATGGTAAGACTGTTGTAAACTAAGAGATGGTAAATTTGAGCTTCCATTACAAAACACCTTTCAGCAAATTGAAATACGATGAATCAAAACAATTCACATATTCCATTTGCAAAAAAGTTTCGTATATAAAGCAGAAATCAAATGTATTTGGCTTACAAGGCGATACGAACTTTAGCCTGTTCAATTCATAAAATATAGAATATTTGGTACTATTTACTTTAGTTAAAAATTGTATTGCAATCTTGTTTGAACGCACACTTAACCCTACGTCTACACCTGATATATTTTTATCATGACAAAAGTCAAATTACATATAGAAAATAGGGCTAACATAAAAAAATATTTTTCAATATAAAGTTTGACTTTTGTTATGATAAAAATATATCAGGTGTAGACGTAGGGTAATGATCAAACAGAATAAGTCCGCAACTTCAGGAAAAATAGTTGTCAAAGCCCATAATAAAAGCTACGGCAGTAACTTCAAATATTCTCTAATTTTTACTTAATTTTCTTTTGTGCTTATATTTCTTTGTAGTTTTGTTCACACAATCGTTTCTCATATTCCGTTCATTGTACATTTAAGTTAAATAGCTGATATTAATAAGAATCTCTACCCAAGTAGATAGACTAGGGTGCTGATGAAGTGCGTGGCTGCACAGAAAAGTATCGGTATTTCCCCCAGCTTAAAGTCTAAGTTTAATTTTTCTTCTCTTCTTTAGAAACTCACATTAATTAATAAAAATATTTCATTCAATAAGAATTGAAATTACTGAACTTGAGCCTAACTATGAATTATTTCTGATTAAATATTTTTTTTTGGTAAATTTATTTTTTGCTTAAGTCTGTTATTCATATGACATAAATAACCTTGGAAACGTAATTAATTTATAATTTATATGTACATATATGTTTGGCATTAAAATAAAAATTTAAATAAACTTTTATTTTTGTTCAAAAAAAAATAAGAGTAAGAGAAATTTATCGAACCAGTTTTTAGTTCAACAAAATATCGCTACACAACGCTCTCTTTAAATGAAAGAAGCGGCTTTATGAAAATATAACATGCGAGTTCTAAAAAGTTATAAACAAATTACAAAATTTTTTTTTATTTATATTAATTATTAATAATTTACACTAGTTAACACCATACATACATACATACATACATATGTAGTTAGTTGATTAGTGTGAAGAACCCAGAGAACAATAAATTATGTTTGTTTTAATTTTCGCAAACTATTTCGGCTTTAGAAATAACCGTTATTTAAAACTTGCATTAAAATATTTACCGTTTTTTATCAACTGCATAAGCCATCATATGTTTGTATGTACATACATATGTATATATATGTATTGCAAGTAACAGTACATGTTATATGTCAGCATCTGACACATGCTG
This sequence comes from Tachina fera, assembly GCA_905220375.1. NCBI lineage: Eukaryota > Metazoa > Arthropoda > Insecta > Diptera > Tachinidae > Tachina > Tachina fera. The sequence goes on from LR999964.1 coordinate 115,515,207, forward strand.
TTAATTGTAAAACCGTAAAGAAAAATATTCAACTGGAAGTGCCAAATGTATGAATGAACGCATGAGAAATTATTCAAGGAGCTTAACATAAAAATAATATCTGAGAAAAAATATTATTTTCTATGCTGATGATCGGATATGCAATTGAATATAAGAAACTATTCACAAAATTATTCATATGTAGATACATATGTGGTATGTACATTAGGGAAATAACTTTTTAACAATTTTTTTAAATATCAAAATTGGCATAGCACAGTCCGATATATATGTATGTATATATATTTATTTATTCGATAAGGTCAAAAAAGTTCACGCACCAACTGCGATGGAGTTTTGAAAATTTTTAATTGTTTTTTTGGTTAAGACAAATGAATAATATGTTTATTTCATAGTGTTTTCACACTGACATGGTTTTAATAAGAGTTGGTTTTAACGTTAAAACCAACTGTTAAAACCTGGGGCCTAACTCCTGTACTCGTGATCGGAATTGCATTCGAATAGAAATTAATTTCGATGGTAAGAAATTTTCCGATGATGTCACTCGCTACCAAGCGAATCGAGTTTTTGTTTTAGTGTTGGAATAAGGCAAATATATTTATATATAAATTCATTTTACAACACTGAATACATTGTAAGCAAAAGCATATGTTTCTATATATGTATATGTGCAAAAACATATGTATGCACGTAGATACAATCGTATATGCAGAAAAAAGAAACGAATATACATAAATGTTATTCTTATTTTAATTTAATTAATAACTTAATCATAATAAATTAGTGTAAAGCTAGAGAATAGAGCACTAGCCACATTTTCAATTCTCTTATTGGTTGACTAGAAGCAGTTAATTTGTTATTTAGATGCTCCCAGGGTTGATTGATTTTTTTATTTTCCCCGACAACTCCTAAGCAAAACATTATTTGCCAAGTCAGTGTGTTTTGTTATATTTAAAGTCAACAAGATTCTTTAATTTGTATTTTTTTATAAGTACATTTGTGCATTCATTCATTTATAAATAAATAAGTCTAATATTGAACATACATTTTGTTTTTCATCACTTTTTCTATGTTAAACATGATTTCGAATACCATTTTGCTTGCGAGTAAAAACACGAACGGTTGCATTCGAATGTATGCACGTTACCGAATGCAGTCATTAGAAATTTAGATATGTGTTACTCGAAACAGAATGCGAAAATCCCAAAAGTTAGAAAACTCGCACATTCGAGCAATAACTCGCTCGCAATCGAATACGGGAATTAGGCCCCTGGTTTTACCATACAAATTGTTTTTCTTAAAAACAACTTAAAACCATTTAAGAATTGGTTTTAAGTTGGTTTTATGAAATGCAACCTTATTTTCGATGTGATATATTTAGTGCTGCCAAGTCAAAATGACCGGAAGCAGCTAATAATGTTTATGCCAGTGAATAACAACAGCGTCGCTTGCAAGATTTTCAACTCAAAAACGGATGCAGCAGCAACAATTATCAAAAAATTAAGGGAAAAATTTTTTTGGAAGGAAAACAAGTGAAATATTTTTATTGACCTCGGGAAAGTGAAAATAGACGATATAAGTGATATCGATACGCCGACAAAAAGTTTTATTTTGTGCATTTTGTATACATTCATGTACATACATACAATAACTTCATTTCGAAGTACTTCTTTACGTTGTATTACTAGTTCCATAATTTTAAAATATTTATTTACAAAATATAAAATAATTTCCATTTTACAACGCATTGCAAAATTTCCGAGTTTTTCATACAAATGTATAACAGTTGTTATACAGTTTGTCAAAGAAATGTTATAAAAAGCAGAAAAAAACACACGCATTTCTGCAGGAGATTTATTTTATTTTTGAGCAAAGTTTTTAGACATTCTGTGAGTTAAAACCTGAATTTAACAAACTTTGCAGTGTGAATGCAAAACCAGCTGTTTATGACTTTAACGTAAAAACCAGGTTTTAACTTTCAGTGTGAAAACACTATAAACCAAAAAGAAATAAATAAAAAACACCGTATAAATATTCAATATTGCATTAAGAAGGCCTCGAAATAATTTTAGATTATGTAAAATAATATTTTTGTTAGCTCAAGTCCGTGCTTTAAGTGTCTCAAAAAACCGATTGGTGCGTGAAGTTTTTTGAGAAAAATTACAAACGATTATGATTTTCGTGGTTACTAGGACATGGTTGATCTCATGGTACTATGCCAAAAAATTGGTTATACCCCTAATGTACATATGTATATTAATTACAGTACATTCCATTCCATTGACTATGCGAATCATCCATGTGATAGTAATGCGTTATCTGTTCTAGCAAAAACAACTAAAGAAAAAAAATGTCTATGCAAAATAATGCAAAAAAGAAAAAAAAACTAAAATCCATTATTGAAGATGATAATCTCTAACATTACTGAATAAACCTCGATTGAATTTTAAAGTTTGTACACGCATGAGCTTATTTGATGTTTTCTAAGTTGGAAGCTTTTCATACGAACATCTAGTGTTGCAATTTAGCTTTTTAGGATAAATCCCCTTGGCATCGCCGCAATGTACTTGTGTGACGTCCGCAGGGTGTATAAAATCTTCGGAAGAATTTTTGCATTTTATGGCAGAATTTTGTCAGGTATTATTATGTATATAGACCAAGTCCCAACTACAAATGGAATTTTCTAACCATATTCATTGGAAAAGTCGTGACTATGGTGCTCCTGAATATCGTTAACTACTTCCTCCGCAGACGTGTTTTCCGAAGGTTATTTTTATAATGCTTAGCGGAATAGTAGCCAAGTAAGGTTTTCTTGAGGTTTGTATAATACATTAATCATTTGGTGGTCTAATCACCGCATACGATATCGAGCCAAATTCATAGAAATTTTTAAATTTGGCATCATTACATTTTAGATATCTAATGAAAATTATGTATCGTAATTTAAGATGATGGCATTCGACATCATTATACAATCAGAATTTGTCTTAATAAAGTTCACTGATATTAATTTATAAACAATTGCAACACTACAAAAAACATCACTTTTTCGTTCACACAATGTATCAAATATAAAAACAATGCGAATTTGTATAGCGTAACACATACATACTATGTATACATATAATAAATATCAGCCTTATTTATAAAAATGATTAAGGTTTCATAAAGGATTTTAAAGTAAAATTTCATACAAAATGTTTGTTATTAAGCCTTATAAATCCTTAATAAGTTTTATAAATAAGGCTGTAAATATTTAGCGTGAAGAAGATGGAGATTTTTTGTTTGTAAGCAGGGTTGTCAGGTTTTTTCCCACCTATTTTTACAAATTTATTTTAAAAATCGCCAAAAATCAATTTTATATATGTGTTTGGGTTCCGTACACCAAAGGTGAAGTGGAACTCTATTGTTTTCGATATGCTGTCCGTCTGTTCGTCACAGGCCGTTTTCTCTGATCTGAAATTTTGACAGAATATGTAGAACCTTGGCCGCTACAACAACAAATATATGACTATTGAAAATTAAATGGTATTCCAAAACGAAAAACAAAAAATTTTAAAATCCTGTGTAATATACATATAATTATATATAGAAACTTGAAATTTGCAAAGTAAGTGTATTTTTATACACTACAACAATTAACACTAAAATAAATTAAAGGGTGTTCTATCAGTTAATATAATTTTTACAACTTCTGTATCTTCGAAACCGTAAGAGGCAAGCTCTTGAAATTTTCCAAAACGGTAAACTCAAAAATCTCAAAATAATAAAATCGCAAAAATCGAAAAAAGCGCCAAACTAAAAAAATCTCTAAAATAAAATAAATCACCAAAAACCGAAAAAATATCCAAATTGAAAAAAAAAATCGCAGATATGAAACCAGGCCAGAAACTGAAAAAATCGCAAAATAAAAAAACCACCAAACACGAAATCAAATTCCAAATATAGGCTAAATTTCGATACATCTAGTGTACTTACGGAACTCTTCGTGTGGGAGTCAAAGTTGCAATTTACTGAACTTATTCTTTATATATACATATATATAAAATACATGTATATATATATACGCTGGTGGTCAAAACTAAAGCAACTTATATTGTATTTATATAGAGTGGTTTACTAGATATCCCACGTTTAACAAATTCTTAATATTCTTCCTGTTTTAAGTTTTGTAATTTCATAACTTTCATATAGCATTTTCATTTTCTTAAATTCAATTCATAAATATGTTGAAAGTATAAAAAAATATATTCATAATGACTTTGAATTGGCCAAATATAAAGCAACTTGTTAATAATCTATTGCATATCCATTATTTCTTATAACAGCAGCACATCTGCGAGGCATAGAATCAATTAGACGCTCTAATTGATCCTTTGAAATGTTGTTCCATGCGTCCTTTATGCGATCAAATATATTGTGGTTATTAGTTTCTCTATCCCTTTTTACTTGTCTATTTACAATGCTCCAAAGGTTCTCAATGGGATTTAGATCCGGAGATTGGGTTGGCCACTGAAGAGTACCAACTTTTGACGTTTTCAACCAATCACTGACTACCTTTGACGTGTGTTTGGGGTTATTGTCGTGTTGGAATACCCAAATCAGTAGCATGTTCTCTTCGGCGTAGGGAAGCATTACGTTTTCTAGTATACTTTTATACAAAAATCTATCCATCTTGTCAGTAATTTGGCAAATAGGTCCAACACCAGAATAGGAAAAGGCGGGTGTTAACTGGTCTTCTTACAGTAAAGTTCTTCATGTCTGATCCCTTGATATTGAATTTAGACTCATCGGAGAACAGAATATTACGTTACTGAGAGGCTTTCCAACCGACATGGGCTTTTGCAAATGCTAATCTGGCGAGACGATTCTTGCGAGAAATGAATGGTTTCTTTGATGGCTTCCTTGCACGCAACCCAGCTGTAACAGCCCGTCTACGTACTGTCCTTGCACTAACATCCAATGATAACTAACTCCCTTACTAATTCAGTAGAACTAACAAATGGCCTCTTTTTTATTTCACGAGTAATTTTTTTATCAGTACGGTGCGTAGTTTTTCGAGGTCTTCCTCCACTAAACTGTGTCATTTAAATGAAATCGTTTTATAATTCGTGAGATTAGAGATTTGCATATTGAATATTTTTCTGAAATGTCCCTTTTTATAATATTATCATCAGTGTTATACCAGAGTAATTTTAATGTGGAAGACCAGAGTTGTTTTTTGTGTTGCACCGAAGTTGCTTTAGTTTTGACTGGGTAGAAAATCAAGTTTTACTCAATTATTACATCAAATCCAATAAAATTAAATAAAAATTCCAAAATACTATTGTTATTTTACACTTATAAAAAAAATCATTTTTTAGGAAAAACACATTTAAGAAATACTAGCTAGTTGTAATATTACAGTGATTTATACAAAAAGTTATAAAAGATGCTTTAGTTTTGACCACCAGTGTATATATATATATCGGGTTTTTTAATAGGTACTTGACAACTTAGAATTTAATTTTTGAACGCACTATTTTATTGATCATCTAATATTTTCATCATGGTAAAGTACATGAATGAGCAACGTATGCAAATTATAAAAATCTACTGCTGATAAGTTTCATCACAGAATAATCTTCAGTGACGAAGCTCATTTTTGACTCAATAGGTTCATCAATAAGCAAAATATGCGTTATTGGTATAATGAAAATCCACATGTGCTTCATGAATCACCACTTCATCCACAAAAAATAATTGTTTGGTGCGGTTTGCATGCTGGCGGCTTCATTGGCCATATTTTTTCGTCGACAATAACGATCGTCATGTTAATTTGAATGGCGATCGTTATCGTGCCATGATTACCGATTATTTTTGACCCGAATTTGAAAACATGGACTTAGACGACATGTGGTTTCAACAGGATGGTGCCACAAGCCACACAGCACACGTTACAATCGATTTATTGAAGAGTAAGTTTGTTGAGCTTGTTATATCAAGAAATGGACCACTCAATTGGCCACCCTGTTCGTGCGATTTAACGCCGCAAGACTTTTCTTCCTTGGTGCTACGTCAAATCATTGGTCTATGCCAACAAGCCGACAACGTTGGAAGAACTCAGAGTCATCGAAAATTGAGGAATCGACCGCTGTCGACGTGGCCGCGATGAGCATATGAACGAAGTCAAGTAACATTCATAAATGTTTTGATTATATTTCAAATCGATCATAAACTTTTGGAAATATCTCAAATGGTTTGCGTTTTATTTTTAAAAAAAGTTTTCAAGTTCTTATTGGAAAACCCTTTATGTTTACATGTTAAACTTCAATGAGTAGAGTATAAATCTTAGATCATTAATCTTAGCAGATTAGATCATTAATCTTACAGATTTTTATAAAATAAATAATTTAAAAGAAAATCGCCAAAAACTATTTAATGTAAATTTTTCTCATGCAAATTCAAAATGCATTAATTGCTATAATTAATATGAGAAAAATCATCAAAATTAAATTGTTTTAATTTTTTGCGGACGAGTTTTGGTAAGATTTATTTTTGAAACTGCTCCTTTACCAAAATAATTTGCATAATTAAAAAAATTTGCAAGCTTAATTTTGTTAAAAACTATCCATAAAAATCGCCAACAAATTTATTTGTCGCCAAACAAAAAATTTAGACGCCAACCAAGTTGAAAAATCGCCATATCTGGCAACCCTGTTTGCAACATGCATTTCAAATCTAGTTGAGCGCTACGCATCATTTAAGAAGCTATTACGAGTGAAGAACACACATAGGAATTGAACGAACAGACACAACAATTAGATAGAACTGGATCATCGCGATAAAAAAAATGTGAACAAATTTCTTCACGGCAGTTCCCACTAATAAAATTAAGCAATGCTTAAGAACTTTTCACAATTTTAAAAAGTTTTTGATTTTTATTTAAGGTTTTGCAATTTGTTTACAATTGTTTGTTTTTTTTTAATAAAATATTTTTCATGTTGAAATATTCTTGATAAATTTTATTAGTATCTTTTTCGTAACGAATTTTTGAAGTTTCCGACAAAGTTTGATTTGTTATCGTTATCACTAGTTAGTCAATTCGACTTGGAATTGCATAACTCAAGTATTACAAAGTTTTAGTGCTGATTATAAAATTTTCCCAAAAAATATTCCATATCACGAGTTAATTGTAAAATATAAACATTTATGTTTACAAAACTTTTCTATCTATGGTTTTTACCAAAAATGTAATTTTCATTATATCTTATAAATAAATATAATTTAGTACAACAGGGAGGAGCTATGGAAATAAATGCTAATAAAGGTTGTCCAGGGTGGGTGGGCTCATTGCATTTATGAAAAATTAAAATTTTATGAATGCAATAAAAAATTAATCAATTCCTATGCAGAGAAATACTAGTATTTATTTGACTTTCAAGTCAGTAATTTATTAACATGAAGAATTTTTGTTTGTTGTTGGTTAAGATCGTTAATATGCATTTTTTTCTTGGTCGACAACAATTGACTACTATTAACATGTTCAATTCATTTACAAAGCCTTACCCCCTTATGCAAAAAAAATTTGTAAACTTAAAGTTGGTTTAACATACGAATTTTGTATGGCAGAACCGGTTTTAACACATGCTTTAACTTTAACAATCGTTTTTGCATAACAGCATTACAGATTAGTAAGAGATTGTCAATAAGAGTCAATGGTTGCCTATAAAGAGTAGACAAGTGACAATATTTACTGTAGTCTTGGTGTGACGTCGACGACGCCATTCACAATAAGGGGGATTAATTACATTAAATAAATTAAAATACATATCTTTCATATTAAAATATAAATTTAAAAATTAAAAAAAACCCGACTTCGTAAAAAAAAACTGAAAGGAAGAAGAAATAACTATAGTATTGGGAAAAATAGTGACTTTTACATCCTGAAACCAGAATATATTGCGAAAATTAGATTTTTAATGCTTCAAGAATTTTCGACTACTCGTATTTACATATTTTTGGTGGCATTCGAAAGATTAAGACAAATCAATTGACGTAAGTGTTATGAAAATCGGCTGAACCAGATTTGAAAAAAGAACTATGGCCGAACTTCTTTATAACGTAGTAGCTGGAGATTGACGAAGTTTTACATTCAAACAAATTCATATGAATACATAAAATTATGTGTTTAGGACATAAAACTTTCAATTACAGTTATTTTTGATTTTGCAACAACTTATGTATGTGTGTATGTATGTATGTATGTAAGTATACATGGAAAAAATTTTGTGGGTGAAATAAAAATTTGCATATATATATTATATATCGTCCCTACCACGTCAAATTATCCAATATGCAAATTTCAACTTTTCAGAAGACCGCGAAGACCCGTCAATTGTGAATTTAAAGTATCAGGCTTAAAATATTTCTTATTGACTTATCTGTCGTCCATGAGAATTTCAGCACTTTGAAACAAGACATATCGTATAAATTAGGACACCAAGATAACGAATCTAGTTTGACGTCGTAGGGACGATATGTATACATATATGTATGTATATATAATATATTTGTTTGCAAATTATTTAGCATATCAAAAGTAAGTCGTGCCTCAGTAAAATATCATTTACAGAGAAAAATACGCTATAGAAAAATTCTTTATGAGGAAATAAACATGTGATGAGAAGAATAAGAAAAATACCTACACTTTTCTCCAAAATGGGAGAAAAATTCGTTTTAGTGAAGTTCGTTATAGGGCAGTTCGACTGTATACCAATTTTCATAGAAATGTTAATTTTTATGTTATGCCAACCGAAAGAACTAATGGGTCGCTTGCTTGTATTAGGGAAACTACACATTTGTCATCATATTTCGTTAAATATTAATTTTGCCAAAAAGTTACATGTAATAAATGCTGTTTGTATTGTTTATTTTTCTCTATTGCCATAACAAAAAAAAAATCAACATTTCTGTAAAAAATTCGTAAATTAATTTTTTTTCCTAATCTGGCCCAGTGTGTTGTCTGATTAAGGAATTTATCCACAAGTCGGGGATTTTGTTTTTTGGAAATGAGGATGAAAATGTTGGTTTGGGATTGAGGAATTCATTAGGATAACTTTTATGCTTTGGGGACTTTATGAAATTTTTTTAGGGGATTTTTATTTTACTTAATATTTTTTTTATTTATTTCTTAGATTATTTTAATTTCAATACATATGCCAATTGCTCTTTTTTAGTTGATAAATAATTTAAAATGTTAACAAGCGCTTAAAATAAAAATTGTTACTGGTAACAATGAACTCGTTTTTAACATTTGTTGTTGGCAAGACTTAATAATATGGTTTGTTAGTCGTCGTCCATACAGTGAAACATTTGCTGCAAAAAAAACAAAAACATTTGCTAACAAGACATATTTTTTTCTACACGTATAACGAGTGTTGCCATATTTATTTTCAAAAAACTTCGAGTCGATCAAACAATTTTTTTTTAAATGAGTTAAAAAAATTTTTTGTTTCCAGTGAACTATTAAACATAAAACTAAATAACATAAAATTTTTACTGTATAAAATATGCGTAAGATTATTATGAACCATACCAGAAAATATACGTATATGTAAGTAGTTTATTCAAAAGTCAACTCAATATAATAAAACTACCAAAAGTCACTTGTTTAAAATTCTTATATTAAGCCAAGAAATCTTTTTGGTCGTTTTAACGTGTCTAAAACTTCAAAAATAAGATAAATCTTCAGATATGGTAACACTGCGTATAACTATAACTTACAAATTATTTACCAATTAATTCTTTACCTTGCTTGATCCTTACAATTTTATATATAAATAAAAATTTTTATATAAAATTTTTTGTTGTGAGTGCCACTTTAGATCCATCTCCAGCAATGGTAAAATTCATTAGCTCTAAAAGTATGTGCCTAAAAATGGCTTTAGGCAACAAAAAAAAAAAGCATTTGGACTCTGAACTTTTTGATTTTATTAATAAGCTTAACTAATATGTTATAGTTGGGATTTTTGGTTATAGTAAAAATTACTTTTTAGGGAATTTCGGAGATGAAAATTTTAAAATCGGGAATGTCAGTAGAAAGAAATCTATGAGCCGTGGTCAAGGTCATATACATATTTCTTTGGTCTAGATATTTAGTAGTTTACATTTCAACAGTTTAAAAAGTATTTTTATATATTCAACATTTTAATTTAGAGCTGAGCTAGTCTCGATTTTTATAAATTTATTAAATGTTTATGGAAGTTTTTTAAAGATTTATTTGATTTTTCAAAGCAAAAATGCACATGACTTAGACCACTTTCATAATTAAGGGCACATATGTTCATAGGCTGGTAAACACAGTTACCTTCTGGTAAAATCTACAGTAGCACCAAATTTACCAGCCCTGAGTTTTCACACCTTAATATAATTGGATTTTATATTGGTAAAATATCCTATATGCCCGCAAGTTTGAATGTCATATATAAGTTAATCGTTTGGACTGTGTTAATCAATACCTACGAATAATAAAAAGAACATGTCTTTCGAAATGACGCAAAAAGGGCAAATGCGTCAAACATATCAGTTCAAAATCTATTTTGGGTTCTTTTAATTAAAAGTAAAGAGAAATTGTTTTTTTTTTAGTTTATACATATATATTCGATAAATACGAGTGAGTGTTAGAGCAGAAATTTTAACTCTAAATCACCGTTAGAAATAAAAGACAAGTAGTAAAAATTTCTTTGTTCGCCATCTTTTGCAAAATGAAACGTTGCATTGGTGCATAAAAGAAAATTATAACGTATGCTTGTACATGATGCTAGTATGTAAAAAATAAAAAAAATATAAAAGACAATAAATAAACTGTAATTTACCGCTTGTTGTGAGCCATATTTTTCAGTGCCATTGGCAGATTTTTCCAATAAGTGTGAACTTTCTTCGGTGGCCAATAAGGCGTTATTGTGTTTAAGATTTGATTCCGATGAAGTCGCTGACATTTTGAATAGTTATCGGTATATGTATGTATGTATATTGATATATAATTATAATTTGTACACTTAAGGTACCTATTCACAGTAAACACTTTTTGTTTGTTTTATAAATAAATTATGTAAATTATTGTTTAGTAAATATGAGATTACTTTTTGCAGTTAAACAGGATTATATAACAATACAAATACAAAGTGTTTGATATGTCTTGAGTAGTAGAATTGTTCTATAATATGAATTTTTTTTATACTTTTTTTAATTAAAAAAAATATGTTCTTTTGAATATTTTCAACCAGTTGTTTGCGCTACAACATTAAAATATGTATGTAAATTATAAATGTTTTAGCAGTTTCTTAGTTGTGTTGTAACAATAGAGTGACGATGTCCTTTCTAATGTGTCCTTTAACGCTAAGGTTACAAAACCCTCACTAATGTTCATTATTTTATTAACGCCTACACATTTGCGAATATTTGGGGCATTGATGCGCCTGCGCTTGCTAAATACAACACTTTGCAAGACTTAACCGTTAAATAAAACTCTTAACAGCCTGTTTTTTTTTCTTTAATTTGTTAAAATTATGTATGTACATATATTAAATTTAAAAAATTTATTTATTTGTTGGTTTTTTTCTGCTTCTTGACAACTTAGTGTTTTTATTTTTTCAATGTTCTTACTATATTCTTAATTTATTAAATTTGTTTGTTGTGGAATATTTCGACACACACTACATATACATTCGAGTATTGAAGGTTAGCTTCTTTTAAATTATAACAAATTGTGTGAGTATTTAAATTATGATTAAATACTTATGTATGTATTTTTTCTACAACAAAGTTTTTTAATTAACGTAGGTATCTTGTCTGTATTTTAAATAACAGCTAATGTATGTTTAAAATTTGGTTTTGCTTGTTGTATATGGTGTGTAGGTATAAAATTTATTGAATATTTATTTTGTGTATTTCTTGACACTGCCACGACTGGATTGTTAATGTCTCGTTGAATACCTCGCGCGCCAAATAAAAACATATTTTGCTCAATAATTTTTTGCTTAATAACAAACAAAGTAAATAAAAATGTTCTCTCTTTCCATGCAATTCCGTTAAATCGAACAATCCCCCAAAATGTGTAACGTTATGCGCTCATTCACATTTGCTGTTTCTCTCTATTACTGGCTCTTACGTACTCTTCTCGATTTATGCATTTCCATTAAAAGTTTCATCATCATCGCCGTTGATAACAGACCGCACAAGCCCCCGTAAGTAAATTTAATTGGTATTATTCTTTTGTCTCGTTCTTCTTCGCCGTCTTTGTTTCGTTTCTCTATGAAATTGATTGTACAACATACATAAGTATGTATATCGAGCGCCTTTGCCTTTTAAGAAAGAACCAGCCTCAATAAAAAAATAGCAAGAAAAACTGGAAATTATCAAACCCGCTAAGTATACTTGCTCTAACAACAAAAATACATTCGTACTAGCATTCTCTCCTATTTCCGTTTCTATCAAGCTATTGAAGCACTCTCATTCAGGGATGGAAAACGGTTTTTATTTCGATACACATCACAATATAAAATAAGTATGTTAGTACTGTGGCTGATCTTGCTTAAAAAATATGGAAATATGGAAAACATTTAGTTTTATAGCTACTTTAATATCCGAAAAAAAAAATTAAACTTTCCAGCTCTGGTGCTGTGGTTTTTATTTTTCTAGTTCTCTGTACCAAAACTTTTCTTTCCAAAATGTATAAAATACATATATTAAATTTATAAAGAAAACGAAAAAAAATTATTAGACCTAATTACTATTATATATCACAAAAAGTGTAATTTCCCAACCCTTTTAGATTTTTCTGATTTCTTTAAAGAATATAAAAAGGAAAAATTTATTTTATAGGTCATTTAGATTATCTCGAAATCTAGTACTTACGAGATTTCTAGCTAAATCTTGCTGTTTTTTCACTAGATTTCCCATACAAAACAAAATCTAGTTTGTCAGTAGATTTGTAGGAAATCTAATTAAAATCTAATAATTTTATTTATTTTTTACTACCCTGTACAACATATTTACAAAAAAAGATGAGTAAATAAGCTACGGTCTACTTAAAAAGATGCGTGACTTGGCTACATTTCAATTATTAGGTTGTTTTTTGGAATTTTTTCAGATAATGGGTTTTGTTTTGGATACAAAATCTTGATAAATGTCAAAAAAATTTTGGTCTAAACTTTATATGCATATATACTTTATAGGTTTTAATTAAAATCTGTCAGATTTTGTGCAGGTGTAAATGGCCTAATAGTAGGTTACTTTTATATACCAAAACAAGTTCAAATTTTCCAACCCTGGAATAATTTTTTTTTTAATTTTAATACTTATTTTATTCTTAATGAAATATAAAATAGGGTAATTTAAAAAGAAAACAAAAATTACTTTTTGATAGTTACTTTTATATAAAAAAATTTATTGAGGAGCATTTCTGACACAGCAATCCAAGACCGAAGTCTCTAGCTTTTCTGGGAGCTTTGCAAAACCGATTTCACCTACACCAGACGGACATCGTTTATTCGTTTTCCCTATTTAGAAGGACCCACAATATATATACTTTATGTGTCGCATATGAATATTGTGGAAATTACCCATGGAATGGCAAAGGGTGTGTTCGTAAATGCATCTCTGCTCTACATCATACGTGCAAACTTTTATTTAAAATGCAATACAAGTTCGCTGATAATCCGTTTGTACAACATATTTGACATTTATTTATGCGTTATCTACTTCAGTGAACCAGTTTAGAACAGTTAAATTTTCATTTGCAGCGCAGTGATGCATTTGCGAACACACCCAGAATTAATATTTACCCTTTACCATTCTGGGTGAAGTGACTAAATCATGACTAAATTGTCCAGAATTCTAGCTCATAATGGGTGAATCCCGGACCATTAATTTGGCTTTAGAAGTCAGAATAGCACTATTGAGCAAACACATAGATTGGTTCAAGTTATATGGAGGACATTTGAAGTAAAGAAGTATTGTTCTGACCTTTTTATTGATGTTTCTCAGGCATTTGATAAAGTATGGCACGAAGGCTTATTTTTAAAATTGAAGACATATCTGCTATTAAACATACAAAAACTTTTAAAAAGTTATTTATTGGTAGGAAGGTCACGAAGGAGACTTCAAGAGTGTGCCCGAATATATATCTTCCGGTGTACCATAGGGTAGTATTCTGGGGCCAGTCTTGTATTTAATATATACTTGTGATATACCTGTAAGCAATAATATCCACACCTCTTCATTTGCCGATGATACAGCCTGTATGAGTATGCACGAATACCTTTATGAAGAATCCCGCAAAATCCAGGAACATATTACTTAGCTGGAAACATGGTTGAACCTATGGAGAATTAAAGTAAATGAACAAAAGTGTGTTCATATAACGTTTATCCTAAGAACAGATACTTGTTCCCCCATTCGAATCAACAATCAAAATATCCCTCAACATTCACAAGTTAATCACCTTGGTATATACCTTGATCGAAGACTTACATGGAAACATCATATTGACTCTAAGCTAACTCAAATGAAACTTAAGTTAATTCAAATACATTGGTATATTGGCAGAAATTCAACACTCAACCTACACTACAAACTTTTACTATACAAGTCGCTTTTGAAGACAATATGGTGCTACGGAATTCAGTTATGGGGCACTGCTTCAACTTCAAATGTGGAGAAAATCAAACGAAGACAAAACTAAATGTTTAGCTTAATAACATCTGCTCCATGGTAAATTAAAAATTCAAATTTACATCGTGATTTAAATATGCCACTAGTGACTGAAGAAATTGTAAGATACGCAGGCAAATACTTAAGTAAACTCGAGTCGCATCCCCTTGATCGTAACATCTTGAATTTTACTGGATACATCCGCCTAAAAAAGAGGCACACAAGGGCTCTTATAATCAACACTCCAGATGGTAGTGCTTGAAAATACTTTTTTCCCCTTTTGATCACTACTCATGTATTATTTATAAATATCACTAACTTTATGTCCGACACTGGTCGGGCCTAATAATTATATTTTAAAATTAAGATTTGAATACTTATTGTTAGTTCATTTTTGAAGATACAATAAATAAAAACATGTATTAAAAAAATTAATATGAGTTTCTAAACAAGGAAAGAAAAATAAAACTAGACTTTATATGTGGGGGAAATACCGATATTTTTCTGTGCAGCCACGCACTTCATCAGCACCCTAGTCTATCTACCTGTGTATATGTAGATTATTATTTTAGAATCAGCTATTTAACGTAAATTTTTATGAAACTCAATATGAGAAATTATTGTTGTGTACGCAATTGATTTACCTTTGGAAAACACGTTTATAACTATCACTATTCAATTTCTGTTTTTACATTATTTCATTTACATATTTAGGTTAAAACGAATTTGCTTATATTTTACGATCATCACATTAATTAATTTTACTTATTCGATATACCGTCGCGACGGGTCGGTACGTACATGTAAAGGTATGGTGACACTTGTCAAACATTTGCCCAAAAAAGCGTAACCACTGAACGCTAATGAAAAATCTTTCAATTCAGACAAAAGTTTGCCAAGTTAAAGAGTAGCAAATAATGTTGGATTCTATGACATTGGGTCGTATGAATAAAAAAAAGTATTTGCTTTTTACTTAAAATTAAAAAAAAAACAAAAAACACATACATATTTTGAAGTTTAAAACAAATTTTTAAGTAAAAAGCAAATACTTTTTTATTCATACTACCCATTGTCTATTATTTGTGTTCGAAACTGTTTAATTTGATAAAAAAGTGTCTGAATCATAAGTTTTTTTCATTACTGTTTGTTGGTTACGCTTTTTTGAGCAAATGTTTGACAAGTGTGACCGTATCTTTTTCTTTCAACAGTTGATTTTTTTTACTTTCCAGCATTATGAACTGTGCTGCCAAGTAAACATGTTTTCGTCACGTGTCCATGATGTTGTTTAAACAGTGCACTTTTTCGTATATTACAATAATATTGCCAATGGATATGTCATATTCGAAGGTTGCACAATATTTTTTTTTTATGCATGTTTTTTATTTATTGTATCTTCATATATGAACTAACAATAAGTATTCAGATCTTAAATCTAACATATAATTAATAGGCCCGACCAATGCCAGACATAACTAAGTGATAGTTGTAAATAATACATAAGTGGTGATAAGCAAAAAAAAAAAATTCTAACAAACAACTTCATTCGGAGTGTTTAGTATTGGAGCCCTTGTATCTCTCTTTTTTAAGCGGATGTGTCCAGTAAAGTTCAAAATATTACGAGCAAGCGGATTAGGATGTGACTAGAGTTTTGTTAAATATTTGCCTGCGTATTTTGCAATTTCTTCAGTCACTAGTGGCATATTTAAATCACGATGTATATTTGAATTCTTAATGTACCATGGAGCAGATGTTATTAACCTTAAAATTTTGTTTTGTCTTCGTTGAATTCTCTCTACATTGGAAGCAGAAGCAGTGCCCCATAACTGGATACCGTAACACCATATTGGCTTTAAAAGCGACTTGTATATTAAAAGTTTGCAGTCTAGGCTGAGTGTTGAATTTCTGCCAATCAGCCAATGTACCTGAGTTAATTTTAGTTTCATTTGAGTTAACTTATAGTCAATGTGATGTTTCCATGTAAGCCGTCGATCGAGGTGTATACCAAGATATTTCACATGTGAATGTTGAGGAACAACTTGATTATTAATCCGAATGGGGGAACAAGTATCTCTTCGTAAGGTAAATGTTATATGGACACACTTTTGTTCATTTACCTTAATTCTCCATAATTTTAACCATAGTTGCATCTGGCTAATGTGTTCCTGGAGTTTTCGGGATGCCTCATCAGGGTTTTCGTGCATACTAAGGCAGGCGGTATCGTCGGCAAATGTAGAAGTGTGGATACTACTGCTCACAGGCATATCACAAGTATAAATCAAATATAAAAATGGCCCCAGTATACTCCCCTGTGGCACACCGGATGAGATAGTTTCAGGCATACTCATAAAGTGTCCTTCCACAACTGTAAATTTTCGTGCAACAATGTAACTTTCCAAAAGATTTAGAATGTTTATTGGTAAGTATATCTTCAATTTCAAAATCAGGCCTTCATGCCACACTTTATCAAATGCCTGAGAAACATCAATAAACACGGCAGAACAATACTTCTTTTCCTCAAATGTTTTTCTGATAAATTGAACCAATCTATGCGTTTGCTCAATGGTGCTATGCTGGCTTCTAAAACCAAATTGATGGTCCGGGATGCACCCATTATCAGTTAAAATTGAAGACAATTTTGTCATGAGTAGCTTTTCAAAAACCTTTGACATTGACTCAGCCTTGGAAAGATCTTTACCTGGCTTTGGAATCATTTTAACCTTGGCAAGCTTCCAGCAGTCTGGATAATACTCCAGTCGTAAAATGGCATTAAAAATGAATAACATGATTTTAATTGCAGTACGAGGTAACTTTATCAGCATCTGATTACTAATTCCATCCATACCGGGAGCTTTTTTCGGGTTGAGTTCGGCAATTAGTTTTTGTGCATCACACATCGTAAATTTTAAGGGTCGAGGGGGTAGAGCAACTACACTCGGCAAATCAGCAACACCGGTACATGTATTTGGTGTAAATACGGATTTTAAATGCTCAGCAAATATGTTACCTTTTTCAGTATCGCTTCTTGCCCAACCTCCGGTAGATGTGCGCAGAGGTGGCTTAAACTCAACGGGTGTTTTAAACTTTTTAGCAGCGCGCCACAAAGAGTAATTAGATGCTGGTGTGACATCAAGGCCTTCCAGATAATTTTTGAAAGATGCAGTTTTTTCAGATGCAAGCAACTCTTGGAGTCGTTTAGTGCACTCTTTAAATCTGATTTTGTGTTGAGGTGATCTGTGCTGTTGCCATTCCCTTCTAGCTCTTCTTTTTTCACGTACGAGATGTTCAACGTCTGTAGAATAAATTTTATTGAACCCAGTATGCGGATGGGAGGTAGTGGCATGTTCAGAAGCTTGTTTAATATTCTCGTTAAGATTTGTAATGTTCGATTCAATATCATTGGGTGTTCTTAGCGTAATATTTTCCGTGCAATTACTACTAAGATATTTTTTGAATCCCAGCCAATTAACACGATTTATCATCTTGACATATGGGTGAGGTAAAGCGCTTCTCAGTGGACTACAGATTGTAACGATCGTGGGAGAGTGATCAGACGACAGATCTAGGGAAGCTTCAACGTGAATTAATTCCCTAGAAATACTTTTTATGAGGCCAGTAAGTAGGCTCCCCACTTGAAATAATATCCAAACCCATTTTTGAAATTGTGTTGAACAACGCCCTACCTCTAGGCGTAATAAGACGCGAACCCCAGAACGTATGCTTAGCATTGTAGTCGCCAGCTGCTATGAAACAAGGTCCAAGAGATTTGTAGAACTTCTCGTATTGGTCCTCAGTGATTGAAAATCTGGGAGGGGAGTAAATTGAAGATATCACGAAATTTGGCAAAAATCAAAAGACTTCTGATTTTTATTGTGAAATTAATACAATTGTCTAATGTGGTGGCAACATTGTTCAATGTTGTTTACTTTTTCACTGTCAGGTAAATTGGGCAATATTTTCTTTGAAACTATGTGCCATTTATTGCATAGTATAGGCCAAAACGAAAATAATATGTACAACATAATATGCAATAATATTGTTTAATGGACGGGCCGCTTTAAATGAGACATTTTTAGATTTAATTGAACTGTAGTGAATTTTAATCAGAAATAATTTCTTTTTCGGGCTTAAGTTCAGTAATTTCAATTATTATTGAATGAAAGATTTTTATTAATAATGTGATTTTCTAAAGAAGAGAAGTAAAATTAAACTAGACTGTTGCCATTTATATTCAAAAGGAAAAGCTCAGTGAGTTCAATAAATACAAATGTATATTGATCTTGCTTTTAAAATTTAAAGATGACAGAAAGAGGACATATCAGTTTTAAAGATGACAGCGAATCAAAATAGATGATTGTCGTATTTTTTCTACGAGTGTTGTGCGGTCTTCACCGCCAGGACTCAGATTGATGTGGAAACGGAAGTATATAACGGATTTTTGTTTTTGTTTTTAAAAGAAAAAACATATCTTTAGAAGGGATTCACAATAGATCCGAAAGGTCTCTGGGTAGAGGAAGCACTTTTAAAATTCTAGTGATGTTTTAAATGTATTATTTTCTTGGGTTTGCAGATCATAGATCAGTTAATACATATAACACACCAGATTCAAATAAAACAAAAAATCCTACTGATAGTTTGATAAATTGCTTCGAGATACTTTTAAACTTTAAAGCCATTATGTAGCCATTATCTGATTTTACTACTTTCTTACTACTTAAAATAACTCATTGGGTGTTGCATTTCTGCCCTGACTTTTTATAATATGTATTTTAGTTATATTCATGTTGGAAACTTTTAATGCATCTGGGAACAATAATTGACCAACTAAATGTCTAATATGAAATATTTTCTTTACTTCCTACTGCGTATTAGTTGCATACAAAGATGTAAATTATTTCGTAAACATATTAATAAAACTAGCAAAACATTTAGTAGAGGCAATCTAGAGAAAAATAAATAAAAACTGTCTACATACCTATGATAAGGGCTAATAAATCTGTCAATGATTATTGTATTTAATTTTTAAATCCTATTAACCCCCGACCAAAAAAGGTGTGTTATAAGTTTGTGGTGTGTGTCTGTGCATCTGTGCGCCTCTGTTTGGAAAAAATCGGTCCAGCCGCTTAAAAGATAACACATCTTTTCAGGATATATCGGGGGTTTTTAAAATTTTAAATTTTTGCTATTTAAACAACAAATTTTGTTTCTCACCCCAAAATTAAATGAAACTTAAATAGCCAACATTGTGCATTTAAGTGTTGTTTAAGTTTTACAAACATACCATACATACATATGTATGTTTTGCGCATGTGTGTGTTTTTTGAAGGCATGTACATGAACATCATATGGTCGCATTAAAAATAATTTTTTTTTTACTTTTCTGCACATTGATAAATCAACTTTCTTATTTATGTTGAACAGCTGTTTCTTTGGAAAGCTTTCCATAATATTTGGAAATTTTATAGTGCTACCGTACTTTCAACGTAATTTGAAACAACTTTAATTAGCCACTGAAAAAATTAAAGTATATTTAAATACATTTTGAATTTTTATGAAAATTAACTTAAAGTTTATTTATTTATTCACTGATTTATTAGCCATAAGATTTACATATACATAAATAACAAATTGGCCAAAAATAAATTTGTGTTTTAATCGTATCAACATTTCCATCTCTGCTGTCAGTAGTTTTCTTTTTAATTTTGCTACCATGACGATTTCTTTAATATCATGCTAATACATATACTGCTAGTACAATAACATTGGCATTATTCCGTATTTTGTACCTTTGCCAGACATTTAAAAATACATATATAATATATAAAAGAGGGTGTGTGTGCAATCACGAGTGTGTGCACATGTTTATACCCGTAAATGGAAAAAACCCAGTTGACCAAGACTTTCGTTATTGATATTGATTTCGAATATATATCGAACACTTATCGTGTAAAACTATCGAAAAAAGTTCACCTGCCGCTCAGTTTTGTTCAGAAAAAATTCGATTTCGTAGGTTCGCTAGCAATATCGAACTAATTTCGATATCGTAAAAAAGCAGCAGAAAAAGTATAAGAGTAATTTTACTTTTTAGTTTATTTAGTTTAACTTGTTTAATTAATTTTTTTAATTCTTTAACTCACGTTGTGGGATTTGAACATGGTGTACCACCATTCTAACATACTAGCACACATCCACTCGTCTACCATCATCGAGAAACTAGCGAGAGAAGTTTTAAGTTCGAAGCTTAGCGAACATTCGAATTTTTTGAGATTTGATAACATATATCGAACAATTTTTTTTTCTAAATTTCTTCGCTTTAATGAGCATTCGTTTATATCGAATCTCAGGTCAAGTGGGAAAGCTTAGCCATATATTTACGTATATGGATATGTGCATAGATAGATACATATAAATATCCATGCATACACACACTTTTAAATAAACTCATAGATACATGCATTTGTGCGTTAGTATTGTAAGTGTGCTCAGGCATTTTACGTCACACAATTATTGCTCGTAAGTTTACTTACTACAGTAAACCCTGGTTAATTACCTCATTAATAATATCATTATTTTTTGGATTAATTATCCGGGAAAGTTATTAAAGCGGAGACGTTTAATTACCTCATATATGTAGGTATCTAAGTTATTATGAAAATATGGTAAAATACCTCTAAAAATGCATCTATCCGAACTCACTGTGATATGTACATATTTACATAATTAGTTGAAATTAAATGTATGTATATACATACATATGTACAATGTACATACATATCGCACACTAAATCATAAACAGTTACAACTCAAAAATGTCAGATACTGAGTACTAAACAAATGACGCAAGTATGTAACATAAGAACAAGAATAACGGTATTTTGTATTCTTCAAGATGACTTTATGGCTCTTTATGATTTAGTGTACAATATGTATTTCTTCATACGTAAAGCATATTTCCAAACGGCCACATATGTAGATACCCACTAAAGACCTTCACAAAACGTCTTATAAGAACTTTTAAGACATGAGGGCAATTTCAAATGCTTTACTACAGCGAAATCTTCTGAAACAAACGCTAACCAACGTTGTCGCCAATACATTTGTTAAACTTATTGCAGGTATAAGAGTAAAGAAGAAAATAGTTCGTGACTGAAAAATTTGTTTTGTTTGTGCTTTTTTCTCCCATTGGCGCGTATACAAACGCCATGCATGTACATTAGAGTGGGTCAATATGTGTGGAGTAAAAAAATCATCAAGCGGTTGTCAAAATCGTAATCTACGACGAATTCCAAGAAGATTTGCTCAGGGAACCATGGGTCGAAAATCAAAATCAAGCTTCCCATTTTTAACCACAAACTTTTCCTCAAGTTTTTTATACATCGAGGGTTTATATTCAAAAAGTGCTATCTACAATTCTTGAATATTTAAGTAGACAAAATATAACTGTTATTTTCTCTAAGTTCAAGAGCAATAACTGTATTTGGTTAACATTAGTAGAATTAAGATGGCTTCTGTAAATGGTAACATTCATCAAAATTTAGTTATTAGCCTTGCACTTTGAGAAAATAACAGTTTTTTGCGCTCTTCTAAAATTTTCAAGCCTTGCAGATAGCACTTTGTGAATATAAACCCTTGATATATTTGTTTATAATTTGATAAAATATTATTGAATCTTCTAAGAAATTTGACAAAAGTGATTATCAGGGAAACCACAAATATGCAATTGCATGTTTTTTCTTGTCTGATATATCAATGGGGAATTTAGATATTTATTCGTTTCAGAACTTTTTGTGAGTTTTGGCATCGATTTGTTAGTGCATATTTTCGCATATTTTACCCTTTCAGGCATGTTTTTGCATATTTCAGTCTAACACGCATATTTTGAGCATTTTTCGAATTTTCAGAGCATATTTGGCGTTTTTAGGGCATATTGGTACCTTAAAAAATTTTTTGTTTCATATTTAAAAAAAAAAATTTGGAAAAGAAGAACGAAACATGATAATTAAAAAATATTTAAATCCTCCATTTTAAATTTTTTTCTACTAAATTTGAATGCTGGAACAAATATTATTTATTTGCATTTTCCAAATTTCAACTAAAACAGGTGTAACATGTTTTTTAACATTCTCACTGAACGTTAATTTAAATAAAAATTTGGTTTGGTAATTCTGACGAACGCCGCCCCGATTAAATCAATTGAGGTTCAAAAAGAACATTTTCAGTGTATGTGTAAAAGTTTCTTTAGATGCGGCGATCTTTATTTAAAAAGCTAAGTGAATAGTTTTTGTTTATTGTAATAACAATTATAAATAAAATACTTGTCTTTTTCTTCAAAATACAGTTAAAAAGTTTTAATTCTGATATCGTGATCGCTTTTGAAGTAAAAGTGCAAGTTTTGATCTTAATTAATTTTTTATAGTTTCCTTCTTCTATTTATTTAATTTTTGTCTTATTTTATATGCAAATTTTATTGAATTGCTGAATTAAAATTAGATTTTCATATCCTAATAATCCAATTTATGTTATTTATAAGAACATATTTTTTAAGTTTTTAGTGCATATTGAATGCGCATAAAACACTTTTTTAGAGCATATTTCTGGGGTCCCTGGTGATTATGTTTGGGCTTGTTCGCAAGCAAATTTCATGAGCTTTACTTTTTTCCATGATTTAATATAAATTTTCATTCAAAATTTCTTTTTAATTTAACCTAAACAACAAAATTGTTTAGTTGTCTAAATAGCTTTCGAAAGCTAATGAAATTTCCATTTAAACAAGCAAAAACATAGGGTAAGTTCGTAAATTTTTTCCAGATTTTCGTCGTTAAAATCGAATTTAACCTCAAAAATTGGAGTTTCTGGAATTTTTTGAATTTTTCTCATTACTGCGCCATTTGCAGAGATTCGCAGCAGGTATGTCGAGGTTAAATGGACTAAAAACGTTCGACTCTAAACAGTGCTGCCAAGTTATGAATTTTTGAACGTTAGATGTTCATGAGCTGCACTATAAATGCTTTTACAAACGTACCCGTAATCGCTTTTCTCAAGTTTCTGAGAAAACTCAATGAAATTTTAGCAAATTAAAAAAAATATAAAATACTCAAGGAAAAGTTTCTCGTTAAAAATAGGAAGCTCGATTTTGATTTTAGACCCATGGTTTCTTAGGCAAACCTTCTTAGAATTTGACGTAGATTACGATTTTCACAACCGCTTGGTCGAGAAAAAAATTGGCCCACTCTAATGTACGTATGTACATACATACCTACATAATTTTTGTATGCACTCTTATTTTTCTGCGCACATACAAACGCACACATGCATTTACATGAGTTGTGTGCGCTTGCTTTAAAAAACCTACCTTAAACACAAACATAATAGCTTACCATCTAAATCTTACACACACAAACACACCCAAACGTACAATATGCAAAATAACAAGCATACATGTATCAACAGTACTTCTTTTCATTGTTTGTTATAAACAAGACGTCTTGGCGACATCGCTTGTTAACAGTCATATACACGTACACCAATACATTCTTCGTGCTTCGTTTATAGTATGACAGCATTTATTATTGGCTTAGTATAATACATGCCACGAGAATACATTTAAAAAACATGACGTATTTATATTTCAAGACTGCTTACGCAGGTCCTTAATACCCACACATTTTCCATTCCATTTTGTTTACCCAAATGTATGTATACGGTGGCGAATTATGAATAAATATACCGAGTATCGTGCGTAAATTTTTTTGTCCGACTAAATATCCATACTCTTAGTATTAGCATACCCCGACTATAAGTATGACAGAGAGTCAATACGCTTTCTACGCATAAGCCTTTTTACTTATAGCTGCATTGTATTTTAGTTTTTCGCATAAACGAAGTATGTTAGAATCGGCTAAAGCCGTAGTTGCTTGAAATAAAATATGTATTGGAGCTATGATTACTGAGCTATGTTACTAAAATTAAGACTATTTACTTACATATATGCCTATGAATGTACATATGTATATCTATTTTCTTATGATTACTTATTGTCATTTTCTGATGGATGATTACACGGGTTATACTGTATTCATTTTAACTACGAGTACCAAATTGTGAGCAATTCAATTTTTGTACATGAGAAAAACAATGTAATTCATATGATTTTAATTATTGTGTGTGAGAACGAATTTCGTATTACATACATATGTATGTATGTATTTGCTCGTACTAGTATCTCAATTCTCCAAAAATAATAAAACAGCAGATGTATGTACATAGTTTACCAAACACTAAAACTCAACATCAAAATAACAAACAACTACAAAATACTTACACATCCATATTCATAAAAAGATAAATATGTGCAAACACACGTACAAATCGCTCTTTTACTTAAACAACGTCATAACTCAAAAAACCAGTTTCCCAGAAAATGAGTAAAGTTTTCAATTTACAAACAAGTTAATGGAAAAAGAAAATTTCATTTTTCTCTCAAGAGTTGAGTAAACAAGATATTTGTATGAAATTTTTACACAATATCAAGGCACATTTAATACAGGTACATGCATTAGGCAAAACTCTCTGGCAACTCTCTGCTTCTCACATAGCTTTACATGGTAATTGTCAAAAATTTGTATGCATCAAACAAGGCACATTTGATATTGTCAAATGAATTCTTCGTTATAAACTTGTAAACAAAAAATCAGCGTATGAGCAATATGCCTGATACGTGTACCTGTTTGCTATGCCTTGCACAATATGAAAAACGATATGCGGATAAATTTTTGTGAGTTATGATGTTCTTTGAGCAAATGAGCGATATGTGCATTTTCATTTAACAAACTGAATACGAACACAAAACGTGACTTAAGTATCGCAAACCGCATAAAATATTACGCTCCGTTGGTATACATATACATACATACATCATCGAAAAGTGTATCGATTTTGTTATTTATAGGTATTCATATGGTTGTTATTGTTGTTGCTGTGTTTGTGAATCTTGGCCAAAGTCACCTTCAAAATAAATGAAATCATAAAATTTTTGGTGAAATTGTTTTGTCTAGTCTTTTCCAAAATTAGAACATTAAGCAACTTACAGAAATAAATATGTTTGTATGTACATATGTACACATAAGCATCAACGTATTTAGTATATACATGCATGCATACATACATACATGCCCTTAATTATAAAAGTGGTCTAAACGTACATACATATGTACAGACGATTTCCAGATCTTACAATATTGTCAGATCTGAAAATTGCCAGCACAAGTAAATGATGAAACAGAATAAAGTCTGCAACTTCAGGAAAATCGCTGACAAATTAATAAAGCCCATAATAAAATCGACGGCAGTAACTTCAAATGCTCTCTGATTTTTGTTTTATTTTCTTTTGTGCTTAATATTCTTTGTAGTTTTGTTTACAAAATATATGAAATTTATTGAAAGTATGGTAACATTTTTGTGAGAATCAGTATTGATATGTGAGAGAATAAGAAAAAACGTTCTCAAAATAAAATAGATTCTATCTCACGACTGCTTTCTGCGGCTGGTTTTTTGTGTCAAATTGTATGGGAAATGTGTTTAGGCCGGAATTCTGTTTAATCATTAATATTGTCAGTTCGCACGGTTGTCAGAAAATCTTAGGCTGAGTTTACATCTAGCATTTCTTGTGTATCATTTGCCCAAAAAAACGTAACCAACTAATTACTAATGAAAAACTGTTTGATTCAGACATATGTATATTTATTGATTTAAACAGTTTGCAATCATATTGGATTCTATAAAATTGTCTATTAATTATGAATGAATCTGTTTAGAGGTGGTTTAAAATTAGGTAATGATACCGTCTTTAATGTCAAATTGTATGGAGGAACTCGTTAACACATAATTTAATTTCGCCACTTATGCTAACTTCATGCCAATTTTTACTTATACATAGGGCCGTAAAATTTTTTATGAACTAGAACAATAAACTATGGAGTATGTGTATTAAATACTGAATTTTGTTTAATTTTCATAATACATAAATATTTTCTTTTTTCAAAAACTATTTGTTTTTAATATACATAGGTTAATTTTTTACGCTATGAATTATGTTGATGAAAAATTTAGTCTTGCATAAAATACATTTTTTTAAGGGTATGTATATTTTTCTGTTCCACTGTATGACTTAACCCACTTTCATAACTAAGGGCACATATGAAGTTACATATGTATGTATGTGTGCCATTACTTTGGTTAACAGAACGTTCTTTGTACTAGAGTTTCTTTTATATAAAAGACATTATATGTATATATGTATGTACATACTTATATGAAAGAGAATTTGGTAAAAATGTAAGGGACATGAGTTTACTTTTAATTTTCATGCAATAAGTATGTATGTATTTCATTAAGACCTAAACTTTAGGTCCGTTTAGGTACGTTTCAAACTACATAATTTTAAATTTTATGAATACATACATACATACATACATACATCCATACATACATACATAGTATGTGTCATTTATGTTTCTAAATGTCATATGAGTTATTTTCTGTCATTCTACAGCTTTATGATTTTTTTTCGCTCTCTATTAATATTGTTCTGCCTATACATACATACCTAGTATACGTACTATACAAAAGTTTTTCTGTGACGTCACTATCTGTATGTACATGACAAGCCCCAAAAACTTTGGCCAATCAAATTCTGTTTTACTTCGTTGGCCTCTAAGATAAATGTTAGATTGTGTGTAGTTGAGTAATTTTTGCCTTTTTATACCCTTTACCAAAAAATGGTAAAAGGGTATACATATATAGGTTTGTCATTCCGTTTGTAATTTCTACAATATTAATAAGAGACACATAAAGTATATACATATATTCTGGATCCTTATGCATAGGGAAGACGAACAAGCGATGTCCGTCTGTCCGTCTGTCTGTACGTGAAATCGGTTTTTCCAAGCTCCCAGAAGAGCTAGAGACTTCGTTCTTGGACTGGTGTGTCAGAAATTTTCCGAAAATTTTTGCTATTAAAAATCAGCAAAATCGAGCAAAGGGTTTCAGAGCTGGAAAACTCAAACTCAATTTTACCATAGAAAATAACTACCGGAAACAAGTTTTTATTACTTTTTTATTAAATTAACTTATTTTATACTTCGGTATGAATAAAACTTGTACTTATAATTAAAAAAAAAATTTAAAATTTAACAAATTAAAAAAAACGTTTCCAGGGTTGGAGAACTTTAACTTTTTTCCTAATAATTAAACATATTTCATGTTTTAGGAAGAAGGCTATTTTCTCAGGAACGGTAAAAGCTACGGGTCTGAAATTTGGACAGTGTATGTAGAACTTTGTTCGCTACAACAATAAATATATAAAATCTAAAAATTAAAGGGTGTTCCAAAATGAGTGACGAAAACTTTTAAAATCCCATGTAATATTCATACAATTGTATGTATTTATGTACATATGTATATTGACACTTGAAATTTGTAAAATTAGTGTATTTTTATATAGGCTACAACAATTAACACTAAAATTAAAAAAATTTAAATTAAAGGGTGGTCCATCAGTTAATGAAATTTTGACTATGTAATTTTGACAAATTGCTATATCTTGGAAACCGTAAGAGTTAAATTGTTGAAATTTTCAAAAACAGTAAAACTAAAAAATCCGAAAATTGCAAAATCGCCAAATATTTTAAAAAAATCGCCAAAACGAAAAAAATCGCCAAAATGAAAAAAAACGCTAAAATTAAAAAAAAACGCCAAAAACCGAAAAAAATCGCCAAAACAAAAAAAAAATGCTTATGTGAACAAAAATCGCCAAAAATTAAAAAAATCGCCTAAATGAAAAAAAATCGCCAAAATCAAAAAAAATCACCAAAATTATAAAAAACGCCAAAAACGGAAATAAAATCGCCAAATCAAAAAAAAATTGCCTATATGAAAAAAAATCGCTTATATGAAAAAAAAATCGGCAAAATCAAAAAAATCGCAAAAACGAAAAAAAATTGCCAAAATTAAAAAAACGCCAAAAACCGAAAAAAATCGCCAAAACGATAAAAAAATGTCAAAACAAAAAAAAAATGCTTATATGAACAAAAATAGCCAAAAATTAAAAAAAATCGCCTAAATGAAAAAAAATCGTCAAAATCAAAAAAATCGTCAAAACGAAAATAAATCGCCAAAATTAAAAAATAAAACGCCAAAAATCGCCAAAACAAAAAAAAATTGCCTATATGAAA
Organism: Tachina fera; assembly: GCA_905220375.1. Lineage (NCBI taxonomy): Eukaryota > Metazoa > Arthropoda > Insecta > Diptera > Tachinidae > Tachina > Tachina fera. The sequence continues at coordinate 115,544,129 of LR999964.1, forward strand.
AAAAAAATCGCTTAAATGAAAAAAAATCGGCAAAATCAAAAAAATCTTCCAAAACGAAAAAAAATCGCCAAAATTAAAAAACGCCAAAAACCGAAAAAAATTGCCAAAACGAGAAAAAACTGCCAAAACTAAAAAAAATTGCAAAAAAGAAATAAAAACGCCAAAAAACGAAAAAATCACCAAAACAAAATACAAATTGCCTATATGAAAAAAATCGCCTAAATGAAAAAAAAATTTCAAAATCAAAAAAATTGCCAGAACGAAAAAAAATCGCCAAAATTAAAAAAACGCCAAAAACCGAAAAAATCGCCAAACCCAAAAAAAATTACCTATATGAAAAATATCGCCAAAATTTAAAAAGCACCAAATTAAACATAATGCCAAAAACCTAAAAATTGCACTAGAAAAAGGTATGAATTTTTTCACAAAATGAAAATGTACCTACATATCTCTGTGCTTATGTATGTATCTCTATACTACATAAACGCACTTTGGTAAAGGGTATATAAGATTCGGAACAGCCGAATATAGCACTCTTACTTGTTTAAAATTAAAATTTAAAAGAGAAGAGGGTGATGTGCCCCTTGAATTCAAAACGAATGTACATATGTATATGTACATACATACATACATATGTATGTATGTAGATAAATAATATTGAGTGTACATACTAGAGGTGAGCACAAGATGTTTGATTGCTTCATCTTAATGGTGTACAGTATTGAATTGTTCTATCTCTTTAGTGCTCTTGATTTTATGAAAACACTAAAACTGGTATTCTTTTTAGTAAAAGTATGCAACAGCATTTATTTATCTGCTAAGCAAAGGCATTAGTTATTGTAATGTCGAAACATATTTCAATAGTGCACACCGAATGACAATTGTAAAATGAGTGTAAAATATGTCTATGTGTAAAAGAAAAAAACAAACAACGTAAATTATTTGAGCGTGTTAGCTCGTATGCGATACTTATCTAAGTTTTATAATTTATTAATTTAATAATAAAATAAAAAAAAATATCTTTCACAATGGATATAATTGTAAAAAGTTTTATTATCACTTAATATATGATGAAATTTTGAAATTGCGAAATTAATTATTGTGCACTATGAAATGTACAATAAAAATATTGCACACTTGACACAACTGAGGATTCAACTGTTGTACAATGGTTTTGTGTGTTTTTTTTAATCGTTTTATATTTTCGCTTTAAGTAGGATCGTGCGAGCATTGCGGCACTTCAACTATTGGTCCATCTTATATGCCAATCGTGTAATTTCACAGTTAGTTGTCCCATGCGAAAATCCAGAACAATATTGCACGGATTTGTCGCAATCAAATGCAACTCTGGTGCGCCAATCATGTGAACGGTTGATATGCAACCATGGCCCAATAAAAATGTTAAAAATGCGACAGTAAAAATAGATATATACGCAACAATTTCTTACATTAATTAATTTTTTCGTAATTATATAAATTATTTTTTTATATATAAAGTATGTGAAAAATGCGTTTTAAAACTTTTCGGTCTTAGTGTTAAGAACTTTTTAATGTAAGTGGATTAAAAATTAATCACTAAAAATTTATTAACTTTGTATGTAAAGAAGTTATTCAATATAAATACAATAATATTACATATCGACATTTGCATGAATCACAACAGTGTTTCTAAATAATTAGGTGATTGTAGCATACATAATTATAATTTCACTACATACCTTCATAAGCTCTAAGTTAATATATAAATCTCAAAATATGGTTTCTTAATTATAGGTTTCATTTCTGCCAGGCAGTTAGACGAAATGTGACAAAACCTAAATCCACATTAGATTTTATTAGGTCATCAAAGTACCACAAAATTTTGGCACTTCCTTTGTTACCGCCTGATTTAATAAAAAGTTCTTTTGTGGCATTAAGATCCAAAATACTATTGATGGATACCAAGTGCTTATTGGGGTTTTAGTTCCTACTGCCAGTCTCGGTAGGTGATACATCTTTAATGACCAAACACCCCAAAACAGATATGAACAAAGCCCCCAAAGTTTTATATGAAAAAAAAACAACGACTTTTGGGGAATTAGTTCTCTTTTAGTTAAATTTTTGGGGGCCAAGTTAATTTTTATGTTTGGGGATTAAGTTCATAGCGAACTAACTCCCCAAACTTTAGGAAGTTAGTTTATTTATGTTTTGGGGACTTAGTTCCTACCGCCCTTTTAAACGAATAAACCATTTTCACGTACAAAAAAACAGAAAAAATTACTTCTTAAAATACTATTTGGACGTAAGGCAAAACAAACTAAAAACTACCACAACAGCTGTTTGCTTGTGTTTTGGAAGTTAGAGCAATCGTATGACTGGACTGTGCCAATTATTGCCACAAATTCATTCTTCGCCAATCTGCTGCAATAAAATTTTTATAAAATGGGGCAATGATGTGACTGCAACGTATTTGATGGGGACAATTCACAAATAAAAATTGGGTCAGATTGGTATATTGCGGCAATCGTGTGATCCTACCTTTACACTCAATTACGATCACCACTACAAACAATATACGCTCTTAAAAACAAATTACAGTACAGTTCACTTTTTCGCGGCTTGTGCTCACTTCTAGCACAAACTTACATACATACCCATGCACAAACAATGAACACTATAGTGTGGCCATCAGTCACGCTTCAATAAGCAGTTTATATCTATGAATACTTTCATAATTTTGTACAAACGGTCATAGATACAATAGAAGTGTGCATCAGTACATACATACTTACGTACATGTATACGTACAAATAATTGTAAATTTTGTTTTCGGTTTAAATTTTTGGCATGATTTCAAAAAACTCCCTGTCTGTTGTCTGCTGTCTGCTACAAAAAAAATTTATAAAAACAACAATCACGCAAATTGCTACTACCTACATACTTTATTATTTACTTAAGGCCGTCGTGATATACTATCATACACAATCGTACGATTTTTGAGAAAATACAACCCTGGTATGATGAAGTCTATGAAAAATTTCAAAAGACAATAACAATTCATCAGTTCAGGGTTGTATCTTTTTCGTGAGTCGTGGGATTGTTTAGGATAGTGAGTCATATCCTTTACACACCATCATACACTGCAAGTAACAAGAGATTTCGTAAAAAATTATAAAAAATCTTGAAAAACTCGCATCAAACTTTTTTGAAAATCAAATGACTTGCGAATTATGTAGGTCATAGGATGGGTTAAGTCTAATAACGACGATTCCTTTGTTTTGCATAGTTGAAAGTAGATTGGAAGTGGCTGGTTAGACTTATATTAAATTGGATATACGTTTGGGTGTAAAGAAGAAAAAGTACTATAGTAATAACAGAGAGATAAATGAGAGCGCCGATCGAAGTCATGCCTAAATAACTAAACTCCTGAAGAAGTGCAGGTGTTTTGGAAGTATGTCCCTATTGTCCTCCAGTGCAGGATGCATAACGGCTGTATTAATTTATTCTCTTCATCATGGCAATTTCAACATTAGCCGTTACAGGCGAAACTCTGGCTTTTAATATATGCGTAGAATATAAGGTGCGAATCACGTCAATCATTTTTAAATCGATTTTATAAAAAAATTTACTTCATTTTAATAAAATTTTACTTAAACACGAACGAACTTGTTTATAGTAAATAATTCAACATGACTTTGGCGCCATACGACAAAAAAATTTAGTAATATTTTTTTTAGTATACATGTGTAAGTATGTGATGCCGAGTACACATTATGGCATTTTGGTACATCGCAATAGTGTCATTGTATTCCAAAAAAAAATGTTAACGGTATTGCGCAAATTTTGAAAATGACAACAAAAGAAATCCCAAATGTGTACGTATTAGAGACCTGCACAAGACCATTTATAAGACCTTTCAAGACGTTAGAGATTTTTCAAATGCTCTACTACAGCGAAATATTCTAAAACAAACTTTAAACCACACTGTTGGTAAGCAATTTCTTTCAGTTGTTTTAGAATATTTCGCTGTAGTAAAGCATTTGAAAAATCTCTCATGTCTTGAAAGGTCTTATAAATGTTATTGAGGAGGACACTAGTGCGTATACCTAAGAACAATAAATTAATTTTTTCTCCCAGTGTATGTATGAATGTACGTATCTACTCGTACATATGTACGTTTGTAACGTATTACGTGCAACTTGCTCGTTTGAATAATTATTTGGGTCAGTGTTTTGGAATTACACAATAGATTTACTGGCAAACACTTCTTTGCTTTTTAAACAATGCATATAGCAAAAATTTATACATAAGTTCGGTAATTTAATTATTATATTAATTAATTAAATTATGAATTAATTCTAATAAATTCTTTTATAAATTGAAATACAATTGATAAAAACATGTTTATTTTGATTTTTTTAACCTTTTGATTCAATGTCATATAAAAGTCATGAAAACAATCATTCGCTTATTTTTGTATATCTGTGCTCAATTTGTTTGTGTGTCAGACTTCAAACACATATAATTTTTTCATGAGGGCCCGACTAAAATGAATGACAGACACTGTGCACACACTCACAAACAATTGTAGTTTTCAGTGCTGCCTTTGATTTTCTTAACTGTGTTGGTACTTTTTTTAATCCTTTTTAAATAAATCAAATACATACGTTTTTACGTAAATTTCTGTATCTACCGTCATCATTGATATTGAACTTTTAGCTTCAGTACAAGAAAATTGTGATCAAAGCAGATCAATCAGGTATAACTGTGTCTGGATTCTGTAACTTTTTGCGAACCGAAAATCATATATAATATTTATCGACATACTTATATATTTATTCCTTTGCGGTAACGATAATTTGATTCTATAATTTTTTTTTACGATAGTCTCCATTTTTGCCTTACTCACCATTTCATTCAATATTACATGGTGTATCTCTAATAGAGATTCTCTATATAGAAAATGTGAAAATAAGCTAAAAGCACACATAATAATAATGAAAAACCCAATGAATTCGAGCTTGTGGTGTTATTTTATTTCTTCCAACCGGCAGCTAATATCGTAAAAATATGTTACTGAGGGCGAGTGCCAAACGGTAGAAAAGTACTATGGTAAAAAAAATATTTGCCTGTGGGGAAAAAATTTTACTTTTCTGCTGTGCAAAATGATATATATGACAATATAAAACTTTGACAAATTCCTTTTAGCATAGAGAGAAGTTGATAAAAAAATTACTGCGGCAGCGAAGTAAAAATTTTATCACAAGCCGCCGGCTCCTAGCAATTTGTTAAAACATTTTTATGTAAAACAATATTCTAGCAGCAGAAAATTATATATGTAGCTTTATACATATGATGAAATTTTTTCGCAAATTAAAATAAAAAATTAATTTTTCACAGTCTAATTACCAGGGAAACCAGAAATATGCTATAAAAAAGTGTTTTATGTGCATTCAATATGCACTAAAAACTTGAAAATATGCATTAAAAAGTAAAAAAAATATGCGATTACAAATAAAATAAATTGGTTTATTTGTACATGAAAGTATATTTTGAATTCAAAAATTCAATAACATTTGCAGGTTAAAACAAAATTACCATATAAATTTTGACAAAAACAAATAATACAAATTAATTTTTATTGGATGCTTTCCTAAGAATTTAACTTCAATTTCAAAAGATCTGGATACCAGAATTCATGCTTTGGAACTGGATAAATAGAACAAGATTTTAAATATTGACATAGAATTTCAAATAAAAATCGCTTCTGTCTCATCTAAATAAACTTTAACCGTACGATTCATAACCAGCAAAACTCCTTTAATTTCATAACTCCTTTAATTTCATTTCATAAAATAATATTTTCCTGTAAATATTTTTTTGTTGATTATATTTTGCGTTCTCAACTGTACAAATTTGATATTTGGAAAAAAAACTGGTTTCTGTTCGTATATAAGTACGTAAAGCGACACAAGTAGGCAGAAGCTGGTTTTATGTAAGGGTTGTTTATTTGCTTATTTTCGGTACCTAATTGCCTTATTGCTTTTGAATTAGATAGCCGATGTTCATTTGTGTCGTAAAATTGAAATATTTCATTTGCTTCGCCAGTCTGTGTTGAATATTTGAACAGTGAAGTTGGTGAAAAATGAGCCGCAACGACCGATATTTGTCTACAAGGGAATACTGGAATTTGAGTGATGAAGCAAGAAGAACATATATTCAACGTTTATTTGAGGAAGCGACTCAAGATGAGGACCTTGAAGTGGACCCTGTGGAAGACCAAAATGAAGGAAATGTGTCCTATACTGGCGAAGTTTCGGAATCAGAGAATGAAGATTTGAATGTTGACAACGCAAACGAAATTGCAGCTGCTATTGACGCACGAGAGGAAATTTTCTTTGATGATGAAAGTGAAGATGATGATATGCAAGAAGATGCACCAACAACAAACCCAGCAGACTACATGACTGCACGTGACGGCACACAATGGCAGCGAACACCACGTAGTTACCAACAAGTGAGAAACCACAATATATACAGAGACCGCTGTGGTCCAGCGCGGATTACTGAAAATATGACGCCTTTGCAGTGTTTCAAATCATACCTCACAGTGGAAATGGTAGATATAATAGTGCGCCACACAAATAGAAAAGCGCATGCCACATATAATGCGTACAATGAAGCGAATCCCAATAGACGTCAGTTGAAGTGGAAAGACACGACAATCAACGAAATTTATGCGTTCATTGGAATGATTTTGATGGCTGGCACAAATCATTCTAATGAGGAAAACGCAAGAGATTTGTCACAGGCTCACCCAATATTCCGCGCCACCATGGGAATAAACAGGTTTTTCGATTTGCTGCGTTTTATGCGGTTTGACGACCCCAGCACACGGGTAGAGCGGCAGCGTCAAGACAAAGCGGCGCCAATTCGCGATATTTGGATAATGCTCAATGCAAATCTTGCCAGATATTATGTGCCATCAGAATATTTGACCATTGATGAACAATTATATCCATACCGTGGTAGAACCAAATTCACCCAATATATACCCTCGAAGCCAGCAAAATATGGCATAAAAGTATGGTGAATTTGCGATGCCAAAAACTCATATCCACTTCATGGCCAAATATATATTGGCAAACAAGAAACTGGTCGTGAAGTTGGTGTTGGCGAAAGAGTGGTGAGAGATTTAGTTGGGCCATACTACGGTAGCGGACGAAATATAACAATGGATAATTTTTTTACGACGCTGCCGTTGGCTAGGCAACTAAAAGTAGAAAAGCTCAGCATTGTGGGTACACTCCGCCGCAACAAAGCTTACATCCCTGCGGAGATGAAGAAGACAAAAAAAAGACCTTGGTTATAGTTTATTTGGCTTCTACGATCACGTAACATTACATAGAAATTGCATTATGGTACCCGGGGACCCGGTTGTGTGTTTATGGGGGTAAAACATTTAAAATCATTTTTTAAAGAAAATATTGAAAATATTTTGAATTTTTTCGCATTTAAATCTTAGTTTAGCCAAAATCTCTCATGATTCGGAGTTTTATGTCCATATCTCCAAAATTATAGGCACAGCAGCACTTTAAAGTCAAAAAAGGGTACACGGGTACCCGGTTATGAATCGTAGGGTTAATGCATTGACAATGTTCCTTAAACGTCCTTTTTTGGGCAGAGTCCGTCACGAATATCAAAACTGAAGTTGTATTGGAACTAAAGTCCAAAAGTAATAGTAATATGTAAAAAAATGTATACACTACATTGGAACATTGGAGATTTAGATGGCGAAAAATAAAAATAAAATGTTTTACCAACTTCTTAATTTGTAAACATTTTAACCCAAATAGCGTCGAAGCGTTTTCTTTGTATATTTTTTTCGGAATGGAATTTCCTTTTAAAAGGACGGTTGCGCCAAATGGATTAAAATATAAAAAAAATATCTATAAAGTATCAAAATATGCCTTAAAAGCGTAAATTGTGCTCTAAAATTTCGAAAATATGCTAAAAATATGCGTGTAGGACTGACATATGCAAAAACATGCTTTAAAGGGTGAAATATGCAAAAATATGCACTAACAAATCGATGTCAAAATTCTTAAAAAGTTCTCAAACGGATAAATATCTTGTCCCCACATTAATATGTCACACGAGAAAAAACATGCAATTGCATATTTGTGGTTTCCCTGCTAATTACATTTAAGGGACGTAAAAATTTATGTAATGGGTTACGGCTCGAAGCGACGGCGGTGGTTTTACCTTGTATGATACCATCCTTTTTATTTGCTGCTTGTCAAAAATGTATCTGTTGTGTCAAAAATTCTACTAGCCGCTGGGTCTAGTGAAATTTTATTCACCTCAGAAGTGTCAAAAATTTACTTACACTAGTACTTTGCTAGCGTTTGGCACAGGCCCTGAATAGTAAACTTCGATAAATTTTCGTTATACATATGTATATGTATATTATAGCGATACGATTATCGCAATAAAAGTTAATGAATAAAGGTGCTGATTGTAAGTGCATATTAGAGCTGAGCATAAGATGCTTGCTTGCTTAGTGTTTATGCTGTACACTATTGAATTGTTCTCTCTTTTTAGTGATCTTGATTTTATGAGAACTCTAAAACTGGTATTAAATTTTATCAAAAGTATGCAACAGCATTTGCTTATCTGCCAAGATAAGGCATTAGTTATTGTAGTCAGTGATGCCCACTTTTTTGGCTGTAAAGCACATCAAAATTAAAAAAGCAATAAAAAGCGTAATTTTAAGATCTAAAAAGCGTAAAAAGCACTAATGTGAAAAACGAGTGAAGATCCAAACGAATGAAATTTAATAATGCTTAATAGTCTTTAATATTTTCTAAGCTATTCTCTATTTAATTAAATATATCATATGAAAAAGATATGCTTTACACTGAAAAAATAAATGCACCATGTTTTTATTGAAGTAATTTCTTAAAAGCACTACTTAGTGCTTTTTCTTAGTTTAGCACTAATGTTAAAAATTTGGCGGTTTGAGTCTTCAAAAAGCACTAAAAATAGTGCCAAAAGCAGCAAGTTGGCATCGCTGGATATACATACATATCGTCACCTTAAATGCAAACGGACGTAACTACACAAAAAATCGAGTTTTTGAATGACTGTGGTTAATTTGATCAAACTACATGCTCACGCAAATATTTAGACCTCTGCGATCAAAAATGACGACTTTATTAAAGAAATTCAAACGGACGTAACTACGAATGCATCTATTTTTTATTGCAAGGAACGTAACTAACATAAAAACTTAAATATATATAAAATGAAATGAATGGTTAAAAACATATACATATTTATCCATACCGCTAGTAAATTTCAAAGACAATTTTCAGGAACATTTTATTATTATTGATTTTGAAACGTTTTTTGTTTCTCCTGTAAAAAATATAAAAATGCAGTTACGTCCCTTTGCATTTAAGGTGACGATATGCACATCTTATTACCGAACTCAAAATAAAATGCTTTAAAAGTCGTCAAGTGATCTGATATCGTCAGCAATTGGCTGAACATTTTAAAATCACGAGACTTGAAACAATTTTGCACACATAGCAGTGATTTACAGAATATGCCTGTTCGCGTTACTTTTTTGGAATTTCTCAACGGTAACGCTGAGCTGTTTTCATAAAAATGTGTTAACTCTAATAATAAACGAAATACAGCTTAGACTTAGTCATTGATTTTTATTAATATGTACTGATTAATTATTTTTGGATAAAAATGGAAGTAAATTTTATTGTTATTTATGACCACTCATTGTATAAAAAATATACATATACAAATGTACATACATATTTACATACTTTGGACTTTGCGAAAAACTGCATGCATTACTTTTAATGAATGAATTTTATTGATACCGCAGAGTTTCATAAATATGTATAAATCAGTGTCCCGCAAAATCAAATATGTTTGTATTGGTGAGAAAAATTAGAGTAAAATAAAGTTACACTTGAAGAAAAGTTTTGCAATTTAAAATACGTGCTGTGGTAATTAATCAGTTACTCCGATTATAATTGAATGTAACTGCAACGTAAGAAACAGCTGATCGATATTTTTATGTGAAAAGTAGGGTACGTTACACTACATCTCTATTGTAATTATATGGGGGTACCCGGTCATTGACTCTCGCAGGTGTCAACTTTGTTAACATTTTAAACATATACCAAGTTAATATTATTAACATTTTGGGTTGGGTTGGGTTGGGTTATATGTTTCATAACATAAAACACATTGCATAGTTCGAAAAGCATTTTTTTCACGAAATATTTTTTAACTTCCATAATTATTTAAATTTTTTTTCCTGCACAAATTTATTAAATTTGAACTTTAATTTCGTTCGGTGTTCTCAAAAAAACTAAACAAAAAAACAGGAAAAAATTCCTGCGTGCCTTCACAACTACATTCGTCGCTTTCTCAATGATGACTAAATGAAAGAGCATAAGCATCTGTGTAATTTTGTTGTCCACAATTGTGGTATGGCTTACCGGTTTACTGATATAAATTCATATTTAAAATTTCTGCCAGAGATGAAAACAAATAAGAGTGCTATATTCGGCTGTGTCGAATCTTATATACATATTGACGTACGTATTGAGTGTATGTACAAATCAATGATGTCAGTTTCTTGGCACAATTGTGCAAAATAAAATCACACACATTCTTAGGCTGAGTTTACATCTAGCATTTCTTGTGTATCATTTGCCCAAAAAAACGTAACCAACTAATTACTAATGAAAAACTGTTTGATTCAGACATATATTTATTGATTTAAACAGTTTGCAATCATATTGGATTCTATAAAATTGTCTATTAATTATGTATGAAACTGTTTAACTTAATAAATACATGTCTTAATCAAATAGTTTTTCTTTAGTAATTAGTTGGTTACGCTTTTTTTACGCTTGTGTGGCACTTGGCACACAGATGTAAACCCGGCCTTAGTCTCTTTCATTTAGTCGTCAATGAGATAGCGACGATAACACATGCGTGGCGGGTGTATTAAATTCTTTATTTATACAGAGAAAGAAAAAAGTGGTATGCGAAAAACATTTTATGATCAGTAATGCTTGAATGCGCGACATTCAATGCGTTTTATTTTACAAAAATTTTAAGGAAAGAAATGAATATGTTTTAAAAAGACATTTTGATTTTTTTGGAGCAGCTTCACTAAACTGCATGTAATATCAGAACTTAAAAAACCAATAAGTCGGGAAATATGGGTCAAAGCCAATGTTTTTGTTTAATTTTTTCTCCTTATTTTTATTAGATAAGCTATTTAAAAGTTTATTTTTTGAAACTTTTCACAGTTTCCTATGAAAAGTTCACAGCCGCGTAACTCGTAAAACATGGGTAGCCCCAAACTTTTTTATTTAATGTTTATTCCTTATTTTTTAATTTTCTATCCCATAAGGTCCTTTTTATTTATTTTTAGCTGCTATACTAAACTGCATTTGTTGCAAATATTTATTTTTTTTCTATGTACTTCAGAGACGAATGAGACAACTTTTTCTCACACATACAACTATAGTTTTATTTTTGACACCACTGGTCAGCGTTGTCAACTTTTAAATTTCAAAAAGCACTCAATTTTTAATTATTTTAAAATATTAAAAAAAAAATTTATACACAAATATGTACATTGACGTTCGATGAAATAGAGCCACACGATTTTTTAATGTATTGTCAATCAGAAAACCTACATTACGGTTTAAATGCAAAAATCATCCTCTACTTATTTTTTTACCTCTGTTGTAAACAGAATGCCGTTATTTTTATTTCAGTTGTCGCGTCATTTTTTTCAATGTTGGTTATTTTGTAGTATTAACAATGAAAAGAAGTGTTCCATAAAATAGAGCCAATTAAAAAAATATATTTTTTCAGAAGTTTTTGCTTTTTTTTTTTAAAATTTAAAAAAAAATGTAACCTTGGTCTCAAATTTCAATAAATAATAAATAAAAAACTATAATTTAAAAAACAGAATGGGAAGAGGCAAACACTGCAGTAAGGAAAACAGGATTATTATTAAAAGACTGCATAATGAAGGTAAGAGCTACAGACAAATAGCAGAAATAATTGGATGCTCTAAGAAAATGGTGGAAAATGCGGTCAAATACAAATTCAAGCCTGAAAACAGAGGAAAAAAAGCAAAATCACAGCACATTTAGAGCGAAAAATCCTGCGTCATGTGAGAAGGGATCCATTTGTTACTTCTTCTGCCAGTAAAAAAGATGTTTGCACTTCCACAATTCGAAAATTATTAATTAAAAACAATTTGAAAGCTAGGAGTGCGCGTAGAGTTCCGTATCTGACTAAAAAGCATATTCAAAGAAGATTAGAATTTGCCGAAGAACATTTGAATTGGTCAACAAACAAATGGAAAAATATTTTGTGGTCAGACGAAACAAAAATAAACTAGTTTAACTCTGACAGAAGCAGCCTTTGTGTAAGAAGACCTCCCAACACCGAATTCCGTCCCCAATATACTATTAAGACCACCAAACATGGTGGAGGAAATATAATGGTATGGGGTTGTTTCTCTTACAAAGGAACGGGGCCATTGTTTCGTATTGAAGATAAAATGGACGCAATATATTACACGAATATTTTAAGTAGCACCATGTTGCCATACGCTGAGTGGGAAATGCCTCTTCGATGGGTGTTTCAGCAAGACAATGACCCGAAACACACATCGAAGAGAGCAAAAGAGTTTTTTCAAAGCAATGAGATTAAGGTTTTAAGCTGGCCTGTACAGTCACCAGACTTAAATCCTATAGAAAACCTTTGGCAAATTGTTAAGTTAAAACTTCGAGGCAAAAATCCGTCCAATAAAGACCAACTTTGGGCATTAATTCATGACGCGTGGGAAAATATCCCAGTCGGCACTTGCCAAAAACTTGTGGACTCAATGCCTAAGCGTTGCTTAGCCGTTATTAAGAATAAAGGTTATTCTACTAAATATTAAGGAGATAAAATAAATATAAAAGAGAATTTTACAAATATGTGTGTTTTATAAACTTGCGAAACTTCAATTTCAGATAACGAAAACCGATGGCTCTATTTTTATTCACACCGAAAATCGAAATTTTTTTTTAAGCTTATGTATGAGAACTTTTTTAAGTTTTAAATTTTCAATTGTGCGCTGCAATATTTTTGATTTGTATGTGAAAAGAAGAAAAACAAAATAAAAAATTCTTTTGTTATACTTTTTGACCATTATTTTTAGTTTGAAAATATATGAAATAGGGTGGCTCTATTTCATCGAACATCACTGTATATAAAAATAAAGAAATCGGTTGACCTTGCATTCCATTTCTAAAACTATAAAATTGAAGCATCCGATACACATTTTAATTGTATAAGAATGAGTGAATTCTTAAATAAGTTAGGCGAAGCCTTTTGAAGTTATCACAAAAAGATTTAATTTTAATAGTTTTTCGCCAGGAAACAAACGTATTTTTCGAATTCAGTAAAATGAGCAGTAATCGATAAGTCTTTATGAGGTTAAGAGCTGATTACATTTTGAAATCGATGGTATAAGTAGTTAAAAAAATGTTTAAATAAAATTTGTTTTTTATTATATTATGGTGTGAAAACATTATTTAGGCTGCGACTGACTGAACATGTGAAAAAGATAATAAATTATGATGGAAATAAAAAAGGCTTCAAAAATGTTGTGCAGCAAACCCAACATAAACAACAAATTTAATAATTAAAAAAAAAGTGATTTCCAAGTTTATCAAGTTAAAAAAATATTCATATGTATAGTACATATTAATGTTTTAGAAAAAATTTAACCTAAATTAAAAAAAAATACTCGACATTGAGGAAAAATGTTACCATTTTTCAAACTAACGAAGGCGTGAACCAAGTGTAAGGACATTCTGTTTCGTATTTTAATAATTTCTAATAAAGTCATAGAAAAAATGCGACCAACTTCTGTGTTTAAATATAGAAGTTACAGAAGTTTGATGGGAATGCAACTTTTGATAATGGCTCCAACGAGTTCATATCAACTGAAAATTCGATAGTGGACTCAATATTTGCCCTAGACTTGACAAAATTTCGATATTACACTGTAGTTGGACATATACTTCTATTGTGTCTTTTTTGTTATGTGGCGAAATATTGTTTATATTAATTATGCTTAAAATGTTAAAATTTGAGGGTAATATGGGGATTATTTCTTCAACCAAGCATTGTACAATCTTAGTAGAATTGTTTGAAATGCTTAATTTAAGTTCAGAGCTTAGTTTTTTTAATATAGACAAAATAGGTAAGGAAATTTTTCTTTGAATTTTTGGTTTAGTGCCACCGCCTCGAAACAAAAAGCACCGAAATGAATTTAAAAAAAGCACTGAGCACTAACTTCAAAATTTATCGCGTCGAAAATTTCAAAAAGCACTAAAAATGGTGCGAAAAGCACCGAGTTGACAACGCTGCCACTGGTATAAATACATAAGTTCATACATAAATACATATTACTTTTGTGAAGATCATGTGCTTTTGCCTCTTGTGCAATTTATAGTACCTATGGTATTTTGCGACAAAAGAATTTGGTTCATAGGTTGTAATTCCTAAAATAATCTTAGTATTGTACCACCATATCAACTAAGCCAACTTATTTCATATCTTCCGATGTTTAATAATTTCTACTGCTAATATTGCACGTTCATATACATACCGACATATATCGCTTACATAATGTAAACTATTTATTCCCGAAAAATTAAAAATTTTAAAAACCCCCGAATATGCCTAGCGAAGATGTGATATCTTTTTAATGCCTGGACCGATTTTCTTAAAATATAGCTAATAACCCTCTCGATCAAGTCACCTTTCATACAGAAAAAACTAAATCAAATTCGGTCCAGCCGTTTGGTCTGTACGTGGACACGGATAGACACACTCTGCAAACTTATAACACCCTTTCTTGGCCCAGGGTTAATTAGTTTAAAATAAAAAAATAAAAATTAAATTTCTAGCTCTAAACTCCTCTTTTCGATTTAGCTGATTTTTCAATACCAATAAATTTCGGGCGATTTCTGATACACCAGTCCAAGACCGGGAACTGCGGTAAATTGATTTCACGTACAGACAGACGGACGAACATCGCTTATCCTTCTTATCATCTCCTTATCTTCCCTATTTATGAGAACCCCAAATATACTACATACTTTATTACTTTATTTCCCGTCCCGGGAATTCCAGTTTTAAAACTTCCCGATTTCCCGGGATTTTTTCTGCGGGATCCCGGGAAATAGTAAAACAAATAGTTGACAACTTTACATACAGAAAAAAATACTTTCATTTTGGCATTTGTGAAAATTTATTGCGAGCAGCGTTTTTTCTAACAAATTTTATATTTAACGATATATCTTGTCCCATAGATTGATGTTTTCTCATAATAATACATGGATATCTCACAATAAAGTAGATAATGGTTATTTTCTAGTAATTTTTTTCGTCAGAAAGAAAATAATTGATTTTCGGTCCATGGTTTTAAAGTAATTTATTGAAATCATAATTAAATTTTTTTGTTTTTAATAAAATTGTTTTACATTGAAAAGTCAATTGTATGGGCGTTTTTTAAGAACAAATCTACTGATCTGTTTTCTTTTATTTTATGTTTATTTTTATTAGCTATTATGTTATTACTTATATTTGTAAGTTTACTTTTTTAATCTGATATAACATAGTTTTTCGTTTTGGAAAAAACCTTTAAGGAAATTAAAAAGTAACTCCCTATTTCTACAACGCAGATGATCGACTTAAGTATGAAATTTGTATTGAAAGCACCCATATTTCTGAGTGAGTTTCATACAAATTTTCTAGACGAGTCGTCTGCCTGACTTTTGGAAACCATGCATAAAGCTTAAAAGCAAAATAAAGTTCTTGTTCTAAAACCCAATTTGAATTAACATTCGAATACTTATGTGTGATAAGATGTGTTTTAGTGAGTGTTTTAAGCTTTCTAATCAAATTTTTGTTAATGCCTGGAAAATTTAATGTTTATTATTTCTATGGAGCAGGATCCCGGGATATACAAAAAAAAATCCCGCTTTCCCGATAAGTGAAAAAGTCCGGGAATAAAAAAACTCTAGTTGCATATGAATATTGTATAAATTGTACACGGAATGACTAACTATATATGCCCTTTACTATTTTCGGTGAAGACTAGACTTTAAATTAAAATTGTAAAAAAAGTTATGTAGTTCGTTGGATTTATGTTATAACTGACTATATTTGTATGTATAGCATAGAGGCTATGCACATATAACGTAACACTATTTTCGAAGTTTTTATACCCATGGACTTTGCTCTCAAAGAAATATGCACCAAATCAAACATTGACTGCTTCCGGATGCATTCATTGGATGATCTTAGGACCCACAAAGTGAACACTCGTCCTTGTCTATGATCGTTTACGTTCAGCTCATGCGTCAGCTGAATTTTTTCATGACTAAATTCTCTAAGTTGTTGTCTGCGAAAGGCAGAGAACTTGTGAGCGACACGAAATCTGCTGTACACTCTCACAAACAGTGGCAATATTTTCTGCTGATGTGAACTGGCCTCCGAGATCATGCGATTTGACCCCGTTAGACTTTTTCTTGTCAGGTTTTTTAAGTCGCAGGTGTATGCGAATAAGCTACAAACTGCGGCGGTCCTCAAAAACAACATAACCTATACCATCGGTCAAATTCAGCTTGATTTATGTGCCACAGCCATGGAAGCTGTGGCGAACATTTTATCGATATTATATTCCACACATAATGCTTTCAATAGGTCTTTCCAACGAATAAAAAAATTTCGATGATTTCTCACACACACTTTGCTTTATTTAAATTTAAAGAAGTCAAGCACTTAATGAAATACCCTGTATATCAATTGAAATAAAATTATATTAACAAATAATTTCCTCCTCTGTCTCATTCAAAAGACACATAATTAATAAGCAATTATTTTCTGTCAAATAAGTCCTACCATAACATAAATACTACCATAAATTTATGTTTCTTATGTATAAACGTTTCTAAAACATCTTAAATTGCATGTACAACATAGAAGGGCGCGCCATAGTGGGAATATACGTTACACATTCCCATCACGGCACGCCCTTTAATTTTACAATCAGCAAATATCTAATGACACTTTTCAAACAAGACGTTTAAATATTTGTATTGACTCATTACGGTATTTACTTTTCAAATAATGTGGTAACGATATATTTACTGCAATAACAGATTAAAAAAAATTTATTGCAAATAAAAAATAATATTAAAATTTTAAAAATATAAAAGCAACAAAGTTTATTTATTGGCGATCAAAGGTTTCAACGCCTAAACTGATCTTAACATGTTATTTTTGATTTGTTCAAAAATATCAAAATGTCATAAATAGTTGTGACGTTTCTGAACGACAAATAATATCGTACCGTATAGTCAGGCTATAAATAAGATATAAATATTCTAAAGATAAAAATTATTTGCTCATTTATCAATTTATTAAAAGTTATTATTATCTTTAATTTTTTTTTGTTACATTAGGATTAGTACGCGATGAAGCCGGTGTAGTTCAGTGACCAGTGTCTATGGCTTCATCACTGTAAATTTCTCACAACACACAATTTCTCACAAAAAAAAAATAACGCGTGCTTCAAGTGAACTTTAAAACCGGTTTTTGTATGGAAATTTTGTTTTTACGTTCACTTCAAGTACACGTTCTTTTTTTTGCATATGGGAGGAAATATTTCTGTTTTATTTGCAATGTTTCTTTTATAAAAGAAACTTGGGGATTTTTTTATATCAAAAGTATTTAGGAGATTTTCGGCGATATAAAAAACTGAACACCTTGCGCACCTGAACACCTTATATTGACAAGCGGTCAAAAATCGATATCTCCAAAACTAAAAAAGCTAGGGTCTTCAAAATTTTAGAGCTCATAGCATGTCCGAAGAACTTAAAAAAGTTTAAAAATTTTTTCTAAAAATTTTTAACAACTGTAATTACAGTAGCCATTTTAAAGATTTGTTTTAAAAATGTTTTAAATAAAGTATTTCCATATAGAAATTCGTTTGTTTTAAACAATTTTTGTAAATTTTTATTTCATTTTAATTCATTCGAAATATAAACTGAACAAAAACTAAATCAAAGAGTCTTACAAAGTTATATAATGCATTAACTATGAGGTATTATTTAGTAGTATAAGGTAATAAGGTAAAATGAAATATTAATATATGTACATATATCAAATATTAAGCAAATATAAAGCTCCTTGACATAAACTACTAGTTTTCTTTGTTGGTAAGTTTCGGGCTCCAGAAATAAATGGATCTGAACTTTAAAAGAACCTATTTAAAAGATATGTATTTGTAGCAATGCGCGATGGGACTGTTAATTGTTATGCTGAGTACACGTCTGGCAATTTGTGTGTTGTCATTTTTTGGCGTCATTTTCAAAATGTGTGCAACGCTGTTCACATTATATTTTTATATGGAAAGCAATGCCACAGATATAAGGAGTTTTTTTTTAATTTTAGTACATTTTCTCATAAAATCAGTATGCATATTTTGATTTCGATATAAAAGAAATTTGATTTCTATAGTTCTTGTTTTTTGCTTTTATTAAAAAATAATTTAGTTCAAGTTTGTTTTTAATCTTTATTTTTAAAAAGGTGTAATTAATTCATATCTTTTATAATTGGGTTTTAATTCGTAGAAATCCCACTTGGTTTTACTCTTTTTTTAAATCCCCTTCCCAACGGTAACGCTGACTGTTACTAACTAATTTTCATTAAAAGCTTTGATAAGAAAGCTTTTTATTAATTATACTTCCAATACTTGTAAAACTTTAGAAATAATTCTAATGTGTTCATGTGTGTGTGGGTTGTAAACAAATCACAAAATTAAAAATCTGGTAAACAGTTTATTTAATTTGATTAAAGTCTCTGCCGGTTAATTTAAAAATGAAAGTAACGATTTTTATGTCAATTGTGGCTTTTTTATCTTATATATGTTGTATTTAATAGCCGAATTCAGCGAAGCTGAATGTATTATATGTTATTACGTTTTTTTTGTTATAAATTTATAACAAAAAAAAAAACACTAAATTAATTTACTACGGAAATGCCTATGTACATATGTATTGAAATATTTTTTATAGTTCACTCCTGTTTTTTTATATTGTGTATATTAATCAGTAAGGCGGCCGCTGTGGGCCGGCCATTTTTGGACAATCTGTTGGTCTGCTAAAATTGAATGCTGTCTATTATAATATTTTTTATACATATGTACATATTTACATATGTGACAGCGCATAGAGAAAAAAGGGACCTAAAGGTAAAAAATCAATTTCAATGTTTTTTTTGATGTGGACAACATCTGAGCATCGAATGAGACCGATCCCATGCCCCAAAAGTGTTCCCTCCCAGATATATGCGCATTTTATGAAGTGATGGTACATCACTATGTATATAAAAAATTAATTTTTCGAGTTAATGATACAGAATTAATCTCCATATCGTTATTTATATTGCTTAAAAATTTCATATGAAAATCTTGTTTACTCAGCTCTTGAGAGAAAAATAAAATTGTCTTTTTCCATTAAGTTGTCTGTAAATTGAAAACTTTAAACTCGTTTTCTGGCGAACCAGTTCAAGGGTTCTCATGAGAGAACTCTTAAAATTGTCATTTGAGCAATTAGGCAAACTTGCGAGACTTGTTTCATGAAGCCTGTTTTGAACTTTTGCGCAAACATTTTATCGAGAGCCTATGTATATTCAAAATACGTCAACTCAAAAATGCTAACTTTTCAGTAGAGCAAAAAACTAGTCAATTCGCTCATTGTTGTAAAAATAAATGATGTGCCTACCATAATATGGTTTAAATATGCTTACTAATTTATAGGTCTGCAAAAAATATTTTATTTTTCACTGGTCTGTATATTTTTATGAGATAGCATATTTTAGTCGATCAAATAACAAATATTTTTTAGAGTTAACATATTTTGTTGTGGAAAAATAGGATTTTTTTGAATATATTTATTTTTTAATAAATTTGTGAAGTCTTTTACTCAATACTAGATATAAGAATTGAAAAGCTACAAGAAAAAATTTAAAATACCATAAAAAATAACTTAAGCGTGACTGAAAGCCTCTTCCATCTTGAGGTGGTCAGCCTTAGCACTCTATAACTCAATCTCTAGTATAACAGAGTCCCTCTAAATTATTTAAATTTCGAAAGCTTATGTCATTGACTATAATCGGACCATACATTATGTTTCTATTCGATTAACAACTTAAAAGTTACACATACTACATTAACAATTTTTTTTTATCGGAACCCATATGTACTAATATGTTAAAAGTGACCATATCTCAAAAATTAGCCATAGGATAATGAAATTCTTGAGGTAGATTTATAATAAATTACAAATTTTTTTTAAAATATTTGAAATTTACATGGGAGTTAGCATTTATTTTCACCAAAAGAAATTATACTTTGAGATAGCAGAATAAGAAAAATTTATATAAAACGAGAAAAAATAATTTTTTTTGATTCGAAATTTATATTACCGATGAATATTGCGCAGGGGAGTTATTTGCCATTAAAAATTAATTTTGACCAAATTTGAGTTAACGTCTCTTGAATATCAGCACTCGTTATGTAAATTTGAAACAAAAATTCATTTAATAAAAATAAAACAAGAAAATTTCAAGCAATTTTTAATTTAAAAACGCATTTAATTATTTCTATAAAAATAAAAAAGTGTTTGTGTGTCTAATAATACCTAATGAAGGCCATAAAAGCGAGAAGTTTTTGTTTACAAAATGCACAATTGCACAATGCACAATTTTACGAGTCAAAATTATTGGGCAAACTTAACAGGTTTGTGTAAATAAATTTCTATAAAATCTTTGACATTTTATTTACGGGAGTGTAAAAATGCCCAATTGCACAGTTTGCAAGACTTTTGAACATTCTCATGAAAACCCTTTATATTTTGTTTTTTTAAACTGTAAAGCATATTTTCATCTTCCCAAAGAATTATTATTTGGCAACTGAAATTTACATTTTGGAAAGTGGCAAACGCAGCTAAAATGTGGTTGCCATCCATAATCGATCCATAAATAATAACTGATGGTGAAATCCTCTTTCTATATGAAACTAGGAATGTAAAGTTTCGATAACCCAGTCACGAAATTGTGAAGTGTTGCACTAGTAATATCTATAATGCAAAAAAATTATAACAAGCGAGAAGTTGCGGTAGTTATAATATATAATATACATCACGTAATCGATGATATCAGTAATATTTAAGGCCGTAGTACACTATCATACACAGTCGTACGATTTATGAAAAAATACAACCCTGTTATGATGGAGTTACAATAACAATTCATCAGATCAGGGTTGTATTTTTTCGTAGATCGTGCCATTGTGTAGGATAGTGAGTCATGACCTTTAGTAGCAGTAAGTGGTGATTCGTTCACTTATTTTGCTAATTAGATTTTAGGTAAAATTATCAAAAGATGCGAGTGGTGGGTGCACCCTCGCTTAAAAAGTAAGCCACGATGTCAATACGCGTCACTGGCACTGTACTTACATATACAGCGGAGTTGTAAGCAATGATAATGACAGACAATTTGTTTTAAGTAATAATTGAATCCCTGCATACATCGTAATCGAAGATACTCGTATTATTAACACATGATATATCAGATTGCACAAACATTACAATCCAAGTACTTAGATTACTCATTTACGATGTCACTGATTATTATCGAAGTACTTCGCTTAATTTCCCGCTGGGGTTCTATGCTTCTCTAGAATAAATTTGTGTTTACATGACTTTACAAAGCCTCATTGACTTTCCCTCGTACAAGCATTTAAAACAAATGTATAACTCATAATATTTTTTTTAAACGGAACTTATCAATAATATTGTGGGAAAACATTTGTCATTTATTTATTAGCAGATCGTTTTCTTTATCTATTTAAAGGTTATTTAAAGATATCGTTTAGTGTTAATTGTAGCAATTATCAGCAGAATATTGTTAGCGTTTTAATTATTGGCGCATATAATTAAAGTGGATGTGGTCATACTAAATTGTTTATCAAACAACATTTTATAATGTTGTTTATTATTTGATAAACCTACATATGTAATTTAAATTAGGCAATAAATTATAAAACATTATCTTGAAGGATTTCAACCTAGGTAAAACTCATATATTTTACACATACCTTTAATGTAAGATAAAAATAATTTGTAATATTGCTCTCTGCAAAAATATTAAAAGAATTATTTAATTGAACGTCAAGTAACGCAAAGTTAAAATTCATATGAAAAACTACAATTCTGGTACTGGGTTTTACAAAATAATGCCCCAAGTGTGTTACGAGCACGGCGTTGGCATTGGTGACTATTTCAATTACAAGTAAAAGGCAAATTCATATCAGGTGATCACAATTCAGCAGCTGATGATGATCAGCTGTTAAATTCTCTGGTGTCAAATCAAAGCAAAACGTTCGAAAATTTTCTGACAGCAGGAAATTTTACACTAACAAATATACAATACGAATACGTAGAGTTGCAAATCGAGATCATCTGCTTTAAGATTTGCAATGTAGCTTTACTAATAATTTAAAAATAATACACAGTTATGTAAAGAAAGAAAAAATTATGCAAATAAGCTGTTTTCAAATCAAATTTAAAGCAAAAACAATGAATCTTTGTCGAAGTTAAATACTCCGAATTAATAAGGCCTATTATTAACTAGCACTTATCGATATGAGTACTTATTTGTACTGACACTCGTAGATATTAATGCCTGTAGGTATTCACACTTGTTGAAGCGTATATGCTTTAATACTCATAATCGTTTCAGTATCGAAAATTATGAGTATTAAAAATAAAACTTTTTGTATATCTCTGATTTTCATGAAATACTCTTTCAGATAGTAGTCAAAAACTTAAAGAGATGTGGCGTACTAAAAACAGAAATTTAAGTGGTTCTTATTATCTTTTTTCTTCCTTTTTTTAAAGAGAAGTAACACTCAAGCAATGAATGCCTACTACTACTTATAGCTGTTACCTTCTTTAGGAAAGGGATAGTGATAGAGAAGACAGGTGGTGAAGGAAGAGATAGAGGTAAGCTTCTTTTCTTTTACACCTCTACACTTTTCACGTTATAATGCAGAGTTGCATCGCCTTTGGTTTCAATGAGGAGCATTAAATTTTTGATGGTTACCACGCTACTCGTTGAGGTATGCATGAAATATCCCACATCAATCTATGATATATCGGATAGGTCGTCCATTATATATTTTTCCAGAAATTTATATCGCATAATGTGCAAGTTTAAGATACGAGGGCAGGTCAAAAAGTCCGAGACCTTTTGAATTTCTCGTCTCGCAACACTGCTCCTGTTAATACCCAGGACTCGGAGTTTAAAGCAACTAAAAATTGATTTTAAGTGCTTAACAAATGCACTTAAAATGGCAAATATGCGCAAAAATATGCATTTAGCTACGAAACAAGCACTAAGAAATGTGTATTTAAAATTTTTTTTATTATGATTTAAAGGAAAATCAACATAAAACTTAAAAACCATTTAAAAAAGAATTATGCCCTAATTCAGTAAGAAGATTTAGGACGTTTTTGTTTGAAAATTGTTCTGAGTTCTTGTCCTTGAATTCTCTAAACTTTTTTCTTCAAAAATAGTTGTTGTCTTTGATAATGCCATGTTTTTAAAACATAAAAAATTAATTTAATTATTATACAATAGTTTGGAAAATATATGAAAAAATATGTGTTGGATATAATCTTTGGAACAAAATCATAAAGCAAAAACACGAACCTTCTTTCATAGACAGTAAATAATAATTGTTTTAAAGAATCACAACTGCTGCTTTTTTTTCGTCCATAGACAAGACGATACAATCGTCGAACAAAATTAGTTCATAAGTTTTTACACAAAATGTGCATTCTATTAATATTAGAAGGCTGCTGTTTACCAATAAAATATTTTATCTTATATTATCAAACTCATCTGGGTTCCAGCACATACTAATTTTTTAGATAAGTCCGCTTTTACAATTGGGAAATTGAAAGGCAGACATTTTTCTAATTCTTTTTTTAACTTACCTAAACCTTTTACAATAGAGAAATTAACAGACAGAAAATTTATAGTTTGTTTACTTTTTCATGTTTGCTACTCACATACACTTACACATAAATACACACATATGCCTTGATATACATCAAGTATGCATACAGCCCCTGAAAGGAGAAAAAGGATATGAAGCAACAAGAATAAATTACGAAAAGTAGCAAAGAGAAACAAAAAATGTTCGGTACCGAGGATCGTTTACTACACACTCTACTTCTTCAACCCCTCGCCAACAAACTTCGTCTGTCTGCCTTTAAATTTCTCAATCGTAAAAGGGGACTAACGAACGGGCGGACAGACTAGGAAAATGTAACCTTGGTACAATGATAGGCACTCAATATGATTATATTATAGCGTGGGGACATGTCGAGGCACGTTGCAGTCATGACGGTATACTGGACGGTCGGTAGACATGTTAATAGGATAGGTCTGTCTTTTAATGAGTTCTGCCGAAGTTATCGAGAAGAAAGCAAAGAAGAGACAATCTTCTACTTTCCTTGCGAATGTCCAGCTTTTGCATCTCTCGAGACACACAGTTTTAGACAGTCATGTACTAGATGACCCTTCAGATTTATCTGAGATCGGGTTTTGTGACCCGTAACTCGTAGGAAGATAGGAAGCTATTCAACATCGAAAAACTGAGTTAGAAATCTAATGAGGTTAATGTATCGATTATCAATGATCGGTTATCATTGGCGTTTGCTTTTTGAACCTGATTCAAGTGTCGCGGAAATTTGCTTCAACATATGATAGGCGTTGTTTTTCTCTATGGCAATATACAAATTTTTTAGGGTTCCGTACACTAAACGCGAAAAGGAACCCTATTGTTTTCGCTGCGATGTCCATCTGTTCTTCTGATCGTCTGTCCATCCGTCTGTCAGTAACATGCTGTTTTCTCAGACTATATAAAACTTTGGCCTCTAAAACAACAAATATATGACAGTTAAAAATGTCCTAAAGTGTCCTAAAGCGAGCAACGAAAACTTTTCAAATCCAATTTTAATATACAAAAAATTATATGTACGAGTATGTTCACTTGAAATTTTAAAAAGTTAGTGAATTTTTGTACAGAGTACGCCAATTAACAGTGAAATTTAAAAAATTAAATTAAAGGGTATGCTATCCGTTCATGTAAATTGGATATGTTTTTAAACTTAGTTTCATATCGAATGCCGTGATATGTCCCCTGTGAGTAAAGCGATGAATTCAAACACAGTCAACACCAGTTCAATGCTGATAGCTGCCATTTCATTTTGATTGAATTTTCTGTATTCAATGACTTCTAATGGCTTCGTTAGTCAAATGGTAATCGTTAGTTAGTAAAAACGTGAGGCTGCCAGCGAAAGTGTCAGCTGTTACTTTGCTTTATACATATTTTATCAGCTGATACGCAACAGCACGATACGATTTCAGTAATTCTACCATAAGATTTTACATTCCGAAGTTATTTCTTGTAGTTCAAGGTTAAAAGCAAGTAAAAGTGCATTTAAACGCTGGGATATTTTGAAAGGATTTCATTTCTTTGATGTTAATACACCGGGAAAAATCGATACTCAATTCATTTATGAAATTCGCGATATATTTCACTTCTTTACTTTAATAATTTTTCCTAGATAAACAAATTTGAAACTTCAAAAGTGCAGTAAATAGTCATTCCCTTCAAAATTAGTTCTTGCAATAAATTTTGTAACCTTTACGATTTTACATTGTTTGTATTTGTATATCTATATGATTTAATGTTTAGGAAGATTCTGATTATTTTGCGTTTTGAAAAACAACACAAATCGCAATCTGTTTTTAAATTTTATTGTTTTAAAATTTGTATAAGAAAACTGAGAGCTAACAAGCAAAAAAAAACAATATAAAAAGAAAAATACGTGTACAAAAATAAATTATTTACTTAAAATTGTAAATCATACTCGTATTATGAAGAAAAATAAGCACTAAGTAGATTTGTAATTAGTCAGAATAAGGCAGGGGTTCCCAATATTTTTGTGCTCTTAAGTCATCTGAATTATCAAAATGGCAATATTTTTGCTAATACAGGCTGTAAAATTTTATCGTAAGATACAATTTATGTATGTAAAATACATTTAAATATTTAAAAAAAAACCTTCTACTGAAAACATTAATTTTTGTCGCTTACGATTAAATCGAAAATGGGGCTCGATGTGACGATGTACATGTAAATTTTAAAATCTAGTTCGCAAGAAAAGAATTTTTTCCTAAAATAAAATCCTCCTATTCTAAATTAAGGTTGTTCGCAGGCAGTTGTTTTGTTACCAGGAGTCTAATAGTCGCTTTCGATAACGAGTTGATTCGATCACATTTTTTTAGTTTGGGATTATGGCATTCGATATCAAACCATATTATTACACTGTTCGATAGTGAATGCCATAATCTCAAACTGAAAAAATGTGATCGAATCAGCTCTTTGTCGAAAGCTAATTGGCAAAACTCTCTTTGTAAGAAATTTGAGGCCCTATGCTCCTTATAGGATCGAGAGGAATATATACATACATACATATCGATACCTTAATATAGAAAGGCCCTAACTAATTATGTTTATGAAATAGAATTTTTTGCACTATGCGATGCATTAAATGTTCTTCTATCAAAATATACAAAAATTTCTATTTGAAAAAAAAATAATATTAGGGCATTTCTATATTAAGGTAGCGATACGAGGACAGATCAATAAGTCCGTGACTTTTTGAATGAAAAACAGTTTTTTTTGCAGAACTAAAATTTTTTTTCATAATCTCTTTTTAACTCAATACACTTAGTCCAAAGTTTCTCAGTTTTTATATCCCTTCCAAAAAAATAGGCCTTGGGAATTATCAGCGAACTTAAAGTTTACTCGAATGATGCAGAACAGTGATGCATTTAAGCATGGTTTGGTTTTTAACGAAAATGAGGAAATGACTAAATGAAATCTTAAAACAAAACCCAAATATAGAAAGAGGAAGACTAGAATGTTCATTATGTGCCAATTTCAAAGCATTTCCTAATACTATGTTCACACTTGCGTGTTTAACGTCTCCTTCTGAGATGTTTTACCATACATTGACTTGTTTTGTTCAACATCTCAAATTTTGTGTTTAAGATTTAAACACTTCCTTAAACATGAAGTATGTTCAGCGCGTTTTTATGTTACTATTAAAAATGGCAGCACGTGAAAAATTATTTGGTAAACAAAAATAAAAAATACTAAATTATTTTAAAGAATATTTGTTGTTTAAAAATAATAAACCAAATAAAAAACAATAATTGTCCGAAATTTTTTACAAATACAATAATATTACAAAACTTCTACCTTAAACATCTCAAATGTAATGTGAACGGTTGTGTTTATTTGTTTAAAACACTTGCCTTAAATACTTTTAAGGCCATAAGAGTGAACATGTTGTAATTAAATATTCAATGAAATTGACATTTATTTTTAAATATGATTTCTGAACGAAAAATTTCCACACTTTTTTCACACTTAACTGAATTCTATGTAAGTATGTGTGTATGCATACCTCGGCAGTAACTTCTCCAATTTTGTATTTTATGTTCTTTTATATTTTTTTTCTATTTTTAAAAAATTTTAAGAATATTTTTTGTTTCCCTTTCACATTTACTTTTAGATTTAAACTGGGCAAGTTTCAGCAATTTTCATTTATGTGTTTATGCTCATATTTTTAAGTTTGAGTGATCAAACAGTATTTATTTATTTGCATTTTACAAATGTATATCAATTAAGAGAATATAGTTTCGGGTATTTCTTTTCTTTCCAAATTTTTGTAAATAAATTACATTTCAATCATAAAAAAATATCATTACACCGAAAAACCCAACAAATGGGTGTGGCTTACAGAGATTAAAACAAATCACATGTGTAATTTTGAAACCACAAATGATTTCAATTCATGTGATTCCCAAAACACACCTGAATTTTTATTAACTTCAATACAAAAAGTGTCAAAATAAACTCAATTAGACAAATAAATTTTATCATGACGTTATCACTTAAATTAATGTAATTTCGTGTCATTCACTATCAGTCAGCTTAACCTTAAAATCTGTTTAATAAAGAATTTAATCTAATTAAAAATGTAGAAAATTTTTATTTTATTCAAAGAAAAAAACAAGTATTATTAGTCAACTAGATCTTATTACGCCACACTCCCGCAGTCTCATCTTTATTGTGTAACGCAGTCAAATATAAGTTCTGAGTCAATGTATCGTAGTGTCTTACAGCCGAACCAACACAAGAGCGGCAAGCGTTTGTAAGCTTTCAAAAATTCCCATACAACTAGTACGAATCAAAGTTATCGTGGTTTTGATGTTTGGAAAATTCGATTACGAAACTGCATTGAGTAATGAAATTGATTACAGAAAACGGTTGGTTATTGGTTTTCTGCAGACATAATGTATTTTGAATATTCTGTGCCACAAAGCAATAACCAACCGACGAGTTGTTGATTTTTAGTTTTTTAATTTTTTTTCCTTTTCTCAGTAAAAAAAAGTATCTTAATCATACTGAATAATGAAAAAGCGAAACGGTACCTATGCGGAGGTCGAATATGGACCTTTGCAATTTTAATATTTAAAATATATATTTGAAATATGTGACTTAGACCACTTTGATAATCATGGACACATACATACATAATAAATTCAGCATTAAACCTAAATGTTCGATGTTATAAATGATGACCTTTAAGCGACTACCCTTCTGATTATGTCATATAAAGTTCTAAACCGATTTACATATCTCCAAATTTTTCCAACATGTTTATCAAACCATTTTGAGGATGAGGTGATCCCAAGGTTTTTTTGTTTCTTTTTTATTTAATACATACAGTGAAAACTTTTTCGAGTGGATACACTCGAGTTTATTTAGTTGACACTTAAATGGAAAAGTGGTATGCATTTCGATGATTCTTATCAATAATTTAAAAAAAAATATTAAAATTTAAAACTGCTTTTCAACATGAAAACTCAATCAAATTTTAAGATTAAATGGATCTAGATTGCACTACAAAATACACTGGTGACTTGCATTAAAATAATTTTAAAAAATTTTAACGCTGCATGTTTTAAATTAAAGTACAAAAAAACATGACAATAAAATCTTTTAATTTTACCGCTAGTAGATTTTTTAATTAAAAAAAATAGATTAAATTTTACACTTTTCTTCAGAAAAGAAATAGCCAAAAAGTAAATCCCCCGATATTCTCTTGGGGCGTCGAATTTTCACATTCACATTTTCGATGTTACATTGTAGTGTGGAAAATAATTCCAGCGCCCTAACTGCTACTTTTGATTAAATTAATGTGAAACATTTTATTCTGATTGTATTTAATTTTAGTATCAGCTGACAGAAATATGTACACGTACATACATGCAATAACAATATTGAGCAGCTGTTTCCTACTATTGCAGTTACTTTACATTACAGTCGGCTAACTGAGCCTTTAGTCTTCCAAAATAATGTGGATAATTGCTACGTTTTTTACACTGTGTACGAGTTGAGACTCATGCTACGTTTCTTTAATTCTTTTAGTTTCCGACTCGGTTCTCAATCAAATAGGATTTATTGTTTATAATTTATTTTGTTTATAAGTCGTTCATAGTTAGTCACAAAAACTTGTATAAAAATACTATCGATAACATCATGTGTATATAGTATAAGTCATCTCCTCATGTTTTCAATAAATACACAAGTAATATTTTAAATTTATTCTTATTTGTTTTAAAATACAAATTTAATTGAAAACTTTGAGCAATATGT
Organism: Tachina fera; assembly: GCA_905220375.1. NCBI lineage: Eukaryota > Metazoa > Arthropoda > Insecta > Diptera > Tachinidae > Tachina > Tachina fera. The sequence continues at coordinate 115,574,103 of LR999964.1, forward strand.
TTGATTTTTTTTATAATATTCTTCATCTTTTTTGAAAACCAATGAACTTTGTTGCTTCAAAAAGTAATATTTCTCAATTTCCCATCAATAATAATATGTATTAAAAAAGGTCAAATAATTTTCCTATAATATACATAAATATAGTACAACAAAGAAATAAGTATGTATGTATGTGAAAAATCTTTAGAAATTACTTACGGGCTTTAAACGGGAACAAAAATGTTAATGGTGCGAAGGTATTTTGATCTGTAAGAAAGAATAAAAATTAAACAAAAAGTTACATAAAATTAATACGAGTATTACAAAAAAGTTAAATATTTGTAAAAATTTTAATGCAAATAAATGTCCATAATATAAATGTGTTATTTAAAAGTTAACCCCCATGTGCAGAAAAATTAACGTATGCTTCAAGTGTACGTTAAACCAGTTTTGTATGGAAATTTTGTCTTAATGTACACTTCAAGCACACTTTAATTTTTTTTTTGCATACGGGGGTAAATCTTCACCTTTTTTTTGTTATACATTTTATAGCAAATTGTAGTAGTAAATAACGCTGTGCAAAAATTTGTTTTTTTTTGTAATATTGATATAAATAACAAACTAATGAAATTAATTATGAACAGCAAAAATGGCAACTCAATACCAATTTGTGTAATTATAATTTCTTATTTTTCTTTAACGCATGTCAAAAAAAATACGAATTTAAAAATTTCTGTTTTTTCGTTACTGCTTAAGCAACTCATCAATAGATTTTAACCAACATTCGAAAAATCTTCCAAAGCTTCAATGCTAATAGAGAAGTTATAAATAAATCATTGAAATTACAAGAAATTTTTTCAAAAAGCAATAAAAAACATTATTCAGCATGTGTTGGCTATTTTGTTTTTCTACAACCTTTTTTTGCAGTCTACTGATTTTCTAACTTAACCAACATCAAACAAACTTTTTTTAAATTGTCTAATATACAGATTTTTTTATTTGTTGATTAATTACATCTAGATGAATTTCGTTTGTGTTAAGGAAAGTCGTCAGTATACCTCAAGCAAAAAATTTAAAAAAAGCTTTAAAAAGATTTCAAATGTTTTTACAAAAATATCTGGAAATGTTACTGAGAAAATTTCAAAACCAGAACAAATTTTTATTTCATCTTGATATAAGCAATAAGTTTCCCGAACATCACAACGGCAACACCCAAAACGGAAAAAATTCAACGACACAGCAACGCTGAATATCAAACAGAAATGGAATTTCCTTCCTTTGTCCAGTGCAGTATAAACAATCACACACAACCGCACTATGTTTATATACATACAAACACAGCAACGTCTGTTTATGCAACAAAAAGTACCGTTAGATTTAAATGGTAAATTTAATTTCCGTTCGAGAGTTAGCGTTGCCACTGTGGTATTTTCACGTTTTCGGTGCTTGTTTGGACAACTTTTTTAATTATGGGATTATACTTCGGTATTTTTATTTTCTTATTTCCCTAATATGCGCAAATTCTATTAAAATTTAATCAAAAGAAATAATATATATATAAAAGTAAAGGCCAACACAAAAATTGGCCATGAAAACCAAGCATTGAGAAAAAATTAAGAGTTTTTAAAAATAAGAAATATTCTTAAATATTTTGCAACATTTTTTAAATGTATAAAAAATATAATCATAAAAAATTTTCTATGTCACACAAAAACATTTTATAAATCCAAATATCTGATAGATAAGATACGAGTATACTGGAAAAACATAAATTTTAACTATTTTTCTTTTAAATTCGAGTAAAAGTCCCTTAAGAGCAAAGGATTTTTTAGTGTCTTATAGTTAGAAAAATATAAAAAAATCAATTACCAAGTCATAACAAGCATTTATTCAGCACATTTTTATTAATTAACATTTTGACTAGTTTTAGTCGTTAAAAGCTCCCTTAGTTGCCATTAGCACAAACAGCAATTGATTTTATTGATTTTGCAAAATAAGTTGATAATCATATCGATAGTAACATTTAAAAAAGCACACTTAATTTTTTATCTTTTACTACAGTCAATTTATAAAGCGAAAGTGAAATTCTTAAAACAAATTATCACCCCCATTAACTTATTTGTGATTAAATGTTTCATAAAAACGTTATTCACTATTTGTATATATATTATCAGTTCAATAAAGGAGCAACTTGAGTTCACTTATATGTACGAGTACTCGTACTTCTGTTAAAATAATATGCAGAAATAAAATTAAAATAAACAAGTGGACTAAAAAATATCATTAAAAATTTTAACATTAAAAGTGATTCTAAATCGCACTACAGATTTAATTGACATAATTCTAAACCATCTTAAAAATCTTATTTGCTTCTACAATTATAATTTTTACAATTTAAAAGATTTTATAGTTTATTCTTTGTGATTAAATTTAATTTCATTCCAGACGCTTAAATAATAAATTTTATAATTATAAAATTATTTTTTATATTATCGAAAGCTTTGTTTGTTCATAATAATCATTTCGTTCTAAAAAAAATACAAATTTTTGCTTACAATCTTTGGACTGTTCTCTTTCATGACACTGATCAATAAAATTGTTTATTATTTATATTTGTGAATTGTGGAAAGTTTTAGCTAATTATATATTTTTCTGAACTCGAACAAGATATTTGGCCCTGTTCTGTAAATCGAATCGATTTGAAATCTTACTATTTCCAAAATTAATAATAGTACTGCAGAGGTGTTTAAAATCATATGCAGTAATTTTCAATCAGATGTATGAGGCTCTATAATTTTTCTTGCAAAATTAAAAAAATTTTAAAAAAATTTTTCAATTTAGTTTTCTAAAATCGATTTTAAATCAAGTCCCATAGATATTAAAATATCTTTGATTTGAATATAATCTCTGGTATATACGACTATGTATGTCTCCAAATATATTGATGATATATGCGGAATATTATTGCATTTATGTATGTATATAAATGTAGAAAATTCGATGCAAGCTCGGTCGAATCACGGCTGTGGTCAATTCCATGTTGTTCACTTCGTTGGAGCTTGAAACATTTGCTAATCAAACAAAGCAGAACAAAAATTAATCACCTGTGAAGATGATGGTATCTCGTAAAATATTACTCATTCTTCTTATAATCACATTCGCCACTGCAGCTTACACGAACACACGACTTCAAAATGCCGCTAGCTGCATTTGCCGCCTTGTAGCTAGTTACGTTATTCTATTGGAGACAACAGCGGTATCATAAACTCCTAATATTGAAGTATAAATATATACTTCTGGTGGCAAATTTATATATTTAAGTACGATTATTTCAATAAGCAATAAACGGTGCGGAAGGAGGGTAGTGCCGTTGTAATTATCGGTTGTGCGGATTTGTTAATCACGATATCGCTGTGGTCGAGTGAGCATCGTGCGTTTGCTGTGGAGAAATTTTTTAATAGTAATGATTCTTATGTAGCTGCTCGTTGACAATTTTGTTCAAAGTTCGGTATTCAGCGAATACGTGATGGAACGAGTGTAAATTTAGTTCACTCGTGAGGGCAAAGATTGCGCGCAACTGTTTCGGCTAAGAATGTCCCACGGCCAGGGCCCAGTCGATCTTTAAGGACTCCCGAAAACATTGAACTGGTTGAAAGCAGTTTACGTGAAAATCCGCGATTCTCAATACTGAAAAGAGCAGCCTGGGACTTCCAAGAGCGATTATTCATGAAATTTAAAAAAAGGATCTGAAGTTCCATCCTTTTTATTGGAGCGTTTTGCACTGTAAGTCCCATTCTTTGGAGTGACGAGGCTCATTTTCACCCGAACGGCGGCCACGTCAACGAGCAAAACTGTCGTTACTGGCCTCGAAGAACCCGTAACCCTCGATTGAAACATGAAAAACCATTCAATTGCCCCAAGGTAACTGTTTGGTGTATTTTATCCACGCATGAGAGAATTGGACCATTTTTTCGAAAATTCTCGAGGCCAGGCGACGAATGTTAATGTTGAAAATTACCGAAGCATGATTACGGAATTCTTTTTGCCAAACCTGCGAGCACACACGTGGTTTCAACAGAATGGAGCTACTGCACACACAGCCAGAGCTTCGATGAATTTGCTTCGGGAATATTTTCCCCAAAAACTGATCACATGGCCACCGAGGTCGCCCGATCTAACTCCTATGGATTTTTTTATGGGGCTACCTCCAAAAGAGGATTTTTAATGGTAATCCCCAATCTCTTGTAAAATATTCGTCGAGAAATCAGCTCAATTGCACCAAGTTTACTGCAGCGTGTGGCGCAGGACACAAGCTCCGTTTTGAACAGTATGTTTAACTCCACGGAAGACATCGGGATGACATACTCTTTAAAAAGTAAAATCCGCACTTCCACTCAATGCTCTTATGTCAATTATTACGGTTTTTATTTAAGTTTGAATAAATAAATCTGTTACCAGACACTCTTTATTTCAATGGTACCTTTACTCTTTTAATAAATTTCCTTCTTTATATAAATTTTCTTTTTGTTAAATAATATGAAATAATTGTAAGGTATCATTCATTCAACTTTTTGTATTATATTGGCAATACTATATTTGCTCATTGTTGCCAAAAAATATAAATTACTTTAACTGGACTACAACGACAAAATCAGCATAGAAAAAAAATCGCGCGCCTTGTTGCCTTGCTGTCGTCAAAAAAATCATTCCCATATAAACTTGTTTATTCTATCATTGACATTTTGAAGTCGGTAGCTTGCTGTGGTGAATGTGTTTAAAGCTTAATTCTTATACTAAAACCTTATTAGAGGTAGTTTTCTTATTTTAATAGAACAAGTTGTTTTAGTAGTAATAACACATAAGTTTTAAAAACTCTTAACATTTTATTAAAGCATCTCTGAAGAATTAACTTAAAATAAATATTATTTTAGTATTAAAACTAGTCAGCATATTTTTGTTGACCAGTATACTCTTTTAATTTTTCAAGATTCATTTGCAACATTAAAAACAAGTACATGTGTATATATGTATGTATGATGTATCTTTAATTCTCATTTATCAATGAACATATTTTTCAATTCAATTTATGTATGCATGTATGTATGTATGTATGTAAGAAAATAATGGAAATTTCTATGCAAATCTCAAACTAAATATTTGCTAATATTAGTGAGTTCAAAGAAGCCAGAAAATATATTGTTTTGTTTCTTCATATCGCTTGTTTTCGATTTATTTGTTTAAACAATAGAGTTGCGATTGTGGTTGTGTTAATTTACATTCACGCACTCACGTGAGCGTAAAAAAAATTTGTTCTTGATGGGAAAAGGTTACGCTCTCAAATGGTCACTCGAGCCCTAAATTCAAATCCAGGTTTATTTTTTTAATGGGCGTGGCTAATATTAACCCATAAACAATGTGATCACGCTAAGTTATTTCAATATAACTTGATAACGGTTTGCTCGATTTTAATAAATTAAACACTTAAAAATGCAAAATAAAATTATCTTTAAATCGAATGTAGATATTTTTTATTATTATTATAATCAGAAAGTTATTAAATAATAAAAACAAATTTGTTTTCGGCGTTATATCTTATTTGTGCGTTATTTCCTTCCGATAAGTTTTGTTTTATTTTGAAACGATTTGCCGCCATCCCACTGCTCTCAATAAAACACTTAATACTCTCTAGACCACACTGATGATGGGCATAGCCGAAACCGTTATGCTTATCAACAAAATTTAACGTGAGAAAAGTCCATCTCTGTTTTATACTCAATAATCTGTGAAACAAATTTGATGACAGTAATAAGGATGATAATGGAATGATTTTTGAAACGTTTCGTTGCTTAATAAAAACGAGACCAATTACTACATAAGATTAATAAAATTTCTTTATACCGGATGATTTCTTAAAAATGTGTTATTGTTTAATAAATAATAGACTGATTCCCAAGATTTAATAATACTTTTATTTTTTTAACTTCCCACTTATAGGAAGTTACTGATTTTACCCCAAATTTCCAAAATCAAGTTTTCATCATATTTCGACGATGATGTCTTCTGTATGTATCCATGTATACATATGCGAATGTGTGTGTATGTATGTAAAAATCACATAACTTGAGAATGGGTCCGCGGATCAGATGCTTAGATGTCATAAAATGTTAGTAGTGAATCGATCCGGTACGATATATGTGAAAGTTTTCACAAAACTTTTTTTCTAAATTTGAAACTACAAAGCCGATCACGTTCAAAAACTAATCTACTCTCAACCGCAAGTCACATCGATTGCTGCCAAATCTGGTTAACAAAAAAATTTCGATTAAACAGTTTTTTTAATACGAGTAATATTAAAAGTCCTGTTTCGATCGATTTTAGATATTCACTCATTTTTATAAATTTTAAAAGTGTCTCGGTTGAAGCGGATTTTGCCGAAGTGCCTTACCATGCGTTTCGACATGCATGCAAGGTTAGGTTAGGTTAGGTAGGGGTGGCACTCAGAAACCCGGACTCACTTAGACCATTTTGGTCCATTGTAATACCACGGAGACTCTGCTTATGCGGAGTCCCCACCGTCGAACCAACCAGAAATCAATATAAAGCTACTAATACGTTGATGTTTAACACTAGCAACGTCAGAAAGTTCTCCGAACTCAAGAGCGTCCATTGTGACCATTCTCTTTCCTGCAAGTCCAGAATAGTGACAAAGAAAACTATCTATGCTCTCCTCTTAATCTATATCCTGGAAGCTACGGCAGAAATCATTGTGTTCAACCCGTAGCCTTTGTGCATGCCTACCTATGAGACAGTGTCCAGTTAACACGGACACCAGTACCGAGATTTGTTTCCTATTCTTCAAAATTAAGTAATCAGTACCTTTCTTATTCAGGTGAGTCCATAACTGCCTTGTGATCACGCAATCATTTGTTGTGACCCACCTTCTATTTGTTTCATCTTCTGTCTTGCGCCTAAGTCTTGGTTTTGCAAGAGAGTAGGAGTAAACCCACACATTTCAAAAACGGTGGAACCTGTAAGGTTGTGTCAATTCTAGCAAGCTTATCAGCCCTAAAGTGCTCATGAAAGCCTCTATGTCCCGGGATCCAGATGATCCTAATATCAAACTGTTCTGCCATCTCATTTAGAGATGATCGGCAGTCGCGGGCTGTTGTTGTTCTTAGACGTGGGGACTCGAGGGCCATAATAGCTGCATGACTATCGGTGTATATGTTAATCAAAGTCGTTGAAGTGACATTCACTCTCAACCAATCCGCAACTTCTCTTATAGCAAGGATCTCTGCCTCAAAGACTGCAGTGATCCGGAAGTCACCTTGCAATACGAAGACCTAAAGCCCTCGAAAATACTAAATAACCCACACCTTGCATGCAAGCTCTGAAAATGGGCTTGAAGGCCGGGGGTGCCGGACGCACCCCCTAAAACACAACTTATTGGTATGAAATGTTTATGTATTTTTTTTACATAAAACTGAACCGATTTGCGGGTGACAATATAAGAAATAAAAAATAAATAACGGCCACCCTAAAAACTTTGTTGCCTTATCTACGAATTTGAAATGACATAACCTACAAATAATAATGAATAAAATAAATTGCTAAGATTATTTAGCAAAAAAGTGAAACTGACGGTGAAAAAAATTCCTTAGAAGCAAATAAAAACTTATTAATTTAACACAAAATACGTCTTTGATTTTAATCAATTTAAAAAATATTGCTAAAGAAAATATGCATACATATGTACATGTGTATGCATATAAATGTGTATCTGTGTATGTATATATGTGTGTGTATGTTGAATTTGTATTGAATAAACTATTGATTGCATTTGGTCCAAAGTTGAGCATTTGACGTCAATTAAAAGTACACAAAAAGACTTTAAAAGGTCAATATTTATAAAAACTGTAAACAATTTTATTTGTCCAAATAAAATATGATAGACGCGCCCCTTTTGCTTGTCCACTTTCCTCCACATTGATCATATTACATCTTTATTTGTGGCACAGTTTTAAACGGGGATATCGTACTGTGGGCAAAAAAAAAACGTACTCATTATGTTCTTGATATTAAAAGTTCTTTTGTTAAACGAATATGAAGATACAGTTTTGTTTATCATACAACAAATGAGAGGTCAGGAATGTACTGGCCCTAAAGAATAGCTTATAACTTCTTTGTTTTAAAGTCAATTACATTTTACATTATGTTACACTTCACCATTGTTGCCATTTTAGCATTTTCACTGTTAGATTTGGCATTTTCATTACTTTAAAAGCATTAAACTTTTAAAAAATTCTGCTAAATGTTTTCTGGCAGAATTTGTTGAAAATTAAAAATCTGAATTTGTTAATGTATTCACATAAAACACATTTATATTTTACGTTGATATAAAAAGTACATATATTTATTTAAAAAGTTATTATTTTTATTTAAGACAATGAAGTTATGATAATGAAAATTATTATTCGAATGAATTTTAAAAGTTGACAAATCAATAAAAGAATATTTGATATATTTTAATTTTAATAAAAATATAATAAATTACAAACTAAGTTTCTTAAAGATACAGTACCTACAACTACTCCCCTTCCAAAAAATTAACTCCCGATATATTAAATGATACTTTTTTAGTCTTGTTTTGATTACAATTGTCATATTTATTTGTTCCATCAATAATACTTTCTATTGAAGCGGGTTTCAGACGATCGATAGGAATAGTTATAATTTGATTATTTATCTCTATTCTAAAATATTTGTCCTTCTTTTCAATTACTCTATAAGGTCCCTCATAGGGTTGTCGAAGGGCCCGTTTGTGTGTACCACGCACTAAAACATATTTACAATCTGTAAGTTCCTTAGGAACGTAGATACCTGATTCAGATTCCCTGTGATGACTTAAATTTGATTTAACATTCTTGAAGTGGTTTCTTAAGTTATATAATAAATCAGAAGCATCAAAATTCTCTGCACCAGCAACTATTTCCCCTGGTAAACGTAAGTTCTGATCATACACCATTTCTGCAGGTGTAGCCCTTAAGTCCTCTTTGAATATGGACCTGAGTCCTAACAAAGCAATCGATAGTTCGTCGTATCAATCTGTTGATTTACCTTTAGCCATTAATGTTGATTTGATTTGTCTATGAAACCTTTCGATCATGCCGTTAGATTGGGGATGATATGGAGAAGTTGTAATTTTAAAACATCCTAATATTTTAGTCAATTCTTTAAAGGTATTGGAAGTAAACTGTCTACCTTGATCTGTGGTAATATATAATGGAACTCCAAATCGAGAAATATAATTCCTTACAAATGTGTCAATAATAACATCTGTTGTAATATTTTTCAGAGGATATACTTCAGGCCACCTAGTATGACGATCAATTATTGTTAACATATATCGATGTCCACGTGAAATTGGTAGGGGCCCCACTATATCCATATGAATATGCTCAAATCTTCCTTTCGGTATATCAATTTTTACTATGGGTGATTTGGTATGTCTAGTAATTTTTGATTTTTGACATTCAATACATTCTTTTGACCATATGTTGAGCTCTTTATTCATTTTTGGCCAAAAATAACAACGAGTTACAAGCTTTCGTGTTGCTCTTATTCCTGGATGAGAAACATTATGTAAGTTTTTAAAAACTATTTTTCGCAATCTCAACGGCACGAAAGATCTTGGTGAACCTAAGGAGCACTCACACCAAATGTCTACACCGGCAGTGGGTATTTTAATCAATTTAAGATTAAGGTAATTATTTTCATCTTGAACAGAATCAATGATATCTTTATCTTTTTGTTGCTCACTACATAAAATAAGAACTTATTTCAAATGCCCTAGATAACGTATCAGCTACTACATTAGCATTACCATGTATATGTCGAATATTACTCGTAAATTGAGAAATGTACTCTAACTGTCTAATCTGTCTTGGACTCCTTTCAGTTTTTGATTTTAAAGCAAAAACTAAAGGCTTATGCTCAGTATAAACAACAAAATTTCTGCCTTCCAACAAATATCTAAAATGTTTAATATTTAAGTAAATGGCTAATAGTTCTCTATCAAAAGCGCTATATTTTCTTTCAGAGGAACTAAGTTTTTTAGAGAAGAAAGCTAAAAGTTCTACATTTCCGTTATAATTTTGTTGTAAAACTCCACCAATTGCCACATTTGAGGCATCCACCGTCATAGTTAGTTTTGCTGCACTGTTAAAATGATTTAATAAAATTCGTGTTGCAAAAGATTCTTTAATATGTTCAAAAGCCCTAAGTGAGTCTGCTGTCCATTTCAAAACCTTATCCTTGTTCTTTAAAGATTTACTAATTAAATCATGAAGGAAACTTGTAGATTTTGCTAACCCAGAGATATACTTGTGGTAATAATTAACCATACCGACAAATTTCTGCATTTGTTTAACGGTTTTGGGACATTCAAAATTACGAATAGCTGACACTTTTTCTTCTGAAGGCTTAATACCGCTCTCTGATATATTATGTCCAAGAAAGTCTATATCTGAAACTCCAAAAATACACTTTCCGGGTTTAATATTTAATCCATAATCGGTGAGTCGTTGAAAAACTTTCTCTAAATGAAGTAGATGTTGTTTTTCATTCTCACTAAATATTAGTATATCATCAATGTATGAAAAAACGAATTCTAAGCCATTAAAAACTTCATTGATAAACCTTTGAAAGGTTTGAGCGGCATTACGCAACCCAAATGGCATTCGTTGAAATTCAAACATGCCAAATGGTGTTGTTATAGCCGTTTTAAAAATATCTTCATCTGCCATTGGTATTTGGTGATAAGCACGTACTAAATCTAGTTTAGAGAATATCTTGTTGTTTCTCATATTCATATTTAAATCGTGAATATGTGGTAAAGGATACCTGTCTGGTATAGTAACGACATTCAATCGCCTAAAATCACCGCAAGGTCGCCACTCATTTGGATCCCTTTTAGAAACTAAATGTAAAGCCGACGCTATACAAGAATTCGATGGTCTGCATATACCCGATTTTACTAGAAAATCAAACTCCATCCTTGCAGCCTTATACTTAATAGGATCCTAACGTCTAGGTTTTGTAAAAGGTAACGGTCCTTCTGTTATTAGTCTGTGAACGGTGGAATGTCTAATTGGTTTTGTATAATCTGGCTCTGACATCAAGTCGGGATACTGTCTCAAAAGTTTAGTGTATTGATTATCCATAGAAAACAATTTTGGAAGTAAAACTTCGCACATACTTGAAAAAGTATTTACTGACAATTTAGTCAGTGGATCGATTAAACATTTATGCTTTAAATCTATCAAAAGTCCATATTTTTGAAGAAAATCTGCACCAATAATAGGTTTAGAAATATCTGCAATAAGGAAAACGAAAGGAAATTCACGACGAAGCCCTAAATTTACATTAAGCAACTTCTTTCCATATGTCAGAATGCTTGACCCATTTGCTGCTGTTAGAATAACGTCCGATCGTTTATTACTATTCCTAAATTTTGAGGATGGTAAAACAGAAATTTCGGCACCACTGTCAACTAAAAACTTAATTTTACTATTACGATCAAAAATAAAAAGGCGACTTGAAGAAAAATCAATATTTCCATTGTTCGTCGCTGCAACAATGGATGGCTTTAGTTTGTTGAATCATTGTTGCCATTAGCAAATGAGCAAGGTTGTTCACATTTCCTCGCTCTAGAACCATACCTATAATGAAAACGACACAACCAGTTTTTATTTAAAGAACGACCCCGAGAACGTGAACTACTTCTACCATAATTCCTAGATAAAGGCCGTGAAGTTCGGTATTCAAAATCTCTTTTAAGTGAACTTACTTCCAGTGACAATTTATTTACACTTTCACATAAAGTATCTAAAACTTTTATTATAACTTCTTCCGGAAGAGCCGTGATAATATATTCATATTTTGTCTGATCAGTTGAAATACCCTTAGTTGCAAACTGCATTTCCGCGTGTACAAACCAGGCCTCTGGACAATTAGTCCAAAATTGAGGGAGTTTGACCGAAGAAGCACAAATATCTAAATCTATTTGCGGAAAACTATTAATCGTCTGAGCATTAGGTAACATATGTGTGTTTGTGTTATCAGCTGTAGATATTGACTCTGCAGATGAGGAAGTTTGCGGTTGGAAGTTACAACGTTTTGGAGAGCGTGTAGTCATATTAAACGTGTTACAAAAACGTTAAATGCAACAACAAAAATTGTTCTTTGCCCAAAAGGTAGTTGATTGAAGTAAAGCTCTTTCAATGTAATATAAATAGTTTCCTAGCACAATTCCAAGTATGCAGGATCGCCAATTATGTATTCACATAAAACACATTTATATTTTACGTTGATATAAAAAGTACATATATTTATTTAAAAAGTTATTATTTTTATTTAAGACAATGAAGTTATGATAATGAAAATTATTATTCGAATGAATTTTAAAAGTTGACAAATTAATAAAAGAATATTTGATATATTTTAATTTTAATAAAAATATAATAAATTACAAACTAAGTTTCTTAAAGATACAGTACCTACAGTTAAAAAAAATTTTTCTGTATAGAGGATTCTTCTCATAAATGTACATGTATTTTAGGGTAAACGTTCGCTGATGATCTGCACGAGCAACAATGAAATGCGCATAGGATCCAGCTAACTCCTAAATAATAAATTTTAATGTATGTTTAATAAAAAAATGTTTTAATGAATAAGTAAAATTATAATTTGGGATTATTAGTGCGTTAAAAAAATTTTAAACATAATTGTAACTATTCGAAAAACACCAATTATTAACTATTTTATGTTTGTATGTGCTATAAAAATACTAATAAGTTTGTGTAAACATGAAATTCAAAACAATTTTCTTTTAATTCAAATCTGGTATTATGCTTTTCTTCTGTAGAACACTTTAGCAGAATTTTCTAACCGATTTAACATTCTCTCATCATCATTTTCTGGGAAGACTGCACTTCACTAATGAATAGGGAATTTAGTTAATTAGGACGTGGGAAGTGTCACTCATTCATTATTAGTTTCCAATGACATGCAAGCAGCTGATTGTTGTAAATTTTGAACTGCTCAACACGAACTTACATACATTTTTTATGTTATGAACGAATTTCGCTAAGTGGCAAAATGAAAGAATTCACTGTTCAAGCTGTCACGAGCTCCTAAAAGGTTAATAAATAAAAAAAATCGAAATTGTTAAGTTTAGCCTATGTTCATGTTCTGAACATGTTACGATTTTTAAATTAATAAATAGATCAAGTAATATTTAGTTATTAAACAAACGCTAGAGCGCAACATGTGAACGGAGGATGTGAAGCTACTGTCATGACACATTTATTAGATTATTATGAATATATGATGCCAGATGTTGTTAAATTTATCAAAACCAAGGATATATTCAGCTTGGTGTTTGGTATATCGACCTGCTTGAAAAATAAACGAATTTATATGTTCTATTTGACATTGACATTGCAAATATCAAGTGTGCTGCGTATGAATTGAAACAAATTTTAGCATCACAACTCAATGAATAAGACACAAAATTTAAAGAACATGTTATAATAATTTCGGAATACTTGGGAAAACCAGGGAATACGATTCCCGAAAGCTACAAATATTGGGGAAAACCGGTTAGAGACTTTTCCGAATTTTTAATTCTGCAGTACCGTCGTTTTCAACATTTTGACCACCTGATGTGATATCATCGATTCATCCAAGAAGCCGATATTTAAATTCAAGTTAATTAGTTTGGAATTTTTCAAAAAGAATTTTGGAATTTTTCATAAAGATTTACCACGTCTTATTATTACACTGTGCTAGTTCAAAAATGTAAGAAGCGGGGAAACTGGTGTGTTAACCTGATTTGAGTACGCTGAATCCAATGGGGCTAACCAATTTTTTAGGTTATCTCTTGTTTAAAAAATAATTAAGATTGAAAACCGCAATTTTGCCCAGTTTTCTACTATTAATTCATTTTTATATCAACTAAAAGAACAAATACAATTTTTGAAAAAAAATTGCAAAAAAATATTTAAAAATTGTTCCAAAATTTCCAAAAAGTTTTCTCAGGACGCAAGTTCATCAATACATGTCTTTTCATACATGATAAATGGTAGAAACTAGGAACATTTTTGAATTTTTGGTCCTTTTAACCAAGTTTCCAATCTTAATTATTTTTTAAACAAGAGCTAACCAAAAAAAATGGTTAGCCCCATTGGATTCAGCGTACTCAAATTAGGTTTACCCACCAAGTCCCCCGCTTGTTACAAACAAAAGTTTCAAATTCGAGCACAGTGTTATGATTGTTATGATGATTTTCATGCAAACTTCATATTAGTTTTTAATTTATTTTTTGTTTCTATTTCTCATTAATTATTTCAATAAGTATTTTGCTTTTAAAATAAAAAAACAGAGGTCTAGTTCCACAAACAGCTGATTGATAACATAAAAAAACCAAGTATCTGCTATACGCAGATTGCAGATCATCGAATTGAAAATCGATTGGTTCGTTAGAGAGTTATCGTTAAAAAACGCGTTAATTTAACAACTCTCGAAAGTTCTTGTTATATGTTGGATTATTGAACTTAAAAAACTGCGTCGAATGCTAAAAATTTTAGCAAAATATGTTTAGTGCTTCGAAAGATGTCGTTGTCGATAAATTTAGGAAAATGAAAGTTTTTTAATTAATATAAACCTACTTTTTAAATTGATTTTCAGCATTCTGCTGATTTTTTCGATCATAAAAAACTGCATCGAATACAGAAAATTTTATCTACATATATTGGTGAAATGCCTTCAAAGATATCGTTGTCGAAAATTTTCGGAAAATATTATTAAGGTTTCTTTATATACACACACACATACATATGTTTGTATATAAAAATAAATGCAAGATTCAATGTGTAATATTAAGATAGAGAGAATAAAAAAAATATATCTCCCCTGTAGTGTACAAGCCAAAAGCGAGAAATTTAGGAAGAAAATTTTCAAACTTTATATAATAAAATAAAGTGTTGCCAATTAGTTTGGTTCGAACAGCTGTTTTGTATGGTTATGGTTATGGCATGTCTAATTTAAGCTTTAAGTGCCGTATGGTAATTCCATATTCCAATTCGTTACCACTGAAACGAACGCACATAAGTATCTTAAACAAGTTCAAGATCAATAAACCTCTTTCAGTATAATTGTTCTGATTGATTTTAATTAATTTTAAATTGATTTATTTATTGAAAAAAGGGGCGTTTTCTTTACAAACAAAATGCATTTTTTAATGGAAATACAAAACAATTCAATTATTGTTGTATTTTGGCTTAGCGAAAAATTAATTTTCTTTTACGTGAGCGCTAATGTGGAAAAGTTGGGTGTAAATAAATGAGTAGATTTGCTACATGATGAATTGAGAATTAATAAATTTTGATTTGATTGTAATAAAAAAGGTACTCTTTTGACAAATTTTACTGTCGACTCCTAGCCCAAGTAGTTTTTCTCTCTCGCACTTTAGCTGTATAGATGTGTATTTTTATTGCATAAATTTCAAAATAGTCACAGAAAAAAAGCCACAATGTTTAAATTTTAAAAAATTTTCGAGACGGCGTCAAAAAAAAAATAAATTCAGTGAAGTGCGTCTTTGACCCGCGCACGAAGGGTTCCGTACTGACACGAGATATGTAATTGAATACGAACTTAAGCCAATATAAAATATAGTTTGGGCATTTGTTCGTTTTTGGGTTTTTCGGTTTTAAGCTTTTTTTTAGTTTTGGGGTTTTTTGAATTTATTGGCGTTTTCTGAGTTTTTTTTGGTTGTTGAAGTTTTTTTTAATTTTTGCGATTTTTATTATTTTTTGGCGTTTTTTTATATTTTGGCGATTTTTTTAATCTGGCGATTTTTGTAATTTTGGCGTTTTTTTCATCTAGGTGTTTTATTTTTTTTTGGTTTTGGCGATTTTTTAGTTTTGGCACTTTTTTTTCTCGTTGTGAGCATTTTTTTTTTGGATTTTGTCGTTTTTTTAATTTTGGCGATTTTTTTTAATTTTGGCGATTTTTTTTTAATTGTGGCGATTTTTTTTCATTTTGGAGATTTTTTTTCATACAATTAATTATTTTGGTTTTGGCGCCTTTTTCGCGTTTTAACGATTTTTTCCGGTTATGACGTTTTTTTCATTTTGGCGATTTTTTGCTTTTGTGCGATTTTTTCGAATTTCGCAATTTATTTAAGTGTTAGAATTTTTTTTTAATTTTGGCAATTTTTTTTAATTTTGGCGATTTTTTAATTTTTGGCGTTTTTTTTAAATTCTTTGCGATTTTTTTTTTTTGGTTTGGCGATTTTATAATTTTTGGATTTTTTAATTTTACCGTTTTTGCAAATTTCAAGAGTTTACCTCTTACGGTTTCCAAGATATAGCAAGTTGTCAAAATTACATAGTCAAAATTGCATTAACTGATGGACCACTTTTTAATTAAATATTTTTTAAATTTTAGTGTTAATTGTTGTAGTCTATTAAAAATACACTTATTTTACAAATTTCAAGTGTCAATATACATATGTACATACAATTGTATGTATATTACATGGGACTTTAACATTTTTCGTTGCTCGTTTTGGAACACCCTTTAATTTTTAATTCTCATGTATTTGTTGTTGTAGTGGCCAAGGTTCTACATACTCTATCCAAATTTCAGGTCCGTAGCTCTTATAGTTCCTGAGAAAGTACCGTGTGACGGACAGACGGACAGCGTAGCGAAAACAATAGGGTTCCTTTTTTCACCTTTGGTGTACGGAACCCTAAAAATAAAGGAGAAAAAGCTAGTGTGAAGTATGACTTTTTGGAGAATAAAAAATATATATATAAAATTCACAAGCCTTCTTGTACTCATATCATTTAAAGTTATATTTGAAAATACAATTCCAAGTCCTAGTTTAGACGGGTAAACATTTAGAAGGAAAGCATCTGGAATTCTCTTTTGTTGTTTCCTTCGCGTTCACACAGACGAAAATGTTGCCGGCGACATTCCAATATTACTCGATAAAAGCAAGCATATTTGTACATGTATGCGTATATATGTGGCAAAGAATATGAAACCAAATCGTGTCGCCGATTACGGAACACAAAAATAATTTTCTCTTCCCCACCCGTAAATTGCTACCAAACTAAGTGTTTCCCTTCCAAATGTTTTCGTGTCTAAATACGTCTAAGCAAAACCTTTCAAAACAAAAACAATTTAATTGTAAAATGTTTTTGTTTTGATATGTTTTGTTTAAAATTGTTTTTATTGAAACTATCTTTTCAAATATAAATTTAAAAGATACAACAAAGCTTGTGAATTGGGTAAATATTTTATATTAAACTCAAAGTAATAAACAACGTATAAATGTCCCTGAAACCTACACAATCAGCTGCCACTTTGGAATATATGCACATAAGTGTAAATGCTGTGTTGCGGATGTTTACATATTTTTTGCAGTATTGTTTTCGTTATCGTTCTGAATGAATTATTTTCATATAACGTTCAGCAAACACAATTCCTTTGGAGTACTCTGAAAGGACTCTTAATTATTTA
This sequence comes from Tachina fera, assembly GCA_905220375.1. Lineage (NCBI taxonomy): Eukaryota > Metazoa > Arthropoda > Insecta > Diptera > Tachinidae > Tachina > Tachina fera. The sequence goes on from LR999964.1 coordinate 115,591,671, forward strand.
TTTGACCAGTTTTGAGGGAAAAATATTAGTGCCGAAAGTGAAGTTCCGGTCGTTCTCAATATCGGAACTTGGTGGGTGTTCAAAGTACCTTTGTATAATATTTGGGGGGGGAGGGAGAGAAATATTCATTGGAAAACTCATATGTACCTACCTTATTCTAAAATGCAAGCGTTTCATGGTTTTTTACAATACACTAAGGAAAAAAAGTGCTTAAATCAAGATCAAATCATTTCAATCTTAAATGTTAAATGCAAAAATTCTTGATTCAAGAATAAAATCTTTATTTTTAAAGATCGCATTTAAGATTGTAATCTTAAATAAAATCTCATTTTAAGATCGGAATCAAGATTTTGTTCGTAATAGAAATCTTAAATTAAGATCACACTTAAAAATTTAAGAACACGATCTTAAAATTAAGACCACGTTCTTGATTTTAATAATTCATTCTATAAACTTATGCTTACATTTGATAACGTCAATCTTACTGACCAAATCTCAAGACTTAAATCTGATGAATTTCTGCAATCTAAATTCAAGAATTTTGTACTTAAATTTAAATCGTCATTTTTCTATAAGTATAGTGGCCTCATCTAGCAGAATAATGTGTACCTCCTACCATACCAGCAAGCGACTAGAAAATTTGTATTGGAATCACTGGAAAATTTTAGTATTTTCATATATTTTTTCCAGAGAAGTCCTTTGTTTATATTTTGGAAACTACATGTATAAACGTTAGATCCCACTATCGGCATAATGTAATGATTTTCGTCGGCCCACTGCAATAAAGTGGTAAGTAATAAACCAAAATGGCATTATATATTTGTGATTTGAACGGGCTAAAGTTCGTATCGCTTTTTAAGCCAAATTACATTTGATAATTATTAATGAATAAATAACATCAAAGTTAGTTGTAAATATTCTGACAACACATATGTAGTTGAACGGAACAGCCAGCCGTTTTCGAAGGCCACTAAACCTTCATCATCAGCGTTCTTCTGTGTTGGTCCATTGTGTGTGGTGCCAGTTGATGTAGATTTCTGCCTTATATACGAAACTTTCTTGCAAATGGAATTCGTGAATTGTTTTTATTCATCGTATTTCAATTTGCTAAAACGTGTTTTGTACGGAACAGCCAGCCGTTTTCGAAGGCCACTAAACCTTCATCATAAGCGTTCTTCTGTGTTGGTCCACTGTGTTGGCACCACACACAGTGGACAGTTGATGTAGATTTCTGCCTTATATACGAAACTTTCTTGCAAATGGAATTCCTGAATTGTTTTTATTCATCGTATTTCAATTTGCTGAAACGTGTTTTGTAATGAAAGCCTGGCATTATTTGCCAATTAATTCTAGAATAAGTCTATATGACTTTATTACTAATGCAGTGTGGTGCAATTATGTCTTTATATTTCAATTAGTTGAGAAATAAGGCCCTTTTGGTTTATTAGTCCTAATTTATACTATGCAAGTCTTAATGCTAAGCTGATTAGTTTGCTGGAAAGAGAAACGAGGGTAATAGAACCGTTTCTTTTCCCCTCGTCAAACTCTCCTAACAAACTAATCAGCTTAGCAATAAGATTTGCATAATGCAAACTAGGACTTACTTATGACTTTATTGCACTGAGCCGACGAAAATCGCTACACTGTGCCCATAGTGGGATCTAGGCTGAAGTCGTGTTTTGTACCGTATAGTTTTTATTTATTTTATTTTATTTTTTTAATTCAATTAATTTGTTCTTATGCACTATTTTGATACAAAAAAAAAAATTTTTTAAATATCAAACGACATGTAATTAAATCTAAAACAGCTATTAGTAGCAAATCGGTTACAAATAAATAACATTTTAAGACTTGCACCGAAATTGTTCACCCTTATCATGAAGCAAGGTACCGAAATTGTCTATTTGCTCGCATTTTGCTTGTGATTAGGGCGATGTATATTTAATTTGTTTTTGTTGTACATACGTTGAAAAACTTTTAGATTGCCTACATGTAAATGCAATAATTATCTTTGTATGTTCATGTAAATAATTTAAGTAAAAAAATTTCCATGAAGAAATAAATACATATATGTATATGTATGTATGTAAAAGTAACGATATTTCATTTTAGAAGCAACAACGAACGAACCTTGATCATCTCATTACGGTATACGCGCGTCCCACAAAATCGAGGTCACTGCAATAATTCTGTTTTCTTACGCACTTTGTTTAGCTTATGTATAAATAAATACATACATATGACATACATACTATTTTTGATAATTTCGGTTTATTAACTCTTAACCCCCATTCTAGACTAGCAATATACATACATATCGTTGGTATCAAGTAAAACGGCCCTAACTCAAACAAATGTAACTTTACAGTAGAAAGTAAAAACATAATAGAAACTGTACAACTGCTGGTACAACTACTTTTGTAAGACTGCTTGTAAAAGCGTTATTTTTTACGCTATTGCAATATTTTTTGTGACGAGGTGTATTTGTGAGAAATATATTTGAATCACTTAAAACTCAATTTCGGAAAATATACGAGTTAGGGTCTTTCTACTTCAGACCATCGATATACTATGTATGTTAAAATATATTGCAGCTCAGCTTTAGTGATTGCAATATATGACGCAATATTTGAAGCAAAGTCGCGAACAACACTGTAAAAACCAAATTTTACAAAACCAATTTTTTCACAGGGTAAAGTTAATATTACTCTCTTGCGTTGTTCCATACATCAGGTCATCCAAAATTATTCATCTTACCGCCGTCTAAATACAATTACAGAAAGTCAGTCAGTAAAAGAAATTTGCAAGTAACTAACAAAATTATATGAAGGGGAAAATGTTTAATTCGAGATAAGTTAATTTTGAGTTAGCGGTAGCCCTGTAATCTTCATACTTAAAAGTGCCTCAGGGAAAAATCTTAATTAATTATGCTTTTTTTCAGAAAGCTATAAGTCAATGACTTGCTACTTATCTTTTTTCGACACAGAATCTCACATGGAATAATAGTTTAATTTATCTTATACTGGCTTTTACCCGCGGCTCCGTTCGCGTTGATCTGATACTTTGGAAACTATAGTTAAAATTTATTAATGTTTTGTTATTTGTTACTCATTGATAATGTAAAAAAACTGCTAACAACCGAAAAAAGACGATAAAAAAGTTAAAACACAGAATACAAACCGATTTTAAAATTGTTTAAACAATCCAACCCGAAACGAAAATTGCCCTAACCAGCCCAAAAATTTGTTTTTCAGAAAAAATCAAAACTAATATAAAAAAATCGGTTCTGAATCGAATAAAAAATAGGCCATGTTTGACGCTGGTAATGTAGCTCTCCATTGGTGAAAGAATTTTCAAAATCGGCTTAGCAATTTGAAAATCCGTACCAAATATAAAAAAGACTATGACTTACGCTATGAACACAACTGGGACGGCGATGAGTTCGTATATAAGAATTCGCTGAATAAATTCGTTCGCAACGAAAAATTCGTCGTTCGTCCCAGTTGTGTTCCTAGCATTAAGCATTTTTTTCTTATTGCAAACACAAAACGTCGAACTCTGTGTTAACTTATTTTCGGCTTTTAATATTGCGTTTAACGTTACGATAATATTATGGTAAGGTCTAGAAAAAGGAAGATAATCTCTAAAGTAAAGTAAGTAAAATAATTTGTAAAATAATTATTAACTAGATATTTACAACTAAATTACAGGCTGACCTTCAAAACGCCAATTGCCTTGTCTTCGAACAAAGTGTAGTGTTTTATAACGGTAGAAATGGACTATTTACCAATTTTGTTCTGTCTCTTTTCTTTCTTTGCAAATTATTACTGAGGGTGAATCTCATGGCGAGCATAGTTGCTCAGAGATATGTTGGGGCATCCATGTCAGAGCATGGATGAAACATAGACATGAGCTATTAGCCATTTGCGATGTCCGACATGATTTCCATACCAACTTCATGGCTAGTGGAGTCCGCTAGTTAACGACTGGTACTCAGAAATACCTGATTTCGACGACTGTTGCACTTTGTTTTCATAAATTTTTTAAATAAATATTTAGTTCTATTAAAAAGAAAACTTACATTGAAAAGAAAATAACTATATATGAAGTTGAAAAATGCCCGTGGCATCCACTTCGGGGTTAATGTCTTTAAGATTATTCATTTATTTCTTAAGACGAATTGCGTTATTGATTCAGCTGGCCAGCTACTATGCGCTTGATGATTTTTATTTTTGATACTTTTACAATTACAAAGGCACGACCAAAAAAAATATTAATTCCACTTCAAAAGTGTTGTTAAAAATATTGTTGAAATTCTAGCAAACTACAAATTCATCATAAGCAACAAGAATAAATCAAGAAAGTAATTGATCGCGGAAGCTAAAGAACAGCTTCATAACTTGATGTTTTTGTTTTTATAGCAAAGGCGTACAAAAGTGTCCAATAATAATTACAGTAGATTTGGAGTAAATGAAAACAATAAGCGAGTGCCGCACGTTTCCGAAGTTTTGAAAAAATATGAGAAAAGTGTAAAGTAGTACTATGTTCACACTGAAGTGTTTAACGTCTCATTCGTGTTTAAGGGCCAATTTCACCAACCCTATTTAAATATCAATTCATATTTAAAGGTCGATTTTCATAAATTTTTTTATGGACTAATTAATTAAATATGAATTGATATTTAAATAAGTTGGTGAAATTTGCACTAATAGCTAATAAATCACTGAATGTTTAAACATAGTTTAAGTTAATTTTCACAAAAAATTAAAATTGATTTAAATACACTTTAATTTTTTCAGTGGCTAATTAAAGTTAATATCAAATTACGTTGAAAGTATGGTAGCACTACGGTATTTCCAAATATTATGGAAAGCTTTCTATAGAACAGCTGTTCAATATAAATATGAAAGTTGATTTATAAATTTCCTGAAAAGTGAAATAGCAAAAACCACATTTTATGATATAAAAAGAGCATCAGAATGCATTTTTATATTTAAATATTTCATTATATGAAAATATGTGTTACATTTGTTATATATTTTCGAAAATTAAACGAAATTTATTTTAATAAGACCACATGATGTTCATGTACATGCATTCAAAAAACACACACATGCCCAAAACATATGGTATGTTTGTAAAACTTAAACAACGCTTAAATGCACAATGTTGGCTATTTAAGATTCAGTTAATTTTGTGGTGAAAAACAAAATTTTTTGTTTAAACCAGATTTAAAAAAATGACTGATTTATTTGCCCTAAGAGTATAAACATGACTATTTTGAGATGTATTACCATACATTGACTTGTTTTGCTATACTATGTTCACACTTACGTGTTTAACCTTTCATTGTGCTTAAGAGCTTAAATGGAGTATGTTCAGTGTGTTTTTGATAACTTTGTGTTGTTATTAAATGGCGGCAAGTGAAAAAATTAGTTGGCATACTGGCAAATGAGCCAGCCAGTTACTTCCCGTGTATCGTATGCAGATGCTGCTAAGACAAATTCAATTCCCACACAAAATGATTCCCCGGCAAATAATTAAAAAAATACTGACGCAAGCTTTAATTTTAATCGCCTTGAAGCTACTATTGATAATCTAGTACAACCTATAAAAAATTTTACAACAAATATGACAAGCATGATGCAAGAAATGCTGCTAATGCAGAATACACTGCTTCAAGCATTAATTAACAAGCTGAACATGAACACGTTAAAAATATGTTTCTGGCACGCAAATGGAATTCGCCAACATAAAAATTAACTTGAGCACTTCCTTACGGAAAAAAATATTGATATAATGTTTGTTTCTGAGACTCATTTGATTTCGAGAAGCCTCTTTAAAATGAATGGCTACACTATATATGATACAAAGGACCCGAGCGGAAGAGCATGCGGTGGATCAGCAATTCTAATAAAGTCAAGACTCAAGCACTATATTCTTGACAACATTTGTGAAGAGCACTTGCAAGCAACAAATATTGGCATTGAATGATTTTGTAAAAATTTCGTGATATCATCAATTTACTCCCTTCCCAGATTTTCAATTACTGAGAGTCAATATGACAATATGAGTCAATTTCTACAAATTTCTTGGACCTTGTTTTGTAGCAGCTGGCGACTACAATGCAAAACATACGTACCCAGAGGTCGAGCATTGCTCAACACAATTTCCAAAATGGGCTTGTACGTCATTTCGAGCGGGGAGCCCACTTATTGGCCTACTGATATACTAAAAATTCCGGATGTTATAGATTTTGGCGTCAAAAAAAAGATCTCTAGGGATTTAATTCAAGTTGAAGCTTACCTAGATCTCTCGTCCGATCACTTTCCCACGATCGTTACAATTTTTAGCCCATTAAGAAATGCCTTAAGTGACCCATATGTGAAGATGATCAATCGTGTTAATTGGCTGGGGTGCAAAAAATACCTCAGTAGTAATTGTACGGACAAATTTAAACTGAGAACACCAGATGATATTGAATCTAACATTGACAGTCTTAACGAAAATATTAAACAGTCTGCTGAACATGCCACTATCTCCATCACCATCCGCAGGCTGTGTTTAACAGAATTTTTATTCTACAGACATTGAACGTCTCGTACGTGAAAAAAGAAGAACTAGAAGGAAATGGCAACAGCACAGATCACCCTAAAATAAAATTAGATATAAAGAGTGCACTAAACGACTCCAAGAGCTGCTTGCGTATGAAAAAACTGCATCTCTTAAAAATTATCTGTATTTAATTACTCTTTGTGGCGCGCTGCTAGAAAGCTTCCCAGCAAAAAATTAGACATTATCATCAGAACTACTTGCCATATAATGACTTAATTTTTTGATTGCCAAATTGAAGTACTCGCTTACAAATCACATTATGTAAAATTTAAAAAATAGGAAGCAGAAGTTGAACATATTCTTTAGGTTTTAAAATAAGACGTGAAAATATTGTCAAAATATTTAGTTATTTTAAATAAATTTATACATATTTCTAAATTGTCTATTTATTTATTTTAAACTAAAAAATAAGTGCTTACATTTTGGAAAATTATTATTTAAATATAGGTAGTTCCAAATACCTTTTTTTTAATTTTCGTTTTTAATAAAAGTTTATCAATCAAAACAATTGAAATTTTTCTAAATATAGTATTTATAAGTGACAATTACAGGCACGGATACATATAAAATATAACCCACTTTAATTGAGTTTATAAAAGACATTTTACAAAAAGCTGTACTTCATAGTAAAACAATAGTTTTTTTTAATTTATTTATACATTTCTTAAAAAGTTGTTATTTATTTAATCAAACTGAGTTTTTGGTCAAGATTTTTTATTTACTCAAACAACGGCATAATTAAAAAAAGTATTGTTTTAAATAAAAAATTAGTTCCACCAAAAATAAAATAACTATTTCCCGCAACGAAAAAAATAATTACTTCGTACAATAAACAAAATAACTACTTCTCAAGAATCGATTATTTTAGTCTCACGCCTTGTTAAAATCATTAAGTTTGTAATCCAGTGAGGAACAGCTTCCAACAAAAGTGCTTAATTCCACACTCGATTACCTTATTGGAAATTTTTGCTGGGTTAAAGCACCCGTTGAGTATAAACCACCTCTGCGTACTTCTACCCAAGGTTGGGCAAGAAGTGCTACGGAAAAAGGTAACACAGTTATTTGCTGAGCACTTAAAATCCGTATTTACGCCAAACACATGTACTGGTGTTGCTGATTTGCCGAGTGTAGTCGCATTGAAAAATGGGCTTGATGGCCAACTTTACCGGAAGCACCCCCTAAAACGCTACATGTCGGTATGAAATTTTTTTGAATTTTTTTACATTAAACTGAACTGAGTGAAGAGTGAGAAGAAATAAAAAAATTCTCCATACAATTAACGGCCACTCTAATGTACATATTAGTGGTGCTCGAATATTCATATTCGAATTGTCGAATATTTGGCCATTTTCAGGCGAATACGAATACGAATATTTTTTCAAAGAAATTAACAGCCTGTTTTTCGAAAACATTGTTATAAGTTAAAAAGAAGAAAACTTTTTTTATTCGAAAAGCAAAAAATAATAATAAATTTAACTTTATATTACATCTAGAAGTTTACAGATGAATAAATTTGTTATTAACATTTGGCATGTTTATATAAATAGAAGGAGAAATCAAAAAAAGTTTCCATACAATTAACGGCCACTCTAATGTACATATTAGTGATGTCGAATATTCGGCGACTTTCAGGCGAATACGAATACGAATATTTTTCCAAAGAAATTAAATAAATAAATGTACAAATCCTAAACGAAATTTTAATAAATAACTAAAAATTTTAGTTTGTAGAAATACATTAATTTTTTTTTATAGAAATTTGTGCTTTGTATCATTTTCAAATATTATTCAATGACGATCATTAAAATTGTGGGTACTTTTTATTAACTTTAAAGTACGCCAACAAGAGTGTGAAGTCCTTTTTCATAACAATTTTTTAATGTTTCATATTGCAGGCGTAAATAGAACACAAATTTAATATCTATAGATTTCACATATATATTATATTCGTATTCGCGAATATCGTTTCAAATATTCGTATTCGCGAATATCAAAAATTGACACTCGTTACATCGCTAGTGCATATGTATGCATTGTACGATTGCAATTTTGGGAAAAAGAAAAATACCCAGCAACAAATTTTCAAGATTTTGTAATGGGTAGTAGTACTCTTTTAATGGCTTACAAAGTAATGTGTGGTACATATTTATCTAATTGTTTTATCATAAAGCTTTTATGTGTATAATAATGACTGTCTGTAATGAATAACATAACAACTTATTTATATCATTACGTGAAAGTACTTATTGAGTACTTTTCAGTTAATAATGAAATATATCTGGGGACAAATTTATTGATCGTAAAAATGAACTTCGAAAGCAATAAAATAACTTTGGCTTATTATAACTTTTTTTTACAAAATGTAAAAAAAGTAATCTACGATTTCCATAAAAGTATAACATACTACAATTTCGCGCACAGGGTTCAATTTCAATTCAGAAAGCGTCAATTGTAGTTCAGAAAGCGTTAATTATAGTTCAGATTAGCAAATTTTGAGGAGTAAATTGCAAGCGTAAATTGTAATTCAGATTAGGCAATTATAATTCAGAAAGTGCCAATGAGATATTTAGGATGCTAAGACATGTTCAGATTATATTGCTATGTTCATAAAAGTTGTTCAGCTTTACCGTAGGTACAACTTTTGCCAAATACTGTTAGCAAAAGTTTAGGAGTCCCTTCAAGTTATTCTGAAGAAAACTGAAAAAAAATTTTCCCTTAATTTTGGACAAAAAAGTGCACGAAGATATAATTTTTTGGCATGACATGTTAGGTTGATTTTCATAGACTCTAAGCTACATCATTGCTGTACATAGCTAAGTGACTTATGAAAAAAGATTAAATCCGCTGATTCGATCACTGTTAAAAAGGGACAACTATCGTGTGTTTGTTATTAAGTATTTTTAGTAAAATAATTAAAACAAACAACAGCAAGTGTATACTTAGTGAAATGAACAATTGAACATTTTTACAAAATTAAATGAAAGATTTTGTAGTGTTGAACTAAAATATATAATGTTTAAGTATTGTAAAGGTTATTGGTTTAACTTACAAAAAGCAGACAACGAATGGGACCGCAAAGTGTAAAATGAAAATACATTTGAGTACGTACAAAATTAAATGGCGGAATGCAAAATAGATTATTAGTTTTAAAAGAATTATTAAAATTTGTTTGCAGATGATCACAGACTTAGTTTCAAGCATTTTCGTTAACAAATATTAATTTTTACCATTTATTTATAAAAATCACGTAGCGATAGAGACCACAAAGTGTAAATTGAAATTAAATTAAAATAATACCACGCGAAAGAAAAATAGAGAAGATTTTTGATGACTGTGTGAGCGAGACATAAAGAAATCACAATTATCTTCCGTCTCTTAACATATCTGTATATCATCTGTGATGTACGCAACTAAACCAAATTATTGAAGCATGCAACTGATTTTATTAATTTTTATTTTTAAATCGGCTGATTGTTATAATAAATTTTAAAAAATTTATAGGGAGATAAATAGTTAATTAAAAAGCTTATTTTGAATCTTATTTAGCTAAAAGTGCTTAAATCATAAATATTTGACTGTTTTGCAGGAGAGCACTTTTAAATGTTGAAGTCGATTTATTTAAGAATCGAGAAATGAAGAAGGAGATAAATAATCAAAATGTAAGTGGATATTTGCTGAATCGCATTTGTTTTAGTTTTTGCTTTATGCAATTTTTTAGCCAACATTTTATTGTTATTGAAAGAAAATTAATTACATGTAGTTACATACTATACATACTAACTTATACTTTATCGTTAACTTAATACGAAAAGGTCCTAACTCATGTTTTTGATAGTTTATAGGAGGAAAAACTAAATAAAAAAAGATGAAATATTGTTAAAAATGTTTTAAACGCAATTTTTATTAAAATCACTTTACAAATTCAGTGTTATATTAGTGTTATTAATTTGGAGGAGGTGTATCTAGTAATGGTCTATCGAAATATGTTAAAATATCGATTTCGAAAAATTATGAGTTGGGGCCTTTTCGTATTAAGTTAACGATATGTAATATGTTCATACTAAGGATGTAGCAAATGTGAAAACGAAATTGAATAAAAAATATTTATTTTTGCGAAAACTACTTACAATGCATTCAAAAATCATATTTAAATCTAATATTTATTAATTTATTACACATAAAAATTCTTAAAACAGAGAGATATCGTTAACTGAAACGCGAAACACATTTTGATAATTTTTGCAGGAGTAGGAAAAAAACATTTTAAAATGGAAAATATTCAGATGTTCAATGGGAATGTTTTCAATGTAAAGCTAAGTCTAGACGATATGCTGAATCAGCATATTTATGTTGAAAAATTTGTTACCAGTGCCAACATATCGTGTAGACACAAAATTTTTTCAATATACGTGTGCTTAACTATATATGAAGGACGTTTGTTAAAGTTGCCAACAAACGTTTGTTGAAGATTTTAGCATATCGTGTAGACCCCATATTTTTACTTTATAACAAATTTTCTATGTATGCTGTCATATATGTTATTTATTGAAAAGCCTATTTAAGCTTTTCAGCATACGACAAATTTGATAGCAAATAGAATTGATATTTCAACTCTACTCATGTATATAGTGTATAAATTGGTTGATTTGCAATTTTTTCTCTTAAATTCGGCAATTTATTGCATATTAAACCTATGGTACCATTGATTAAAACGAAAGCGTAAATGTGAAAAATATACTACCTATATTACTGGCACCAAATTCAAACAACGCTACCCAATAAGCATTCAAAAAATTTAAATTCAAGCACTTGAAATTTAACTGGAAACAAAGTTGAATTCAAAAAATTTTTCAAGTAATATTCAAGTTTGAAAATATTTGGAAATAAAAAAATCAAACAACATAGAACATGTTCAAACCTTGTCAAATAAGTAATTTATTTTTTAATAAAATTGAAATTATGATGAAAAATATCAAAAATATATTAAAAAGTGGTTTTTTAGAAAACAAAAGGTGTTCAAAATCGTGAAAACAATATTGAAGGCAAATATGGATAAAGTAATTATAAGAAAACTTGTACATTGCATTTTCCTTTCTATTTTAAACGCATTGTTTCTGAAGCTTGAAATATACTTGAATTCAATTGTAATACAAGGTTGAATTACAGTATAATTCAAGGTTTGAATTGAACTGTAATACAGTTGAAAGGTTCGAATTGAATTCAAGTTCCCTTTTCACTGGAGAATGCTATTGAAATAAAGTGTAAATCAAGCATAATTCAAACCTTGACAATTGAATATGGGACTTGAATAACAATTGTTTTACACTTGATTTCAAGCAAAATTGCTTATTGGGTATAGTCAACATATGTAAAAATATTTTATTTAACTAGGTCTATATTATTTTTAACTTTTAGTGCTTATTTTTGAAGTCGGTTTAATTTTTTTTAAGTTTCATTTTTACCTTTTTAGTGCATACTTGTGAGTCCAGTCTATGCACCTAAAATTAGTTATTTTGTTTTCTTTACAGAAGAAGTACATATAATATTATACTAAATGTTAATGAACGTTGCGACGCTCACTTTTTTTAAATACAAAATCATATAAATTTCAGTGCTGGAGGTATTTGCTATTATGTCGTGCTAGGAGTCCAAAGTGCTTGCCAAGTTCCATGGGAATCGGATAAGCAAAGTACATATAATTTAATACTAAAATTAGAAGGGCGTATCCCCGCCTACTTTTTTCACATGCTTGAGAATTTTTTAAAGCTCAGAGTGGGCGCAAAGTTTCGTAAAGGTCGATTAAATAAAAGCACTTAAAATATATTATTAAATTTCATTGTGCGTGGGCTGCTCCCACTTTTTTGAAATAAGATTGTGTATTTTTAAGAGTACAAAGTGTGTGCCAAGATTCGTAAATATTAGTTAAGTACGCCCACTATTTTGAATGCAAGATTTTGCCTTTATTAAAGCTTAAGATGTGCGCCAGGTTTCGTTAAAATCGTTGTAATAGAAGCTTGTGAGATGTAATATTAAATTTTAATGGGCGTAACTCGGCCCATTTTTAGGGATCCGTACACCAAAGGTGAAAAAAGAAACCCTATTGTTTTCGCTACGGTGTCCGTCTGTCCGTATGTCCGTATGTCCGTCACACGGTATTTCCTCAGGAACCGTAAGAGCTACGGACCTGAAATTTGTATGTAGAACCTTGGCCGCTACAACAACAAATACATGAGAATTAAAAATTAAAGAGTGTTCTATAACGAGCAACGAAAAATGTTAAAATCCCATGTAATATACATACATATAATTGTATATACATACGTATATTGACACTTGAAATTTGTAAAATTAGTGTATTTTTGTATAGGCTACAACAATTAACACTAAAATTTAAAACAATTTAAATTAAAGGGTGGTACATCAGTTAATGCAATTTTGACTATATAATTTTGACAACTTGCTATATCTTGGAAACCGTAAGAGGTAAACTCTTGAAATTTTCAAAAACGGTAAAACTAAGAAATCTAAAAATTATAAAAATCACCAAACCAAAAAAAAATCGCCAAAAATTCAAAATAATCGCCAAAACGAAAAATTTCGCTAAAAATTCCAAAAAAATTTCTAACACTAAAATAAGTTGCAAAATTCGAAAAAATCGTCCAAATGAAAAAAATCGCCAAAATGAAAAAAGCACCAAAAACCGAAAAAAAGTCGCCAAACTCGAAAAAGGCTCCCGCAACAAAATAATTGTTAACATTGAAAAATCTCCAAAATTAAAAAAATCGCCAAAATTAAAAAATAATCGCCATATTGAAAAATATTGAAAAAATGAGAAAAAAAGTGTCAAAACTACAAAAAAGCGCCTAAATGAATAAAGTCGCCAAAATGAAGAAACGCCAAAAACCGAAAATCGCCAAAATTAAAAAAAAATCGCCAAAACGAAAAAATTGCCAAAGAATAAAAAAACGCCAAAAACCGAAAAAAATCGCCAAAAAGAGAAAAAAAGTCAAAACTAAAAAAATGCCCAAAATGAAAAAAAATCCAAAAACCGAAAAAATCGCAAACCCAAAATAATAGACAAAATTAAAAAAATCGTCAAAATAAAAAAATCGCCAAAATTAAAAAAACGTCAAAAACGAAAAAAAGTGCCAAAACTATATTTTATACAGGCTACTAAAGTTCGTATTGAATTACATATCTCGTGTCCGTACGGAACCCTAAACACCTAAAAAAAATATAGACGAATTGTAATCCTCATTTTTTTGAAGTCGGTTAAAAAGAAATTTGTGCTGAGCTAACAAACTTCGACTATATATTAAAACACTGGCAGTAGGGTGATCTTATTTTTTATTCAATTAAATACAATTATTACCTTCAGAAGAGTACGAGTATGTACTTGTATTAAATAAAATTTTTTTACTAATATAAATTAGAAATATAAGCAAGACATAAAGAATCATAAGAAATATATTAAAAACGTTTTTTTTTTTGTTGTTGTCATTTATGAAATTTGATATTGACCCCAAAACAATGAACTGCGAATTCCGTAAATTAAAATAAACGAAAGTTAACATGATGTTATAATAAAAATCCATCAAACGAACATATAAACTAATGGAAAAAACTTAAATAAAATAAATTGTCAAAAATTTTCAACATAAATTTCACATTGTCCACAAACATGAAATGAAATTTTTGGTAAACCTATAAAAAATGGATTACGTTTTAATACAAATGTGTGATGGCATAAAATCTCTATTCATCTCATGATTAGTTTTTATTACTGCGGATGCTTTGTTAGTTTTTTAAGCACAAATTACTTGTTTAAAATCATTTAAAATGTGCGATCAGTGATCACTTTTGGTCTGAAAAAAAATACATAAAAGCGTTGAGAATAAAAATTAAATTAAACTTCTTATAAAACCACACAAATGTTAGTTAATGAACAATGAAATCTTTTTTTTTAATAAAAGTAGAAGCTGAAGCTTTTTTTAATTCAATTCGCATGCCATATTTTTGTATTTTCAAATCAAGTTGATGGCCGTACGCTTTTTCAAAGACAGGTTTGTCTTTGAATGTCTTGTGTCATTTGTTCTTTTCTGTTTAGATTTTTAATTCCAATTCAAACCTTTGCTTAAAATAGATTTTAATTATGGAAATTAAGAGGCATATGAGTGGTTTAAGGTACAAGGGGTTCAAGTTTCTTTTTTCCAAATTGAGTTTACTGAATTTTCACGTAAAGTTCAGAGAAATTCAGGGCATAAGTGGTAAAAGTGCAATTTCCATCCGGTGTGAGATATGGAGAGCAATTCTAGCAGTTCTCCTTAAAATATCTGTTGCACTTGGAGCACAAAAAGACTTTAAGTGATCATATACACCTTGTGTACAAAGAGAATCTAATATGTACAAAGGCAATTCTCCGAAAAATTCCACTAGTTTGTAGCGTGCGACAGCAAGCAATTAACCTTGTATTTCTGAACACCGTGACTCGATTTTTCTTAAAATTTTACCTAACATATAGCTGCTGATAGCCTACACAAATATATAAAGAAGTAAAAAAAAAGTTTCGTTTTCTTTGAAAAAAAGCATTATTGGTTGCTGTCGCATGCTACAAAAAGTTGACATTCCTGTGGAATGAAGGCCAAGCTTCATGTGGCTGCCAAGAAATTAGTTCTTGCTGTTGAAATTCATTAATTCTTTGAATCAGAATGTGACCCACCTTACAGCGCAGGGACGGCAAAGTTGCTACAATTGTACCTTTTTTGGTACTATTTAAATTCGGAAAGTACAACAGTACACTACTGACTAATTTAGTATATTTAAGCAATCTCCGCAGTTTCATTCCGTATTTCTTTTCAAACGATTGCATATGTTAATTTTCACTTTTGAACAATGAAACTCATATTCTTCTGTATGTGAAAGCAAAACGCAGCAAGAAAATCTAAAAAAATGTGAACTGGTTCATTTCCAAAGCAGGTGTAACTTACAAGCAAATTTGTGAAAACGATTCGGTAGCCGTCGAAATTATTTTAATAAAAGGAAATAAAAATATATACATAAAATAAAAAAATATTTTAGTACAATTAAGGTCAAAAAAGTACAATTTTTAAAAGTTGTTGGTACAATTTTAAAAATCTCAATGCCTTCCCTGTTACAGCGTATATAGCGACAGTATAATAGTCACTACAATGTCCAGTTTTGGTTGAATGAATCACAAGTTTCTACTCTCTGGGCATTCATTTATAGAGTGTGACCAAAATTTTTTTAATTATAGAAATTAAAAAAAAATCGGTCAAATCTATGTACCTCAAGATTGGAAAATGCTTGTAGCAAATTGAAGTAAAAAAGTTTACTGTAACATCAATGAAAAGCGAGAATTTTATAACTCTTGAGCCCATGCAAAGGTTATTCAAAAGTAGTACACCCGGCATCCGATAACTGCAATAGTTACGTGTGGATAATTATGATCCTTGGAATCTCTCATACAAAGAAAATCTTATGAATGAGCAAGAAAGCTTCAACAAACCAATGTTGGCCGAGAATTACAGTTACTCCCAGTTGAAGTTCGTAAAATTCAGGAACCTCCAGAAAGTTATTTTCTCTATACCACCGATTCACCATGAATGGTTGAAACACTTCCTCACGATAGAATGGTATGGAGGAAAGAATCGAAAGCCAATGTAAGGATGAAGATGAGCCCGATGATGTAATGGAATCTGACTATGACGACTAAGAAATGTAGCAAAAAATTTTTCTCAATAAAATGTTTTTTTTTTAATTTCGTATATCTGTTTTCATTTATTATATTGGAGTACACGTTCATTTATTTACAAATTAAAAAAATAAAAAATTAATAGAGCACAAGGGGTTTAAGTGCGACCTTCCTCACTTTAAATTTTAAAAGTTATTTGTGGGAATCTGTAAAAATTTTTATTTCTTAACATATCAGATTACAATATACCTCAGAATTTTTCTTACTAAAAAAGGTAGATTCCACAAAGTATCTAAAAATTTTCTTTTATTGCAGTAACTTAAAGTTAATTTTTCTCAGTACTTAATATTTGTCACTTCGACGCCAATGTGCTCTAAGCCCATGAAAATGCAGTCTGAAAATAATTATTTTTTGTCTTAAGAATTAAATTTTCAGGTCATATACTCGTATTACATATTAAAAATTAAATATGTAAAAAAATTTCTTTTATTGTATCAATTATTATAATTTTAGTCACCTGATTATGGGTGTGAACTAGGGATGTAACGAATGTTCGCATTCACATTCAAAAAAGTATTCGCTTAATCTTGTTCCCGAATACATATTTCAAGCGACGCTATCCAAAGTAGTTGAAAACGTGATGAAGGATCAAATTTCGAAATGAATCTATGACAGAGGTCTAATTAATGAGTGTCATTTTTTTTTCTTTTGACAGAACTCACGGAAATCATTAGGAAAAATCATAACATGGGCAAACAAGGAGTATTAGTGTCCATTGATTTTACTATAGCTTTCGATCTAGTTAATCATTCTTTGTTGGTTAACAAACTTAATCGAGAGTATGGATTTTCTTTGTCTGCTTGTCATCTAATCTGGTCCTACTTGTGCGAACGAAAACAATTTGTTTCCTACAATGGCTTGGCCTCGGATGTCCTGGGAGTAAAATCTGGCGTCCCTCAAGGTTCGGTCATTGTACCTGTATTATTCACCTTGTTTATAAATTACCTTTTTTATCACCTAGGTTTTTGTAAACCATTTGCTTTTGCTGATGATATACAGTTGTTTTGGTCTGGGGACTACCAATTTTGTGATGCCTTACAAGCTACAATTAATTATGATTTGGTAAATTTGTATAATTGGATGGAAATGAACTTCCTTAAAGTAAATCCAGACAAAACGAAAGCTCTTGTTTTTAGGTCCAATAGAAATAATAGTCTTGATTTACAGTTGAGAATGGGTAGCCCTTTGGTAGAGATTGTCAGTAGTCTGAAGTGTCTGGGAGTGATTATTGATGACAGATTGGGTTTCGAGCCCCATATTGATAATATTTGTTCCAAGGTCTGCCTGACTTTGCGCAGATTGTATCACTTGAACCTATATTTGCCGTTGCATGTTAGAAAATCTGTGGCGCATGCACTGTTAATGTCACGTGTTAATTATTGCATTGAAGTTTACTCAGGCTGCAATATAGGTAACAGAAAGCAAATCAAGTTCATTGTGAACAAAATCATTAGATCTTAGATTAGGACTCACGTTTCTAACCATCTGCAATCTTTTTTAAATCTTACTTTTGATGATTATTGGAAGTTTCGCTTGCTCATTTATCTTTATAAAATTATCAAGTCACAAAGTCCGTTACATGTTGTTCAGATGATATCTTTCACCAGATCGCTTAGAAATCAACAGATATTAATCATAGTATTGGTAATTCTGTTTACGAGCATTCACTGGTTGTACGAGCTGCTCGTTTAAGGAACATATTGTCACGAGATTTGCGTACTTTTGCATTGCCTCTGACTACTTTCAAAAGGAGACTACTTGATTTTTTTTATGAGTATATCTAATTAAGCAGCTAATTTTTGGGTCTTCCATAAGTTTTGCTAATTTTAAATTTCTTAGTTTTGTGGGAGTTGTTGAATGTTACGATCTTTAGGAATATTGTATTATTTGTTATTTCTCTATCGATTGTTAATTAATGATACTTATAGTATTTTATACTTGTAATATATTTTTGTATTGGCCTTGAGGCCATGTGTATTACATCCATTGAATGAATAAATAAATAAAAATAAATAAATAAAATAAATAAATAAATAAAAAAATTAATGTATTTGTACAAACTAAAATTTTTAGTCATTTATTTTAAATTTCATTTAGGATTTATGCATTTATTTATTTAATTTCTTTGGAAAAATATTCGTATTCGTATTGGACGAATACATTCGTATTCGAATCCGCCTGAATTTGACGAATAGGAATACATTCGTATTCGCCAGAAAATGGCCGAATATTCGACTATTCGAATACGAATGCGAATATTCGTGCATCACTAGTAAGTACATATAATTAATTCTCTTTCAATAACAATAAAATTTGTTTCTAAAAAATTGCATAAAGCAAAAACTAAAACAAATGCGATTCAGCAAATATCCACTTACATTTTGATTATTTATCTTCTTCATCATTTCTTCATTCTTAAATAAAGCAACATGTTTGCTTAACAACCTTGACAAATTTAAATATTTTCTGTAGTAACACTGAGTTATTAAAAAAGTGAATACATACTACATGTAGACATATTCGTACGTGCTGACAAAGCAATCAAACCAAGTTAATGACACAGCACGCCCACTTTTTAACAAGCGTCAGACTGTTATATTTTTTACAAGCCTACGGAAGCAAATCGTTCTACGTCACACAGTGGGGCCTTTTGACGTGTTTCGGTGCAAAAATTATAACTTTTGAACTGATAAAGATATTTAAAAATTTTAAAAAGCATTTGGAACGAAACTGTTTTAGCTTTAATATACAATACATACATTTACACGGTCATATGTTAAGTGCGGCACTGTGCACAGTGTCTGCTTTCGACTGTTTTTATTACAAACATCATAACTTTTAAGGTAAGAAAGATATTTTAATAAAAATGAGTATCATTATTGGCCATTGCTTTGTGGACGCACTATGCACAGTGGTTTTTTTTTTTTGTTGAAAGCATCATAATTTTTGAAGTTACCAAGAAATATGTAATGGGGAAAAAATAATTGATTTTATTAGGATCAAAATAAGTGCTCCCTTATTGTGATAGACATTGGACACGATGACACCTTTGATCTTTCTTGTCGCAAAAATCATATATTTTGAAGTAATGATATATTTTAAATTTCTCAAACATTGAAAATACAACTTTTTGTGCTTTAAATGACATTCTCATAGGGAAGTCTAGAAAAAAATGCTACCCTAATATAACATGTTATATTAATTAATATAACTCTTTTTATTTATATTACAGATAAAAATTGTTGAAATATTTTTAATACTAATGTTAATTTATAATATTATTTTATAGTATGATATATTATAATATGATATTGAGTTATTTTTATTAATTTTTTTAATAGTTAGTTTTCTTCAAAATAGTCATTAACATTTTGAGGGATTTGTAATATAATTCACATATCGTAGCTATAATTATATTCTTCCAAATCCTTTCGAGATCATACATGTCTCCGCGATGAAATCAGTGGGTCTGAAGAGGCCGCCAACATATTAAAAATATCCTCATTCTGTCTAATCCGTGAAATTTCGCAAGTATTCGCATATCTAAAGTGCTTGTAATCTTTGTTTTTGCATTCCTGGGCTTCTTTCTTCAAATTTCAAGAAAACCTGTCATATTTTGTGGCCCAATTTAGCTTAATTATTTAAAGTACTGTGTAGTAAATATGCTAAGAAAATATGGGCGTGACCATTTTTGCCCATTTTTAGATATTCTCTTTTTTAATAAACAATAAATATACCTTTAAAACAATACCAAAAGAGTAGTGATCACATGGCAACATTTCTGACACTTCAATTCTAAATGTTTTTTCTTTTCTCAAAATCACTTTCTAAAAAACTGTCGACTTTAAGCAGCTCCACCAGCTATAATTCTTATCCAATTAAGAAAAACGTTTTTGAATTCTGATAAGTAAAATGGTGTTTATACGATGTGTTCATTCATTTTACAGAATTTTGTCATCAAATTTTGTATTTTTGCCACGGTTTCTGAGAAAAGGCGCCACAGTGCGTCACTGTTAAAAAACTTAATAGACCTCTAACGCAACAGTGTTATTTTCGTTTGTATTTTGACTGGCTAATCGCAACCAGCTGTTGTGAATAGTGAAAGCCAAAATCCAACGTAATCCACGACTAAGCTCAATTTAGTTTCAATTAGCATGGATAACATATTAAATTTACTGCACTTGAAATCCTACATAAACCTTATAAAAAATTGAAGCAACTTCAAAAATAACCACTACAAATTTTATTTAGATTCAGTAATATAAAACATTTTTGTATGTATGCGTTACCTATAGCGCTAGTATAAACCATTTCGTATCCCAAAATAAAACTTACAGGAATTTTAGAAAAGACGGACGCTGTTCTTTAACATATATTTTTTTAGAACTTTAAAAATACTATTTACTTAGAAAAATAACCAAGAAAAATATGTACATGATCAAATTTTGACTTTTGAACATTGAATTTCAAACTAGGAATTTAAAACCCTTAACAGCTTATTTTCTCCCCTTTGATTTCGTCCCACAACGAAGAATATTGCTTAAGAAGTTCCGAAAATAAACATAAATTTCTAAGTCCATAATAGTACATGTTTGTTGAATTTTTAAAATTTCAAGCCACTATATCGCGAATGGACCACGATAATTCCAGCAAAAATTTCAAAAAAGGTAATCGGATTTGGATTTAAGCATTTTTGGTTGAAGCACTTCCCTACTGGATTACCAACTCAATGGTTTTAACAAGGCGTGAGACTAAAATAATCGATTCTTCAGAAGTACTTACTTTTTTGCATTTGGCCACTTTTTCAAGCAATCTGTTTAATCTAAAAATATCATTCTCTCTAACTTGTACATAATTTTTTTAAATTTTAGGTAATGTGATTTGTAAGCGAGTAATGAAATTTGGTAATCAGAAAAGTAAGTCATTATATGGCAAGTAGTGCTGATGGTAATGTGTAATTTTTTGCTGGGATGTGTCAAAACTTTTCATGAATGCTTACTTTAGCGAAGGCATGTTTAGTACAAAATTTGATAAAATCGAAAGGGGTGAGGTCAAAGCATTAGTTTCAACCCTATAGGTAACGAATATATATATATATTTACTGAATGTAAATTAAATCTATAGTGTTTGTTTTGGAAGTCCGTTCAATTTTTTGAATTTTTAATGCCAGTTTTAAATTTTCAGGTGCGTGGTCCAATATTAATTAGTGTCTTCTAACTTTTCTTAATTCAACATCAGGCCACTTTCAGAGCTGTGCTAAGAGTTGTGCTAATTTTCGCACAAATCAGTCAAGTAGAATCATGTGAAATATAATATTAAGCTTGAATTCAAATTATATCATCTTTCTTTTCTGAGAAATCTGGTCACCTTAAGTAAAATAGTTCCATATCTTAAACTAATACGCCTATTTAACACCACAGGCGCTGCTAGAAAAATTAACAAAAACGCACAACAGTAGAGTTTTAAATACGAAAAAATTAGTTCTCTGTATCTATCTGTCACTTCATCATCTGTTATTTGAACCAACGTGAGCTGAAAATTTACTTTCTCTCCTCAGGAACCTGTTAACGTAACGAAACCTAACGTAATACATACACACTATTAGCTGTCACTTAATGTTGAATTCTATTTTTAACCGACTTTAAAAAAAGGAAGATGCTTACGTCTCTATTGTTTTAGGTGTGTATCTTCATAACTCAGTACATTTTAGATTGATTGTAAAACTTTTTTGTTGTCTGAGAGGTGGGCGGGACGCGCCCACAATTTTTTTAATATAATTTTGTGATATTCTACTTATTTGATTACTGTGAAACCTATAAAACACCTTTGGTTCTTCTAATTACACAATTTGAAAGTTCAAAAAATGGGCAAGGTTACGCCCATTAAAATTTATTATAACCGATTTTTACTTAACCTCCATTTTAAAAAAATGGACGGCCATAAAAAGTAATTTCTTTATTTCACGTACTACTTATATTTTTATCTTTAGTTTACAGATCTTTGCATTGAATTCGGTTGGTTTTTTAACAGAAACAAATTTTTTAATTTAACAGAAACAAAAATGCTGATTCATAACAGAACAGAACGTATAAGCTTATTCTGCCTTAAGAAGTGTGCTAATCTTCGCAGCAATTGGATAAGAAAAAGATCATAAAATCAATGAAAAAATGTAGGGTAACAAACATTAAAAATTCAAAAAAAAAATAATAACATCCTCCTTTTTTGAAGTCGGTTAAAAAAACGAAAATAGGTCAAATTTCAAAATCAAAATATTTGCATATTGATGGCGAGCTGAAAAACTTTGTATCTTCTGATGAATACATTTTTACCGTTCACTGAACACTTTGTAAAAGCGGCGTGTAACGACCATTTTCAATTCCTTAAATTTAATAAATTAACAACCAAATAAATACATATCTTTTGAATGCTGAAACTCAATTAAAAATTCATGACTGTAAATTAAATATTAGTTTACACAGTCAAGTGTTCACTTGTTGTATCACAGTGTAATTTATCCGAAGCAATATAAACACGCTGATTAAAACAATTTACTAAAAAGGCAACAACCGAGATAGATGCACACGCATAAAAATCAAACACATAAAAATCTCTTCCGTATTTTTATGTGATAAAAAAGACAGTAATTTTAAGTGATTTGCCATTTCATTTCGTTTTCGTACAAGTCAAAGCTAAAACAAAAATTATAACAAGATATATACATAATAATAATATTTATTTATTTCGGAAATCATTAGCTGGCAGTTTCAACACGTGATATGTAGATACGCGCTACTCGTATTTATTAAACGATTGTTGTCAGTGTTTTCCAAATAACGTTAATATGTCTGTTTGACATGCAAGTTTCAATGTGTGAATATGACAATACATATTTATTCTAGTCTCATAATAGTGTTGGGAAAGTGTATACGGTTGCATATTATTTGTCAAATAGACAATAAAAAAGAAAATAAATAATTAAGATATTGTAATTAAGTAAATGTTGTTTGTGTCTTGTTCAAGACTAGAAAAGTAGTTTTTTTATAAAATTAATGTGAGCCTGACGCAAGTGCGATTGAATAAAACCGTTTGCATTGTTTCTTGATTTTAATAGCAATTCGTTTTTTTTTTTGTAAAATGGAATATCCAGTAATTATTCAACAATCTTTTCTAACAACTTTTAGCATTCTTCAGAATTACTTAAGCAGTAACTTAGTGGGGTCCATCACAAGTCCTTATAAATGATTTTCTTGTATGTCGAACATTAAAAACTTAAATTGAAAAAATAAAGTAAATATACCACGCATCATCTCTTAGCGATACCTGCCGAATGCTGCAACGAAATATTCAAGAAATCGCTTTCAAGTTGATCACATATTGCTTGCCAAAACTGGTGTGAATTGAGCGCTGCATGTAATTTGCCTGGCAACTTTCCTTTCAAGATTCTATCGACAGGGGGATACAACGTGAAATTCATGAAATGTCAGCCAAAATTGATTCATAATTACATTTTATTTTAAAACCATTGATTTGGTGGATAATTCATATTTGAAAGAACTTCATGGTTTCGTTGGAGTTCTTTAAATATCAACATCAATCATCATTATTTTAATGTGGCAGAATATATTTAACGAACGAAAATTTGTTTAAAAGAATTGTGATCAACGGCTTAATTCCACCGTCAAAGTGAAACACAGCTTGAAAGCCAAAATTGTAATCAACTAAGTCATAAATTTCTAAAACTTCGAGTGTGTTGGTAAAAGAATGAGAATGTATTGTAAGTTTTTTAACATAAATAATCCATACTAACAGTGCGATTACACGAGACATAAGTTTGGAAATATTTGTGTTGGCAATTGTCAAATTTTCTTGCTAACACAAAAAATTACTGTGTAAACCGTAAATGTTAGTGTTCGACACATGTTTAAAAATAATTGCTCAAACACAAGTCTGAGCAATTATGTTAAAACACAAGCTGTCAAATTTACCTATTTCGTAGAAAATAATGGCGGGAAACTAGAAATAATAAGTTTATTATAAAAAAAATCAAGCAGAAGCATAACATATGTATATGTTTTGTGACTGAATTATTAAAAAATCAAAACTTAAAACGCGCATTTTTTTATCCATACGACAATTCAAATTTTAATTTTTAACATTATGCGTTAGCCACCCCTTAAAATAAGTTTGAACGCAACCTTTTTTCGGACGTAATTCTGCCGACGTTATTTCTTATGTTCAGAAATAAAAATTGCTCGTCTATTCGTACTGAACGAACAATAAGTAAATTTGATTAAATCCTTAATTAGACGTGACATAGCCATACTACCATAACCATAACTAAATCAAAATTCAATTGGTTTCTATGGAATGGTTATGGCGTTATGGCGAGTCAACTATAACCAAATACAGTGTTGCCCATAAGTTTGGTTCGAACTGCTTTTTTCTATGGTTATGGTTATGGCACCTCTTAACTGTAAATAATATTGACATAATGCCTTAAAACTCCATTTAGATCAAAAAAATTAACAAAAATATTAAGAAAAAAATGCATTAATAATAACAAATAAATTTAAAAAATCAAAAAACCCGACTTACTAAAAACAACTGAAAAGAAACAAAAAACAATTCTGGTAGTGCGCAACATAGTGTCGTTTAAAGTCGAGAAGCATTAAAAATATAATCTTCAAACTTCTTAATAGTGGCTCTCGACACTAAAACTCACTATGTTCCGCACTACTGGGCGGGTTTGGTAAAAAAAATTTTTTGACGTGTTACTATTTCGATTTTGATTTCTAACACCTTTCTAAATGATCAAATAGAATAAGTCTTCAACTTCAGGAAAAGTCGTTGTCAAATTTACAAAGCCCATAATAAAATCTACGGCAGTAACTTCGAATGTTCTCTAATTTTTATTTCATTTTCTTTTGTGCTTATATTTCTTAGTAGTTTTGTTCACAAAATGTATGAAATTTATTGAAAGTATGGTAGCATTCTTGAGATAATCACCCATATTCCAGTTGTCATCATCCACGTCACTTTAACACAATACCAAAAAAAAATGGGGCTTGTTTTTGTTCTAAGCTCTCAAATATTTTATCCAAGCATGCTTTGTATGTATTGTGATATACTTCAGGTTTGAGCCTTAAATGTCAAAATTGAACATTAAACAAACAATAAAAGGTACTTATGTAAATAGTTGGGAAGCAACTATGTAGGAGCTCTACGTTGCTCCTTTACTAGTCAGCAGCTGTGCACCTTCCCTGCGCCTACGGAAAGAATGTTATATATTAGAGTTGGGCATAGTTGTTCCTTTTGCGGATTGTTCCTTTTTGTTCCCAACAACAAAAAGAACTAGTTCGTTCTTTTCGTTCAGTTGTTCTTTTCGGTCAGTTGATCAGTGCAGAACAGAACAGAGATTACGCAGCATTGAATCATCTTCAATGTTTTATTCTAAAGTAATTTCATTTAATTCTTAGTGACCTTATTTAACTAAATTTTTTTATTGAAAATGCTTAAAAAGAAGTTTGATAATTTGAAAACAAATTTTAATCACTCTTTTAATACTGATTTATATTTAACACAACAAATTCTTTCTTTTAATTGCATAAAAATGTTCCTTGCTTAGAAGTATTTTCATTTGTGCTTTGTAGTCTTATTTGTTGTATGATTTTAGTAAGTAAAAGGTAAAAATTAATATTTTTGAAATTTTTAAAATGAAATCCGTTTTCAGTTTAAAACAAATTATAATCACTTTTTTAATTCTAATAATCTTTTTCACAATCAGTTTTTTAGTTCAATACTAAAAATTATTTCTATTAATTTTATTAAACCCACTTGTATATTTCACTAAGTATACACTTGCTTTTGTTTGTTTTGATTATTGTGATAAAAATTTAATAGACACACTATATTTGTGTATTTTTAACAGTATGCAAACGAGAAATTATAATATTTTACTTGAAATACTTTGCATGTGTATTGGTCAGGAACAGGGAATAAGATAAACAAAATAAAGACCAAAAATAAAGCAACGAACAAAAAACGAACAAGACCAAAACGCCAAAAAATACCAAGAGAATAAGAAAGACCAAAAGAACAAGAAAGACTAAGAGAACAGCAAAGACCAAAAAGGAACAACTAGTCTGAACTAGTTCACATCGTTCACTTATGGGAATAGTTCAATTGAACTAGTTCGTTCTTTTTGAGCACAACCCTATTATACATATATGTATCACTTTCACAAATGATGACAACATCATTTCCATTATTAAGATTTTAGTTTTACATAAGAAAAAACCCCCTTCAATGAAAATTCGAATTTTAATTTATTTTCCTAACAAATGTTTCTTTACAAGTATTTTAATTTTTTATTTGTTGCAATTAATTCATTAACTCTATCACGAAATGTTACAAAAATTGCCAAGTTAATAGGAATGCAGTGCAACAATTGGAAAAAAACAATATCTACTAAGTTTTAATTTTTTTCGCATACATTTTTTTTGACAGTTGAGTGATTTTTCGATTTGATACTACATATGTATTTGTTTTCTTTTACTTGTAATATTTGTAAATTATTTGATGTTATTAAAACAAAATAAGCTTTCGCTTTACTTTTCCTTATTTAAGAATTTAAACATTATCTGCTGTAGGAACACAACTGGGACGAATGACGAATTTCGTCTACGTCGATAAGAATTATCTGGGTAAATTCGTCGTGTGAAGCACAACAACAACTAATTTACTCTGCGAATTCGGTTCTTATAATTGCTAAAGTTGGTTATTGTCAGGGATGACAGTTTTTTCTGACCTATTTCGCCAAATTGATTTTAAAAATCGCCAAAACTCGGCAAAATCAATTTTATGTAGTTTTTCTTAATAAATATTTGATAAAAAAATTTAATTTTATGTAAAACTTTTTTTAATACATTTTTTGTAAAATAGACGTAAAGAAATTCTGCAGAAAATCCCCAAAAGTAGAAATTAAGGTCTCAAAAATTATTTTTGGTAAATTTTTCTCATCCAAATGCAAAATTAATTAATTAATATAATTAATATAAGAAAAAGCATCAAAATCAAGTTGTTTTAATTTCTTGCAGACGAGTTTTGGTAGTATTTATTTTGTTTAAACTACTCCTTCAACAAATTAATTAACCTGAATTAAAAAAATTTTGAATTTCAATTTTGTAAAAAATAGCCATAGAATTCGCAAAAAAAAATTATTTATCTCCACAAAAATAGTCATGTTGCCAAACAAAGTTGAAAAATCGTCACGTTTGTTGAGAAATCTACATATCTGACAGCCCTGGTTATCAGCGATGCCAACTATTTATAACCCAAACGCGGTATTCCTCTTCTCAAAACGCGCTAGAATGCCCTAAGTTACAGCATTGTCAACTATTTATAGCGAAAACGCGTTGTTTTCGTACGCGTTAAATTAAATTTTAATAAAAGTCGGTGTATGTATGTATTAGTTAATAAAATTGATTTTTTAGTAACTCTCTTTCAGATTTTATAATATGGTTTCTTCGATATTATATCCTAAATAACTAAAATCATTTAATACAGAATCAGAATCGCCTTCCAAATAATTTAAATTCTTACAGCCTTATTTATAAAACCTAAAAACAAAATTTGTTTTAAAAACCCTTTATAAAGACTTGTTTAAGTTTTATAAATAAGGCTGTTAGTTTTTATAGTAATTTTATTTGTCAAACTTTGTTGCGATTTAAATGCTTTTTTTACTTGAGCTAGAACAGATGTTTAAAAAGTTCTATAAATTTTTTGGTCACAAGTACGAGTTCATATTTTTAGTTGTGAAACTTAAAAAATTTGCCATATACAGTATTAAAATGCGGTTTTAATTCTAACCGCAGTCAAGGGAATTTTATTTGCTACAGCTGAATCATTAACCAATTTAAAGAATTGTATCACAGTTTTGGATACTAGGAAATTGTTAAATTTATACTGAAATAGTAAAAATATATTGAACTGAAATGATGTTATTGACTTTATTCAAAAAGCGCTAATTTAGCGCGTTTTTTATTAAACGTGCTAAGACGAAAAAGAGCGCGTTCGGCATAGTTAAAACGCGCCAAATCTAGCGCGAAACGCGTTAAATTTGCATCGCTGCTTGTTATTGTTTACGCAAGGAGAGAGAAGGAGAGAGAAATTGTTTTTCGTCGTTCGTCGGCGTACAAAATAGCAATAAATATATCTCCTAGTTTGTTACGCTCAACGAATTTCGTTCTACGGAGGTGTGTTCATTTTCATACGCACCGAAAAATTTGTCGTTCGTCCTAGTTGTATTCCAGCATTATTTGAAAATTTTGCCATAAAAATATGTATGTCAAACAAGCCTTTAATGACTAACCTGACTAGACATCCCACTTTTCATAGATCAATCCCGCCTCGAATTTCTATCC
This sequence comes from Tachina fera, assembly GCA_905220375.1. Lineage (NCBI taxonomy): Eukaryota > Metazoa > Arthropoda > Insecta > Diptera > Tachinidae > Tachina > Tachina fera. Next base: position 115,620,480 of record LR999964.1, read on the forward strand.
ATCTTTATCCCAATCTCTATTCTATTTATATTAAAATGTATGGTTGAATGGTTGAACCACTATTTTGTGGAATACAATTCTCATTATTAACATAAATAGCCACGAAGATTTTTCAAATTATCACTGCATTAGTTTTTTTTTTGTATTTTGCAGATTAAATGGCGTAGCTATGTGCTAACAAAAAGCATTGAGTAATTAATAACTATCACTCCTTCTAGACCAACAGTAATACACAAGATCGGTACAATGGTATTATTTTGAAACAACAACAAGTGCTAAACTTTATGAGAGGCACCACGCGTAATTTTTCTATTGTCTTATTGTTTCCAGACACAATACACATAAACAACAGAGTTATTTCAACTTTCTTCCTATATTAGTTTTCCAGTTATCTCGAAGTAAATATTTTCTTTTTACGGGTGGTGCACACCCACATGTCCAATTCAAAATTTTGTTTTGTAAGACAACGCACATTATGAAGATCGTTACTTTCACGAAGTTTCAAATATTTTGCTGCATTAGAGGCAAAGATATTCCGAAATAAAAAAATATGGGAGGTGCTACACACATCTCTTTTCTTCCGACTTTTTTTTTTAACAACATATAAAGTCAATGGAGTAACTTCTACAAAATCTCAAGTGTTTTACCCTATAAATAAATATTTGCTATATATGAGAAGTTTCTCGCCCACTTGTCCACTCCTTAATAGTAATTACTTAAATTACTACGAATATTAAAGAAATAGGGAAATCGGTGCAGCCATTATTAAACGATGCATAAAATATTTTTGTTTAAATATTTTTTAATTTAAAGCGTTTCTTTTTAGTTGAAAACTATGCTTCCTAAGTACAGTACGAAACTGTGTAAATTGAAATCAAATTCATACGATTCTTTTTAATGTATTGTATCATGTCTAAAATAATAATGATATTGAAAATAATACTTGAAACAACTTAGCGATATAACGAATTTTTCAGTATAACGAATAGGCGTTGACATAATCACCCTTCCCTAAAATTGTGATCGCCAATGCTTGCGTTATTGTTGTGTCAGTATACTATTTTCTAATTTTGTTCTTAATTTTTTTGTTCACGGGAAATATTTCACGTGAAAAAAAAATTCGCTTTTATTTCCTGATAAAGGTGAATATCGTTCGTTATACCGGGATTTGCCTGTATTTGACAACGCTGATGTTAATGTACATATGTACCTAAAACAAAATTCTGTAAGCTGTGTTTTGATTATTGACGACTTAAATTTGTAAAATGTTGTTCACATAAATTAGTAAAATTTCGTACATGAAATCACATCATTATTTTTATTGTGGATAAAATAAATCGAAGTGGAGTGGGGATTTACCTGTGGGAAATTTACAACTGAACACGTTTTCTTTGATTAAATACATACATTCAGTGGTGTCACGTTTTGATTTTAATTAAAAGCAGCCTATAAATTTTATTTATAAATTATAATTTATTATAAACATCGGGGCGGAAGAAATGGAAAACACACACGTGTTGAAAGATTAGATTTACAGTGTACTCCTTCTAATAAATCCTTTCGCTTACTTTTTGTTTATTGGAGAATAAATTGCTACTTTTCAAAAATAATACATACTTAAGTTAATTTTAAACTTTTATGTATTTTATAAACTTTTTAAAACAATTATATATAAAGAAATTATAAACATATGTATAATCGCATAATTACCTATTGCAACTTTATTTTTTAAAGATTTTAAAAATAATTTTTCCCCAGAATAAATCACATAAAACTATTAAAAATTTGAACGAGTCAATTAACTGGGGATTACTGCATTACAAAACTTATTAGTTGTAGAGATTATATTTATATAATGTTTTCAATTACATTATTAAAGTAAACAAATTACATATGCACTTTTTCTCAGATTAACTTTCTTTCAAAGAAATTATATATGAAGTAATTTACACTCATCTTCAATTTTAATTGGAATAATTAATTATACATGATAGAAAATTATTAATAAATTTTAAAATGGAAAAGCCGTAAAGCTTACTTGATACTTCATACACAATAATTGCGTTAAAGCTTGAACTTAAATTAAATACAACATATTTAATATTCATTTGTAATTTATTGCCACTGTAATTGAAAATATTTACTGATAGATTTAAAAAAGTGGTATTGCCTGATCTTACTTAATTAACATAAATAGCATTGTTTTCACTTTGGTTTCATAGAGATACTTTTTCTAGAGTTAAATCTTGTTATCATTTTTTCAAAATTTCATACACATTTTTAGCTGACTTCGTCTGTATTTTTTATTTTTTTTTAGTTGTGTATCTTCATAACTCAGTACATTTTGAACCGATTGTACATTGGTCACATTGTAAAATTTTTGTTTGTTTAATTTTATGATATTCTACTTATTTGATTGCTGCGAAACCTATAAAACACATTTGGTTCTTGTAATCACATAATTTGAAAGTTGAGAAAATGGGCGGTGCTACTCCCATTAAAATTTATTATACTATTTCACGCGGTTCCACTTATCCGATTTTTACGAAACTTACCACGCACCTTGAGCTCTAAAATAGACACAATCCCGTAATTAAAAAAATGGGTGGAGTGCCCATTAAATTTAATATTTTATTTCAAGTGGTTCTACTTAACCGATTTTTACAAGACTTGACACGCACCTTGAGCTCTGAAAAGCACACAATAATATATTTAAAAAATGGGCGGAGGAACGCCCATTAAAATTTAATTTTATATTTCACGTACTTCTTCTTTTCTTCTATGAGATCTCGGCATTAAAGTCGTTTTTTTTTTGTCATAAAGAATTATTTATAATTAGCATTTTATTATTAGCTGCAATATTCTTTAAAATTTCATAATTTCTTTTTAATATATGCAAATTATTATGGTAAAAACTATTTCAAACTGGAAATACTAAACTATTTTTACAATTCACATAAACGTTTGTACACGTGTTTTTTCACACAACTAAAGTACATACTCGTAAGCTTATGTGGCAATTCTTATATAAAATAAATCATCATTAAAATAATGTTAATTTCTCATACTGAGTTTGACAGCATACTGGTATCAATGCACAAAAAAAACTTTGAAGATTTTCGGAGACGATATATTGCAAATCGATTATAATGTAAGGTATATATGTAAGTCTGAAAACCCTGCCTCAACACAAAAATGAAAATATCTAAACACACTTAATTCATAGGAAATAGTTTTGTATTTTACAGTGACTGGTTATTTTTATTTTTATACAATAGCAAACGATTTATCATAAAATATTAATAGTAACGAGTGTATTCATTAATATATATGATATTTAATAGAATTAAAAGCGTAAAACACTTTTATAATGTTGAGAGCTATATGTCTAAAATATTACTTTGTGGTCATCTATCTAAGAGTTGTTTTGTTTCCGCACTTACAGCCAATTTTAGACTTATTAATTTAGTTAGTTAATTTACATTTCTGTGGTTTATTAAACTTCTTATTTAATTATGTGCGTTGAAAATATGGTAGCATTACTAAACCAGCTGTTAAACATAAATAAGAAATTTTTAACTCGAAATTTAAAATCGAAACAACATATCTCTTGGCTTCTTAGTATTAGTACAGCTTTAATAGGCACTGTGCGCGTGTGTTGGTAAAACATAAACAACATTTGGCAGATCACATCACGAAACAAGGAAAACAGCTGTTGCTTCGCGGTTGCCTGTATTATTGTACAATGTGTTATACTTTGGTATATTTCAACTTGATTGTATTATTTACAGTTTGTAGAACGATCTTTGCTTAAAAAAGTAAACTTTGACAGAGAATTTCCCAATTTAACTGTAAAAGAAATAAATTTCTGAAAATCGACTTCAACGTTTAAAAGTGCTCTCCTGGAAAACAGTCAAATATTTATGACACAAGCACTTTTAACTAAAAAAGATTCCAAATAGGTTTTTTAAATAACTATTTATCGAAACATATCTCCCCATACATTTTTTTGAAATTTATTATAACAATCAGCCGAATTAAAAATGAAAATTAATAAAATCAGTTGCATACTTCAATAATTTGGTTTAGTGCCGTACTTCGCAGATGACATACACAGATGTCAAGAGACGGAATATAATCTTTCTTTATTTATGTCTTGCTCATACACAGCGTTGTCAAATTGGTGCGTTTCGGACCGTTTTGGGTGCTTTTTGAATTTTTTTGTGCGAAAAATTCCTTAGTTGGTGCGTGGTGCGCTTTTTTTTAATTGCTGGTGCGTTTTTCAATTTTTGGTGGCACCAAAGCAAATTGAACACGACACTTGGTTAAAACGGGAAAATTCTTGTTGGGAAACTTTTACCAACTTCCTGATAGTTTTAATTACCATATTAATAGTAATGATGTTTACAAAACATCACAATTTGAAATGAAATCTTTTTTATGACCCTATGATAACAATAATGATTAAAATATTAGCATTATTAGTTTGAAATAATTAATTTTTGATCTCTTTTTAAAGAGTTTTAAGCAGAATTTATAAAATTAATGTACAGAAATTTATATTTTTTTTAACAAATTAATGTGTGTGCCCTTAATTATGAAACTTGTGTAAAGCTATGTACAGACGATTGTCAGATCTTACAATATTGTCAGATCTGTCAATGTGCTGGCTGGCAATGTATTGGCAATTTTCGATTGCCAGTACAATATTCCTTGTTAGTTCACACGATTGTAGGAAAATCTTACAATTTATTGCCAGACGGTTGTATGGCAAAAAATTCATCTGACAAAATCGTCAGTCGAAAAATTGTCAGTTCACACGGTTGTCATATGCACAAATTGTCAGATATGTTTTCATGCGTTGCCAGACTCAAAGCATTTTTTAGAAATTGTTAAATATCAATCGTTTGTGTTTGTGTCAAATGTAAAAAGTAAATGTATAAATTATTATGGACCATAAAGAAGCAATTGCAATGATTTTGTGTGCATATATTTTATTATAAATATTTTATTTACAATCGAGCGTGTGCAGTGTTGCCCATGGAAATAATTCTCTTACAATAACGCCATTGTCAGATGCATAAACTTTGCACATCTGACAATATTAAAACGTCTGACAAATATCTGTCAATAATTTCACGGTGTGTTCACACGGTTGTAAGATGTCTGACAATTTGTTGTCAGCTGCTAGTCCTTCAATGGACTGAAAAATGCTCTGGCAACGACGTCTGACAAAATTTGAAATTAATTAAATTAATTAAGAAATTTTGAGCACATTTTACTGGCAATATTGTAAGATCTGACAACCGTCTGTACATAGCTTAAGTAATATATTTCATTGCTCGAGATATTTAGTAGGTTACATATGAACAAATCCAAAAATAAAATATTTTTTTATTATCCGACAGTTGAATTTAGAGTTGTACTAGCCTCGATTAATATAAATTTATTTTTTAAAGATGTATTTACTATTTCAAATCAAAAATGTGCATGACTCAGACCAGTTTCATAAATAAGGACACATATGTATGTATCAGTGATGCACGAATATTCGTATTCTTATTCGAATTGTCGAATATTCGGTAATTTTCAGGCGAATACGAATGTATTCGTATTCGCTAAGTTCAGGCGGATGCGAATACGAATGAACGGCTGAATTTTTGATATTCGCGAATACGAATATTTGAAACGCTATTTGCGAATACGAATGCGAATATTATATATGTGAAATCTATAGACATTAAATTGGGGTTCTATTTACGCCTGCAATATGAAACATTAAAAAATTTGTTATACTCTTATACTTATATTTGTTTGTACTCTTGTTGGCGTACTTTAAAGTTAATAAAAAGTACCCACAATTTTAATTATCGTCATTGAATAATATTTGAAAAATGATACAAAGCACAAATTTCTATAAAAAAAAATTAATCTATTTTTACAAACTAAAATTTTTAGTTATTTATTAAAATTTCGTTTAGGATTTATGCATTTATTTATTTAATTTCTTTGGAAAAATATTCGTATTCGTCTGAAAATCGCCGAATATTCGACAATTCGAATACGAATACAAATATTCGTGCAGCACTAATATGTACATTAGAGTGGCCGTTAATTGTATGGAGACTTTTTTGATTTCTTCTACTCTCACCCCCAAATCGATTCAGTTTTAGGTAAAAAAAAATACAAAAAAAATTTCATACCGATAAGTTGCGATGGGGGGTGCGTCCGGCCCACAAAGTTGGCCTTCAAGCCCATTTTTCAATGTAATTTTTTGCATATGACTATCTTTTACAAAAATCATTTTACAAGAATATCACATATGGCAATATTTTAGCTCTTCAAGTCAACAATATTAGTCTCAAACAAAGTTTTTTGCTCAAATTAATATTTTAAAAAATAATGAGGAAAATAACCAACAAAATACCAAAAATTTTATTTAACAAAATTATATTTATATGGAATTTTTTTATTTTAAGCACATACAATAAGACCTTATATATGTATATGAAATTATTTCATACATATACATATAGTCAAAATAAAACTTGAAAAAAAAATTACATTGAATATATGGGCTTGAGGGCCGGACGCAACCCCTAAAACGCAACTTATCGGTATGAATTTTTTTTGTATTTTTTTAACATAAAACTGAACCGATTTGGGGGGTGAGAGTAGAAGAAATCAAAAAAAATATATAACGGCCACCCTAGTGTACATACTCCTACAATGCATATGTACATACATATTTATCTAAAACAATTGCAAATAAATAAAATATATTATCCTTAATTAAATATCTTTAAACATGCCAAATGTTAATAACAAATTTATTCAACTGTAAACTTATAGATGTAATATAAAGTTAAATTTATTATTATTTTTTGCTTTTCGGAAAAAAAGTTGTTTACTTCTTTTTAACTTATAACAATGTTTATGAATTTAAATATTAAATGAAAAATTTACGTGCTTTATAATTGAGCAAAAACTAAAAAATAAAAGTTATAGGTAATTGTCTGTATAAGTAAAAAAAACAAAAACAAATAAATCTAATTAACTTTTATGGTTGGGTTGTCACTTTAGAAGCAGCTGTGGAAATTAAATGCATTTCTAACTAAATTTTTTACTATAAATGCTCAGCCATATTTCATTGCTTACATGCTCAGCCATATTTCATTGCAACTATAAAAATTAATTAATAGGAGCAATACTAAGAATCGTGACTAATTTTTCAGTGGCTCTTTTCACGCTCAAAAACCTGATATGCACGGAAAAACAATAGTTAAATTCAAAAAAATCATTTCTTTTTTTCTTCTTAAAATAATGAATCAATTATACACCTTTTAGACACGGAAAGTTTACTTTGCAAAGTCTTAATTCAGCTGTGTGAAAGACAGAGGAAGGTAAACCATCCCTTTCTGCCTTTCACCCAGCAGAATTATGACTGCAAAGTAAACTTTCCGTGTCTCGTTAAGCACGTGACAGCTGGCAATATATTTTTTAAATCGATTTGATAAGTGTTTATTGTAAAAGTGTTCACATTTTTTGGTCGGCTCTTTTTTAATACACAATTTAAGGTGTATATACATCGAGTTATTTTGGGAAAACCCCTTGTTTGAATTGCATACATACATAGTGTTTTATTATAATTTTTTTTTAATTTTGAAATTGTAACAAACACCAATTAAAATTACAAACATGCTTATTAATTTACAGATAAAATGTGTAAACTAATATTGCATTTATTTATTTAAGTACATACATACATATTTGTGTATATAAAGTAATATTATTAATAAGATAATATACATACATACATATTTAAAAAAGTCAATGTACTACTTTGATATTTAATATGTCTGTTATATAATACACATTTACTTATTTACATGAATCGAACTAGTGAAAAAATTTTAAGTCTTATGAATTTCAGTATTAACAAAAATTATTAGAGAATGATATTAGGTTTGTTCATTTACTAAACAACTTTTACTAAACTAACAATTGTTACTGGAAAGTGTTCATTAACTCAAAAAGTTTACAAGGAGAGAGCCTCATAAGAGAGAAAAAATATGGAGAAAAAAAATTCCTACAAATTATTATTAGTAAATTTTTTACTTGCATGAATTATCCAACCACCTGTTGTGTGCTTTGTTGTCAAATTAATTATTTCAAAAATATCTGAAAAAGGAAAACTGAAAATTTAAAAAAAAACTTGTTTACATGTTTAAGCATGTTTTCTTAATTTATTGTTTTTCTTTCATTAAGCCACATATATTCAATTTTAATGGCAAATAATTTTGTTTGTTTCTCATATATAATCAGAGATGGAAAGTGGCATTTTTGTAATTGTTAATAAAAAAAAAATTAAAAAATTATGAAAAATGCATAAAAATAGTCAAAATGCATAAAACTGTGTAAAAAATTTCAGAATAAATGCCAATTTCTAAAAAAAATGCAATTTAATATATTATTAAACAAAATACATCAGAAAAAGTACAATTGTATCATGATTTAAATTCATGGTTCTGATATGAATAAAATTTTCTTGCAAGTTTTTACAAGCAGCGTGACCGTTTGACCGACTAAAGTGGCAAATTGCCACTTTTTCGACTGCCTTGCCACTTTTTATTACCTTATTTTAGAGTGAATTATATAAAAATACATTAAAAATAAAAAGTTTAATGTAGTTTTCTCGTTTTTTTTTAATTTTGCCCCTTTCTTTTTGATAAATCCCCTTTTTGGTGCCACTTTTTGAAAAATGTCATCGGTCACCCTGTTTACAAGTAATGCGTTCATTAACTTTTTCATATTTAGGAGAATAAATTTGTAAATTTCTGCCTTACTCTCTCGTTGCTAATTTCTGATGGGAAAGTAAATGAACAGACCTATTTTTAATTAGATTAAAAATAAATTACATTGAAGACATATAACTCTTAAATGTGACGACAATCCGACTAGCGATACAGAAAACATGCATATTAATGGCGGTAATCAGTGTAAGTGCAAAATATCGTAGCTTTTCTTCAAAGTCCAACAACAAAATACACACACAATCAATCCAAACAAAAGCTACATTATTTTGCATTTACACTTACGCAAAACATTTTGCATCACACCGAATATCGGCAATTTATTTTTAGCGAAAATTGCGCTTCGTTGCACATTTGAAACTTTTCTGTGTCGTTTTTAAAAGTTGAACAAACTTACTTTAAAGGACGACTTTTGAAATATTAAAGACCACAAGAAATAATGCCAACATAATTTTAACCGCAGATAATATTTGTACTACACAGCCGGCGGCACAGTGCGATATTTCCATAACTTTGCTGCACAAAATTAAATTTTTTATTTTCCATTGTGGTAAAAATTTCATATAAATTCATATTCATATCATAGAGTCCGCAAAATAATCATAATTTTTTTTCCAGTATTAAAATCTTCTGAATAAATGTGAACTGTATTATAAGGAATATTTTTTTCTGAAAATTAAGTTACTGAATTTGGCAGCTATAACCCAAAAATGATGAAAAAAGATATACAGCTTAATTATGAATTTTTCCGGGAAGTTTTTTCACTTCCCTATCATTTGTTCCCGGGGAAAAATCCTCCTATTATAAATAGCCCGGGAATAAAAAAAACGGGTGGGAGTAAAATCTGGATCAGCTGTTTAATGTTTACATTTTACTCTTCACTAAAGCAAGAGTTCAGTGATAAGGATTAAATAAAAATTATATGTTTTCTTGCCAATAATAATAATGTAACCATTCAAACGCATTTGGAATAACTTTGTGATGAGAAAGTAGAGCTAAAACTGCCCAGAGGTGCAGATGCAAAAGGATTAGCAATTACTGTATGTACAAAGGAACAGGTGATCTAAAATCCACGCCCACAATAGCACTCTTCGCTATGTTGGGTTGGCTTGCAGTGGACTTAAAGGCTAGAAAGCTAGCTCTACGTACCGCCGTCAGACTAAACGTAATAGTAATAGGCGCATGAAACTACCGACATTGGGGTCATGCAAGTATTTTAAATACAGTAGATAATATACCTGATCTTATTGACTACTGCACTCCGAAAACCTACTTCAATAGGAGTTTTCAAAATTTCAAGAGCTGGTGGGGGCATTTATATTCCGGTATATATTACAAGCAGAGTTATCTGCCATTAAAAGAGCGATACACTGGCTAAGGTTCTTTCGTATTTCAAACAGGGACATCCATATTATTAGTGACAACCAATCTGCAATTAAGTCCCTCATAGGTATGTATACCACATCTCTTCTTGTGCAAGAATGTCGCAAAGCCCTGCATAGACTCGTCCTTCACTCACCTAATTATAGTGCAATTCGAACACGGTGACAAATATTATTATAAAGAAACACATTCATGTGTAAATGTAGAATTTGCTAACCCGACTGGCACACTCTTAATTACACTCTTGTTTTCATCTTCTGAACTGTATTCATATCATTTAGGGCCAATGATTGGGTTCGAGATTAAGATTAGTTTATTTCTCTAATTAGCTAATCCGAAAATCAACTAAATATCACATCAATTAAGTTTGATGTTTTTGAGCGGTAGTTTAAACTTATTTTTGCATGTAGTATTACCAACCAAGGAACAAAATATGTAGTGGCAACATTTTCTGTGCAAAAGCCATACATGTTATTAACACACTTTGACTTTTTGTAGTAAGAACAAGAAACTGCCATAGTTTATTGTTTACAAGTAAAATAATGCGTCTGTAAAAGAAAGTAGATAAATAATAATAAAGTATACATGCTAACAGTAGAGTTTCTACGCGGGAAGACAAGTCCCGGGAATTGTCGGGAATTATTTTTTACAAATCCCGGGAAGTTTTCAACGGGAATTTTCGGGAATTTTATTTTTACGTTTTTGGAATTTACTTTTTTAGGGTTCCGTTCACCAAAGGTGAAAAAAGGAACCCTATGTTTTCGCTACGCTGTCCGTCTGTCCGTCACACGGTATTTTCTTAGGAACCGTAAGAGCTACGGACCTGAAATTTGGACAGAGTATGTAGAACCTTGGCCACTACAACAACAAATACATGAGAATTAGAAATTAAAGGGTGCTTCAAAACGAGCGACGAAAAATGTTAAAATCTCATGTAATATACATACAATTGTATGTACATATGTATATTGACACTTGAAATTTGTAAAATTAGTGTATTTTTATATAGACTACAACAATAAACATTAAAATATTAAAAAATTTAAATTAAAGGGTGGTGCATCAGTTAATGCAATTTTGACTATGTAATTTTGACAACTTGCTATATCTTGGAAACCGTAAGAGGTAAACTCTTGAAATTTTCAAAAACGGTAAAACTAAAAAATCCGAAAATTATAAAATCGCCAAACCGAAAAAAATCGCCAAAACCTGAAAAAAATCGCCAAAAATTTAAAAAAAATCGCCAAATCGAAAAAAAAATCGACAAAATTAAAAAAATAGTTCCAGCACTAAAATAAATCGCCAAATTCGAAAAAATCGTTTAAATGAAAAAAATCGCCAAAATGAAAAAAAAAACGCCAAAAACCGAAAAAAAATCGCCAAAACGCGAAAAATGCGCCAAAACCAAAATAATTGTTTATGTGAAAAAAATCGCCAAAAAGGAAAAAAATCGCCAAAATTAAAAAAAAAACCCCAAATTTAAAAAAAAAATATCCGAAACGAAAAAAACGCCAAAATTTAAAATAAACGCCAAAAATCGAAAAAAAACCCACAAAACGAAAAAAAAAGTGCCAAAGCTAAGAAAATCGCCAAAAACAAAAAAAAACAAATCACATATGTATATGAAAAAAAAACGCCAAAATTAAAAAAATCGTTTAAATAAAAAAATTTGCCAAAATAAAAAAACGCCAAAATAACAAAAATCGCTAAAAGTAAAAAAACTTCAAAAACCAAAAAAAAAATCGCCAAAACGTGAAAAAAGTGCTAAAACTCAGAAAGCGCCAATAAATTCAAAAAACCCCCAAACTAAATAAAACGCTTAAAACCGAAAAAACCCAAAAACGAAACAAATGCCAAAACTATAGTTTATATTGGCTAAAGTTCGTATTGAATTACATATCTCGTGTCCGTACGGAACCCTTCGTGCGCGGGTCAAAGTCGCTCTTCACTGAATTTATTTACATTGCTGTTCGTTGTTTTATTACCTAAAAATATAAATCTGTAAGCAGAGGTAAAGAGGTTTACGAAATATTTTCAACATAAAAAGTCCTTATAGTATGTAGTGTATGATTTTAAACACATCTGCAGGACCATTATTATTTTTTTGAAAACGAGAAATTTACTCGGATTCGGTTTACAGAACAGGACCGCTTGTTGTTCATATATTGAACAAATAAAGTAGTTTCGTTTTTAATTTAATGTTGTAAGTTTTTTCATAAAATTATACTTTTTATTGAGATAATTTAATTAAATGCATATGCTTTTGAAATTCCCGGGAATAAAAGATTTTACTTTTCGATTCCCGGGAATTGGAAAAGTCCGGGAAATTAGAAACCCTAACTAACAGCCTTATTTATAAAAATTATTAAGGCTTTATAAGAAAAATGTATATGAAAATTTGTTTTAAAAATTCTTTTTAAAGCCTTAATAAGCTGTATAAATAGGGCTTTATATATTTATTTGTGTTTTTTAATAATTTCATCATATAATTTTTCAAAATATTATATGTTTCACAAGTGTATGTTGTCAATATTAATGTAAGATTAAGCCACTAACAATTGGCCGACTACCCAAAAACCAAAAATAAATATTAAAGTTAATTTAATCTCTAATCTTGAACTCAAAAAGTGGCCCTTAGTGTGTAATTTTATCCAGTATAAGAATAAAACTTGGAATAACTCAATTGCTTAAAATGTTTTTACACTTCATCATACCATGAAAGTCTCAAAAACATACATACATACATATAAAAGAATCATAAGTATCTTTTCATCAATATCCCATGCTGTTGCTAAAGAATTTCCCCTATTATTATCTTTCTACGTTTTAAGTTTATTTATTGATATGGATTATTTATTTATTTATACACATGGATTAAATATGAGAAATAACAAAAAAATTAGCAATTTATCAATGACACTCAAAATATTGTCTACCCAAAAGGACACCGTCCTGCTACAAGTGTCCTCAAATGTCTACTACCAATGGCTCCAAAATGTCGTCAAAATATTAAAGTTTTTTTTTAACCAAGAAAAGAACAAATTAAAAAATTTGTTTTGTCTGCACAAAGAAAATTTGAAAAATAAAAATAAAATATGAAGGTCGTGTTGGGAAATGTTTATACATACATATGTATGTACATACGTATTTAAATGTTAATGAAGAAAACATACTACAAACGCAAATTCACTTTTGAAGATGCCTGTATACCAATACCTAGATATACGCTGTAGATAATGTTTTTTCGACGCAAATGTGCGATTGAGTATTACTGATTTTCTTTATTATAAGTAATTAAATATCATGTCAACAAATTGATTTGAGTATGAACAAATATAAGAGAAATCAGTTACATATTATATAATTAGAGCTATGCTCTTTATGTCAGACTTAGGAGCTAAAATTTGATTTTCGTTTAAAAAATTAATCAAAAGTGTTACAGTTATAAATTTATTTTTGTTTTGATTTCGTTGTTTACATTATTTAGTTTTCGTTTTCTTTAATTTTCTCTGTTCGTAATGAAGGAGATATCAAATGACGTACTAAAAAGAACTTTAAAAGAAGCAATAGTGCTAAGTCTGCGTTTACATATGCAAAATGTCCAAAAATTTGCTGTGAATTTATTTTGTTTTATAAATAATAATAAATTAAATTAATTTAATGAATATTAAAGAAATATTTTTTAAAACACAAATAATTTTATTGCATTGTTGTTTAACACATAAAATTGATATATGTCGTTATCTTTTCAGATGTTTTGTTTGACTTTTTGTATAATAATAAATAAGCGATGGAAACACTTGTAACCGAATCATCTTTGTGAAAATTCGTATTGTATTGTATTCGTATATCGTATCGTATAAGAAGAAAAACATTTAAAAGTCCGTTTGAGCCAAACTAATTTCCACGTATGTATATATAAAAAGTTGTTCTGTAAAATTGCAATCGGTAAAAAATCATCGCGTTAATTTAGGATTAGGTGTATAGTAAAATTCTTTATATCTTAATCCATAAAACAAAATTAAGATACATATTTATATTGTATACATACATGCATACATACATGCAAGTATATATGTATGTATATTTAAAATATTTCTACATATACAACTACATATATTCCCTGTCGGAAATTTGGCTAACTTTAAACTAACTTTAAGCTAACTATTTCGCAAGTAGTACTGACTGGCACTGGATTACTTCGCAATGTAATCTACTACTACTACTACTACTACTTTAACATTGCGATGTAATAGGCAGTAGTCAATTGGCTCACTCTGCATTACTTTCAGCTAACTTAAAGTTGATTTTTTAAACCACCTTGTAGTCAGTGAATTAAAAAAAAATTCTGGGGTTCGAACATGTATCATCACAATTTGTGTACTCAACGCGCTACCACTCAGCTAAGCTACCATCTGAAATAACAACAGCAAAATGTTAACATAAAACTGAAATGAGTTTCAAAATAGCTGAGAATAAATTTGCTAGCTCTCATCAAATTCAATTACGTGCTCAACTAAAGAATCAATTTTGGGTTTGTTCTGGATGACATTGCAGTTAGCTTTTAGTCAGACTTAGAAAAGTTAACTATAAGTTAACTATTTTTGTAGTCAACCACACATTCTCCGACAGGGTTCATACATACATACATACATATGTATGTATATGTATTATACCAAAATATATTGAAATGTTTTGAAATTATACTGCTTATATCTTAATCATCCTCACATTGTTTTGTGTCAAACAAAAATTTGTGCGCCTTGAACTAAAAAAAAATAATAGAAAACGTAAACAATTTTTAAATAAAAACATGGAAAACTTTTACTTTTAGTTGCACATTGGGATAAAACACAACAAAAGTAATAATTTTACTCCCATGCAAAAATACTTCTGCCAGCCACTCCCCTGAATGATAAATATTGCAATGACGAACATAAAACGGCAAGAAAAAGTTCTGCCACGCCCCAAAATATATCCCATTTATTTTGGGTTTTTTAAATTAGAGTAAAATTCGTATTTGAAAGAAAACAAATTACATGTTTGGTTTACTGTGTGTGTGTGTCTATATGATTTTCATTAGTGATTTACCAAATCATCAACAGACTTTAACTACACATTTTGAACATTCACAGACCTCTTATCTAATACACAGACTTACAAAAACCATTTGAGAATTAACAAATAATAATATTTAACAAATTTATTATTCGACATATTGTCATAATCTTATTTTAATTGAAATCTATTTGCTGGTGGTTGATTGAAGTCTACTGATGATTTGGCAAAGCACCAATGAAATATATGTATGTATAAAGACAATGCATAACTACCAGTAAATAAATTTCAATTACAAATGATAAAATTTTTGGAAATCATAAAAGCGTATGACAATAACTCAAATAATAAATTTCTTAAATCTCTAGTTGTTCTTAAGGTGTTTAGACACGTTAAAAATGCTTGCTAAGCTTGGTTATAGTGTGAGTGAAAATTTGTTATCATGTGTGACACAAACGATGCTTGATGGAAAATCAAAAACATTTGGCAGCAAGCATTTTGATCGTGTCCAAAGCCCTTCAGAAATTTTTTGGGTAAAGGTTCCTTGATAATCTGTATTACCAGCACTTAAACGAGCATAGGAAATAGCTGTAGCCCTCAGTAATAAATTTCAATATATTTTTTTAATAACAAATTAGGAATTGTTGCTTGTTTTGTTGGTTATGCACTGTCTGTATATATTTTGTTCCTGCTTAAAGAACTCTTCAGTAGACTTCAACTCAAAGTTTTTGAAACAACCTAAAAAACTTCATGTCGCACTTTTTTGGCGAAAAAATATAGCAAATGATGTAATATTATTACAGTGCACAGATATAAACACCCTTTATATAATTTTCTTGCTATAAGTAAGAAATTTTGATTGACACTCCTTAGAGCAGTGGTTTCCAGAAAATTCCTGTTCACGGACCCCTTGTAAAAATTTGTTTCGTCGCGGACCCCTGTTTGAAGTCTAGGATGTATAATGTTTTTAGGTTGAATTAAAAATACAAAAAAGTAAAAGAAAAAAAAACAAATTTTTTTATAATTTGATTAAAAATTTTATTATGAAACATTTAAAGCTCCCCATACGTACAGACCAAATGACTGGAGCGATTTTCTTCGAGTATAGGCGAGAAGATACTATATCAAGTCACCTTTCAAACGCAAGAAACCAAATTAAAATCGGACTAGCCGTTTGGGAATATGGTGTCAAGGACACACAGATTCAACAGAGTGTATTTAGAAAAGATGTGATATCTTCTATGCGGTTGGACCAATTCTCTTCAAACATAGCTACTATTTCAAACAGAAAAAACTAAATCAAAACCAGTTCAGCCATTTGGTCTGTACGTGGACGCTTACAGACACACAGATACAAAGACACACATTACAAACTTATAACACCCCTTTTTTAAATTGGGGGTTATAAATATATTTCGTTTTTATTTAAATACATATGTAAAGCCAAATTTTAAGTAATCTTCAAAATACTGTCGCTTCTTTGACACTTTAAATTCAATCAAACTCAGGGTCAGTTTTTGAGTTGGTAATTTAACTGTAATTAATTTTAAGTTCTATTTAAATACGAAATTGTGCTTCTCCCTGCAAATTTAAACGATACTTAACCCAATCTTGTGTATTTCAATTATATTTTAGTTTTATGAGCATACCATGTTGTTGTGTATGAGTGTGTGTTTATTGGAAAAATATACATAAGCCCACATGTGCATGTATTAAAAATAATTTCGTTTTATTTTCATAAATATATAACATATACAACACACAGTTTCATCTCATGAAATAAATAAAATGAAAAATGCATTCTGATTGTTGTTTGGTTTCATAAATTTCAATTTTAATTTTCTACATTTTATTTCTTGCTAATGTTAAACATTTGTTGTTTGAAAAGCTTTCCATATGTAGTAGTTTCTTAGTGCTGTCGTACTTTCAACATAATTTAAGAAAAACTTTAATTAACCACTGATAAAATGAAATCGTATTTAAATACACTTTAAATCTAAATAAAAATTAGATAATTATGTACTTACTAAAATATGAAGATAAAAACTGGGGTAAATGAAATGACAATAAAAACAATATCAGGTGTGTTTGATGGCAATAACAGTGTGGGTGGGGTATTTTATAGTAAGCAGTGATGGGTAAAACTTCCCACTAACATATAGTTGCTTGTAATAAATTAAAAAATAAAACATACAATTTTATGTAGAATTAAAATAAAAACTTATATAATTTTTAAAAACACTTATCTTTTCACGCGGACCCGTTGGATGATTGATACTGACCCCCATTTGGGAACCGTTGCCTTAGAGGAACTAGTGCGTTACGTTTATAGTAAGACTTAAAACAAGCAAAAATACCTAATGTATTAAGGACTGAATATCAAATAAATATATATACTTCGGTATTTCTTATAGCTAATAAATCACAAAATGTTTAAACATAGTTTAAGTTAATTTTCACAAAAAATTAAAATTGATGGAAAGCCTTCGAAAGAACAGCTGTTTAATATAAATAAGAAAGTTGATTTATCAAATTGCAGAAAAATTAAATAGCAAAAAACACATTTTATGATACAAAAAGAGCATCGGAATTCATTTTTCTATTTATATATTTTTTGAAATGAAAATATGTGTTACATTTGTTGTATATTTCCGAAAATTAAACTTAATTATTTTTAATATGACCTCATGATGTTTATGTACATGCATTCAAAAAAACACACACATGCACAAAACATATGGTATGTTTTTAAAACTTAAACAACGCTTAAATGCACAATGTTGGCTATTTAAGATTCATTTAATTTTATGGTGAAAAACAAAATTTTGTGTTTAAATCAGATTTAAAAATAAAATCCATATAATCATTGACTGATTTATTTGCATTTATTCAATAAAAAGTAAAATAAAAATTTGGGATAATTAGTAAGTTAACAAATGTTAAACTTAATAGTAACAATTCCCAAAATACAATAATGAAAAACTTTCCATTTAAGAAAAAAATGGAACAAAAGATCTATATTTTATGATTTGAACGGGCTAAAGCTAAAGTATCGCTTTTTAAGCCAAATTACATGTGATAATTATTAATGAACAAATAAGATCAAAGTTAGTTGTAAATATTCTGACAACACATATGTAGTTGAACGGAACAGCCAGCCGTTTTCAAAGGACACTAAACCTTCATCATCAGCGTTCTTCTGTGTTGGTCCACTGTGTGTGATGTCAGTTGATGTAAATTTCTGCCTTATATACGAAACTTTCTTGCAAATGAAATACGTGAATGGTTTTGATTCATCGTATTTCAATTTTGCTGAAACGTGTTTTGTAATGAAAGCCCAAATTTCATTAAATTAGCGAACAAAATAAAAATAATAATGCATATTTATGTATGTACATATATCGAAATTAAATAATATAAATATAACTCACAGAGTAAATAAAGCTCAGCAAATAAATATTAAAAATTGTTATGCCCGAAAGTATAACTTTTGATTTACATTCTTTTAAGCCGTCACAACGAGGTTATTTACCTTGATGATTTCCTGTTTATAATTTTTGGCATATAAATCTTAACAAAATCTTTGGAACATATTTAAAAATTTTTTTTAACAGTAGCAATATTTTTTACATTCACAACGTTTTGTTCAATAAATACTTATGTATGTATGTACATATGTACACCACCCTGTATGTACATATATACATATCTGTATAATATTATATTTAAGTAAGTATTCGTTACGAATTTAAAATTGTGTACCAATTTCTTATCAATATTTATAAACATTATTGATTTTGAATAAGCTTTTATTTATTTTCAATAAAGAAGGCAACTGGCAAAATTATTCATAAAATTGAAGTAAAAAAATTAATACATTTGCTTGTACATTAATACTCTTACGGAAAATGAAATGAATTTGATAAGACCAATTGTATGGAAAAAAGAAATAAGTTCTTCAGTCGACTTAAGCTAAAAATTTTAAAGCTACATCTAGGTGATGGCTGACTTCCAAAAATGAAATTGCTTTGTCTTTAAATAAAGTGTAGTGCTTCATAATGCTGCAATACAAAACATTAGCGGAAATCACTCTTCGTTGCATACTGCCTTTTCAACTCCTGCAGATATTGCAAATGTAGCATACGTGCTATATTTTGCAAGATCACAACAACAAAGTACATGCAACTGAGATTTGCATCACTTGAATAAATATGCATAACCAAAAACCATTGCATATTGAAAATTGCAAATGTTCTCAGTGCTAAAACAGCTGTGTTTTTCGTTTTTTTTTTTGCAATAAAAACAAGTAAACCCCTGCGTTTAAAAAATTTTACGACTGCAGAGCCGCCACAAAGAGTGCCTGTTCTGTAATAAAATTTTTGCTAAAGCTAGTCAAAAATTATTTCTAAAATAGTAAAAATACAATTCACATAAAGCTTTTATGAAGTTTTATAAAATTTATACAAAAACCGGATGAAGCAAATCATGTGAAAATATTACCGGCATCGTTGGCGTTGAAATAGTGGCTGGGGCTTAGCATCGGAAATTGTTTGTCTAAGCTTTTTTTTTCTCAATTTACAAAAACCAGAAAAAGTTCTTTTAATATTTATTCTACAATCAGCTGTTATAATTAATTTTCTGAGAACTGGAAAAAGACACTCACGCTTTGTAGCAAAAAATCATGCTATGTTTGCTAAAATTGCAGGCGTGCAACAAAGGGTGATTTCCGCTATTGACAATGCAAACCAGTGCCGCAAACAAACAGTCATATGTTACGTGCAACACAGCTCATGTCACAGTGTACATTCAGCATGAGCGATCAGGGCCTGGTCACCTAACATGGTGGTTATGTGAACTTACACTTCGGATGAGCGCCACCCAGCGGCGGGCATTTGCATAATAGCATCGATGATATCTCACACAAATACACAATTTTTTTCTTTAAATTTAAAGATAGGAAGCACTTAATGAAATACCCTTTAATATTATAAAACCTTTAAAAGGTGACACTGTTTTCGTTATCATATCGTTCTTCGGTTTATGGGAGAATTAATAAAAAAAAGTAAGGTTGTCAACCGATATCGTAATTAATATCCATCAAATATCATTTAAAAGAGAATTGCCTTATCTCTGCCGATACGAAAAATAATTGAGCTTTTAAGATACTGCCATTATATTATATCTGTCATATCATCAGCTGTACTTGCACTATGGTACTTATCGTGGTTGGGGTATTTCGACTTCTACTACGACAATTTGTTCATAGGTTAAAGAAAAACTGTTGAAGTGTTCTTTAATCTATTAGAAAAACGTCGTAGTCGACTACTAACTATTCTCAAGTAATACAAAAGGGGCCTGTTGTTTGAACCGATGTGAGCTGAAAACTTGATTTCTCTGCTCCTTTAAAACAAAATATTTGATGCTACAAATGGTAAAGTGTCATGCACCATGGGACACGGTGTGCGGGTCCTTTTCAAATATTGTAAAAAAAATTGTATAGTCTTCAAAGAAATATGACATTATTTATGTAAAAGAGTATTAAATTCCAGCTTACAAATGATTAGTCCTAATTTACACTATGCAAGACTTATTGCTAAGCTGATTAGTTTGTGGGAAAGAGGGACGAGGGGAACAGAACCGTTTCTTTTCCCCTCGTCTCTCTCTCTCTTCTAACAAACTAATCAGCTTAGCAATAAGACTTGCACAGTGTAAATTAGGACTTACCGCAAGAAATGCTTTGGAATTGTAATAATTTGATAAAAATACCAAAAACTGACTTTTCATCTTCATAAAAGATGAGCCTCCCTAATGCACATAAACATACAGCCAGGTTCTGAAACCATTTAGATTTGAAACCGAAAAATTTCGGGGAAAAAAATCAATTAGAAAGCTTACTTATTGCAGTTTTTATTTTGATTTAAGATTTCATGTGCTTGAGATATTTTATCCGAACTTAATTTTGAATTGAATGCACTAAATTATCTGCTGAAGAGAACACGGTTTTCCGTTTTTGAAACTTTGTGATTTCACAACGAAATGTTTTTCATTATTATTTCTATATTCTGAAAGAAATAATTTCTACAAGAAATATTTTCACAGAAATAAATAAATTGATCAAACTTATGGCCTGTCCCACGACGTCACCAGCAAACGTTCGATCGACAACTTGTATTGCAAACTACAATAACATTAGAATATTTTTTATTTTTTGCCATACAAGTTGTCGATCGAACGTTTGCTGGTGGCATCGTGGGACAGGCCGTTAAAATGAGAAAAAGAAATTGTTTAAAATGCTTTAATCGCTTTCGGTGAGAAACCAGAAAATAGAAGCGTGCAAAATTTATTTTACGAGTATTTCACAAAAGTATTTATACAAATGAGTTATTTAGAAAAAATGGGAACATTATTATATACTTTTGTATAAAATATATTTATGTGTGTTTGTATTTATCAAAAGATTTCCTCAAATAGTGGGCGTAATTTTGTTTGCTCATTAGGGATATCAATCCTGGGAATCTGATCCCGAAAATCTCGGGATTTGCCGTGGGATATACATATATGTACATATATTTCTTGCAAATGTTTTTTCTTCAATACATATTTTATTAATTAAACCTGTGTAATATATTTTTTGTAATTTAATAATACCACTCATCTGCACTGAACCAAATGTCGAAGGTAATATTAAAGAAAAAATTTAGTAGACCCTTAACGAAAAAAATCGTTAAATATACTGGCTTTTTATTCAAATGTAAAGAAAATTTATTAATATAAACAAATTTTCTTCAAAACAAATAATAGATTTTTGTTAAAAATTTAGTAAAATAATTACAATCTGTTGGCTTGAATAAAAATTAGTTAAAATAGTATCTAAAACTCTGTTAAATAAACTAAATTTTAGTTAAAACAGTGGTAAAATAGTAGAATCGCATGGTAATCAAAACTACACCTAAAATAGTTAAATTAACGTCGTTGAAGGAAGTAAATTAGAATAATGTATCGCTTATTTTAATAAATTTTGTTAATTCAACTCCCAAAAAAGTGTTGTTTTGAATATTAATCAGTTAAAATTTCGTTAAAACAAGAACAAGACTTAATGAACTAAAACGTTGTAGATTTGAAGAAATTTCGTAGAATTCAACTAATTTCATATATTAGAATTGAATAAGATTTTTGAAATAACTAAAACTTAGAATTGAAGAAATTTCGTTAGTTTTAACAATTTTATTTTCTTTACATTGAATAAAGGCATGTAAAAGTGAAGAAATTTCTTCATTTCGCACAAAAGAAAAACATATGCAAGAACAGTTAAGTTTGTTTGGCGAACGCTTTATTTCATTTGTGGTTGATTATAAGTGCGGTGTCATTGTTAAAAAAAAGAATTCTTATAAATACAATCATTTTAATGAAATTTAAGAAAAGTATATTATAAAAAATAATTATTATACATACAAATATTTATGTTAATTATGTATACTATACACATTTCATAAATTTATAAATATGAAGTGTTATATATATATGTAAAAAAATATTATCTTCAATTGAAAGTTTAATTGTGCATTTGAAATTGTGTGAAGTGTGAAATTGGCTAAACAAATAGCTGAAAATATTGTTAAAATTTTTCAAACTGAATCTCTGGTAAGAATATGTTTTGTTTTTATGTACTTTATACTAGTATATCTTTACATATGTATGTACATGAAATGTTAGTAATTATAAAATTTTCTGCATTTAGGAATATTACTACTTACAGCAGCCTGGAAGAAAACCACAAGGTAAATCGTATGACAAATATTTTAACGTAATACGTAAGCTAAAACAAGGTGGTGTTATTCAAAAAAGGCCTTATTCCCGCAAAAGTTCACAGGATACCAACAAAAGAATTTTAAATATAGGTAAAAGCAGCAACATTTTCTCGTAAAAGTTGGCTTACCATATACATGTGCACATATACAAATATTTTTAGGTGTCACAGAAGAAAATATAGACGAAACTATTGAAGCGCTTCTTATGGACAACTGCTCTTGGGCAGTTGGTATGTTTTTAATTAATAATAAAAATAAAATTTTAAATAATTTCATGTTTTTGTACTTTTTATAGGTAGATATAGATTTTAAACAGTTGTATCCAACAGCAGAGTGCTTTCATGCTAGTTTTGAAACTTTCGTTTTAAAAATTTACTCCTTGTTCCAAGAGCGTATCAAGGACCAGTCAAGCAAACTTTTATTTCAAACAATGAATGAAATGAACAACATAAGTGAAAGTAAGAGTTAAAATATTTAATCCATAACCTGTTTTGTTAATAATATTACCAATGCTATTTATTTTTCCAGATGGTCGTTGTATTGGAATATTTTATCTTCTACATAGTCTTTTGGTACCATCAGCAAAAATTTTTAATGTTTCAAACGGAAAGAAAATATGTACAAGATATTCCATACGGGACTCGCAGACAAGTTTTATAATTGACGAAAACACAGTTGCTGCTGTATGAAAGCAGAGTGCGAGTTCAACCATTAATTTTAGTTGCAGGTTCAATTTTAGAACCAAGATAAATCGTAGTTTATTTCGAAGGCATAAAATACCGCATGCATTCTGCATTAAATGCGATAGATGCTTGCTTTAAAATATTTTTTGTATTTAATTTGGAATACCCAAAAGAGTCCTTGTTAGTTTGGACGTTTATTCAAAAGCACTTTTACAATATTACTACAAATACTGATTACAGCAGCCCTCAAATTAATTCATTAGTTTCCAATTTAAGATAATGGAAAAATTTACATAAATAGCTTATTAGTAATATTATACTGGAATAGAATTACTGTTTTTTGTTTTGTTTTTATAGATATACATTGTGTGTATACTAATGTCCAGTTGCAAAATCGTGTATGGCACGAACAACTAAAAACTGGGATTTCCCTTTTTCGCAATCGTGAAAAAAAGTTAACACCATTGAATTTTTGACAAGTTTTTTTAATTAAAAAAGTGATGTGTATATTATTTTTTTATTTTATGATATATTATTAGTTTTTTAAACGTACTTACAAAATCGGTATCCAACATTTGTAGTAAAAAATAACTTATTATGAGAAAAATATCACCATAAATGTTGTTAGTTTATTTTAATGTCATACACGGTCTTGGAACTGGAATTTGCGTATTTACAAAAAATATAATTGATTATTACTCCAATGTATACTTATATATTTATGTAAGTAAGTGTTTATTATTAATGAACATCAATATATGTACACTTGCATTTATATTGATTTTGTATAATAAATTTATACTTTTCTTGTAATTTGTACTGTTTTTGTTTTAATACAATTTTACTTTATTACATTTTATATCGTTAATAGCATTATCTTTCACTAAGAGAATTTTATATAATTTGTAAACAGTAAACAATAACAAATCAACACAGCTGCTTAAATTAGTTTACTATTTAAAATTTTTATAAAAGTTGTCTTAAAAGGCAAAGAAAATATTCCTACAGGGGCTTAGAAATTGAATAAAATAGGGTAGTAAAAGTGAATAATAGTTATTCATTATGAATAAAAAAGTTATTCATACGGACTAAATTCATTACTTCATTTGAAGAAAACTTCTTCAAAGTAAATAAAAAATATTCACATTAACTGCATTAATTAGTTATTATATATAAAAATTCTTAATCAATTAAACTAAAATTTGGTAATTTTTACCACCCACTAAATAACGAAACAACAATAGTCAAAATGAAGAAATTTCTTCTATTTAACAATTTACTAAAATTATTTTCTTTAACGAAAAAAAATCTTAGACCTGAATAACGAATTTGTTAGCTGTATAATAACCTACATTTCTTCATTTTTACACCCCATTTTGCAGTATTTAGGTAAATTTTTGGTTCAGTGTGGGATTTAAAGCAGTTAATATTAATTAAACAAAAATAATAAATCAATTTAATTATCTATATTTGGTTCATATTGATTCCGACTCATCGTTAGTAGAGAAACTAAACATTTATTCAAATATGTATTTCCTTGTTAAGAAATTCAAACGAAATGATGGATAATACGTATATGCGTCCACATTTTTCAAGAATTTTTTAGAACTTTCTAAAAAGCATTTAAAATATCTATAAAAATGTGATAATATAAATTCGAAATGAGAAATATATAACATACGTTTTTATTAATGAAAACCACAGATATAATAATAAATTCTAATGGGAGTGACTCCTACCATTTTTTAAACTTTGTACTAGTTTGATTACAAGAAGGTGTTCGCTAAGTTTCGCATTAATCGGATCAGTAAAAGTTTATAAAATTAAATTAAAAAATTGGTGGGCATATCCAAATGGAAGCTATACACTCTCAGACAAAGAAAGAAGTTTCACAATCGGTGTAAAATGTATCGAGTTATGATGTAAACCAAAAACAAACAAAAAATATACAGACAAATTTATAACCTCCTCATTTATGGGTAACAGATATAAAAATGTTTTTTTAAACATAAACATGAATATAAATTATTTTTAACTTTTAAGTTCTTATCTTTGAAGTCGACATATTTTTTTAAATTTAATTTTAAATGTTTATTTCCAATTTTATATTTTTAGGGGCGTGGTCACGTCCGATTTGTAAAATATTAGTGTCCACCTACTTTTATACATTCAACATTGCATCACTTTCAGTGCTTAAGGCGTATGCCAAGTTTTGTAAAAATTGGTCAGGTGGAAGCTGGTGAAATATAGTATTAATCTTTAATGGGCATGACCCCACCCACTTCTTTAAGCGCTAAATTATGTAATTTTAAGAGATGAAACTCTGCGTCTGAAACTAGCCTTTCATGGAAGTAGCCCATCCCACTTTTTTTACACAAGATTAAGTAAGTTTCAGAGCTGAAGGTGTGTGCCATGTACAAATCGGTAGAGTAGAAAAACGTGAAAAATATATTAAATGTACATGGGCGTGGCCCCTCCCACTTTTTTGTGTGCAGGATTCTGTCCTTTTAAGAGCTGAAAATGTGTGTCAAGTTTCGTAAAATTCGCTGAAGTACAAGCACGTGACATACATACATACAATACTAAAATTTAAACAGCGTGGTCCGCCCACTTTTTTATTCGTTTGCTTAAAACTGAGGGTTTGTGTCAAGTTTCGTAAAAATCGGTCAAATAGAAGCACGTGGCTATTCTGGACAACGCGTCGAAGAAGTGAAACTTTACATTAAAACAAAAACAAATTTTCAAAAATTGTTTTTGTTTCTCATACATTTCTAAAATGAAATAAATGTGAGAATTTCAACGCGTTTCTCTCTCTCTCTTTTAAAAACTGTTAATTTTGTATGTAAAACAAAAACAATTTTCTTAAATTTACACAATTTTGTTTTTGTTTCCCATGTAATTGTTCACCAAATCGACTCGTATTTCAGGCACCAATAGTAAATTTTAATAGGTGTGGCTCCGCCCATTTTTTCAACTTTTAAATTGTGTAATTACAAGAACCCAAGCTGTTCGCTAAGTTTGGCATTAATCGGATCAGTAAAAGTTGATAAAAAATAAATTTAACAATTAGTGGGGATGTCCCGCCCATTTTTTGACAATGGGACCAAATGGAAGCTATACCCTATCAGATAAAAAAAGACATTTTACAATCGGTGTAAAATCTATCGAGTTAAAAAAAATATACAGCTGGATTTATAACCTCCTTTTTTGAAGTTGGTGAAAAAGTTAAAATTTTCATTTTGAAATGTTGTTTATAAGTATTTTTGATGGTGTTAATAATACTGAGGCTGGAAATATTTAATCAGAGAAATATTTAGTGGCTTTTAATAAAAAATGTAAGTGAATCAGTCCACTAAAAATTTGATTTCTATTTCAGAAATGTAAAAATTTTTTTACAAAGGCCTTTCTGTATTAAGGCAGCGATATTCATTCATAAAATTAATTCAATAATATAATAATCTATATATTTTTATAACAAGCATGTCAACAAATTATGTCAAATTGTATACGTAATGTTATTATTTTATTTTAGATATCTTTAAAGATTGTATTCCAATTCGCAAAATTTTTTTATTTTTATTGCTGCAGTAAAAAATTAGTTCTACTATTTGCAACCTTCTTCATGCGATGGTTTCCTATAATAAATTGAAAACAACAAATCCATAAAACCAACATTTTACAGTAAAAATAGAGCTAATAAAGTGCTATCAAGAAATGGAACCAATTAAGGATTTCCATTATTGTTTTAAATTTGAGGCCATAAAAACATAACGTTCTTAACTGCGAACATGACCAAATACATATGTATGTATTTATGTATGTACTATGTATCTACATAAGTATATTAGACAATCTCAAGAAAAAACGTTTTTATTACCCTCTCTCAGGTTATAGATTGCTTTGCTTTATTACAATTCCCAAAAGATTATGAGGCTGCAGCTAGAACTTTCGTTATCTGAACCGCGCTTAAAAAGGCTTATTTTATTACTGTTTTGTATTTAGTCATTTTTATTTTATTCTGAATTATTAACATTATATTTAAACATCATAAACGCGAAATTCCATGAAATCTATGATTTTGTGATTGTTACAGGTTTTATCTCTGGGCACTTTAGACTGAAGCGCCCTCTGTGTAAATGTAGCCAAGTTCGTTCGCCCTTATGTGAGTGACAAGACAAGACACCCTTATTCCAGTTGCCGACATCGATGTCACTTTAACACAATACTAAACAAATTGAGGCTTGTTTACTTGCTCTCGAGAATAATTTTGTGCTACTGACAATCTCTTTCAACTCCTAGAAAATAGCATAAACCTTCGAACAGGAATCAGTTATTTTCAACAACGGCTACACAATCCCATATTTTTGGTATTATGTTAAAGAGACGTCGATGTCGGCAACTGGAATAAGGGTGAACATCTTATGTAGCAGCAGAAGGAGTGTTTTTATTCTGAGATGATATTAGGCGGACTTACCCAACCTATGTGCCAACCTTCATAAGCAGAGCCATACAGAGTTAAATCCACTAGATGGCGTAGAGCTGTCCCTTCGATAAGATCTTTCCTCTATTCTATTTTATGTTGAAACGAATTTTGTGTATTTTAAATAATATTTAATTTGTAAAATTTAAAAAAAAAATTCTGTAAAGTGCGACTTTGACTCGCACTCGTGAGGCCCGGGCCTAGGGCGGCAAAATTTTAAGAACCCCAAAAATTAAAATGTTAAATAGTTTGAAATTGATAATTTTTGTGAATTACTTTTGCTTTGTACATATCAATGAAGAATTTAGAATATAATTTTGACCTTACCCATTAATGTATCGGTGCAATATGATAGTATTCTAAAGCGCTTGAGCAGACCATTGTGGATTTTTAAGATTTAAAGACAGTTCGGGTAAGTGTATTTTACATGTTTATTTACGAAACCAGATCGTACTCTAGTTGGGAGGTGTTGGGAAGCAGCATTTAAAAACTTCTGATTCGTGTAATTGCTTTTGCTTCTGCTTTTGAAAATGTAAATATTCGCAGTCAAAGCGAACGCATAAAACGAAAAACTATACACAATGGAGAGTTTCAGCATTTGACATGTTCAAACAGTTTTTGGTTTGACTGTCTGCTCCTCGGATGTTAAATTTTCTTTTCTTCATAAAAATTAATTGGTCACCAAAAACGCCAAACTGAGTATAGGGTTTTACTTCCTTTTGGTAGTACTATCGAATCTATAATGTCAGGACCATGCGGATTTTTTACTGTTGCTAGTATAATTTAAATATTTATAAATTGCATATTGAATATTAGAAAGATTTTCTCCATAGACCAAAAAGGGCGGCATATCTCACGAGGCCTAGGGCGACATCAAACATAAATCCGCCACTGGTTCCATACGGCCACTAGATATGTAATACTATACGAATTTTGGTATTGTTTTTCATTTTTGGGATTATTCAGTTTTTGAAGATTTTTAGTCTTGGGGTTTTTTTGGGTTTGGCGACTTATTTTAGTTTGAGCGATTTTTTTAGCCTTGGCGCTTTTTTCGTTTTGGATATTATTTCTGTTCTTGATGTTTTTTTTCATTTTGGCGATTTTTTCGGTTTTTGGTGATTTATTTTTATTATTCTTTGTTAATTTTTTATTGTTTTATTTTTTTGATTATTTTATTCTTGTCTTATTTTATATGCAAATGTTGTTGAATTCTTAAATTAAATATATATTTTCATTTACAAATAAACCAATTTATTTTATTTTAAAGAGCATATTTTTTTTGAGTACATATTGAATGCATATTTCTGGTTTCCCTGCTTATAAGTAACGTCTTAATTCATTATCTACTGTAAGAAGAAAATTAAGCGTCAAACGTTTGTAAAACTTTTCATCTCAACACAATTACATTTTGTTCGCATTGTTTCTTTTCCAGCTGCACAATACCTTTAAAATGAAGTACAATTTGTGCTAATGCCATTGTTACCATTTTAGCATTTGTACTGCTAATTTTAGCATATTCTTTCGTAAAAAAGCATTAAATTTAAAAGAAAAAAACTGCTCAAAAATTCTTATTTATGTAAATTTAAAATCGAGCATTTAATTTTTTTCTTCTGTAGAACATTTTAGCAAAACAAAAAAAACAAACTAATTCTGGGAAAAATATCGGAGTAGCGGGATTATACATTATACAATACAGAACTCATGGAATTCATAAAACCAGTCTCATTTGGTTTTCAAATTGAATACAGACGGACGGACCTGTTTGGAATTTCAATCAAAAATAAATATTTATTAATAATCACGAGAGATAATTATGTATAAATAATTGAAAATCTTTGAATTTTTAATAAGCTTTTGTGGTTATTTTTTTTTACTACATAAAAGTATTATTAATAAAATTACAATTTAGGGTTCTCTTTTATCTTATAATACTTTTAAAGAGATTTAATAAGTTTAAAGTAGTAAACAAGGCGAACACGTACGGCCTGAGCAGTAAAAGTTCAAGAATTTTGGTTTTCTACAACTATTAATGATATTCACATTGGAATTGTTAACTATTTGTTGTTAAGTTGATAAGATTGATTATAAATTTTTCGTTTAATAATTTTGTTTTTAAAAAATTATCGAGGTATTTCGCTAATTTAGAGAGTAATCAAGCAATTTCGTTAAACAATTTTTGTGTTTGAATATAATGGCTTTCATAAAAGTTGCTCAATAAAAGTTGTAATGTGTGAACCAATAACACACAACATTTTAACGTACTAAATGTTGCACAGACGAAAAGTTGTACTTTCAACCGATTTAAAAAAAAGGAGAAGGTTATCAGTTCGTCTCTATGTTTTAGGACCAGTTTCTTAAATTAGTTTAACATACGTTTGAGTTAACAAAGAAACAAATTTAAACGGGGTTTAACCGCCCATGCTGTTTTTCAGTGATGGATTAACGGCTGTCAATTTAGCTAGAAATGCCACACTTTGTTTGTTTGTTTGCGATGTGACAATTTCTTAAAGTTATTTAAAAAAACTTCAAAAACTGTTTGCTAGCCGAAGTTTTTTAAAACTAAAAAATAAATAATATGATCTTAAAAAATAGTGGCACTCCAAAATAAAAACCCAAAAAGATCATCAAATTTGAAATCAAAGGAAACAGGCTTTCTCTCCAATTAGTTCTAAAATCATCATACACAGAACTCTTTGTTAAATGAAATCTTTGCAAGAATTCTAATTAATTAAACACATAAAAATGATTTGGACGCGTTTTTATCTCGGTTAGTTTTCTCACAATTGTCCTATTCAAGTTATTCTGATTTCATTATCACTAAAATCTTCATCGTCATAAAGCCCCGTTCAGACTATTATGCAAGTATTAATACTTTTGTGGAAAATGCAGCTCTGACATGTTGTCTTAGTGGCCCGTAACAAACATCTATTTTATTTATGTATAAATGTACATTAGGTATAATTTGAGAACTCTTCAAGCAAACCTTCTTAAGGCTTCATTAGTCTTTACTTTCTGTTGCTGTTCTGTGCCGTTCTTTTCCGCATAAAATATTTTCCAATTATTTTTCCTGTGAAAAAAATCAGCTGGCAACCTTATAGAATTGGTTACACTTGTACAAAAAGTATCACAAAACATTAATACATACACACTTTTGGCTGTCACTCAACAGCCAAAACAAAACAGCTGATTCGGAACACAACAGCACGTACAAACTAATTCTGCCTTTAGTCGTTTTCCTCCATTGCAACACTATGGCATATGGGCTAAACCTATTCTGAGGCCACGATGTGTCTGCAATTTTTTTTCTGGATTGACTCACACGAAATAAGATAGTTTCACGTTATTTGTACACACATACAAATGCATGTACATAAATATGTAAATATGTATGTTTAAAGTTTTCATATGTCGGCTCCAATATGAAAAAACTTAATGAATACCTTAACATAGTGTCTTCACCTGATGATTTTATATCATAACTCATAATATAACGCTGTCAGAGCAACTGTAATTTGTTAATTAATATCAGCACAAAGCTGTAGACGTTGATGAAAATACATATGTATATTTGAAAAATACTTGCCAAAAATATCTAATTTGCGTGTTGTTTAATTTTTTCTTAACAAATAATTGTTTTGCCGTAAATTCATCAAGTTTGGACACTATGCAAAGGATTAAAATGAAATCACTATTAGCAAAGTGGAGTAAGTGATACAAATAAATATTTTTCAACTCAAATGTTAAATAAATTCAGTGAAGTGCGACTTTGACCCGCGCACGAAGATATGTAATTCAATACGAACAGTATAAACTGTAGTTTTGGCATTTTTTCGTTTTTGGGTTTTTTTCGGTTTTAAGCGTTTTTTTTAGTTTGGGGGTTTTTTGAATTTATTGGCGCTTTCTGAGTTTTGGCACTTTTTTCACTTTTTGGCGTTTTTTTTTTTGTTTTTTGAAGTTTTTTTAATTTTGGCAATTTTTATTATTTTGGAGTTTTTTTTATTTTGGCGATTTTGTTTAATTTTGGCGTTTTTTTCATATAGGTGATTTTTTTGGTTTTGGCGATTTTTTTTTAGTTTTGGCACTTTTTTTCGTTTTGAGGATTTTTTTCGGATTTTAGCGTTTATTTTAAATTTTGGCGATTTTTTTCGTTTTGGCGATTTTTTTTATTTTGGCGATTTTTTTTCACATAAACAATTATTTTGGTTCTGGCGCATTTTTCGCGTTTTGGCGATTTTTTTTGGGTTTTGGCGTTTTTTTCATATTGGAGATTTTTTTTCATTTAAACGATTTTTTCGAATTTGGCGATTTATTTTAGTGCTGGATTTTTTTTTTTTAATTTTGTCGATTTTTTTCGATTTGGCGATTTTTTTTAATTTTTGGCGATTTTTTTCAGGCTTTGGCGATTTTTTTCGGTTTGGCGATTTTATAATTTTCGGATTTTTTAGTTTTACCGTTTTTGAAAATTTCAAGAGTTTACCTCTTACGGTCTCCAAGATATAGCAAGTTGTCAAAATTACATAGTCAAAGTTGCATTAACTGATGGACCACCCTTTAATTTAAATTTTTTAATATTTTAATATTTATTGTTGTAGTCTATATAAAAATACACTAATTTTACAAATTTCAAGTGTCAATATACATATGTACATACAATTGTATGTATATTACATGAGATTTTAAAATTTTTCGTCGCTCGTTTTGGAGCACCTTTTAATTTCTAATTCTCATGTATTTGTTGTTGAGGTGGCCAAGGTTCTAAATACTCTGTCCAAATTTCAGGTCCGTAGCTCTTACGGTTCCTGATAAAATACCGTGTGACGGACAGACGGACAGCGTAGCGAAAACAATAGAGTTCCTTTTTTCACCTTTGGTGTACGGAACCCTAAAAAGCAGGGGCATAATTGTCGCTTTCGACAACGAGCTGAATCGATCACAATTTTTTCAGTTTGAGATTATGTCATTCGAAATCGAACCATATTATTACATTGTTCGATATGGAATGCAATAATCTCAAACTGAAAAACGTGATCGCATGAACTCGTTATCGAAAGCGGTGATTAGCCCCTGAGCATTTCCAAACATAGTCATTTTGCGAGCATTATACAATATCTAAAAAAGTAGAATTCAAAACTACATACATATGTACATATGTACATACACACATAGATTCATACATTCATACATATATTTACGTATAATGAACAAAAAACTTTTAATAAATTAATCAACCAATTCCAATTCACGGAAGTCTAAATGCAATCTACTTTAAAATTTTATTTTGCAGTCAAAATAAAATTGATTTTAACTGCTTTTTTAATTTTTTATTTAAAAATTAGCTATTAATTGATGCAGAAAAAATCTCAGGCATTCACCACAGAAAAGTATGTATGTACATTAAATAACGAAATAATAATAATTTAACTAATTGTTGTTCTTGTTGTTGTTGTTTGAAATATTGCAATTATTAGCCTTCAACAAACCGTTACAAATAACAGAGTAAAAAAAAGCCACCAGAAAGAGTGTAGAGAAAATTACATAAAAAATTCCCAAATGTGAACTCACCTTTTTGTTTCTTTTGAAGATTTAACACAGAGCACAATTTTCTTTTATAATTTTAAAAAGTTTCTTATATTTGTAACTTTATTAAAAACCACTTGGACACAATGGAAGCACACGTACAAGGAGTAAAAAATATTTACAATACAAAACAACAAATAAAAATATGTAATCGCAAAATTTTTAAACAACAATGTTTTCGGGAAAAATATTTATTAAAATTTATTAAAGGACTTAGTAAAATTTCAAAGGGTCCTTTATTTACTCGAGGGAGCTACAAAATAATATATGTACACATATAGTATTATTGGACGTTTTCGCAAAGTTTTTTTTTGTTTTCTTTTAAAATATAAGTGGACCGCGCGTCGCGAATACGTGTTAAAGACTGTTCATGCTATTCTGATATAGCGGGCGTTGTAGTTTATAGCAATAGCCAAGTACGAACACAACGGCTACGATGACGAAGGCAACGACGATATGAAAAAATAATACATTAACAAACAATCCGTACTCACTAAACTTAGAACGTCGGCCAGACATTTACACATACATACATACATACATATACACTGACGGCAAGACAAGTGTACAATCAGCAAAAACATCAAGCAAACTACAGCAACAACAAGAGTATCAGCAACAATACCTACAACAATAATTTGTAATCAGTAATGATTGAAGCGACTAAAGAGCAGCAATAAAATCAACCGATTTTGTTATTTCAGTTGATTTTTGCGGCGCAGAAAATGTTCTTACTTTCATATTAAATGAAAATTATTATTTAGTACGTCTTCATTGTTTTATAATTTCATTTGTTTTGCAAAAGTTTGAAAATTTTTCTCCAACCCTGTTACTGTTGTTACGCGGAGAAGGGGCAATTTCTACCATCGACTGTTAACGATTTATGATTTACATTCATCGTTACATATGTACGTATGAATGTATGTAAGTATGTATGGGTGAACCAGATTGATGTCTTATAAATAAAGCAAAAAACCGCGTTTCTTGAAATTGCTGTAATTAAACAGAATTCAAAGCTAAATTACTACTGTTCGAAATGAAGAAAACACAAAAATCAAATAATTATTTTCAATCTCTCTACATCTTTCTCTGCCTCTGTACACTTACACAGCATCCTTTACAAGTAGTTTAGTTACTTACAGAAAAAAAAAACAAATGTTACATTCAATGTTAACTTTTAAAATATTTCTCTTTTATTTATACCCTTATTGCGTTTGTCCTTCGCCAAGGACACATTGCAAAAAGATATTTTCTGGATGTGATTTTTTGCACGTATGTGGGATGTACATAGGTATGTACGTAATATATATTTATGTAGGTGCCTCTTTAAAATTCTTGTGCAGTACACACTTTTATACGTGGGCGTATTGCGAAGTTAACAAAAAAAAAACTATTTTAAATAGTACCACAAAATATACACATATGTACATACATACATATCGTTGGTAAAAACATAATAGAAACTGTTACGTTCACAATGTAACTTTTTTTGTAAAACTGCTTGCAAAAGCGTTATTTTTTACACTATATATTGCAATCAATTTTTGTGACGAGGTGTATTTTGTGTAAAATGTATGGGAATTACAGGCAATTTCGTTAAAAAAATACGAATTAGGGCCTTTCTACTTGAGACCATCGATATGTATATGTGTACATATTAAAGACCTGCACAAGACGTCTTATAAGAACTTTTAAGACATGAGGGAAATTTCAAATGCTTTACTAAAGCGAAATCTTCTAAATGAAACGCTAAAAGATACTGTTGCCAAGACATTTATTTCAGTTATTGCAGAAAAAATACTTCGTGACAAACGCGCACAAGCATCTACATTAGTTGTGTGCGCTTGCTTTAAAAAAAACACCCTTAAACACATAATAGCTTACCATCTACATCTTACACACACACTCCCAATATGCAAAATCACAAGCATACACGCATCAATACTACTACTTTTAATTGTTTGTTACGAATAGAAGTCTTCGCAACATAGCTTGCCAACACTTACCCGCTTGTCCGCGGATACATTCCATAAGTCATTCTACCATTATGCAAAAAGCTCGGCAATACCTACTCAGTGCGATTGAGTGACGAATTTAACATCGAAAGTATACAATCGCCATCCTCTCGCTTACATTCGGTTGACGAAAACAGTGACGAATATTCATCATAGTTTTCATTCACAAAAATACTATGATGAAAAGAACACTGAATCCGGAGTTAAATAATGAACAGTTTATAAAACAAACAAAAAAGACTACTGATATATTTAAAAATTCACTTTTCTCCAAGAAAAACTAAACAAACGCTATTTTTTATTTAACAATTTTCGACTTCAAACTTGTTGATCAAAACACAGAATAATTGTTATTCAAAGTTTGTTTTCAACGCCCGAATGACGTCGATGCTTTGTTATGAAATGAAGACTCGCCGAACACATCACTGAGTCTAGCGTTTAGCGACAAGCACAAATAATTGGTAATGTTTGACTTAGGAAATACACACATATGTATGTTGCCAGCCAGACGCTGACGCTGACGCTTGGGTTGTGCTTATACTAGAAAACTATTGTACAGATTTTTCTTTTCAACGTAAACACTTTTTTGGTCGCTTGCTTATATACCATCAACGAGTTCTTATAATATATTGGTACACCAAATAGGTACTGCCAATTGTGAATGACGAATTTATTAGAGAAAAAACGTCAATAGCAGTTTTACCGAACAAGCGGGCAGGGTACGTATTTTCAATACAATCAAACAATGTTTTAACATTTAATTGTACTGCTGCTAACGCAACGCTTTCCGCTCTTATTTATGTATGAGGGTTACGCAGCAAACAAATACGTACACAGTAAAAAAAGAGACTCCAAAAAAGTCATGAAAATGTTGAGTTTACGATGCGGAAGTAGTGAAAATTTCGATCCGATCTAATGATTTTTACATAGGGTTGTCATTGCAAGAAGTTCTCTTTTTCGATGCCTGGTCACTGAAATGGAAGCGATTTTAAGAAAAATTCCCTATTTTGTGTTCTATGATAATATTTTCATCTAGGAAAAATGGTAAATAGTTGCCTTTTTTAACAATTCGTTTCTTTTTATACGAATTTAAGCCCGAACAGTGTTTTCATGTAAATTTAAGCAAATAACTTTTCAATTTTAGACTAAAAATAGTTCATAAATTTCTTTAAAAAAATTAATTTTTTTTTAAATTCTGGTGAGTATTTTCTAACACTATGTAGGAGTTACAAGGTTTTGTGTGACTAAAATAAGCTTCTACATGGTTTTTTGCTCATTCTCGGCAAATTAAAAATATCGATTTTTTGGAAGCAATGAAAATGTACTTCCGCTAGAATGACTTCCATTTTTTTTTCACTGGGGTACAGGAAAAAATAAATGTTGTTACTCTCGCTCTTTTTAGGTTTTGGCTTCAAGGATGGATAACAAGTATTTTTCAATTTTATCTATATTTTGAGTTGAAGAGCTTTTTGCTCTACTCGTTTGTTTTGCATTTATAATTGTATTTGTTATTATTATAAATTTATTTATTAGCATCGGACTGAGACATGGCTTTAACTGATGAAAATTTTATTAATTTTGTAAACTCGTTTACAATAAATTTTAATTTAAAATAAATATTTATTAACTCATCCAGATCTTTATATTCTAGGTACTCCTTTATTCTTAGTAGGTCGGCCACATGTCTATCGTTGTTGTCTCAACAAGTGTTAAACGGAAAGTTATTCAATAAACATTTCCACCTCTGTTAAAAGTAAGCAGAGGGTTTTCACTGCTCCACACACAAGCGCAAGTATGTTTATGTGATACTGCACATCACACTAAACTTTAGTATAATACATGCCACAAGAATACATTTAAAAAACAAGATGTATTTACATTTCAAGACTGCTTACGCAGGTCTCTAGTAGATATCGTTGCCTTAATATAGAATGGTTCTAATTCTTAATTTTTTAGAAATCGAGATTTTTGCATTTTTCGATACATTGGATGTTTTTCGCTCGATATAAAAAATAAAACATAATGAGTTAGGCCCTTTCCTAACTATATGTGTGTTTGCTGTAAACATTTTCAAGAACTATCCAAATCTAGAAACTTTCAATACACTTTGATTGTAAATTGATGTTGGCGATTTTTTTTTCAAATATAGATTTACCTTGCTGATGTAGGTCCATCCACAAATCCATTTGATGTAAGGAGCAGTGAGTTTGTTTAAAATTTCATCAAAATATATACATACATACATACATATAGTCTTTTAAATATAAACTTATTTCTCAAATGTTGCAATAACAAAACACTGCGTTAAGGTTCTTAAATAGTTCTGCTTGCTACTGATGACTTTACTTATTTATATTCGCTTATGTGTTTTATTCAAATAAGCCACAACAGGTTTTCAGCTACTCTGTAATTTTATTTATAAAAAGAAATCATTAACTTTTATTGTAAAATTATGTTTGTTCACCAAATATATTTGCATCATGTTTTTTACACAATTCACCGTGTAGCTGGGTTTTTACCAATTGGGGATTTACCTTTCCTTCTAACTTTGTAGATAAACAAAAGTAAAATTAAATTCATACATATTTATGTACATATGTATGTATGTATGTGTGTAATACATTTTATAAAGACGCAGAAATGAAAAAAAACGCACAAGCTTCAGAATAAAATTACTACATATGTTCATTTGCTCTATTTATTTTAGTTTTACTATTTCGGGTCTTTAAGTAAAAAGTTCAAGCGCTTCAGTAAACCCGTTTTATTTTGTTTCGTGTTTTGATATGATTATTTTTAATCGATTTTGCGGTCTAAATTTTTTTTAGCAAAAACTTGCAAATACTTGAGTTACTAATTTGGTCTCTTACTTTGGGCTCTAATTCAGTATTCTCAGATTTGGAGATTGATCAGTGCTTAGAGTTACTTTTTAGACCTTATTCCAAATCTTAGATTTTGTATGCCCACAAATTCCAAAAATTGTTATTTTATCACTTAACACCAACATTTTATTAGGAAGGATTACGAAAGGACACTTCCATATACATATATCGTCACCTTAAAAAAATTCCAAATCGAGTTTTTGATTGATTACACAGGTCAACAAAATGAAATTTATCGTGTAAGGCCAAAGGTTTCGTAGTCAATTTGTATACACTAAGTACTGTGTATCAATCCCTCTAAATCAGTTTTTTCTTAATTGGCTCTGTATCTCGAGATTTTCCGTTATTAAGAAAAAAGAGGATGCTGCATCACATAATTTGCATTTTCTTGAGAACCAGTTCTCAAACGAAATAAATTGGCCTTTAAATTACGTTCTTATTAATTTTTTAACAATCTTATAGTTTTGGAGATATTCGGAAAGTTGTATACAAAAAAATATTATTTTTTCAAAAAAATCACGAAAATCGTTTTATAAGACTCATTTAAATTTTATATTGAAGAAAATTTTATATTTTATTATTAATTGTGATACCTTGATATGTTATAAATAAAATGAGTAACATTTATTAAAAATTATTCCATTACTTCTGAATTTATTCACAATGAAGTGATAAAATATATACTCGTATTACAGCTTTTTATAATTATTATTTATTTTATATTGGAAAAAAATTAAAAAAATCTGTAATACTCGTATGTATATGCTAACCACTTAATTGTGAATAAATTCAGAATTAATATAATGATTTTTAATAAATGTGGCTCATTTAATTTACATATATATAAAGGTACAACAATTAATAATAAAATATACAATTTTCCTCAATTTAAAATTGTAATGAGTCTTTTAAAAAATGATTTTCCCAATTTTTTTGAAAACATGTATTTTTTTGTACAAAACTTTCCCAATATCTCCGAAACTATAACACTGTTAAAAAATTAATGGGGACAAAATTTAAAGGTCAATTTGTTTTCTAGCCTTCTGTGTATTTTTTTATTTGATCAAAGAACTGGTTCTCAAGTAAATGCAAATTATGTGATGCAGCACCCTCTTTTTTCTTAATAACGGAAAATCTCGAGATACAGAGCCAATTCAAAAAAAGTAATTTATAGGCATTGGAGCTCAGTATCATATGCACGAAAATTTACTATCAAAGTACCGACCTTAAAAATCGTGTTGACCTGTGTTATGGTTGATTTTATCAAACTACATGTTCACGCAATATTTAGAGCACTGCGATCAAAAATGACGACTTTATTAAAGAAATTCAAACGGTCGTAATTGCGAATGCATACATTTTATATACAAGCTAGCTTAAATATATTTAAAAATCCATACTACAAGTAAATTTCGAAGAACATTTTCAAGAATACTTTATTATTATTGATTTTGTAAAGTTTTTTGTTTCTCCTGTAAAAAATATAAAAGTGTAGTTACGTCGGTTTGCATTTAAGGTGACGAAATGTATGTATGTACAATATGATAGATGTAGCGAAGTTCGCCGGGTTTTGGCTAGTCCATATCAGACTTGGGCAATTTCAATTACATTATTTATAATTACATGTTATTGTAATTGAGGGGTTTTCAATTACAATTACAAAAATGTAATGGTAATTGAAAATTTGTATTATTCCAATGACAAAATGTATGTAATTTCAATTGAATATGGAAATAAACCAGCTGTCGGATTGTTATGAAATTCTGTACATCATTTATCAATATTTTCAGCTGAAAAAAGTCTCTTGGGTAGAAAATAATTCAATCAATAAGAAAGTAACGAAAATGGGAAATTGATTTTGAGTTCCCGGAAATTCAAAAAAAAAAATTCGCAATATCCAAAAAATAGGATTTCTTCAGTATTGATGCTGTATTCTTCTTATTTTACACAAATACATAATATATACTTATTTAATAAAAAAGTAACAAAGTTATTGAGTCGCCCTCGTACATGTCCAAATATTCTTCAATATAAATACATATGTATGTAATAGAGGCCTTTGTAAACAGTCTTGAAATGTAAATACGTCTTGTTTTTGAAATATATTCTCGTTGCATGTATTATACTAAACCAATAATAAATGCTGTCGTTTAATAAACGAAGCACGATGGATGAAAAATAAAGGATCATACACAACGTGTGTGTGTATGTACATGCATGATGTTTTTATAGGCACCCATGCGTAGAAAGCAGCAAGCATCACAAATTCATCCGTCACGAAGTATTTTTTTACACCTATACCTGCAATACCATAACAACTGTATTGTCAACATTGTTTTAGAACATTTCGTCTTAAAAGTTCTTGACAGCGGTCTTGTGCAGGACTTTATTATGCAAACATGTATTGTATGTAATTACTGTTATAGTTAAAAAGAAGAAATCGTAATTTTTTTTTGAATTCCGTTGATTAAATCTGTTTCGTTCAGTTTGGTTAAATTTAGTGCGTATATTGCGATGGGATGCTGACAAAACACTCTTGGTGCCCCAATATTGTGATTGGTCGTTTTATTGAATTATAAAACATACGAAAAAAGGTGTGTCGTGTCTTAAAATATTATAATTTTTTTTACTATATGAACAAAAAAGAAAAGAAAACAATTGAGGGTCATTGGTCATTACGCTTTCAATCACAGCAATTTCATCACTTAAATTGAAAGTTATGCCTACCGTGTACAATTATACTCTGTACTCTGCTTGAACAAAAAAGGGAACAATATATCGTCGGTTTAAGAGTGTAAAGCTGCTATAAATTACTTCAACCAAATTTGATAGGAGAGACAAAATACTGCTAACATTTTCTATAGATAGCTTACGAAATTAGAATAATACATTACATTTTCCGACATGTAGTGTTTCAAAATAAAATAAATATTTTAGCCAGTCGATGCGGTCGGCGTGTCTTTATCTTTCGAACAGCATTAAAATGTCATATGGGTATTTCACGATCGTACGTTCGTGCGATTTTTTTTGCTAGCATTTTGGTAGCTCTATGCTTAATGCATCTAGTTTAAGTTTTCATAATGATAGTTATAAACATGTAGTCGCGAACGTACGCTAAATAGAAGTCAACTTTATCTGATAGTAGTGAAATGTAAAAATCTGCGAAATGGAACGGAATATTCAAGTGATTAATTTATTTTAAAAGTGTATTAATGTAGGGGTCTATCCAGTATTTACACAATAAAATATCTTTATTGGTTTTTTTAATTGGCTTAAGTGTCGGTCGAGAACGTACGGGTCGCGAACGTACGATTGTTCCATATGTTTTTTTTATTATTATTACGATGCATTTTCACATAAATATCTTGAAATTTCCTTAACAAAAAACTTAATATTCAATTTATAGTGTGTATTAACACTTATAAAAAGAAATAGACTATTTCATTTAATATGTAACAATGAAATTTTAACAATATTTATATTTTTGTGATTATTGAATAGGCCACTAGAGCTGTATTAATTTAAAGTTCTCTTCACAAAAAATCGAATGTATCATTCTGTTACCTGGAATATTCGGTATAGCATCCTATTTTTCAAGTAAAGTTGGGGAAATCTTATCAATTGTATCAGCTCCAATGTATGTATGTATGTATATTATGTTAATTCTAGTAATGTGGTGATAGGACACAGTTGTAAAAAGAACTGGAAAACCTTTCTCCTTACAATCACTCCAACGCCATCGACTGCACCTTTCCCATGTGAGGTGGCAAAGAAATCCCACTCATGTGTTTTGCAATCGAATTTAGCCATTAAGTCGGGTAAGCTCCTAAATATAAATTTTATTATATTTTATTTTATTTTGAATTGACAGCGTCATACTTCCGTTCGAGAAAATCAATAGCCGGGAATTTCTGATCACTAAATATTCTACTTTAACTAATTTTTAGTAAAAGCTTATTCGTTTCTACATTATGAACGAATATTTTTTTTTACTAATTTTTATGAAAATTGTAAACTGGAATTAAGTTAAATTTTCCTTGGAGCCAAATCATTCCCGAATTTCTTTAAGTTAAGTTAAATTTACTTAAATTTAGTTAACTTTTTTTGAGTGTGGTATATTCAGTATATCATTAAAATTTTCAAATAAAGTTGGGGACATCTTATAAATTGCATCAATTCCAATGCACATACATATGTATGTATATTATGGTAATTCTAGTAACGTGGTGATGGGCATACATAGTTGTAAAAAGACAATAAATCTTTACAATCGCTCCGACGCCATCGACTGCACCTTTCCCATGTGATGTTGCAAAGAAATCCCAGTAACGTGTTTTACAAGAGAATTTAGCCATTAACGTCCCTTTTCACAATTTATGATTAAGACTTAACGTGAACTTTAACTGACAGTTGTTCATATAAAACTTGCCGTTAAAGTCCCTGTTAGCTTTTAACTCTACATTGTGAAAAAGGCTGTAAGTCGGGTAAGCTCCAAAAGATAAATGCCAACTGAACGCTAACATCTTCACGGAAATATGCAGCGATGCCAACTATTTATAACCCAAACGCGCTCTTCTCAAAACTCGCTAGAACGCGCTAAGTTACAGCATTGTCAACTATTTACAGCCAAACCGCGCTATTTTCCTAAGCGCTAAATTAAATTTTGCTAAAAGTCTGTATGTATTAGTAAATACAGGCCCCTATTATGATTTACAACTAAATGGATAGTTTAGTTAGTTGTAGTAAAATTTTTATTATGGATTACAACTTTTTCTATTTTTCATGGCTACAAACCAAAAACAGTGTTGACAATTTTACAAAAAATGTTAAACAAATTATTGCCAAGAAATATTTTTTATTGTGTCTTTCACCATTTTCAACTTCCTCTCCCATTACAAATCAACGTGTGTAGATGTTTTATTTTGGTTATTTTTCGGTTCGAAATACTTCTTAAATAGACCTTTAATAACTTCAATTTTTGCTTTCAAATCACTTGGTAATGCCCTTTCAGCATTTGTCATTGCTTTACCCAGTTCTTGTTGAGCTTCATTTTTCTTCTTTTGGCGGTATTCTTTCAACCTTGCGCGTTCTTTTTCTCGCATTTGTTCTAAATCCTTTTTATTTTTTGTTAATGCTAAGCGTCGTTTTCGCATCCTCTCAGCAGCTTTTTCACGTAAAATTTTTAGTTTTTGTGGATCGCTTTTAATTTTGTTAATATAACGCTTTTGTTTTTGATTTTGCGATTTATAATATGTTTTACCCATCTACGAAAGTATATTTGCGTGTTAAGAAAAAAAAATTAAATAAATGGTTTATGAAAACAATTTACTTACAGTTGCGAACTTACGAAATTTTGCAAATAAAAAAAATATATTTAATAGTTAGCCAGAATATTTTTTTATTTACAAATTCGTGACACCAAAGTTAATTAAAATGTATTATATCTTGCATCTGTTAACGTTTAATGCAAAGCAATTACAATAAAATGATGTTTTCGGTCGCGAACGTACGGTTAAAGGCCCAACTATAATATGAATAAGCGAACTTAAGCAACTGTACGGTTA
The DNA here is from genome assembly GCA_905220375.1 of Tachina fera. Lineage (NCBI taxonomy): Eukaryota > Metazoa > Arthropoda > Insecta > Diptera > Tachinidae > Tachina > Tachina fera. Next base: position 115,664,740 of record LR999964.1, read on the forward strand.
CATATAAAACATATGTGGCAAACTATAATGTACTTATGGAACTTTTCGTCAAGTTTCGTAAAATGTCATTTGCTTAAGATAAGTGCCAAACTGAACGCACATTCCGTACGGAAAACACTGTTTGTGCATTTTTTAAACTCAAGCAAACAGCAGCAGAAAATATTCATTGATTTTAAATATTTTTTTATTGTTTCTTATTTTAAACTAAGAAAAGAAAGCAAAATTTTTATTTTCATTCTGTTTTACAATGCACATATACACACATACACATGAGTTTATTTATGTATGTTCATTGTTGTACTTTTTAGTAGGAAAAACAAATAAAACAAGAAATAAAGTGGTGGATATAATTATACGTGAGTTTGTAATGGATTAGAACATTCCAACAAGTTATTGATTGATTGAATTGCATTCATTTAGTAGTTATAAGAAGAAATAAAATTACTAAAAAATTGTGAACAATACCTATATGTGCAGCTGTGGCTAAGGAATACTTAAGTGCATGTAAGTACATTGTGGCCACCTAAAAGTCACATCTGAATTGCTTAATTATTTGACAGACTTATCGTTCAATTGTGGCATTAGCTTAAGCCAGCTTATTCATATTATAGTTGGGCCTTAAAACATTGATAAGAAACAAAGTACACATTAACCGTTAATCGAACTTTTTTTTGAATCGGGGCTGCCAGATAGTATTATCGAAAAATCGTCGAAATCACGAAAATAATCGTCATATTATACTCGAAAATCGTTAGAAAAATCTGACAAATCAAAATGAATTTTTTAACTTGTATAAGAGGTCGGGTCGATTTGTATGGATTAAAAAAAAAATTAAAAAATCTTATAGCAAAAACGAAATATACATATAATTCTAAGAAAATTTTGCGAGATACCACGGGTCTAAAATCAAACTCTATACCTCTCCTCTACACATGAAAATGTATTTCCTCTTCTTGAGCTGCTTCTTGTTTGGCTACTGCCTGCCTTAAGTGCGATACACACTATCCAACATGAGTGACATTTTTGCTCAAATTTTACATTGATCGATAGTGTGAACTCGAATTTCGTCAGTCCACAGTCAACATTATCGAACATGAGTGACAGTCGAAAATTCATCAGTTTTGAATGATAGTGTTCAGACTATCGATCATGTTCGACACTCAAACCTTCATTCAAGAAAAAAATTGGACACACAAACATAGAAAAAACACAAATTGGATGCTCATTATTGCTAACAAAATTTTTTTATAATGAATTATATTAATGTTTTCTTAACTCTAACAACTCCTTGTACGATTTTGTGTTAACATTTTTTCATAAAAATATGTAAATTTCTTTAAAAAGTAATCTTGCGCGTCCATATTGTGTTGTTTATGCTACAAAAATATCTCTTGACTGACGCTTTTTTGTACAAACTATCAGTCAAAACTTTTGACTCAAAAGCCCATATGGCTGCTGACTGTCACTCAACTACAAAAAATTCTGTGTTCACACTTCGATCAATGCAAAATTTTAACAAAACTGTTACTCATGTTCGATAGTGTGTTCGCCACGTCAAGATGAAAACGGGGAACCAACTATTATGGTTAAATCTAAGGTAGCTTGCGAAAAAAAAAAATTAAAAGTAGGGCATACGTACGTAAGAGAAAGAATTATGATACGAACTTAGTAGCATTTATTTCAGTACATACATTTTTCTATTTGAAAAAATTTTAATTAAAAAAATAGTTTTTCTAAAGAAAAGAAAATTCATTTTCATCTCACGGTAGAGGGATTGATTTTAGATGCGTGGATTCTTCATTGAATTTTGTCACAATTTCCTATACATTACGTTTTTGCTATACGACTTTTCCAAAAAAAAATCAACCCGCTCTGGGCTAAATTACACCAAAATCTTTTTGTAAATAAACAATACATGAATTGTAATAGTCGGTTTTTCATTAAAAAAAACTGCCAATTTGGACTTTTAAAAATTTTAAATTTTAAAGGAAAAATCGTCAAATCGTAATTTTGCTATTTTCGGCACCGAAAATCGTCGAAATCACGATAAATCGTCAAAATCTGGCAATCGTGATTGTAATAGAGAGACTTTGAAGAAAGAGTGCAAACCATGGTAATATTATAACAGGTACATGCACAAGCCCAGCCTGTTACTGTATACAATACAAATAGTTGTCAAACTTTGGTTACAGGCTACAAAAATGTTAGTCCACGGCTGGGTTTACATCTGTGTGCCAAATGAAAAACAAGCGTAAAAAAAGCGTAACCAACTAATTACTAATGAAAAACTATTTGATTCAGACATGTATTTATTAAGTTAAACAGTTTCATAAATAATTAATAGACAATTTTATAGAATCCAAAATTATTGCAAACTGTTTAAATCAATAAATAATGTCTGAATCAAACAGTTTTTCATTAGTAATTAGTTGGTTACCTTTTTTTTTGGGCAAATGACACACAAGAAATGCCAGATGTAAGCTCAGCCTATGTGTTGTAAATAAAATGATTACAGTGTTGCCAAAGAACACGATTTAGATTTAGTAAAATGCAGTAAAGTTCGGTAAAATTTTGTAAAAACTTTTGGGTACGCAAACGCAATTAATTATTCGTTTGTTTATACCACAGACGGTATACAGAGATGTTACGATGCGGAAGATAATTTGTGTTTTCGGAGGTCCCGCTCACTCTGTCACTGCGTATTCTTTAAAGCTTCTTTCGTGGTGGCATTTTTTAGCTTAATTTCATTTTATGCTTTGTAACTTCATTCGCCTGGCGATTTTTGTAAATAAATGGTAAAAATTCAAATTTTTAATGAAAATGCTTCAAATGAGATGTGCAATCATTTTAAAACAATTTTTAATTTCCTTTTTAATAGTAATAAGCCATTTCGCATTTTGTGGTTTATACCATACATCGTCATACTGCAGTAAAATTAAAATTCCAGTAAAAATAAATTTTTACTGATTACTAAAAAAAAATTTCAGTATCCAGTAAAATTTAGTGGTTTATGGAAACAAATTCAGTATCCAGTAAAAACTTACTGAATACTGGAAAAATTTCAGTAAGCATTAAAAAAATTCCAGTAAGCAGTAAATTTTTACTGATTACTGAAAACATGCAGTAATCAATAAATTTTTACTAATAATGCACTTTTATCATAGGAAATATGTGTGCATTCGTGAAAAACTACTAAGCGTGGCTTGTAGGTTTAGTTGAGTAGATCGTATTTAATTATTTTACTTTTGTACTTTTGGGATTGAGCTAAGCCGTTAATTATATCTGCCAATTATTTCCTTGGTAGGAAATAATCACCCGTATCGCGAATGTTATGGGAATAAGTTTTTCGGGAGTAAAGGTGTATTCACATCCCCAACAAATTGGTATCGGGAATGTTTTTGGAGTAAAAAGTCTATTTTGAATATCATGGGAGTAAAAATTTCTATTTTTGATTGTTTGTTTTGATTTATAAATATTTATTTATTTATTTATTAAACATATTAATGCAAAGTAAATTTGCATAATATGGTGTTGCACAAATATGGGCGGAGTAACGTAGACCATATGCCCAAGATGGTATTAACCATGATACAATAATATAAAGGTAAAACCGTTCTCTCTTTTCGTCGCCATATTAACCTTCTGACGTTTACCCCAATTATTTTTCACTCTCAAAATTAATGCTACCTTACTAATTTATGAAATCCGAGTTTTTCATTAATTTTTTTACATTCTTGTTTATTTAATTAAAAATAATTTAAAATATTTCATATTATTTCATATTTCATATATTTATGAAAAATAAAATAAACAATAAAAAGTTATAGCAGCACCAACAACTGTAGCAAAAAAGATACAACAAGGAAAATGGACTGCAAGGAAATTTCCAACTGAATCAAGGCGGAACTTTGTCTATGCTCTCTGGTTTATTGCCTTACATTAGCTGCAAACTTTTACAAAAGACCTTTTGTACTTTCGCACTGACCAGAGCACAACATCTAAGCAGATATCGGCGACAAAATTGCTTGCTCTTTGCAAAAAAACCAAGAAATTTAAGAGCTGAAATGCAAATATTCGAGTTTGTGTGCTTAACGTAGCTGCCTTACATTATTCGGATGAAATTGTTGCTCGGGTTGTAGCGTCCTTACGAATATTATTGGACTACATGGTCCATTTTTAGGAGAAATGGGATAATAACAACATGGTACATGTCCTAGCGAAAAAAAGGAGAACAGTTGTTGTACCTATCAACAAAGCATTAACTCTTATTCAGCAACGTCCAAGTCATATGCACAATGTGCAACCTCTTATAAAGAACTTTTTGTACTTTCACACCGACGAGAGCAAGCTAACATCAAGCATTGATGTCGCCGAGATCCTTGCAAAGAAACACGAACAAATTTAAGAGCTTTCAAAGCTGTTTACCTAAATGCAAGTATCACAGTATGCGTGTTTGTGCAATAAATTTGCACACGAAGTGTATGCGAATGTGTATTATATGTATGAAACATACGCTCATGCATTATCTGTTGTGCTAACAATTATATTTTATTTTTAATTAGAATATATTAGTTACTTCTTTAAAACAAAATGCTTGTAAATTTATTATCCACTGCAAGACATTTAAATCATCTAATGATAACAAAATAAAACATCGATATATCGCTTCTATTTACGGCGTTTCTTTTTAAGAAATATGTTGCATCTCTAGCCGTGAGGCTTTTTTATTATCTAATGAATTAAACAATAAATCCAACACTTGCTTTTGTAAGTATTATAACACACATATTTCGTTATCCTCATGTCCAATTAAAACAACCAACATTAAAACAAAATATGTGTTAAACTACAATTTCTAAACTCAAATTACACATTTCAAAAAGCATTCCTAAATAAAAGTTACCATTATATGTATGTATGTGGCAACGTTTTCCTCTCTGTTTACAAAAAAACAGTATTCAAATAATTTGGGTAAAAGTCATAATTAATTTTAAACGTCAAATGTGGTTTTACCTTTATATTATTGTATCATGGTATTAACCGTATTTTAAAAGGTTTTGTGACTGACTGTACACGACCTATGCCTTCACATAGGAAGTAGGCAACGTGGTTGTAAAAGAAATTCCACAAAAAACCGCAAGATGATACGGTTATCCGTGGCAGATCAGCCAACCAGTGCGAGCGAGACGAAAAACTCTCGAAGGCCAAACAACACACACAAGCCTGATCGCACTTAAGAAAAAATTACGATGACGCGAGAGATGTTCCCCGACCCAGAGCTGCTTAACGACTGAATTTTTTTTTTAATTAAAATAAGGTGTTTAAAATACCCTAAAACATAAATGTTGTAGATCTACCACTTTTTAAGGTAAGATTTGGTGAAAACTACCTCATTTTCACATCAAATCTATCCCTAAAAAAAAATTTTGGATTGACATCACTGCCATACTTTCAATAAATTTCATACATTTTGTAAACAAAACTACAAAGAAAAATAAACACAAAAGAAAATAAAACAAAAATCAGAGAGCATTAGAAGTTACTGCCGTCGATTTTATTATGGGCTTTATTAATTTGTCAGCGATTTGCCTGAAGTTGCAGACTTAACTCTGTTTCATCATATAGAATATATTTTATTTTGAGAGTGTTTTTTGTTATGCTCTCACATATCAATACTCATTCTCACAAAAATGTTACCATACTCAGTGTTGCCAGAATTTCAGAGGCTAAAATCTGAAAAATTTAACAATTTTTCAAGAAAAAATCTTCAAAATCTGCATTTTATTTTTTAAATCTTCAAAAAATCTTCAAAGCTATTTTCAAAACAATTTTTTTATATAATATTAAACAAATTTACATAAATATTGGATGTATATGTGTAATTTAAATATTTTTTCACTAGTCCATATTAGTAAAATTTAAACTCGGCTTAAAATGTATTTTATTTAAATTTTTTTTAAATAACTTTCAATCACATTTTATTTTTTATGAATAGAAAGAAGCCTTTAATGTTCAAAGAATGTGCATTTCATTTCTGGTTAAGAAACTCATCAGCAGACATCAACCAAAAAAATTTTGAAATAAGGCAAAAAACTTCATATGTTTATAGAACGAATATCAATGTGTTATTAAGAATTACGTACACAAACATAAAAGGTAATATTCATACAAATTATTTTGGGTTACAAAACGTTTAACAAACAAATTTCAATTCAAAGTTTGTTTTCTAAACCTTTTGTAAACCAAAACTATTTTTTATGAATACGGCAGAAAAAGCTTCAAGCAAAAATCTTTACAAGATAACATCTTCGATTTAGTGGCATTGGTTAAAGTGTACTGTTTAGTTTAACGGAATTTCCGCACGGAAAGTTTACTTTGCAAAGTCTTGAGTTTGTTAAAGAAAAAATAATATAGGTTAGGTTAGGTTAGGTTAGGTTAGGTAGGGGTGGCAGTCAGAAACCCGGACTCACTTAGACCGTTTTGGTCCATTGTGATACCACGGAGACTCTCCTTATGCGGAGTCCCCACCGTCGAACCATCCAGAGCTCAGTATAAAGCTGCTAATACGTTGAAGTTTAACACCAGCAACGCCAGAAAGTTCCCTGAATTCAAGAGCGCCCATTGTGGCCATTCTCTTTCCTGCAAGTCCAGGACAGTGACAAAGAAAATGTTCTATGCTTTCCTCTTCATCAATATCTTGGCAGCTACGGCAAAAGTCGTTGTGTTCAACCCTTAGCCTTTGTGCATGCCTACCTATGAGACAGTGTCCGGTTAACACGGACACTAGAATCGAGATTTGTTTCCTATTCTTTGATATTAGGTAATCCGTACCTTCTCTATTTAGGTGAGTCCATAACTGCAATCATTTCTTGTGACCCACCTTCTATTTGTTTCATCCTCTGTCTTGCGCCTAAGTCTGAGTTTGCAAGAGAGTAGGGGTAGACCTACACATTCCAAATCCGATGGAACCTGTAAGGTTGTCCCAATTCTAGCAAGCTCGTCAGCCCTAGAGTTCCCCTGTAAGCCTCTGTGCCCCGGGATCCAGATGATCCTAATATCAAACTGCTCTGCCATCTCATTTAGAGATGGTCGGCAGTCGAGGGCTGTTGTTGTTCTTAGAAGCGAGGATTCGAGGGCCATAATAGCTGCTCGACTATCGGTGTAAATGTTAATTAAAAAAAAAATAATATAGAATAAGACCTCTTTTCTCTTCTCTCCTACAAACTTTAGACTTTGCAAAGTACACTTTTTTGTGCAAAACCCAAATCTCTAAACTGCGAGTCGTTCACACATGAAAGAAACAAAAAGTAGTAACAGCAATAGGAAAAATGTAAAAAAATGCCACGTAATTGGAGTTGAAAAATCTGCGTTTTTAGGCCAAAAATCTTCAAATGTGCATTTCGTCTTTTTGGAGGGTAAAAATCTGCAGAATCCAGATAAATCTGCATTTCTGGCAACCGTGACCATACTTTCGATAAATTTCATACATTTTGTAAACAAAATTACAAAGAAAAATAAGCACAAAAGAAAATAAAACAAAAATTAGAGAGCATTTGAAGTTACTGCCGTCGATTTTATTATGTGCTTTATTAATTTGTCAGCGATTTTCCTAAAGTTGCAGACTTTATTCTGTTTCATCATTAAAGCGTTCATTTACTTTTTCATATTTGGGAGAGTAATTTTGTAAATTTCTCTCTTGCTTTTTCGTTGCAAGTTTCTGCTAGGAAAGTAAATGAACAGACCTTATGTATTTCATATTGGTTAATTTCTTTATTAATTTTCGTATTATATTTATGTATGTACATACATATAAAGAAACAGTTCTAAAAAATTACAATTTCGTTTTCTGATATTATCAATTCCAATTAAATTGTTAATTGAATTAGTATTTGATTTTTTTCCTTCTAATATCAAGGCACATTCACCAGGTAGTAGCGAAGAAGCAGTTGAGCTATTTTTTGTTTTCAAATTAAAGTTGATCGGAAACTTCAAAAAAATTTTACGTAGAAGAATTTAAAAATATTTCCAAATGAAAAATATTTTATTAAACAAATTTTATAAACAGATTTAAAAATATGAAAAAACTATTAAAAAATTTGTTAAAAGTGCTAAACATTGCAAATTTTGTTAGTGATAGCTGCCTTGGAGAAATTTTTTCAACTTTATGTGAATGAATAATTATTATTTTGTTAAACAAATTCTATTTTTGATATTTTGGCTCAATGTTTTTTTTCATTGTTGTATTTTTGTAATCTTGATATTAGCTGGAAATGAATGTGCATTGTCTAAGATCTTGTAAATATGTATTTGATATTTATGTATATATGTATATAGTGTCAAAAAAGCTTGCTTCAATGTTTATCAATTTTAAAAATGGTCTCTTTTATAAATTGATTGTTTCGAATTTTGCATTTAATATCAATTATCTCAACAAAATTATGAATTTGTTTGCATAAATAAAGCACAGCATTTCCATAATACATCCTGATGACCTTTGGCATCCATGCACTCTTCGACGAGCTTATTTGTTTGGAATATGTTTGAATATTTTTGCAGAACTTCATTTAAATGTGTCTCCTGAAGTTGAGTACCCTTAGTTATGTTTTTGATGTATTCACAAATTGACTGCGTTGATGAACCGCAGGGGTGTATTAACAAATAAGCTGTGGTCAATGCTATAAGTTTAGCCTCTTCCAAATTTAAAGGCTTCAAAGAAGGAGTAAATTTTAAAGAAAATAATTAATTTTAGAAACAAAACAAAACAAAATTCAATAAGAAAACAGATTTATGTACCTCGATTTCATTTGTCGATGATTTGTTATTCGGATTTTTATCATCAACAGCTATTTCTGGAGTCAAGGTCTTCACTCGGTCATCTTTGTCCTGTTTCTCCTCTGGGTCCTTCAAATCCTTGAGCTTTTCAATTTCTTTGGATTTTTCACGAATTTCTTTAATTTCTTGATGTTCTTCAATAATCTTCACCTCATCGTCACTTTTATCCACATCAATATCGATAATTTGCGAATTATCTAGTTTCTTAACGGATGCCTGCGTCGCACCTTCCTCCTCCACTTCTTGTACTTCACTCAATTCTGAATGTACTGAGGCACATACTCCACGTTCCCTTAGTTTCTCATTAGTTTCGCGTATTTTAGTCTTAAGCAACAGCTGTTTAACTCCGGCCTCTTTCAGACGTTTCTCTAATTGCTCTATAGTTTTGGTATCCTTCTGTTCGCGCATTTTCGTTTGCAACAATTGTGTCTGCATGTTGCGTATGGTTTCTTGTAGTACTTTGATTTGCTTTTCACGAAATTCACTATTATATTTGAGATCAGTACTTTCGAGACTCATTTCATTGCGTATGGCGTCCAACTGATGACGCAAAGAGTCATTTTCCTCCTTCAAAACAATAATTTTGTTTGTAGGTATTATTACTACTTTCATTTTGCTTAGCATAAACGATAGTGGATTACCTTCAAATTATCACTGTCATAGCGTTTGCGTTTGTGCGATGCTGTTTGATAATCACGATCATCATCTGACATTTCCATTTCATCATCTTCAATTTGTGTGGAGCGCAATTCCTAAATTTTTGATAACAGATAGACAGACCAGACCACACATGTAATTACTGCTTAAGAAATAACATTCAATTATTTAATTTATTTAAATTGTACTACTAGATTTATTTGTAAATATTGCTTATAAGACCTTCTTCTTTTAAATATAATTAATATAATATACCTTCATTGCCTCTTTTTTATGTTTGTGTACTTACCTTTGACCTTAAAAAAAACAACTTTGTAAATGCTGTTAAACGTTTTTAAAAAAAATCCAGTTCATTCGCTAGATACTTTTATTTCTCATACGTCAGAAATTAAAGCACGTTTAACTTATTTTAAAACGTTTACACTCAAAAAAATTAAGTTATAGAATTATTTAAGAAATAATGTTTTAAGCAATGGAATAATGAATTTAATGATATTTTTAAACTTAAAAATATAAAATTAATATATTTAAAAAGGTAAAATTATATTATTAAAATTGTTCGTGTTTGAAAAACTTTTGTAGTTAGTAATATTTAATATTATATTTATTATTATAAATATAACAAAAAAATACACTTAGTTGTTATGCGTGAAAAACGACTGCATGATGACTAGTATTCTACAGTCAATTTTTAATATTATTTAATTATTGTCTGTACACAGTCTCTATTAAAAACTCAAGCAATATACATATACTTAGGCCTACTTGGGTGGATCCTTTTGTCTTTTTTTAAACTGGATTGCACCCTAAAAATTCAAAGTTATTGCTAAAATATGATTTTAGAATTGGAATTTGGAATTGGTATTATATATCCTTAAAGGGGGCGGAGCCACAAAGCCCCAACGTGGGCAACCTCGGGTTAATCATAAATTCAAACCGATGCCAAGCTGATTTTTTTGATCTTATTAAAAAGATTCTTTACAGGTGGATTTCTCTATCCAAGAGCTAAAAAAAAGTCTGCTACATTTATGCACTTTCGCTTACAGTTTAGGAAATATTCGAGAAAAAAGTTAAATTTTGTGTTTTTACCAACCTTGGTCCACTGTTCTGCTAAAGGTAGGATCACACGATTGCCGCAATACACCAATTATTGATCCATTTTATATGCCCATCGTGTGATTTCACAATTTATTGTCCCATACGACAATCGAAAACAATATTCTGATGATTTGCCGCAATCAAATGCAACTTTGGTACGGCAATCGTGTGAACGGGTGATAGGCAACCACGCCCCAACAAAAATGTTAAAAATGCGGCAATATTTATTGTGTTCGCGAGCAGCAATCAAAGTAGTCAATACGCGACAATTTCTTAAACTAATTTATATTTTCGTGTGCGCCAAGGGTTTTCGTAAGTACAGAAAACTTAAATTTACTTTATAGGTATTTGAAATGATAACATGGAACCGTAAGCTAATCTTTAATTCATATGATTAGTTTTTATTCGTTTCAAAGAACGAAAATTACCTCTTAAAAAAACATTTGCAAGTAAAACAAAACAAACTACCACAATAGCTACTTGCTAGTATTGCGCAAGTTAGAACAATCGTATGACTGGGCTGCGGCAATTATTGTCCCAAATTCATTCTTCACCAATATGCGTCAATCAAATTTTTATAAAATGGAGCAATCATGTGACTGCAACTTATTTGATTGGGATAATTTAGTTATTGTGCATCAATTCAGCACAATAAAAATTGGGTCAGATTTGTGTATTTGCGGCAATCGTGTGATCCTACCTTAATAGAGAAATCAAATCTTGTTAGATTTTAAAATAGAAACAAAATTTTTAACATTTGGAATAGAATTTAATATTAAAATCACTATAAGTCAAAAGTTATACGCAAATTAAATAAAATATTTGAAAAGTCGATTTTAGCTGAAAAAAGTGGGTTAATTATTTCGCTATTATTTAAAAAAAAAATGCTAGGATACCAACCCCATATTTTTATTTATTCAACATTACAAAGAAATTTGTTGTTCAAAATTGTCGTTATGAAAGATCGCTTCGAAATTTACCTATTTTTGTTATAAATATCAAATGTAAGTCCTTTTTTCTGAAATTCCAAGGCTGCAACCATTTGTCATTCCAGGTTAAGATAAGAAAAATAAATTTTTGGGATTTTATGAAATCTTTTTGGGAATTACCGGGAACTCAAAACAAAATTCTATGTGGTTTTACTTTTTGTGTATTAATTGCTTAATTTTCCACCTAAGTGAGTATTTTCAGCCGAAAATTTTGATAAATGCGAATTTTATAGCATTCATTTGTGTAAGACCTCTGTCTTCTCGGAAAGCTCTTTATATGTTGTAAGCAGATGCAAGTAATTACGCCTATTTTTTAAAAATACCTAATAGAATACTCGTAATTATATTTATACACTAGGCTGTCTCAAAAAAAATTTTTGGCTTCAGCATAATTTGAAACCTTATAGGGTCAAGTATTTTTGAGAGTTTTTCAGATTTAGAGGTAGCACAAGTCGAATTTTTGGAAAAAAAATCGAGTTTTTCGGCCATTTTTTGTATTTTCTTCAATTTTAACTATAACCACGATTTTTTTCACTTTTGAGGAACAAATTGAAAAGCAAAATGTGCAAGTTTTAATTTAATTTAATAATTTTCGTATAAAAATAAATTCGTACTAATTTTTTTTCTAATTACCTGCATCTGCTTAGACCCAATTGGGCCTCCGAGTGGAGGTGCGGTAATGCACCACCCTTCCTAACCTAACCTAACCTGCATCTGCTTACAACATATAAAGAGTTTTCCGAGAAGACAGAGGTCTTACACAAATGAATGCTATAAAATTCGCATTTATCAAAATTTTCGGCTGAAAATACTCACTTAGGTGGAAAATTAAGCAATTAATACACAAAAAGTAAAACCACATAGAATTTTTCGGCAAATTCCAAAAAATGGGATTTTTTTGGTATTTCTGCGCGCACAGATAATATTTTGGGAAATATTTAAAAACATATCATGTCCTAAGGTGGAATGAATTTTTTTGGTTCCAGCCTTGGAATTTCAGAAAAAAAGGCCTTACATTTGATATTTATAACAAAAATAGGTCGATTTCGAATCGATCTGGCACCTTTCATAACGAAAGTAACTCATACCAAGCTTCGGAATCCTTAACTGTCGAAATCCATGCAGCCGTTTGTGAGATACGAAGTAATAAAAACATTTACAAACATATATACAAGAAACGCCCGAAAAACCTAAACCTTCTTGACGTTCGGGTAATAAAAATTAGATAACAAGAACACAAACAAAATTAACGTCCTATTACTTAAGGTTCGTGGATGAAATTTTAAAGTCAAACGTGAATAATAAGAAGTTCTTTCGTTATTATATTTTTGCAGCCTTATTTATAAAATTTATTAAGGCTTTATAAAGGCTTTTTAAAACAAATTGTCATACAAAATTTTCCTTAAAAAGCCTTTTATAATTTTTATAAATAAGGCTATTGGAATGTTTGCTGCTAATTATTTCTCTATATCGTCAGCTCAAATGCAAAACCACGTAACTAACAAAACATTCAAAAGTAGATTTTTAATGAATTATTAGGTATTACATCGATTATCATAACAATGAACTCAAATTGAAAATAAAGAAACTTATCTTCAGTCACTTGAAGATTTATTTCTTGTTTTTTTTTCTGTCTCTCATAACATTTCAAAAAGTTAAGCTACATGATTTTGCATTTCAACCCAAATTGAAATTCATATATAAACAAATGTAAATTTAGTAATGAATAAGCAAAATGTAATTAATACAGGTAATATTTATAAAAAATATAAAAATAAATAAAATAATTACAATATTTAACATGCACAATTCAATTGATACTCGTAATTTGAAAAATGTGTGTTAGTACATATTAACAACAACAAAAAAGTCACAACAATATGAAAAGTTAATAATAATAGATGTTTGTTTAAGGTATTAAAAGCTTACATTTGTTTTTAATTTTTGGTTAAACAATACATACCGTGGCCAACTTTTTCCATTGATCGATGTTTTTTCTTTGGGCTTTGGTGAAATGGTCCCAAACCTTCTTGTGACTAGCAGCATTGAACACTTTTTCAATCTGAGTGACTGAATATATATATAGTATATAATATAATAGGCAATAATAGTATATAATTTCAAATAATAAGAATAACAATAATAATAATACATAGTAATAAAAATAACAGAAAATATATTAAAAAAAAAAAACAAAAACACAACAAACTTAAGAGGAATGTATATGTAAGTAGAAGGAACTAGAAACTAAATATTTATAAAATTTTATTTTTTATCTCGTTAAGAGCTAGTCAGTCGCCACTTGTCTTATTCAGCACAATTATACTAAATGTGTAGCACGATAGAACCATTTTTTTCTTTTCTTTTGAAGTTGTATGTGAATATTTAAATCGGTGTTAGTGTAATGTAATACTCAGATCAATACATATTTGTATGCCATATATAAGTATATAAGTATTTTTCAAATGATTTCCCACACGCTCGTAAGAGTCTGACCATTGTTTTTTCTTTAGAACTTCCTTACATTTAAATGCTCGCAATAATCAGGCGCAGAGTTATTATATCATCGTACAAACCTTTTTTCAGTAGTAGCATCAGATATTGCCACTTTACTTGGGAACTGGGCATTGGACATTTAAAAAGTGGCTTATTTTATGTATTTTTGTTTTCTTTACCTTTTTAATAATTTGCAATTTAGTTGGTGTATTTAGTAAGTCTCGTTGAAAATTATTTTGAAATGTTATTTTTAAATATTGCAATCTTAAAGGTTTGTCTTTAAAACAAACACGTACGCAATTCTCTAATTACAGTGACACAATTTTGATGTTATGAATATGGCGAATAGTGAATAGGGAGTCTACTCTGTAATTCGAAACTAAACATAAATGCTTTCCAATTTTCATGCTACATATAAACATAAAAATTCGAAAGCATTTTCTTCCGTTTTGAATTACACGATAGACCACCAAAGCAGTAAAATTTGCTATAAAATTATTAAACTAAAAAAATAATACATATCTCTCAATTACTCAAACAACGTCATAACTCAAAAAATTTAATTTTTCATTAGTAAAAATTGTATACAAATTTTCTTTTTACTTTAAGTGGTGTGAAAATTGAAAACTTTAAACTCGTGCTCGAATTGGAAACTTTTTTTAAGCCGGGTACCCAGTGGGTAAACCTAATTCGGTGCTAACCATTTTTTTTCGGATAGCTCTTGTTTAAAAAATAATTAAGATTGAAAACTTGGGTAAAACTTTTTTGAAAAAAAATTTATTTTTTTTTCAATTTTTGCGTAAATTTTTTTGGGACAAATTTTTATTTTTTCTTTTGCATTATTTTTTCTTCAAAAATGTCTTAAGGACGGACGCATGATTATAAATAATGTTATTTTAATTGATATGGAATTGAGTGAATAGTAGAAAACTGGGGAAAATTGCGATTTTTAGGTCATTTTAACCGTATTTCCAATCTGAATTATATTTTAAACAAATGGTTAGCACCATTGGATTCAGCATACTCGAATTAGGTTTACCCATCAGGTCCCCCGCGTGTTACATTTTTGAACTAGCACAGTGTTATTAACACCCCGTCAGAAATACTTGTGTGGCAACACTCTACTATTGAATAGCTGTTGTTGTTATTATATTTGTTTTCTTTACTTGGAGGCTACACGTTCAATTTTTCCTTCAATTTTTGTTTCAAAGTTCAATACATTCACACTTTTTTACTACCAGACTCATACATTTGGAATCTGAATATCGAGTGAACTTCAATTTTTTTTTTCAACGCTTCATTCAATTTTTATTTCAATTTAACAGCTGTTTTAAAATAATTTTCGTGTTTGTAAAAAAATTTAATTTTCTTTTCATAGAGTTTTATAAAAGAAATGAGGTTTTATGGAACACTTCGTTATATCTATGAAACATTTTGAACATAAAAATCAAATTACTTGCAGTCTACATCACAACTTCAACTTTAGCAAATTTTGACAAACCATATGTGTGAACAAATTTAAAGCAATTTATTGAACGCGTAGCTGCAAGGTTACATTCTTCTTGCAACTCTAGTTGTTCTAAGAAATTTTTGGGTACAGGTTCCCTGATAATAAGCATTAGCAACAGTGAAATGCGCATAGGATCCACCTAAACCCCTCAATAATCAATTTCAATGTATTTTTAATAAAAAATAATATACTGGATAACTAAAATAATAATTTTGGATTATTAGTGCGTTCAAAAAATTTAAACTTAAATTGTAACAATTCTCCAAAAACACTAATTATAATTTTTTTTTGAGATATCGCGTTGTTTTAGTAAATGTGCGATATGTACATATGATGTATGCTTGAAACACATCCTGATAAATAAGCTAACAGCTACAAATGAAATGTATTGTATTTAAAAGAATATAAACAAATAGGTAAGTGAAAATTTTTTACTGTTTTATAATTACAGTTAGGATCGTTTTCTATATTTTTAACTACTCAAGAAATTTAAATAAAATAACCCAAAATTTAGTACAAAATTGTGTCATGTTATTATTTTGAAAAGCAATTTTCTTTCAGTACCTTTGTTATCTACCGCTCTAATTGTACGCCCTAACCAAACGCACACATACACACACACGCACGCACGCACCAATCACATTTTAATCTTTTAATCACTCATTTCCATTTTTCAATGACACCGACATACCGTGTAACAAACATCAATAACCAAAAAACATTTTAATTTCTAAATGAAAGTAGTAACTATGACATTTAAACTTACACTGAGTCGACATCGTTAACATTTGCTTGCGAAAACTCTCACGAGCTTTACGCAAATCCTCCTCCAATTGCTGCTTATCTCCCGTCAAACGTCGGACATGAGCGTGGGTGCTCTGCATCATCGAGTAGAAAACGTTGGCATTGCGTTTAGTGCAATCACCACGTTCCAGCCAAACTGTGATCGTCTGTGCAGCTTTTACGAAGGTCTCGTTATTGCGTAAGCTTTCAGCCACCATAGACGCCTCGTGATCTGTGTAATGTGGTATGGGAGGAGGAGATTGGGAACGTAAGCGATCAAAGGACATACGTTCGCGATGTCTTTGCTCTCGTTGTAATTGACGCTGTTTGCATTCAAAATCGTATTGATCATCCCTAGCCTGGGCATAGTCAACATGAAGTCGTCCGAAACTAGCTTGATCATTTGTATTGTTAATACGAACTCGATAACCACTCAAATAAATGGCGCGATCAATAGATTCCTCATAACGAAAACGTATATGGCAAAAGTTTTTCTTGGACATGCGCAATGTGGAGATTTCACCGCAGCCTTCAAATATTTCGCGTACAATTTCTTCGGTTATAACATCTGGAAGACCTCCGACAAATACCGTTCGACAGCCGGGTGGTCTGTCGCGTATAGTGGGTGGAGGAGCACTCGGGTTCGGCGGTAATAGCATGCAGTTTTTAGTTTTTATAACTTCTTTTATTGCCACAGGATTTCCGTTAAAGCTTTCTAGAAGCAGAAAATTATTATTATTAAATATTTTTCATAAGTTTTTGTACAAACCTCCTACGGCTGGTTGGCAGAATTTAGTGGGATCCATGCTGGATGCGGCATCACTAAGTGCACCATTCGCATAAGCGGTATATTGCTGCATTTGTTGCATTGCAGCCATCATTGCGGCTGGATCCATTAAAGCATTTGCAGCAGCTGCTCCTGCAGCAGGATTTGTAGGAAAAAACATAAATCCCGGATTCGCACACATTTGTCCAGCCAACAAACCATTTAAATACAAACTTGAATCTGGAATATTTAATGACATTTTATCTGAGGATAATTTGGCGGTATTATCATTTTGTGCTGTTGTCGTAGATGAAGTAATTATTGACGAGTCATTATCCAGATCATTTTCCAAATCCATTGGCGCAGTACCTTGATTGGGTTTAACGCGTGTTGGGCCAGGAGAACTTAAACGAGGTGGCGGCGGGGGCTCCGGATTTCGTCTTGAGGATTTTGCAACAGTTTTTGAAGCATTATAACTACTTGTTGTTGGTGTAGTTTGCGTAGTACTATTAAGAGTGTTGGCTAAATGGTTTATAAAGTTGGATTGTTGGCCATTAGCCAAAGTGTTAAAAAAGGGCACTATGAATAAAAGGATATTGATTATTAAAACGTTCAATGAACAATATAATGATATATCTATCTATGCGTATATAACAATAATTTCCTCTATCTCTTCCTTCATCACCTGTCTTCTCTATCACTATCCCTTCCCTATCACCCTCTCTTACTATCTTCTCTTCAACTCACGGGTAGTACAAAGGGATTGGACCCAAGTGAGTTGGACTCTAAATTTCATCCTTTCTTGCCAGCAGCCTACTAACATAGTTAAATTGTCTAAAATTCTTCTTCTCTCTCTCTCTCTCTCTCAGTGTAAAAGAAAGAGAGAAAACTGATGTGGTATATTTGTGGTGGAATTGTCAACACTCTTGTCAATACACATACATACATACACTTGTACGTACATATGTACGTTATTTAGTACTTTATATTTTTAATCAGTAAAATTAACAAATAATCATATAACTTTTAATAAATTTAGCCAGCACAAAGTTAGGAAAATAATACATAAAATAAATTACAAATTTATTCTTTTTAACACCCGACTAAAAAAAGGGGTGTTATAAGTTTGTAGTGTGTGTCTGTGTTTCTGTGTGTCCGTCCGTGTCCACGTACATACCAAACGGCTGGACCGATTTTGATTTAGTTTTTTCTGTTTGAAAAGTGACTTGATCGAGAGGGTTCTTAGCCATGTTTTAAGAAAATCGTTTAGAAGATATCGCATCTTCTCTAGATATATTCTGGGGTTTTTAAAGTTTTTAATTTTTGTTATTATTTTTATTATTTATTTATTGTTAGTATTCAAAATACTTTATATTTTTACATACAAGAGATACTATTTCACATTGTTCGGCAAACAATTAAATAGCTTAAGCCCCTTTGTATTCGGAAATCGTATGCATTTCTAAGCAGTATTTGTTCTTAGAATTATCGATTTATTACATGAATCTATTTTATTAACCTTAAGGCCAATTTTTATATTTTTGGTTTTTTTATTGCGATATTTCGTTAACGTTTGGTTAACTTCTTTAGGATATTTTTTATTTAAAAAAAAGAAAAAAATATCATGAAGAATTTAACCAAAACGAAATAAAAAACTAAAATATGTAAATTTAGGTTAATAATAAAGTTTCATTAAACACATCGAGCCTTATTTTCGATTTAATCGTAAGCGACAATAATTACGTTCGCGTACTCAAAAGTTTTTTTAAATTTTTACTGAACGTTACTGCATTTTACTAAATTGCGTTCGCGTACCCAAAATGCAGTAAATGAGAACACAAATTGAGAGAGTAAAGTGACAGTTCTAGAATGAATAATTGCGTTCGCGTACTCAAAAGTTTTTACAAATGTTTACTGGACTTTACTGCATTTTACTAAATCGCGTTCGTTTACCCAAAATGCAGTAAATGAGAACATAAATTGAGAGAGTAAAGTGACAGTTCTCGACAGAATGTTTTGCAAATTTGTACTGCAGAGATTTGTCGTAGTAAAGTTTAGTAAGATAAAACCATATGATTTAAAATGTAAACAAATGAAAAGTAAGCAAACAAAAAGTGTAAAAATTTTTGAAAAGGTTAAATAAAAATTGTGAAAGTCATTAAATTTACAAAGTATAATAATTACTGTTAATATACGAGTAAATACATATATTGTAATTTACTTTTGTAATCCTTTTGTTTTGCAAATTATTCAAATTGCTCAGAGTTGTAAAACTGTAAAGTATCTGGTTACCTAGTATTGCACTTGCTTTTAAGGTAATCAGTAACATTAACAAATAGTCATGTAATTTTTATTAATTAATCAACAGCAAAACAAGGAAACCAAAAAGAAATTAATTTCAAACATTATATATAAAAAATTCCAAAATTTATTCTTAGTTTGTTCGTGGTATAAAAATATTGTACCGATTAAAAGATTTGAATATCAAAAGTTTATATATTTTTCAACGCTATGTGCATGGTGTAATTATACAGGTGACTGCGTAAGGATTTGCTATACAATAATCCCGCAAAAGCACAACAATTTTTGTACCAAAACCAAAACAAAACGAAGTTTTTAACATTCGTTAGCCACAAAGCACATAGAGCAAAAAATTATCAGCTGAAGTAGCGCTGCCACCTGTTTAAATACACATTGGCTATGTGGAATAGGAGTCAGCTGTTTCTTTAATCTTGCTAATTTTTACTATTTTTCCGTTCGCGTAGTTTTTTCAGTAACAGCTCTTTTTGAGAGTAAATTTTATAATTTTCGCAGTAACTACTCATTTACTGCATTTTACTGCAAAAGTAAAAAAAACACACCTAATGATAATTCTAAAGTGTATATATTTCTCAGTATGTTTGCGGCCAGCTGATTCCTTAATCTCACTAATTCTTTTTTAAAGTAAATTTTTAAATATTCGCAGTAATTATTCAAAAAGTAACTAAACACACCTAAATCCTATCATTATAAGAATATTCGGCCCTGTTCTGTAAACCGATCGATTTGAAACCGCACAATTTCAGAAAACTAACTCCGGCAATAGAAATATTTTTTAGATTTTATTAATTTTTTTTATTATATAGATTCCCAAATACCATATCTGAAAGAAAATTATTGTGTATAATTTTAAACACGTCTGCATAACCATTATTAATTTTTAAAAACGAGAAATTTACTCGGATTCGGTTAAGAGAACAGGACCGATTATATGTAAAAGTTATAGTGAGTTTGTATCAAAATTTATGGTGGTGCCTGTCACATTTATAAACTTATTTCAGCAATATGTAAAACGGAGCATCTCAACGGACATATGGTACTTATTGTCACGTGCTTAGGGCGGCAAACTCTCCATTTATTATCGTTTTAGCAGATAAATTGAAAGTAGCATTTTAAGGTTTCGCACTTGTTATAGAAAAGCAAGCATAAAATTATGTTTTGTGTTGTTTGATATATGAAAAAAAAATCATTCGGCCCTGTTCTGTAAACCGATCGATTTGAAACCGCACGATTTTAGAAAACTAGCTCCGACAATAGAAATACTTTTTTAGATTTTAATAAATTTTTTTATTATATAGATTCCCAAATACCATATCTGAAAGAAATTAAAGATATTCACGTCAAAAGTTGCACTGTTGCGGAAAAGCAAAATTGCAAAATTTTCAAAAAATATAACAACGACCATATAGAAAATCATTTTGCACAAATTTTGCAAAGTTGTCAATGTCAAGATTATCAGGGTAAATTAGCAAAGTTGTGGAACTTTTCAAACTTTTTAAAAATTAACAAATCAACTAAATTACAACGCAGAAATGCCTAAATGTTTTTCTTTTAAATAAATAAAACAAGTGGGAGATAATTTCTTACCAAATAAATTAATGAAAAAATTATAAAATAATTTTTTTTTATATTCTTAGCTAGAAATTATAAAATCTTTAAATTCGATTTTAAGATAACATTAGAAAAATTGCAAACACAAAGAAATGCGAAGAATATCGGCCTATTAACACCTTAAAAACTTGTGAAAAGATACTGGAAACAGTTGTAAAAATACAATTGGAGATATACATAGAGGAACATAATATACTCTCCAAATATCAATCAGGATTCCGTAAAAAACACTCATGTGAAACGACCGTTAACTATGTCATTAGTAAATGGAAAGAGATAGGAAATGATAAGAAATTGATTGCAATTTTTCTTGACCTCAAAAGAGCATTTGAAACCATTGATAGGGAAATAATGATAGAAAAACTATATATGTATGGAATAAGAGGAAAAGAGCTGAATTGGTTCAAATCGTACATGGACAACAGAACACAGACAACTAAGGTAAATAATTCAGTATCGGAGGAAGTAATGAATGACTTTGGAGTTCCACAAGGCTCAATACTAGGCGCACTGCTTTTTATTATTTATATTAATGACTTGCCAAATATATTAGAAAGATGTAACATAGTCCTATACGCAGATGATACCTTAATATATACCATTGCAGACAAGGAAGAAGACTGTCGCGAAATTATAACTTATAATATAGATAAAATAAATAATTGGTTAAAAATGAATGAACTTAAACTTAATGAAAACAAAACGAAGATAATAGAAATTAACATCAATTCGAACAAAACATTTGAAATAAATAACTCGGTAATTGAAAAAGTTGAGCATATAAAATATCTCGGGTTTATAATTGATAAGAAACTAAAATTTAATGAACACATTGAGCACATATGCAAAAAAATCGGTAAAAAAATCAGTTTTCTTGGAAGAATCAGAAACAAAATATCAAAAACTACAGCGATAAATATATATAATACCATAATAAAACCACACTTCGAGCACGGGTCTACTATTTTATATACATGTAGCAACACACTCCAATTAGCAAGAATGCAGAAACTTCAAAATAAAGCTATGAGAATAATATTAAAATGTGATAGATATACTGAAATAAATACAATGCTGAATATCCTGAAATGGTTAAATGTGAAACAGAGACTTCAATTCAATACGCTCAGATTTATTAAAAAGATGAAACAAGGCGACGCACCCAAATACCTCTGTGAACAAATAAGATATGTAGGAGAAAGCCAACCGTACGGACTAAGAAATGTGAACGATTTTCGATTAAACAGGGTTATGTCAACGCAGATGCAGAGATCACTGTTTTACAAGGGCTTACAACTGTATAATAAACTACCAAATAATATGAAAAATGAAAATAACGAGAATGTATTTAGAAAAAAATGTATTAATTTTGTGAGATTTAGTGTTGATTTATAATGATAGGAAGTTTGAATCATGTATTGTAAAAGTATTTTTAATACTAATAATAATAAATAAAAAAAAAAATAACAAGTACATAATTTTGTTATTTTCAAAAGACCTATGGCTCAAATTGTTATTACAATTTTGTTAAATAATACCAATACTATTAAAATTGATATTTTTATTAGTGAATTAATTACAGAATTAATCATTTCATGTGAGTATCTAAAGAAGAGAAGAAAAATTAAACTTAGACTTTTATCGGTATTTCCCCCAGCTTAAAGTCTAAGTTTAATTTTTCTTCTCTTCTTTAGATACTCACATTAATTAATAAAAATATTTCATTCAATAAGAATTGAAATTACTGAACTTAAGCCTGACTAAAAATTATTTCTGATTAAAAAAATCACTAAAAAAAAGTTCAATTAAAAATTTACAAATGTTTCACTTAATTAATCATGGGCACGTGAAAAAAAATATGTTCACTTGGCAATCACTGTTCACTTGGCCATCACAGTTTCAGAATGCTGGAAATCGAAGTAAAAACTGTAGAATGCAACAACAAGTAACATAAAGCCACTACAATAATACTTACATGCATGTACCGATGGTACATCGAATAAGTAAAAATAATTGATGTGATGATCGTAAAAGATAAGCAAGAATGACTAAACATACTTAGGTAGAGTAATTTAATTTCGTGCTAACCTAAATAGAAAAATGAAAAAATGGAAAACAGAAAATTAATAGTGATACTTATAAATGTGTTTACCAAAGGTAAATCAATTGTATACACAACAATCGTTTCTCATATTCCGTTTCATTGAAAATTTAAGTTAAATAGCTGATGTTAACAAGAATCTCTACCCAAGTAGATAGACTAGGGTGCTGATGAAGTGCGTGGCTGCACAGAAAAGTATCGGTATTTCCCCCAGCTTAAAGTCTAAGTTTAATTTTTCTTCTCTTCTTTAGATAGTCACATTAATTAATAAAAATATTTCATTCAATAAGAATTGAAATTACTGAACTTAAGCCTGACTAAAAATTATTTCTGATTAAAAAAATCAATAAATAAAAAATGTCAAATACAATTAAAGTCTTGATACGTACGAATTTCAAATCAAAAGAGAATTGCCGAGCACATGAAACTGTGTACCCCTCCCCAATCTTCTCATCACTCTCACCAATAAGCTCAAGAATTGCTGCAACAAAAATTGCAAGTCTGGACAGAGACTTAGGAGAGAGACGGGGGGAATAAAAACGGTTGTGTTCCCCTCGTCTCTCTTTCCCACAAAATAATCAGTTTAGCAATAAGACTTGCATAGTCTAAATTAAGACAAAGGAAGTTATTAACCCCCTTATGCAAAAAAGATTTGTAAGCTTAATGTTGGTTTAACATACGCATTCTCTATGGCAAAACCGGTTTTAATGCATGATTTAACTTTAACAATCGTTTTTGCATAAGAGCATAAAATATTTATAGATCCCTTAATATTACGTATGTCTGGCAACCAGAGTAGCAAGCCGAACAAAAAATTTCGGCGGCGGCGGCTGCACGGCTTAACGCCGATTTGCTTAAGCATTTGAAAAAAAATTGTTTTTAGAAAAATACGTGAATTATTGAATCCATACGTTGTAACATTATTTATTTTGCAATAGTTAGAATATTGCAGTAATTGATGTCCTAAATGCCAAGCAAAATAACTTCTTAAATTATTTGTTAAGCCATAGGTTGAGTTTACATCTGGCATTTCTTGTGTGTCATTTGCCCAACAAAACGTAACCAACTAATTACTAATGAAAAACTGCTTGATTCAGACATTATTTATTGATTTAAACAGTTTGCAATAATTTTGGATTCTATAAAATTGTCTATTAATTATGTATGAAATTGTTTAACTTAATAAATACATGTCTGAATAAAATAGGTTTTTATTAGTAATTAGTTGGTTACGCTTTTTTTACGCTTGTGTGGCATTTGGCACACAGATGTAAACCCGGCCATAGAAACATATTCTAGACTATCAGGACAATTATGAATAAAATTTCGCTAGAAATTTCTCCCTTTTCAAATTGGAATTTTTAGTTTTTCCTATTACTTGCTATTAGTTGGAATCGTTCCCCGGGAAAAAAATTTCTCGCGGAATTTTATTCATGATTGTCCTCTATATAAATTTGATTTAAGCTTTCCGATTGAATTAAAAATTAATAACTTTATTGGACACTGCTACGGATCAACAAACAAAAAGCTTTGATCAATTAATTATCAAAAAGTCGCCCGACTGCTTAAACAAAAAAAGTTTATGTAAACGTGCATGGATTTAAGAAGGGACTCCAAAAGAGCACGTACATAAGTGTTGTCGCAGCTACGTTACCGTTCACATAAACATTTTCTTTTTATGTGGAAGCAAAAATAACTATCTTTCCGGGACGCTCGCTATCATATTAAATACGAAATTTGAAAACTAAGAAAAATAAGACAATATATCGGCTGAATACTAAGCCGCTGATAAGTCAGGTGGTTCGGCGGCGGCTCGGCTTGTCGAAAAAAAATCGGTTGAGCGGCTAGCCGCCAGTCGCGCCGTTACGGCTTGATACTCTGCTGTCAACTTAATAAAATTGGCATAAAAAACCAAAAAAGCGTAACACAACAAAAACGAAAAAAAACGTTCAGAAAAAAACATTGTATAGAAACAAACAGCGAAAACAAAAACTCAGATAAAATATTGAACATAATGCGCAATATGATAAATTTTCAGCACAAAGCAAAATATTGAAATATTAAAGAAAAATGGCGTTGGGAAGAATTCTTGAACAAATACACAAATATGCAATTAATTTATAAAAATGTTCTGCTTTTCAGACCGAATAAATTATATTTTTGTCCCATTTTCTAAAACATATCATAAGTATTTTTTAAGATCAACTTTTAACATAGAGAACACCGCAAACCCCTTTCTTAACATCATGAAATACTTACTCATATTTTCAACTGATCGGTGGCCTAGATTATTGAAATTAAAGGCCATTTTAAACACTTATATGCTTGAGCTTTTATTTCAACATAATTTGGAAATCTTGCTTTTTGTAAATTTATATATTTTACAATTTTCTTTACATGAATATAAGAAACGCCCGTGCTTGCTCCAAATGTTAAATTCTTTCTTTATATAGCAATTCACCAAGAAATGGGAACTTACTCTGTTAAGCATTGCCAGCTTATATTTTTGTGGTACATAATGGGATGAAACAAAATGAATCATCTGTTTTGACACTTTGAGAATAAATAGTAAATAGCAAAATATTTTTTTCTGTATTAAAACACGGTCACAAGAATCAGAATTTTAATAGAGTTATTTTAGCAAAAATAGTAAATTTTTTAGAAAATGTCTGTTAATACAGCTCACGCTAATAATGGCGTATTAATACATGCTGGGGAGTAGTAAGTAAAATAAAGTGTTACTTATATGTGATGAAATTAACAGTAGGGTTTTTTTCGGAAAACCGAAATGAAGTACATAACTAATTTATCCAATGACGTATTGGAAAAATAAAAGTACATAGTATGTATGTATGGAATGTTCTTACGTACTTATACATATACATATGTATGTAGATATTTACAGACATATGGACATTACTATTAATTCTATAATTAATAAATTCTAGAAATTCCATTTATAATTTGAAAATTTTGCATTTATTTTAGCATTTTACTTCATAGCGACAACGTTTCAATGGAATTTTCGGGTCAGGACAGTACCATTTTTCGTGGATCCAAGCAGGGTCGCATCTATCTGACTTCCCATCGCATGATTTTTAATAACAAAAAATCAGGCGATGAGATGCAATCATTTAGTGCACCATTTATTGCAATGAATGATGTAAGTTAATTTTTGATGATGTGTAAGTTCTTAATAAGAATAATCCAGTAGGAATATTTAAAAGATAATAGGTATGCAGTACGCAAATATACATACATACATACATATGTATACCATTTAGCTTAGTTTTCGATCCAAATATGCATAGTGCATACGCGTATGAACATAATATGTTCATATAATGATATTTTTCTCAAGCCATTTGGTTAACTTGGTATTTTTTCACATTTATGGTTTTGTGAGGAAATACATCGTTAACTTAATACGAAAAAGCCCCAACTCATGTTTTTCATAGTTTACAGAGGAGGAAAAAAGTTAATAAAAAAAAGATGAAATATTGATAAAAAAAATTTTTAAACGCAATTTTTATTAAAAATACCTTACAAATTTAGTGTTATATTAATTTTATTATTTTTTGAATTTAGCTTAGTAATGGTCTATCGAAATATGTAAAAATATCGATTTTTGAAAAATTATGAGTTGGGGCCTTTTCGTATTATTTCGACATGTAACTGTACACTAGTTAAAAAAATTAACAAAATTTCATTAATTCAATGATCTTTGAAACTCGTCTTTGACCTTTTGTTATTATATAATCATGTAGGTATGTGATGGAAAATTATCGTTTTAAAAACAATTTCAAAGCAAACGTTTTGAAAAGGTGATGAATACTGATCGATTTTAGTATAATTTTTGAGCCAATCTCAAACTACTGACTTCTAAAAAACACACTAGGAGATAAATTTTAAACCATATAATTAGGCTATAAAAAGAAATTTATCAAAAATTTTAAATTCACTTTTTTATAGTTTATTCAGTTAAAAACTAAATTTTTTGAGCAAAGAAAAAAATAAACATCAAAGGTAACTGTTATTTCGTTCGAAATACCTATACATATTTTAAATAATCGGTAAAAAAAAAGTTCAGCAAAAAAATAGTTATTTTACAGTCTTATATTTCTGTAAAATATTTTCAAATATTAAATATAATTTTAAATTTATAAAGCATAGATCTAGTGAGGCGTCTTTGCAAAGCCTTTAGCACTACCTGACGTCAATCTGGGGGATAACTAGGAAATAATTTGTTCGTTCCAAAGTCTGAAGTAGCTGCAAATATTATTAATTACCTCTTACAAACAACTCATTAAGCAGAGTCGTTAAGCAGCTCTGGGTCGGGGAACATCTCTCGCGTCATCGTAATTATTTCTTAAGTGCGGTCAGGCTTGTGTGTGTTGTTTGGCCTTCGAGAGATTTTCGTCTCGCTCGCACTGGTTGACTGATCTGCCACGGATAACCGTATAATCTTGCGGTTTTTTGTGGAAGTTCTTTAGCAACCACGTTGCCTACTTCCTATGTGAAGGCATAGGTCGTGTACAGTCAGTCACAAAACCTTTTAAAATACTGTTAATACCACCTTGGGCATATGGTCTACGTTACTCCGCCCATATTTGTGCAGCACCATATTATGCAAATTTACTTTGCATTAATATGTTTAATAAATAAATAAATAAAAAAACTCATTAAGCATTGCGTTTAACTTTACCGTTTACAGTTCTATAAAGTGTGCAGTCTGAAATAAAATTTCGCTCAGATATATACAGGCGGTTTTGCGTAATGGAGTGACAAATTTTCAAGTTTAAGTTTAACGACTTTATATTTGTTTAGTTTTAGCGATTAATGCTCGATTATTTGTAAATGTGCAAATATCCTTCTTTGTATTAAAAGTATGGAAATTATAAAAGGGCAATCATAAAAAAATTTCGTATAAAATGTTTCTATTAGGTCGAGCTGGAGCAACCTGTATTTGGATCCAACTACATCAAAGGAAAAGTGCGTGCCCAACCTAATGGAAATTTCATAGGAGAGGTCAAATTCAAGCTGTACTTCAAATCGGGAGGTGCTATTGAGTATGGCATGGCTTTGTTGCGTGCAGCTAAAACAGCTCAAAGTAATTACCATAATGGTGGGGGCTATGATGACCCACCACCATATACACCATCTGGAAGTTGGCATGAGGCACCACCACCAGCATACCAACCACCACCAGGCTACTACGGCTGGTTGCCACAGCACGATGCCTTTAGTGGTCCAGCGCCGAATACCGTGTTTATGAGTGATAATCCACCACCATATCCAGGCATTGGAGGACGTGAGTATAATGCATATCAATACGAAAAAATTTCGGCTTTTGATTAAAACAAATTTGGTGAAAAAATTCAATTATAGGAAGATTTAATATATAAACTTTTTACATGATTAAACTTATTTCTAGTGATTTTATAAAAAAAGAATTGTAAAACTTAATTTAACTTAATACAGCACCACCAGCATACAATCCACATTCCCAGGGATTGTATCCATCGGTACCAGCAAATCCTTATAATCCACAACAGCAGCCACAATACAATCCACAGCAGCAGCCGTCCTACAATCCACAACCATATAATCCTCCAGCTCAAGATTGGAATGGCTTTGGAATGCCACAACAACAACAACAACAACATCAAAACCAAAATAATCAACAACCAAATGTCGCAAACCATCAACAGCCTCAACAACAAGAAGAAATGCCGTCATGGAATGGTTTCTCTTTGCCACCACCTGATGAAGAGGAACGTCAGCAACAACGTCAACAACAAAATCAGCAATCGTCCGCACCACCAGCTCATGCTGGCGGCGGCTATGGAGGTGGGTATCAACAGCCGCCTCCATATGGAGCACCTTCGCTAAACTATCCCCCTTATCCCATGTATCCACCTCAATCTGGGTATCCTCCATACCCGCCACAACCACAGCAATTTGGGGGTGGTTTCCCTCCTTATCCTCCAGCTGCTGGAGGTCCTCCACCACAAGGAGGAGGCATGGGTTTCACTGCACGACCAGCCAGTAAGTTTTAATTATATTTCTTTTTGCCATATAGTTTTTATTGTTTGATATTTTAATTATTTTTGTGTTTTCATCACATTTAAAAATACATCATCCATATTAATTAATCATTAATTTGCTTCATAATCGAGTAATATTGGCTGGGTTGAGATACATACGTATTATATTTTAAGTTTTGAAAATGTTTCTAACATAAAATTAACAATAAGGCGTGTAGATAAGTATAAGTACTGCCGATAACAATATGAAAAGTGGCTCCAAAAAATTAAAAATTGCCCCAAAACAGTAAATGAAAAATGGCACAATAAAAGGTATTAAATTACCTCATAATTTCATTTTTGTAATGGAGTAATTTTTCATAGGTACACATATACATACATATGTATGTACATAAGTTGCGTTCGCGTACTCAAAAGATTTTACAAATTTTTACTGAATTTTACTGCATTTAACTAAATCGCGTTCGTTTACCCAAAATACAGTAAATGAGAACACAAATTGAGAGAGTAAAATGACAGTTCTTGACTGAGTGTTTTGCAAATTTTTAGTGCAGAAATTTGTCGTACCAAAGTTAGTAAGATAAAAACGTTGATTCAAAATGTAAACAAATGAAAAGTAAGCAAACGAAAAGTGTAAAAATTTGAGAAAAGGTTAAACAAAAAATGTGAAAGCCATTAAAAACTAATTAATTT
This sequence comes from Tachina fera, assembly GCA_905220375.1. Lineage (NCBI taxonomy): Eukaryota > Metazoa > Arthropoda > Insecta > Diptera > Tachinidae > Tachina > Tachina fera. The sequence goes on from LR999964.1 coordinate 115,694,642, forward strand.
TAAAAGAATAATAGTAATAATATCTGGTAAAATACATAGTTTGTAATATATTTTATTAATCCTTTTGTTTTGAAAATTAGTCTAATTACTCTAAAACTGTAAAGTATCTGGTTACTTAGTATTGCACTTGCTTTTAAGGTAATCAGTAACATTAACAAATATTCATGTAAATTTTATTAATTTATCCAACAACAAAAAAAAAAGAAAATAAAAATAAATTAATTACAAATGTATGAAATAAATTATTCTTATTTATTCTTATTTATTTATTCTTATTTATTCTTAGATTGTTCGTGTTAAAAAATATTGTATCGAGTACCAATAATTAAAAGAATTGAATAGTCAAAAGTTTATATATTTTTCAACGCTTTGTGGAATAGGAGTCATCTGTTTCTTTAATCTTACTAACTTTTACTATTTTTCCGTTCGCGTACTTTTTCCGGCAACAGCAGTAACTACTCATTAGCTGCATTTTACTACAAAAGTAAAAAAAACACACACCTAATATGTAAATTTTAAAATTCCATTTAAAATTCCATTTACAAGCAATTTTGTGAAAACGATTCGGTAGCCAGAATAATGCCGATTATTTTAATATAAAAAAAACTTGTAATTTGAACTAAAAATATATTTTAGTACAATTAAGGTCAAAAAAGTACAACCTTTTAAAGTTGGTGGTACAAATTTAAAATTCTCAATGCTGTCCCTGATTTCTCTAGAAGTTGTCATAATATGAATGAAGTAGAGAGTGTCTTTGCCCGCTCTATCTAGCTCTCTCTCTATCTCTCTCTGAGAAAATTGTGGCTTCACTGGGAAGTCCGCTATTACAGGATTTGACAGCTTTGCCAAACTTTGACATTAAAAAAATAAAATCGTTTAAGTAAATCTCTTCTCACGTCTCCATTGCATACAACGAGACCAACTAGAGACCACGTGAACTAGTTTCGACTTTGCTAGAGTTTAATTCTCGTGATTTTATTTAACTGATTTTTACCACATTTTACTTACCACACACTGAGCTCTGATAAACATACAATCTTGCGTTTAAGAAACGGACGAAGAAGGCACATACATATATATACATGCATATGCATACAAATAAGACAAAATCATACTGCGTACTAAATAAAATTCACCTTAAAACATTTTGAAAATAAAATTTTCTTAAAGTTTCGCACATTTCTAACCAAATCTAGCATAGATTTTTTAAACAAACTCCCATTTTTAATTGGCAACAACATTACCTTGTAAACTGTTTATTTTAATCTGAATTCTTTTTTTTTCAATTCTAATACATATATTTTTTGTTACTCTTAACATTTCTTTTCGCAGATTATTAAAGAAGAAAACTTTTTAATAAACTTAAACTAATGCGATTATACATAATTATAATTCTTAAACAAGGTATATATAAATATAAAAAAATTGGTAAATAAATACAAAAGCCGAGCTTTCGTTACAATGAGAATTATTAAATTTTTATTAAAAATTAATAAATTTAATTAAATTTGCAGGTAGCACTGTCTATTATCAATATTATTATCCTTATCAAACGGGATTTATGTTTGTACCAGTTATTATACCAATATAATTTTGAAATTATCACGTTTTAAAATCTCAACGTAGTGAAACCTTAAGCTTCCAATCTTCTTACTTCTTTAAAAAACACACACATAAATATGTATATCTTAATGTAAGCTGTTTGTTTATAATAAATATTTTTATTGTATAACTTATAATTATTTTTTACACAATAGATTCCAAAGAAGCAGAGGCCTTAGCAAGTGCTTATAATACAACAGAAAATCAACGTCGAAATGGACCTGGTCCAAGTGATATGCCACCATCTTATGAGGTTTGTATACTTTTATTTGCAATACAACCAATTGTATTAACAAAAAGTTGCTCAATGAAGACAAAGTTTAACGAAATTCTTTCTGTAAGATCTTCATAGCTTGTAACTTGTTTGAAATCAGGTTTCATTTCCGTTTTATCGTTCATTACGACAACAGCACTAAAATTGTCTGTATATGATTTGATTAGATTAACGTTCGTATCTCTCTGTAAGCCAAATGAAATGTGATAATTTTAAGGGAACAAATTGCAATAAATTGTTAGGGCAAACACTAGCGGAACGGGACAACACACTGATACTGTTTTATCTACAGTGTGTGGCGTCAATTAGTGTAGACTTCAGTGTATGCACATACTTTCAACGAAAATGGAATATGTGAATTGTTTTTATTAATCGTACTCCAATTTCTCAATTTTACCATCTCTAATTTACAACAGCCTTGCCGTTATGTTCTTTATTTTTTACTTATGATGCACATCAACTCTCTGTTAATTTGCTTATTTTTGTTCTACTTCACGAAAATACTTTAGATGTGGAAGAAAAACATCAAGATATACTTTTTGTTAAAATTAATGTCCCCATTATAGTTTAAACACGAAAATGTAGTGCTGTGTCTAGAGTTGTCATATAACACGAATAATTCGAATAATCGAATGAATTTTTTTTACTTTCATTCAAAGGAAAAAAGTCTGCATTTTATAATAATAAAAAAATAAAATCTATAAATTGTCTATCACTCAAGAATCTGAGATTTAATAATAAAATAAAGATGAGCATAACTTTTTTTTAAAGCAACGTTATCTCTTAATGCACTTTACCGACGGAGTTAAATTATCCGAATTTGAAAACAGACAATTGAAACAATTAAAAAACGGTATTTTCGAAAAATCGACAACGTTACCTCTCGGACCACTTATTTATTTATTTATTTATTTATTTCAGTTGTTTCAATACATAAAAAGCCTGCTCGGCCAATAATACATGTATTGATAGCTTAATTTCATGTCTATATAGACTAACAATCATTAATACATATGTTATCTGATTAAGTTTAAATTTAGGATTATTTTATGAAGAATAAATTTACAAGAATAATACCAATGATCAATACTTATCATGTGCCATAAAATCACATGCAAATATAAAAAATAGGATGCACAAGTATGCAATGATATTTTATTATCATTAATATTATTTTTCTTTCAATAAAAGAAGATAAAAAGGAAGAAAGAAAGAAATCGGCTCCCCAGCCATATAAATATTACAAGATATTAAAGAGAGATATGTACATAAATCAATTTGATTCTGGTAGCCAGTGACCAGAGCCCAACAGACTATATATTCGTATTATGTATTAGGTAAGTCACATGATCTGAGAAATTCAAAGAGCCTTCTCCTATAAGTATAGTATGTATAGGAAAAAACCCTTAGATTATTCGGTAAGTAATTCCAAATGCGACAAATTCTAATTAAGAAAGAACGTTCAAAAACTGACATGTGCAAACGGGGTACATAAATCTGAACATTACGTGTTGAATTTATAAAAGTGAAGCTGCGTGCAAGTGTAAGAGGCTGCCCACTTCTCATCACCCGGTAGAACTGTAGAAGCAGACGCATATTAACATAGTTTTTGAAACATGTACCTAACAATTCAGGTATCCTGTTTGATACTATTTCATGATCACGTAATCTAATATTATAGACATATCTGACAATCTTTCTTATTATACTTTCTACACGATTTAAATTTCCTACCAACGTCCCGGTATAAACTTCCATACCGTAATTTACTTGTGACATCAATAATGAATGCGCTAGCCGCTGTCTGACAAGAAAAGGTGTGTATGATCTCAATGAGTATAATCGTCTCAGAATGAAACAAACTTTTTTTGTGACAGCGTTAATATGATTGTCAAATCTAAGACCGGAGTCAATTATAATACCAAGGCATTTTAATTCATTTACATACTGAATAGATTTTCCACCAATATTCAAATGAGGGGGAAGATTTAATGAACTAGTACCGGGAAAATATACAGCTTTAGACTTATCAGGATTTACTTCTAGATGATTTTGATTCATCCAGTTAAATATCATATGCAAATGATCATTTAGTCGTGTCTGATATATATTAAATTGGTTGGCATTGACCCTATATAACAGAATTATATCATCCGCAAACACAAAAATCCGGCAGAATTCACTATTCATAAGCGCCAAACAGTCATTAAGGTATAATTGAAAAAGTAGTGGTCCTAACACAGAGCCCTGGGGAACTCCAGATGTAACATTCCCTATAGACGACCTAACATCGCCAATCGAAACAAATTGTGCCCTTTCACATAAGTACGAGTAAATCAATCTAGAAGCCGAAGGAGAGAATTTAAACCTGCTATATAGCTTCCTAATGAGACAATTATGGTCCACACGATCAAAAGCCTTTGTGAGATCCAATGATACTATTATGCAGCTGGATTTCTCGTCTAATTCACGTCTTATAGAGTCAGTAAGTGAAAGAAGTAACGTGGTAGTGTTATGGTTTCTGCGAAAAGCATATTGGTTAGGATCCATCAACGATCTAGTATGCATTAATATCTGATAATTTAGTATACTCTCAACTATTTTTGACATAGCGGGTAAAATAGTAATAGGTCTAAGGTTGGTAATACTATAGTTTCCATTTTTAGGAATTGGGATAACCCGGCCGAGCTTCCATTGCATTGGAAAACTGGAAGTAGTTAGAATAGAGTTTACTAGTTCAAGTAACAAGGTTGAAATTAATGGGTAAATGATCTTGATGAACTTAATAGGAATCATATCATGTCCGCACGCATTAGATTTGATTGAGCATATTGCAAGTGTTAGATCATCCATAGTAATAGAATTAAACGAAAACGAATTTATATCATAGACAAAATCATCAAAATTAGCATGGTTAGAATTACTTGAACTCATATTGCCCAAAAACCTATTAGCAATATCCTCAACAACAGTTTCATCCAACTCTGGGCGTTCACGACCAATAAAACCTAACCTTCGAAGATTACCCCATAACCGCCTACTGTCAGCTCTATCAAACATCCTCATTCCATACTCTCTTCGTGCCTTCCTAATTACAGTCTTAACCCTGTTTCTTAGTCTGCAATAATTTCTCCAATTCATATCTGAGCGTTCTCTCACATAGGTTTTATAAGCAGTGTCCCTCAACCTCCTAGCCTGTAGTATATCCGTCGAACCAATCCATCTATTGTCATCTGAACCACGCCTAACTTCAATAGTTGGAACTAAATTAAATAAATTTTGAATAATATTGTCAAGTGTGCAGAGCTGATAATTTACATCATTTGTGGCAAAAATACCAGATAAATCAAAGTTCTGAAAAAATCGAGTAAGTTCATCATAATTCAGTCTATTAAAATCCTTAACTCTAATATAGTTGTCACGATGTCTGGCAGCAAAATGAATAGAGGCAACAATAAAGCTGTGATGTGAATTAAAAAACGTATAATGTAACTGGCTATGAAAATCGACAGACCACGATTGGCTACATAGAAAATAATCTAATAATGAAGTTGAATTATTGCGCACGCATAGATGAGTCGGCAAGATATTGTGAATATAGGTAAGGCCACATCTCGCAATCAATGAGCGAAAATGATTAGCAACTGGAATGTTGAAAAGGTTACAGTTAAAATCGCCCATTACAGCCACATTTAAATAACGATCAAAAAGATCAGAATGTAGATTTTCAAATGCATTTATATCACCGTTAGGGAGATACACTACTCTTATTAAGGCAGAAGTCTCACCCAGAATTTCAACAAATAATGATTCACAGACCCCGTATTGCTCACATCGAAACGCAATTTTATAATGTAGTCTTTCAGATAAGTATAGACACACACCACCTCCTCTTTGGCCATCTGGTCGATCATTCCTGACAAGGTTATATCCAGGGAGTGCAAGTTATTCGGATAAGAGATGAGATTTAAACCAGGACTCAGATATTCCAATAATATCAAGAGGTGAATGTCAAAATATGCTTTTGAATTCTTCAAATTTACAACTCGAGCTTGATGGATTTAAACTCTGGGCGTTTACATGACCAATATTCAAATTGTCCGGATATGCAGATATATATGATCTCAAATCAATTATATCACTGGCCACAGGACCAAGATTGGAATCAAAAGACATCAAAAATTCTGTAACATTTATATGTAGGGGAACACCGAAGATTTCTTTTACCAAAAGCAATATACCGAAAATTCATAGCTTAATTAAATAAGTATAATTCATTATTTTTCCACTAGACTGAACAATAAATATCATACTAAAAAGAGATAGTACAAAATATTGAAATATAAGTATATGTTATGTCTAACTAATAACTTTAATATTTATTAAAATGCGAAAAAGGAAATAACATTTTAGAGATTTTAAATTGATGATACAATATCAGGCTTTTGACTAGAATAAAATGAGATCAGCAACAACAATAAAAAAAATCTTTATGATATGAAAATAATTAGAAACATATTTATGTGTTAAAATTGAATATATTAGATATTTAAGCCAAACAAATTTGCACATTCTTGCAAAGTTGTATTTCATTATTGCCGTTTAGCATTTTAATTTTACATTTAGGAATGTCTCTATTAATTATGCTAAAATATTAAATTTTTTATCTTTTTTCAAACTCCAGCACATTTTAAATAGTTTATATGTAAAAAAAGTGTAGTTATCATTAAAATAAATTCGGCTAGATAATGGGTGATTTTTTAAGAACTATCGGAAATTAAAAAAAAAGAAAACACACAAAATTCAGAAAAATGCATGAAATATTTATTTGGATTGATAGTTGGGTCGATATAATTTAATGTTTGAAGATTATTTCATGCAAATGTTGGCCGCGGCTGCGCCTCAAATGGTCCATCCGCTTAGTCCAATTTTGGCATACTCTTTCCAACATTTCGGCCGGTATCTCACGAATAATGTTGGCAATGTTGGCTTCCAGTGCGTCAATCGAAGCGGGCTTGTCGCTATAGACATTAGCCTTAACATAGCCCCCAAAAAATAGTCTAGAGGCGTTAAATCGCACGATCTGGGCGGCCAATTGACTGGTCCCAAGCGTGAAATAAACTGTTCACCGAACTCGCCTCTCAATTGGTCCATTGTTTCGCGTGCTGTGTGGCATGTGGCACCGTCTTGTTGAAACCACATGTCATGCAAGTCAAGCTCTTCCATTTTGGGCAAAAAAAAGTTTGTTATCATCGCACGGTAGCGCTCACCATTCACAGTAACGTTGTGATTCGCATCATCTTTGAAGAAATACGGCCCAATGATGCCGCCAGCCCATAATCCGCACCAAACGGTTGTTTTTTGTGGATGCATTGGTAGCTCTTGCAATGCTTCTGGCTGCTCTTCACTCCAAATACGGCAGTTTTGCTTGTTCACGTATCCATTCAACCAGAAATGAGCCTCGTCGCTGAACACAATTCTTCGATAAATTCTTCGATGCGTGCTCTTAACAGAGCAATAAAATTCAATAATTTGCAAGCGTTGTTCGTTTGTAAGACGATTCATGATTAAATTATAGACCAAACTGAAGATGTTTGACAGTGACACAAGATACAAAACGTGCGCGAGCTGTCAAAACTAGTGTTGCCAAAAAGATAATAGCAAAAAAATCACTCGTTACATCACCACCACCCTCAATATCAGATTTCTTCAAGTTTTTTATTTTGAAGTAAGCAGCCATTATCTTGTCTCTAGTATTTATCCGTGCAAACTTGACCAATACAGCATTCTGCTTCCTTATGTAATGTACATCAGTAATATCATTAGGAGATATATCAACTTTAAACAAGTTAGCCATAAATACAACAGTTTGATGGAGATTTTCAATATTTTTGGACAGTCCTGTTATAACAACGTCGGATCTGTTTAGACGATATTGTACCATATGATTCAATAGCTCCATTTGATCAAATTTTTTGTGAGTAGTAGTTTCATGTGATTTAACAAGATTGTTGCAGATCAAAATTTCATCTTTAATATTTTTGAGGTTAACTGCAAGTTCTTTACGAATTTCATTTACAACTGTGTCAAATTTAGTGTTTATTTCTGTTAGTTTGAGATTAATATCATTTGCATGAGCCTTTAGGGAATCCTTAAAGCCAGAAAATTCTTTCCTCATTTCTTCCCTTAGGACACTTTCAACATCTGAGGATTGTGGAGGATTTGCCATACATTTCTTACACTTATAGGACAGATTTCTATTTTTGTCTAATGTTGCAAATAGGTCTTTACTTATTGCTTCACAATCAGCATGAAACCACTTTCCACAAGCTACACACAAAATGCTTTTTTCCCTCGTGAGATCTAGATCACAATCACCACATAATTCCGGCATTTTTAATGAACTTGTTTTAAATTCGATTCCACTATTAACAATTAATCAGGCGGGAAAGCATACAGCAGCGAAATCAGTTCAAAAGCAAAGCAAGAAAACACCACAATGTGCGTATGTGTGTGTGTTAATCACAACCACGTTTTTCAAGACTTTATACAATTTAATATTATCTTTAATAACGCGGCATATATTAAGCCTTTATTTGTGCAAAGAAATAATACTGTTTTTTTATACTTTAAAACATTTAAGTATATTTTGCACTATACATTTGATTAATTTTAATTTTCAATCTAGAGGTCTAAAAAAAAACACAATTATCTAGACATGAGTTGCCAGAAATTTATATAAGCGATTTATATAAGTTTAATTGAGTCGGAAAAAGGAAATGAATCCTAAAAATCGACTTAACAATAAGTTTTGGAGCTATTCACCCCAATTTAGGTTTCGATAACTATCCCGCATTCAGTTACACACGGATTAAAAAATAGTATTCTGCAAAAAAGCTGAATCGAAAGAAAAAGAAGAAGGGAAGAGTATGTTTAAACAAGCTGCTAAAATAACAACTTACAAAAACCTTGTGACGATCGAAATGCAGAATATATACAATCGAAAGAAAAATCGAAGAACGGAACACCAAAGTTGCCAAACGGCGAAAATTTCGATTCGAATCGAAACGCAGAATCGCGGTGATTAAATTAATGTGCTTTTCCGAAATTTTTCCTCAAGGATATCGAACGAATCAATACATTTTAACCAATTTTTATGCACACAAAGGAACTGATTCGATTTTGTACTCGATCAGCGTAGTATTTTAAAATTTATTTGAACATTTTTTTTTTTAAATTCTCAAAATATATTGAACCGATTAAGTTCATTATCTCTCGAAATCTTTAGAATGCCGTAAGTTTAGTTCCGATTTGTTAAATTGTCATGACCATTAACAATGATATTCAAAACTTCTCGATATGATTTAAAATAGCAACGCAATGTACAAAAAAATAAAAAAAGTAATTATTTGCAATTGTGGAATGCCCATTCAAATATCTATTTGGCACAATTTGTTTCGATCCATTCTGATGTACATATGTGTATTTATCTACATTTACATTTTTGAAATAAAAATTGTACTCTTATTTCATGATTTTTACATTTTTAAAATAAAATTTTTTATATTTTCAGGACTTGGCTTCAAACTACAATACTAATCCAAAATAAAGTTTATGTACGTATAAAAAAAATTAAAAAGTTTTATATATGTTCATATTATCTATCATTCCTTGTTAAAAATTGCTTTGCTTCTATTTTATCTAAACAATGTTAAAATTGTAAGTTGAAATAAAATCTTTATATCAGACATTTTTAGATTTAATTGAACTGTAGTGATTTTTAATCAGAAATAATGTCTTAATAGAGCTTGAGTTCAGTAATTTCTTATTGAATGAAATATTTCTATTAATTAATGTGAGTTTCTAAAGAACAAAACAAACATTAAACTAGACTTTTATTAGCTGGGGGAAATACCGATATTTTTCTGTGCAGCCACGCACTTCATCAGCACCCTAGTCTATCTACTTGGGTAGAGATTGTTATTAACATCACATTAATTAATAAAACTATTTCATTTCATAATAATTCAAATCATAAATATAGAAACAAATGAAGTTCGAGTAATAATAATTAAAATTGACTAAAATTAATAGCCATGGGCCTGTGGAAAAAATTAAATAAATATACTTAATAGTAACAAAGCAAAGCAAAGTTTGCCTTAAGTAGAACAAAAATAAACAAATTAACTAACATGCGCATAATTAGTAAATAACAAACGACAATGGTAAGACTGTTGTAAATTTAGAGATGGTAAAATTGAGCTTTCATTACAAAAAAGCAAATTGAAATACGATGAATCAAAACAATTCACATATTCCATTTGCATAAAAGTTCGTATATAAAGCAGAAATCTACATCAACTGATACCACTGATGATGAAGGTTTAGTGGCCTTCGAAAACGCCTAGTTGTTCCGTTCAACTATGTGTTAGTCAGAATATTTACAACTAACTTTAGTGTTATTTGTTCATTAATAATTATCACATGTAATTTGGCTTACAAGGCGATACGAACCTTAGCCCGTTTAAATCATAAATAAAGAATTGAAATTACTAAACTTAAACCCGATTAAGAAATTATTTCTGAATAAAATCTTTATACTTTTCAATTCTACAACATTATTGTTTATATATTAATAATCCCTTTAAATTTATATTTTGTTATATAATTTTATCATATACGTCACAAAATATGTTCAATAATCTTATCTACAATGTATTGTTAACCATTTAAACTCGATATATTAAATATAGTTCACTAAAAAAAATTTGGCTTTAAATATTTGAACGGTCAATTTTTATATTCAATAAAAATGAGGAACAGAAAACTGTAATCATTTTAAATTTTCGTTGCTACACGTTTTCCCATACATTTTTCATATGTCATCCTTTATCATCATACTGCGCCTTTTTCCAGTTTTCAGTCAGCAACGCAGTGTTGCATGGAAAATTTCGGCACATAAAAAATGTATGGCATACATATTTTCAAAAAAAAAATTTAATAGAAAATTCACAAGCATATGTACATAATTCCGATGTACGGCAATTTGCTGTCTTCATTTTCCAAAATGTCAAATTCAATTTGGAACCATGCCCTGAGTCATTTCTTTCAAAGAACGTAGAAGTAATAATTTTTCATTAATTTATACTCGTACTTAAACAAAAATCAAAAAAGTTTTACAAATATAATTCCGACAGACCATGAACACAGTTCATTCAATTATTATTATTTGTAGCCTGCGCGGCTTACTTAACCGCAAAACTTTGTGGTAGAGATTTTAGCCGAAACGAATGTTGAAGTAAAATTTTCCGTGCTCTTATGCTCGATTTTACGAAAACTATTTTTCGCCGCTTTTATTTCAATATGGCGTAGCGAGCCGCAAGGACATGAGCTGAAAATTTTGAAACTCTGAAAAAGGCACATAGAAATCTATAAAAATCAAAAATTTAAAAAAGTTCTAGAAATATTCCAGTAAACCTAATTTTTGTTAAATGGAAGAAAAAATTTATTATTTGTCCGACTCACGGTATCGAAAGAAAGTTTTCTTTCTACATCGTGGGACAGAGTGTTAATTTTTTATGTGTATTTTAAAAATTTATTATCCACTTAATTACAGTCCAAAAAAATACATTTATTTTTATAATTATGCTTCATTTAAATGCTTAATTTTTAATAATATTAAATATTTGGATTTGTGAATAATTTAATTAACGGCATAGTGAATACCTCATGTATTTTAAGAACTACAAAACAACAAAGAAGGACATACATAAATATATTTATAAAAAAAAGTTTATTACAGCTTCAAAAACTTTTTGACAGCAAAAAGTTTTAAAACATACTTTTTTAACCTTTCCAAATGAATTTTGTCGCATAATTATTAATTAGATATTGAAACATAAGAAAATAACTTTTAACTTCCATTAAATAATGAATCAGAGCCAAAGTAATTTAAACTCTTCTATTCAGAACTAAAATTATTTCGTATTTCACTTATTATACAATTGAGAAATTCATTTGAAAATGTAGTTGAAAAAAAAGAAAACGAACAGACAAACACATCGCTCATTTACTCAAACAACGTCATAACTCAAAATAACCTGTTTGCCAGAAAAAAAGTTTAGTTTTCAATTTACACACAACTTAATGGAAAAAGCACATTTTATTTTGTTTTCAAGAGTGTGGAGTAAACAAGATATTTGTATGAAATTTTTACACAATATGAAGAACAATTAATGAGGAATAATTCAGCATAATTAAGTCAAAAATTCAAATTTTTTTGAGTTATGACGTTCTTTGAGTAAATGAGCGATATGCATATTTATTTACTTTACTTTTATAAGTCTCAACGAATATTGTGGCAATTATTCTGGGTACTTTTTTCCAAAAGTGGAATTTGCGAATGTTGAGAATAAACAGTTTCTATGGACATATTGTGATCTTTACATTTCGTACATGCTCCGAAAAAACGCATCATCCGTGAGCGTAAGTTGTGGCGTTTGCGCCGATTTTTTCTACTACCACTATTTATGTCGCTATCGATTGTATTGTTGTTGATAGCTGAATTGTATTCAGTATCCATGTCATTATTAATAGCATTAATAGTTTCTACAACAGCGCAGCGTTGTGAAAGTTTTTCATAATAAATGAATTCTTCACGACGACTTTGTCGTTGAGTTTTTGGTGATTCAGCCGCTTCGATATCAATTGCAGAGTCACTGCTGCTACTGGGCACACTACTAATCGCTGAACTGGTTTTCGAAAGATTTCCGGTTAAAGGGGTTGATTTTTTACGAGCTGCTAAAGAATTTGAACGTCGCCGAAGGAAACCTGAAACAAAAATATAATTTTGTATATATTACATTTCGTCACATAAGAATTGCAAAAGGGCGTAACCATATACAGGCCTTTTCTGGAAATCATGTGATTTTAAAATCTGAAATCACAAAAGCAGGGGTCTAACCGTCGCTTTCGACAATTGGCTGATTTGAATACGTTTTTTCAGTTTGAAATTATGGCATTCGATATCGTACCATATTATTACATTGTCCGATAGTGAATGCCATAATCTCAAATTGAAAAATGTGATCGAATCAGCTCGTTATCGACCCCAGAGAATATTTTCAACAGAAAAGGTGTGTTTAGGTTTTTTTTCTTAGTACCTGTTCATCTAAATGCGACCGATAGCTTCGATAGAAAATTTGTATTAGAAACAAAAACAAAAAACTGAAATTTGTTTTTGTTTTCAACATAAATATTCGATCGAATCTATCGTTTGCATTTAGATAAACAGGCACTTAATTTTTAACAGCCCTATGTATAAGCAAAAATTGACATAGCATAAGTGACGAAATTGAATTATGTGTTAACAAGGTTCTCCATACAATTTGACATTAAAAACGATAGCATTACCTAATTTTAACCCACCTCTAAGATCATATTCAATTTCGCCACTTATGCTAACTTCATGCCAATTTTTGCTTATACATAGGGCCGTAAGTGTTTTTTTCATTAAAACAACTACGGAACCCTTCGTACGCAAGTCAAAATCACACTTTGCTGAATTATTGACTTTTTTTTAAATTTATTTTTAAAAATTTCTCTAGGGCGCATGTTCATTCATAATATGTTCTTTTAATCGATATAAAAATGAATCAATCGTAGAAAACTGAGAAAAATTTAATGTTTAGCAGATTTTATTTTTGAACGATTGATTTTCAAATTTGATTAATAAACATACCGGTCTCGGCTATGTGCCATCTTCAGTGTTCGCTTGAACGAATGTTTAGCAAATGGCTTTTGCTTCTATAGGGCATTTACACCCACATGAAATCTAGCAGATTTCAATTAAAATCTATACCGTTGGCACCAATTTTTTTTACATTAACTGAAAATTTTCGGAAACTAATTCATATACCGTTTTAAAAGCAGAAGCGTACTTTTTAGTACATATTAAGAAAAATAACTCCATAGTTGCATCACTAAGTTCTACCAGACTTTAAGTAGATTTTGACAAAATCTATTGCTGAAGAAGATTTTGTTTTGTATGGTAAATCTACTACATTTTGCATGAAATCTCGAAAATACTAATTTTCAAATATACTGTACAACAAACTTAAACGTTTTACTCACTCATAGTGGTATTTATATTGCTGCCATTGAGATCTTGGTCAACAAGATTGCTGAAGTTTAGTGAGAGCGGTTGTATAGTGGCTATAGTTTTTGGCAATTTATTATTGGCAGGAGCAAACATGCCCATTGCAGCATGATTAAAGGTATTATTATTGGAATCTGGTGTTAGAGGTGTTTCATACATCTCACTGCCAGGCTTATTATTTTCAGGTGGTATTGGTGAGGGTGTTAACATTTTATCTGTTTGTGTAAATTTTTCCCTAGTCTCTTGTGGGTACAGCAAACTTTGCAGAGATTTTGTGCCTAGAGTAGAAGCTACATTAATGCTGCCAAATGAGCCAGAAAAACGTTGAGTTGAGCTCTGTTGTTTTAGTTTATCCTTGCACAAGGAATATTCAATACGCATTATATCTAAATTCTGCTTCAAGCGAAAATTTTCAGCATTTTTTTCCTCCAGCTTGCCTTGTAAATAATCATTCCGATCCTTGACACTCAACAGTTCTTCATACGTTTGTTTGTCTACAATTATGTCCTTTTCTGAAGCCAATTCTTTGGCAGAAAGCGATGATGTTGTAGCAGTGAGATGATCATAATTATCGGTATCTTGGTCGCTTTGTAAATCATGATGATTATGCATACGAACTAAATCATTTGTGCTACGACGTAGTAGGCCAAGCTTTTTAGAATCATTCATTAAATCTGGTGCCGTTGTCTCCCTGCTCTGTAATGTCTCAGGCATTGAACTGTGCCTTTGAAATTTGTTGGAATTGCGACGCTTCTCGTCTAGTGCTTTTATATTGGCAATATACTGACCAACCTTACTCTCAACATGCTTATAGCGTCTTTTAGTATATTCAGAGTGTATGTCCTGATACGATACAGATTTGTTTTGAGCGTGACTTATGAACTCTGGCTTTTTGTTCTCAAGTTCTAGAATAAAGAATAACAGTTGTTTTACATTTTTATTAGATCTAAAAATGGAAAATGTTTTTAAAAATTAAAAATTATTATTTATTTATATACTAGCTTAACCGGGTGTGCTTCGCTACCCCTCCCCATGGCATTGGTGATGCAATATGAAAATTGGATTTTGCCAAGCCCCTCCGCCCGCAGACCGAAAATCAAAAATCAGACTTCACATTGTCCCCCGCCTGATTATTCTGAAGATTCCCTGAAAATTTCATTAAAATCGGCCCAGCCGTTATGGAGTCCATACGTTACATACATACACACATTACACACATTTTCACAAGATTTAACTGGGACTCTTATATGAATTATAGGCTACTTTTTTCAACCACGCCCACTTTTAAAACCAAAGTGAGTTTACAATTATGTCACTTCTTCCACATAGTATTTAATAGATTTTATAACATTAAGGGCCATTTTCACGACTTGCCTTTAGCTAAAGGCAGGATTTTGTCTGCCCGATAAATCGCTTTGTATTATAAAACATTCATTTATTATTTTTTTTATCCATTAAGTATTATTATTAATAATAATACATAATAAAAAATTTAAGTTGTAATAATGCAGAGATATTTATCGGGCAGACCAAATATTGCCCTTAGCTAAAGGAAAGTTGTTAAAATGTCTCTTACGAGCATAATTCTGTAAAATTTTTAAAAATGTTTTGCATATGAAAAAGTCCACAAAATTTTTTAAAATTGGGGTAGGGTATTCCAAACTGCCCGTCCCACTAGTTGATGAAAAAATAACTTCTCCATTTGTCGACCTATTTTCAAAAAGCTTTTGCACATGGAAGAGGTCCATAATTTTTTTTTAATGGGCGGGAGGATTAAATGTGCCCGCCAAAAAAATAAGTTATCAAATTATTTAGTCGTTTGTGGACCAAATTTCAAAATTCTTTTTTGCATAAGGTCTACTAATTTTTTTTAAATTGTTGGGGGTCAGAAGTGCCCGCCCCAAAAAATTTATTATCAAATAAATTTTTCATTTCGTCGGTTGGCTGTTGGTTTGCGGCACAGTATATTCAAAATAGATTATGGCTGCAGCAAACCAATAACCAACCGACCATTTGTGGACCAATTTTCAAAATTTTGATTGCTTGTTCTTTTTTTTTGGAAATTGGCAGAGGGGGTAGTAGCAAAGCACGCCGGGTTAGCTAGTAATATTATAAATGTGAAAGTGAGTTTGTTTGTTTGCTACGTTTTCACGTTAAACCGATTTTGAAAGTTCTTTCACAAAAAGAAAACTACATTACAAGCGTCAAACATAGGCTATCTTCTGATTCGGTTCGGAACCGGTGTTTATATTTGCTAGGAATTTCAAACCGCTAAACCGATTTTGAAAATTCTTTCACCTGAAAAAATCCCCAAAACCTTTTTGGTTATGTTATCAAAAATAAGCGCAATAAAAATAATCATACATACATATGTAATACATATTATGTACTATGTGTTAACCAAGGCTAACGCTTTCTATTTGTCGAATTACATCCAAATCACTTCATTGCTCTTCGCGTTATATGGTAATAAATACTTGTCCAAATATACAAATTTCACTTTTATAATATTTATTACCATGAAATAGATGACGAAAATACTACATACTTATGCATATGTATGTAATTGCAGTTTTACCCCCTTATGCAAAAACGATTGGTAAATTTAAAGTCGGTTTAACAAACGAATTTTGTATGGTGAAACCGGTTTTAATGCATGCTTTAACTTTAATAATCGTTTTTGCATAAGAGCATTAAATTTTATGTTCATACCTCGCAAATCATTTGGTTCACTGGCATTTGTTTTGCCACTGGTCTCTGACGATAAACAAAAATCATTTGAGGATTGCGTTGAATCATCTTGATTTTCTGCAGGCGAACACGATGAAATATCACGCTGTATTTCATTTGTTTCTTTGTTTGATAAAACATTCTGACTACGACGTGGTTTGTGGTGAGGAAAAACAAAATTTCTTCCAGAATCGTGGGAAAATTCTAAATCGTCATCATGAGGAAAACTTTCATCTTGAATGCTCATTTTTCTACTTCTTAACAGAAAATAATTCTAATAATGGTTCTTAACTCACTCAGTTTACAAAACAATTATACGATTTAATTAAATATTTAAGTAAGAAGTAATAAGAAACTACCAATTACTGTTATATTCGAATATTTGAAAATTGTTTTTGTAAAAACACTGTTGAAATGTACATATCGCACACTAAATCATAAACAGTCACAACTCAAAATATCCCAGAAGTTCTGGACCTATAAAAATCGGTTAATAATATACAAATGGCGCAAGTATGTAACACAAAAATAGTCATAACGGTATTATATATTATTAAAGAAGACTGTGTTTCAAAAGAAATTATAACAGTTTTTAGAGATTTCTTCAGTGAGCTGGTTTATGATAGAACTAAACCATTTTGAGTGGTGACTGTTTATGATTTAGTGTGCGATATGTATGCACATATATGTACATACATACATACATTAGTGTTTTATATGGGAAAAAAAATCCCGGAATTCCGCACATTTTTCGGGAAAGAGATCCCGGGATTTTTTTTTATCAGAGCAACTATGAATAAAATTCCGCGAGAAATTTTTCCCATTTCGAATTAGAATTTTTTGTTTTCCCTATTGTTCCCTGGGTAGAATTTCTCGCGGAATTTTATTTATAATTGCCCTCTATATACTTATCTTTGGCAAAAAGGAATAAACGTGCATATTCTAAGGTATCCCTGGTCAAAATCTCAATTAATTTCTGTGATTTTTCAAGAAGTTATAGCACTATGGCTTGCGACTTATCTCATTTAAAATAACAGCTTATGTGCAAGTGTAAAAGAAATAAATTTCTTAAATGTGATCTACTGCAAAACAGTAAAATATGATTTAAGCACTTTTTCCTTATTGCCACAGATTTATAGGAAATGATGCGATTTTATAATAATAAGATAACGACAGTAGTAGATTTTGTGATTACTTCTGTGAATTAATTTTTGAAAAGAAAGGAAAATTTAATTTATGGGAAGGTCGTTAAGCAGCTCTATCTTGGGGAACATTTCTCGCGTCATCGTAATTATTTCTTAAGTGCGGTCACGCTTGTGTTTTTTGTTTGGCCTTCGAGAGTTTTTCGTCTCACTCGCACTGGTTGACTGATCTGCCACGGATTACCGTATAATCTTGCGGTATTTTGTGGAATTTCTTTAACAACCACGTTGCCTACTTCCTATGTGAAGGCATAGGTCGTGTACAGTCAGTCACAAAACCTTTTAAAATACTGTTAATACCATCTTGGGCATATGGTCTACTTCACTCCGCCCATATTTGTGCAACACCATGTTATGCAAATTTACTTTGCATTAATATGTTAAATAAATAAAATTTATGGGGAAAAATTTTGTCAAGTTAGCAGATTGCCTAGAAATGATATGATGACCTGACGATTACAAATTTATATAATGGACAGCATATTTCAGTCATAGGTATTGTACCAAAAAAGAACTTGGTAAAATTTTTATCTCACTACTTTTGATGGCCGAAATTTGGAAAAGAACTTAGCCTTTTTTCACATTTACATATGTTAGGATCTGGTTGGATCTGACTACCTTTAGAAAAATTTTCTTTAATAAAACTTTTTAAACTAAAAATTTCTAGTCTGTTATATTTCTGTTCATAATGATTGCACCAGTTGAAAATTGCAAAATTACATAAAGTATAGGGTTAGAGCGTGATGGGTGTGATGGGTCTTCCATTATCGCGATATTTATGCAAAATATCAATTAAATCGCTTTATAGGCGTATCCTGCCCCCATGGCTATAATTTTTGGTTTTTCAGTTTTCTACTTGTGTATAGCGGAAGTGCTTGATAATATTGATGAGTGAGTCAATCAGTGAGTATGTCTTAAACTATGCAGTTTTTGCACCTCCATATCCCAGGAAGCTTTTGTTGAAGAACTTGTGACATTAATTAATTCGAATTATGGCTTACATTTTAGAATTTTACGATGGCGCGGAACAAAGTTATTAGGGGTCTTTGTGTAAAAATACACATTGTGTGCATAGGCCAGAATTTGGCCTGGCATACTAGTGTGCGCCTAGATTTTATGTATGAATTTTTTAAATAAACATTCATAATATTACAGGTTTATTAAACTTAATCCATTTCCATACAATTCTATACCTTGTTTTCTCAATAACTTTTTTCATTTGAAAAAAAACGTACTTATATTGTATTTGATATATGAAATGCCCCTTATAATTGATTTTGACTTGGCAGCACTAGTTTCTATGAGAAAGTAAATTTCCAAAATATTTCTAATCAACAGGGATGATAAATGAGAGAACTAATTTAGTATCAATTAGCTTTTGAAATTGTACTTTATCTACCATAATAGTACTAAACTCGGTTTTTGGTTAAATTTTATTTTAATTATATTTTTAAAACATATCACTTGTTTACTCAAATAACGTCATAACTCAAAAAAAAATAGCTTACCAAGACATAAGATTAAAGTTTTTAATTTACACACAACTTAATGAAATAAGAAAATTTTGTGTTTGTAAAAAATAAAAGAACGATGTGTAGATTAATCTGCATCATTAACTAACTCAAAAATGAAAATTTATTGGAATTCGAGATACATACAAATAGAAACTGTAATAGTCTTTCTGTAATATTTGTGTACAACTGATTGTAAAAGCGTTATTTTTTACACTATTGGAATAAATTTTTGTGACGAGTGTATTTGTATGAAATTTTTTGAAATCACAGCTCATTTTCTAGAAAATATGAGCCATTGCCTTTCAATAAGTTTTGTTTGTATTAGACTTTCGAGTATTCGTTTTGATTATGAAAATATTATTTCCACATTCGCCCATGAGTGTGGAGTTGACAATATTCTCCTGATAACTCTTGAAAGCTACGTAAACATTAGCATATCGAATTAATTTTTCAAATCTCAAAACTCGTTATTTATAGTATCATAATTTCCACTTTCTTTTGGAATATTTTTTAATAATACTACACTACTAACATTTTCGAAAGTAAACTTTCTTACCCAGTCAAACTGCATATACTTATAATTATTGCTATTTAGAGGTAGTCTCGCAGATTTTTCAAATAGTACTACATGAGTCAAGGGAGTACCAACGTAGTTTGAAGGTTTGAATTGTACCAATAAAAGTATAATTGTAGCAACTTTATCATCCCTGCTAATCAATAAACAAACGCAACATGCGAATCTGTTGAGTATATACATATGTACATACTTACATAAATAAATTTTTAAATAAAACACGTTAAGTTTATTATTATATTATATGTATTATTAAAAAATATGAAAATATATGTATGTACATCTTTTGCCATGTCTTCGGCAATCTTTAAGCGAAACCTTTGTGTATTTCTCAATTTAACCAGCTAAATTTGTTACACGAATAATTTTGGTTTTCATTCTTTTTTTATACTTTGCAATATACATATGTATGTACAAACTCAGGTAGATATGTGTGTGGGAGTAGTTAATGATGCAATGATATTGGTATTTTGTATTTTTGTTTTTTTATAATTACATTGGTACATGTTTTTATTGATAAATTTGTAATATACATAAATATATGTATTTGATTTCAATTTGAAATAATTTGTATTTTATTTTTTAATAGTATGCAGGCATACTATTATCTTTATCTCATAGAAAATTGTAATTTACCTGTAATATATATTTATTGGCCGTATGGCTACTTAGTATTACAATGAAATAAATAAATTGAAATTGAAATCATTAAGAAAATAATGTATTTCGATTCAAATGCATAATCAATACGAAAAGTGTAGGGTCGAATTGCTTATTGCATATTTTACGGTATTTTTTATATGTATGTACGTATGTATGTCAACAGCTGTTTTACTAACCTTTTATTTTAATCTTTTTCTCTTCACCTTCAGTGAAGCCAAGTTTTGTATATGGCATTTATGGGGTAAGCAAAAACAACTGACTTTTCTGAATATTTATGTTGATGTTTGTCTATATTTGGCTCTTTCATGCCAACTGTATTTGGGGAAGAGTAAAAGCTAAAAAGTTTTCTTGTTTCTTTACACCAACAACAAAAATACAATCTGATTTTCTTCTTATTTACTGTTTTCAGTTTCTTCTTTGCTTACACCAATTTTTCATGTTAAAGTTTTTGTGGTCCGATTATAAAACTTAAATGAAGGTTTTAAAATTATAAAAAAAAACAAAAATTAAAAAAGAATATTGAGAAAAATTATTACTTCAAACATTTAAAGTGTCCGTGATGAAAATTTGTGTATGAAAAAGTGTTGTCCTCCCTAACATTTTATATTGGAATTAAACACTGTTTTGCTCTTAGAAAATATTTTACTGCCAGGAAAATAAAAGTTATTTAAATAGGTAGGAAGCAAAAAGTTAAGATATTATAGTTTGTGGTGTGTGTGATATTTTGCTAAAGAGCCGCCAAACTGGAGCGTATTCCGGAATATCTACGCGACACCGTCGATTGGTTAATGGGGTAAGTTAATAATCTTATGTCCATTATTTTAAAAGTCTAGATGATTGCAATTTGCAAATTCTTTTCTATTCGACGCAGTTCCCCACCTCCTTCGATTTGTTTTGGGTTACTTGCTACTTTCCTGACACTGTTCTGCTGTTGTTGTTGGTTTAGTATGGCATGGGAATATGTAGTTTTTTTAATATCCACCATTTGGCTTGATGCCAATTGGCCTCGTTTTCATCACAAATTTTGAGCAGTTTGTGATTTTGTTGGTTTTCTCGTATTTTCACTTCTCTTGGTCACCTCTTCCTTTGCTTCTTTACTTTCATCATCAGCCTATTTGATTGTAGCAGGCAGCAGTGGCGCGAGTAGAATTACTGTTGTTTCTTTTATTTTTGCAGTTTTGGCTGTTATTTTTGTTGCTGATTTTATTTTTGTTAAACAACTTTTTATTTTTGATTTTCTATAATTATTATGTATGTATACTTTGTATTATTTTTCTGATGTCACGGGAAGGAGATGGTATCAAATTGAATCGTCTGATACTCGATTACGTTGCTTGCTACGAGTAGTTTGAATGAATTTGCAGCTTTTTGTTTCATTGTCGTTTCTTAATGGATTGCGTTGAGCCAAACTTTAGTATTTGTTCATGATGAATTAATTTTTCTTTTATAACTTTTTATATATGTACATAGGTACATATGTACGTACATACATATGTAAACGCTTACATACATATCATTGGTCACAAGTAGAATGGCCCTAACTCAAATAACTGTAACTTTACAGGAGAATGTAAAAACATAATATTAACAGTACAACTGCTTGTAAAATTGTTACATTTTACACAATTGTAATAAATTTTTGTGACGAGTTGTATTTGTGTTAAATGTATTGGAATCACTTAAAAATTAAATTTCGTAAAAATACGAGTTAGGGCCTTTCTACTTCAGACCATCGATATGTACATATGCACATAACTGCATATGAGTATATTTACATATGTATATGCATATCTGTAGATATACATATATGTACATACATACATACATATGTACATATATTTCTTTCATGGCTACAATGTAGACTCTACATTGATTTTCACACTACGTTCTTTCCTCCTATGTCCTTATGACGACTACTCGCACATATGTTCGTTCATCCTTTCAAAAAATGACGTACATTTAATCAGGCCATACACAAATGAAAATTCGTGCTTACTCCATAGCCAGTAAACATATTTTTTGGCGACGTTTGATGACAGAGCATTTATAAACTTACTACAACGAAAATATTGGAATTTAAAAAGTCAATTATGCTCTAAATTAGAAACTTATGGAAAAAAATAGCTTAAATCGTTTGAGAGTATAAGGAAGACTCTTAAACACAGTTTTTAATTCGTGTGGATTATATTGTTTTACAATAAGCCCTTCATATGTAAATATAATGTTAATCTGAAAAATCTGGGGCAAATTACGGCATCCGATACGACTCGTAATTTAAAAATATTTCAATAGAGTTTATATGGAAATGTTTTTATATTACCAGTTGTATCGAATGATGTGATTTGCCCCCTGATTTTTATGCTTCTTGTCTGTACCAAAAAAGACAAAAGTATCGTTTGAAGTACTCTGAGTAATGGCCGCCAAACAACTAAAAGTATAAGTGCGTTCAAGAACTCAAAAGTTTTTACACATTTTTAAGGATTGCGCTCGCGTACACAAAATCCAGTAAATGAGAGGAATGAAGTGAAAGAGGAAAATGACAGTTCATTTACTGAGTAAATGCAAATTTTTACTGGAAAAATTTTTGCCAGTAAAATCCACTAAAACAAAACCTTCTTAATTTCACTTGGAATGCAGAATATATACCATTGTTTTTAAACCAGAATAAAGTAAATATATCATTATAGTGAAATTTTTCCTTATATGTACATATCGGTTGATTTGAATCGCAATACATTAAAAAAAAGTTGTTGGTCGATGTTGGTATCTTTTTATCAAATTTATTCTCAGTTTTTCGATATCTTGAACTATAAGGAGATATAAAGATATTTTCCCCATTTATATTTCTCTCAATAAATGTACTAATTTGACTTACGTTAAAGAAAGTGATCAATATTTTTGTTATGATTGGTATATGCGGCAACAAAGGTTCTTGTCTTTTTCTGTAAATTCTAATAACTTTTCACGTTGAGGAGGAAAGTTTTACGGCCTGACCCGCGATGTCAAAAGTTTATGTTGCTTACTTATATTGAAAACAAAATAAGAAATATAAATTTTCTTGACGACATCGTGGATCAGGCCCGTAAGTTTAAATAAAAACGTGTATGTATCTATTACTTTTGTTATTAAACAAAATACTCTGTCGTATATATTTATAATAGAAATAAAAAACATTCTTCATCGATTTTCTCGAAAACATATACTTCTTGTTCTATGCGGCTAACCAGTAACTACCCGACGATATGTATATGTATATTTTTGCTTTTTCATACATACTTACATAAATGTATATTAAATACATACATATATATATATATATATATATATATATATATATATATATATATATATGTATATATGTATATATATATATATATATATATATCTGTAGTTTTGTATATTTTTTCCATAAAGATATGTATAATTTTTTTTTTATTTTACTGGATTTTTTCAATTTTTCTGTTCGCGTACTTTTATTTGCAAACTTTTTTAATGAGAGTAATTTCTTTAAATTACTCAGTTACTGGATTTTACTGGAAAACTACTCAAACGCATCTTATAAATAAATTTAGTGAAGTTCGATTTTGACCGGCGCACAAAGGGTTCCGTACGGACACTAGATATGTAATTATATACGAAATTTAGCCTATATGTATAAAATATAGTTTTGGAAATTTTTTTGTTTTGGCAATTTTTTAAATTTTTGGCGTTTTTTGCACTTTTTTTCTCGTTTTTCTTTCATTTTGGCTATTTTTTTATTTTGTCGATTTTTTTAATCCAAGCGATGTTTTTCATAAGGCAATTTTTTTAGTTGTAGCGATTTTTCAGTTTTTGGCGTTTTTTTTCATTTTGGCGATTTTTTTTAGTTTTGAAACTTTTTCTTCTTTTTCAAGATTTTTTTTATTTTGTTTGTTTTTTAGTTTTGGCAATTTTTTTCATTTATGGGCTTTTTTAGTTTTGACACTTTTTTTCTCGTTTTGACGATTTTTGTTCGGTTTTTGGCGTATTTTCATTTTGGCGATTTTTTTAATTTTGCCGATTTTTTCCATTTTGGGAATTTTTTTTCATAAAAACATTTGTTTAGATTTGGCGCCTTTTTCGCGCCTTGGCGATATTTTTCGGTTTTTGGCGTTTTTTTTTATTTTGGTAATTTTTTTCATTTGGGCGATTTTTTCGAACTAGGCGATTTATTTTAGTGTTAGAAGTTTTTTTTAAATTGGCGATTTTTTTGTGGTTTGGCGATTTTATAATTTTGGGATTTTTTAGCTTTACCGTTTTTGAAAATTTCAAAAGTTTGCCTCTTACGGTTTCCAAGATACAGCAAGTTGTCAAAATTGCATTAACTGATGGACCACCCTTTAATTTAAATTTTTTTAAAATTTAGTGTTAATTGTTGTAGTCTATAAAAAATTCACTAATTTTACATATTTCAAGTGTCAATATATGTATATTACATGGGATTTTAAAATTTTTAGTTGCTCGTTTTGCAACACTTTTTAATTGTTAACTCTCATGTATTTGTTGTTGTAGCGGGAAAGGTTCTACATACTCTGTCCAAATTTTAGGTCCGTAGCTCTTACGGTTCCTGAGAAAATAGCCTGTGACGGACAGACGGCCAGACGGACATCGTAGCGAAAAACAATAGGGTTCCTTTTCACCTTTGGTTTCGCATTTATTCATTTTTTGAAATCACCGTGATTTGGCATATCGTGATTTGCTGAACAGGCCCATAAAACTTAAATTTATAGACTTTGTGGACTACAATCATACTCATGAGTATAAACATACTCTGACTATTAATCGACTACACATGCGTATGTACAGGACTATTTCATTTACACACACACACGCATAAGGCATGTTTTCAAACACAAACTCACACATTTCCCATTCCACTTTATATACACAAATCTATGTATACGGTGGCGAATGATGAATAAATATCCCGAGTATCATGCGTATTTTCTTTTGTCCTTTTAAATAATCAAAGTCTGACCATAAACATACTCAGATTGTAAGTATAAGAGAGAGAGAGAGAGAGAGAGTCAATGCGTTTGATAAGTTTGATAATTTTTGGCTGTAGCGTATTTTAGTTTTTGCTTGACTGAAATTAACACTATTTAATTATATTTTAAAAATATAATTAAAAGAATAACCCCCTTATGCAAAAAAAATGGTAAACTTAATTTTGTATGGCAAAACCGGTTTTAATGCATGCTTTAAATTTAACAATTGTTTTTGAATAAGAGCATAAGTCTGCCATTTGTTGCACTTAATTCAGGATATTTGTCCGAAGAGATTTATCGAATTTTCTTCGCTTTATTTTCATCCACTTATATAATTATCAGCACGATTTCCTAACGCCTTCGCGTGTGTAGAGTTTCTGACGAGACTTATACTGAATTCTACAAAAAAAATTTCTCCGAGTAGGCATTTACATAAAAACATAAACCAGGGAAGAAAATCGGAAATACCGTTTCCAGAAATTCCGTTTTTTTTATTGAATCCCAAAATAATGTAATTTCTTTTAAGATACATGCGATTTTATGGAGTTAGGTTAGCAGGCTGCTGGTAGTGAAGGGTGAAATTTAGAGTCCAGCTCACTTGGGTCCAATGCAATGGTCCGTTTGTGATACGTGTTAGTTTAAGAGAAGGTAGTGAGAGGGTGATAGAGAAGGGATAGTGATAGAGAAGACAGGGTTTTTGAAGGAAGATATAGAGGAAATATTCATTCTTTTATAACTGCTCTTTGCACGCTTTTTTTTTTGATAATGCAGTGTTGCAGTGCCTTCTGGTGTCAAATGAGCCGTATTAAATTTTGAAGCTGTGTTTAGTAGCCTTTTTATTTTTTATTTTACTTCGCCGATTACTGCTACACAACGATGTTACATTAGGATTAGTATCTGATGAAGTCGGTATAGTTTTTAGTGACCAGTGCCTTATGCCTGCATCAGTAGAACTTTTCCCACAACGAATGATACAAAGGACACATAAGAAAACTGCGCGGTGTTGTTGTTATTTTTAATGACTGTCGGAGACCAGGATCGGACCCAAGGCCTTCGGTTTTGTAGTCAACGTGCTAACTACTTCAGCCAACGCCACCCTTTTTTGGAGTTAACAAATCCCTAAATTTCATATATACTTTTAGGTTTCTACTGATTCGTATTTATTGTTAGTAATAGACGCAAGTGGTGCTACTAATGTTTCAGTTGGAAAAATAATAGAAGCGATCAAAAGCTCAAAAAATTTTATTTTTCACAGCTATAGCTTTACATGTATTAAATGTTATAACTACTATTAATAAAGGAAGCATAGAGAAATCTCTCGGTTTAAATTTTCTGGTTCTGGTTTGAAAAATTGGGTATCATCATGTTCATTTTGTGGGAAAAAACTAATTATTATTATTTATCAGGTCTGTTTCTTTGTTAATAGTGCTCTGTTATATAAGACGGTTTGTGTCTTGGGTTATAAATTTTAAAATTTATCTTCGCGCACATTAGTTTTACATAAATACTCGGAACGGCCGGGTGCATAAATAAGACCACTTTTAATGTACATCTTGATTTATTATAAACATTTGTTAACTTGTAAGTTTGGAAGTAAAAAAATAGGTAGTAAGAAATGCTGGTTCTTGCTCTTGCTGAGCAGTGACCTGACATCGCGCCAATTCGTATCGCCTGCCTATTCATGTAGAGTAGCAGTATGGATCTTCCTGAGTCAAGTTTTGGCAAAAAACCCCGCGAGACTCTACAATCCTCCTTACTTCGCTACAAATTTCTGAGTTCCCTATAGTAATGACCCGTTACCACGTCATCCGCATATGCAACTATCTTCCGTCCGCTCCTGTCAAAACGCCTAAGAATTGCGTTCATTGCCGTCAACCACAATAGAGGTGACAAAACTCCTCCCTGTACGTCTTG
Organism: Tachina fera; assembly: GCA_905220375.1. Classification (NCBI taxonomy): domain Eukaryota; kingdom Metazoa; phylum Arthropoda; class Insecta; order Diptera; family Tachinidae; genus Tachina; species Tachina fera. The sequence continues at coordinate 115,722,278 of LR999964.1, forward strand.
TCGATAATCTCCTCAGGCATGATTACTATCCACTCCACTGAACCCTACGAGTCTCCAGCAACTTCCTAATAGACTCTATACTTATGTTGTTAAAGGCTCCCTCAATGTCTAATGCAGCCAGTGTGTAATCATTGTGCTGCAGTCCTCTCTCTATAACACCAACCACGTCATGAGGCGCACTCTCAACAGATCTGCCTTTACGATAGGCATGTTAAGCGCCACTTATGACGCGGGTATCAATTGTGTTCCTTAGATGCAGATCAATAAGTCGTTCTAATGTTTTCAAAAGAAACGACGAAAGACTGATTGGGCTGAAATCCTTCGGCCTTGAGTAGCTTGCCTTACCCGCTTTGGGTATGAAGATGACCCTAACCTCCTCCAGCGTTTCGGTATAAACCTCCTACTTAGGCATATCTTAAGATATACACAAGAGACAGTACTACGCGCTCAGGGACATTCTGCAACATGACCGGAAAAATACCATCTGGGCCTGGTGATTTATGCGGTTCAAATGTATTTATTGCCCATGTTGCTTTTTTTTTTCTTCTAATTCCGGTTCCGACAAGTGGTTAAAATTAGCCTCCGTCGTTGCCTCTTCCCTACACCCAGTAAAGTAAGTGTTCATCAGAACAGAAAGTGTCTCAGAGCTGGATTCAGTCCAATCTTTCAATATTCCCACGAGTTCTAAGGTCCTTTGAAAATACTCGCCGAAACCTCGATAACTCATTAACGGAATCAATCTCCTCACAGTATTTCCTCCATGAGGCTCTTTCCCCCTTTTGAGATCACCCTTGTACTTATTATACAATACTTTATGATTGTTCTAGTCTTCAATACTACCCGTGAGTTTCGCCCTATTGAGCAATCTTCTAACCGAGGACCTCAGATCTTTGGTCCTCCACGAAGGCTGCTATCTTTTGCCCGGGAAAACATTGGACAGGACTATTCAAAACATTCCATACAAGTGTTAGTGAAATATTCCATCTCCTCTTCCACTCCTCTTTGTGTAGTCACACCTTTCGGAGTGTCCCTTGCTCTAATATCAACAGTGGCCCTAGTGGTCACGCCTTTCCCCTGAAAAATTAAGACTGAGACGTAGAACGTATAAATGATTCTTTCTGAATCGGCCTTAAGTAATAGAACTTTGCAGCTGCGAAAATTAAAACCGCTACTCTAACTCAGTAATCTTTATTACTTTGAAAATAAAATTTTTTTTCTTAAAACTACTCGTACAATTCAAATGTGCAAAAAACGCAAGTTTACGTTTAATAATTTAAGTTAACAAGAGATTTTCTTTTAAATAAGAATTAATTGAAATTCCAAGCAACCTTTCCCGTTGTTGAATCATAACTTAAAATCACTAAAGCGTAAATTTATTTGCAAGTACTGTATTTATGTGTATGTATATGAATGTACGTACATACATACATATCGCTCATTTACTTCAATAGTGTCATAACTCAAAAAGTGAGTTTTTGACTTAATAATGTAGAATAATACGGAATTTCGTATTGTATGTTGTGTAAAAATTTCATATAAATAGCTTGTACCATCATCTCATGAGAGAAGAATATTTTTATGTGTGTGAAGTTAGCTTCGTTTTTAGCATCCCTGTCTTACTTTACATATATCTCGCTCAAACACTGCGAGGTAACAAAAAATCTCTCACTTGTACACTCTTAACTTAACAGAGCAGATATTTTATAACATTTTCAAGCAAATATATTAATGTACAAATTGTAACTTATTTTGGTGGTCAAAATTTTGGCCAAAATCGAAATGGTGGGGATATACTGCCAATTGGGGTCGAAAGGCAAGGCTTCAAATAATTCAGAACTATATAGATTGTATTTAGAATCAGTATAGCTTTTGAGAAATATGACTTTGAAAAATGTGTAATAATGCATTTTCATATGTATATGGAAGCTTTTTTTGGTGGTAAAAATTTTGGCCAAAATCGAAATGGTGGGGTTATACGGGCAATTGGGGTCGAAAGCCAAGGCTTCAAATATTTCAGAACTATATAGATTTTATTCAGAATCAGTATAGCTTTTGAGCAATATGACTGAAAAATATGTAATAATGCATTTTCATATGTATATGGAAGCTTTTTGGGTGGTCAAAATTTTGGCCAAAATCGAAATGGTGGGGTTATACGGGCAATTGGGGTCGAAAGCCAAGGCTTCAAATATTTCAGAACTATATAGATTTTATTCAGAATCAGTATAGCTTTTGAGCAATATGACTGAAAAATATGTAATAATGCATTTTCATATGTATATGGAAGCTTTTTTGGGTGGTCAAAATTTTGGCCAAAATCGAAATGGTGGGGTTATACGGCCAATTGGGGTCGAAAGCCAAGGTTTCAAATATTTCAGAACTATACAGATTGTTTTCAGAATCAGTATAGCTTTTGAGAAATATGACTTTGAAAAATGTGTAATAATGCATTTTCATATGTATATGGAAGCTTTTTTTGGTGGTAAAAATTTTGGCCAAAATCGAAATGGTGGGGTTATACGGGCAATTGGGGTCGAAAGCCAAGGCTTCAAATATTTCAGAACTATATAGATTTTATTCAGATTCAGTATAGCTTTTGAGCAATATGACTGAAAAATATGTAATAATGCATTTTCATATGTATATGGAAGCTTTTTTGGGTGGTCAAAATTTTGGCCAAAATCGAAATGGTGGGGTTATACGGCCAATTGGGGTCGAAAGCCAAGGTTTCAAATATTTCAGAACTATACAGATTGTTTTCAGAATCAGTATAGCTTTTGAGAAATATGACTTTGAAAAATGTGTAATAATGCATTTTCATATGTATATGGAAGCTTTTTTTGGTGGTAAAAATTTTGGCCAAAATCGAAATGGTGGGGTTATACAGGCAATTGGGGTCGAAAGCCAAGGCTTCAAATATTTCAGAACTATATAGACTTTATTCAGAATCAGTATAGCTTTTGAGAAATATGACTGAAAAATATGTAATAATGCATTTTCATATTTATATGGAAGCTTTTTTGGGTGGTCAAAATTTTGGCCAAAATCGAAATGCTGGGGTTATACGGCCAATTGGGGTCGAAAGCCAAAGCTTCAAATATTTTAGAACTATACAGATTGTATTCAGAATCAGTATAGCTTTTGAGAAATATGACTTTGAAAAATGTGTAATAATGCATTTTCATATGTAAATGGAAGCTTTTTTGATATAGATATAGATAGTTTTTCTTAACGCACAGTGTTTGAGCGAGATATATGTAAAGTAACACAGGGATGCTAAAAACGAAGCTAACTGACGGAGCTAACTTCACACACATATTTTTTTTTAGATCTTGGATAGGAAAATTCACTTGCAAAAATCTTTTTTATCAGATTAAAACATCAGCTTGGCTTCGGTTTGAATTTTTCAATCCCGAGGTTGCCCACTTTGGGTCTTTGTGGCTCCGTCCCCTTCAATGAAATTTAGTCCAAATTTAAGACTTAAGACTGCAGAATTATTTCCATTTTTTTTAAATGAAATCCTCCACTGTGCAGCGCTACGTGCCGCAGATATTGGATTTGAGGGACTGCTCATCTCCCGTGGAGGTATTATGAATTGTGGCGGACATTTGTACGATGTTTTATACATAATGACCTTTCAAACGATTAAATAAATTTTGACAATATCTTACACACACTTTGTTTTATTTAAATTTAAAGCTAGGAAGCACTTAATGATAGACTCATTCGATCTAAGATTTATTTTACATATTAACGCTATCTATGATTGTTATTTCTATGTGTTAAATATTTATTACTGTTAATTTCATAATTTTCTCGTCTTTTTTATAATCTGAAGTGCGATTGTAAAGTTACTCGTTTGTTGGTGGCCAATGAACTCAATAATTGAAATCAAAATTGCACTTTCCAACGATGATTTTTCAAACAACACTTAACTTTGAAATAATATTAAAAGAAATACTTTATATAAATATGTATGCATGCATTTTTTAGAAACAATAAAATCCCATCGAAATTAAAACCACAATCAACATACTCGTACTTGACTTAAAATAATCAGTGAAAAGTTTATAATTAAAAAGCTCTTGAAAAAGTATTTTATTTTTTTCCTTTTTTAATTTCCTCCTCTTTTCCCACTACCTTCACTACTCATGCCAAGTTGTTCTTGCTAAGAATATATATAAATATATTTATAATATATGTACATACATATGTATAAAGTTAGGAATACAAATTTGCATAAAGGGAAAGCAAAAAAATAAAAAATAAAATCTCAAGAAGTAAACAAGAAGCTGCTGAAAAGTTTTATAAAAAGTAATTAAGTTTCTTAAATAATTTTTGAAATATTGTAATTACATTTCAGAAAAATAAGTACATACATACATATATATAGTCCCAGTTCACACTAGGCAAGTCTTATTGCTAAGTTTATCACTTTTTTTCTTTGATCTTTCATCGACGTCCACACAATTCAATTCTTATTATTCAGCTCTTATTTTTATGCATAGTTTTGTGTATGCATGCGTGCTTCTTTAACATTACCCTACGTTTACACCTGATATATTTTTATCGTAACAAAAGTCAAACTTTATATTGAAAAATAATTTTTTTTTATGTTAGCTCTTTTTTCTGTATGGAATTTGAGTTTTGTCTTGATAAAAATATATCAGGTGTAGACGTAGGGTTACGAATGGGAAAGCAAAACGTATTGACAGTAAATGAAGCTGAGTACTCGTTTCATTCCCCCTCGACTCTCTCTCCTATAAACTAATAAGCTTAGCAATAAGACTTGCATTGTTTAAACTAGGACTTAGCATACATATGAAAAACACTTGAAAATATATTATATTCGTATTTGATTTGATGATGAGCAATTAATTGAATAACAATTTTTTTTATAAATTGTATGTTCTATTGATATTATTCCCCTTTTTCATGCTTGAATTAATCAAAATGTAATCAATTGATTGAGACATTAACTCCTGGTAATTAAATACAATCTACACTTTTGATGAAAGCTTCCACAGGCAATATTTATTTCCTCAAGAGCTCAAATAGTTTACACACTTAAATACAAATTCAAAATTATCTTGACAATTTATAATTACTTGAAATACAAAACCTATCGTGTAATGACACGAACCTTTGTGGAAAATATCAGCTCCACAGCTCTTATAGTGCCAGATAGCATGCGTTATTAACCAACACACATTATGATTTTATTTATGTGGCATTCTACGCCAAATTGGACAGTTTTTTTTTGTGATATTTTTTTGTTCATAACTTTCTTAAATAGTGGTCCAAATTGAAAAAACCAAATTTCGGTGAAATGTTTGTTTTTAGATGTTTTTACAGAATCGCGGCAACCGTATTGCGGAAAGCTTTCTTATATCCAAGTTTTATTCAAAATTGAAACCATCACATCCCCAGCTTAAACATTATACGAATGCTGGTATGGTGGTACACCGAAGAAACTTTTAAAACTTCTGAGAAACGAACATCGTTCCATTATCACTAACCACAATGGCTGTAAATCGTACAAAATATCTATCATGCCTATGGCTTCCACAATCTCTCCTATTTTAATCTCTGATCAGCTAACATCACCGAGTGAATGTTTCAATGATTTCGGGTGGCCAGCAACTTCAGCACCTTCGTTGCCTATACGGCCACAGAGAAATTCAGTCAATAACTTTTGTACCATTGAAGTTGATGGCGATGAGTCCCCAAGCATTAATCTAGCTTATCGTTGGTTTGAGTGATAGTTTTTTTTCAGCAAAATGTAATGCTTAATGAGCGCATACACGTAAATTACAAAAGTCAAGGACTTTTTGACCCGCCCTCGTACATAGTATGTATGATATCTTTTTAACCGACTTCAAAAAAAAAGCAGGATTTTATCAATGCGTCTTTTTTGTTTGTTATGTTACATCATAACTCGGTACATTTGAGACTTGATTTTAAATTTTCTTTTTGCCTCAGAAGGTATAGCTTGCATTTCGTCCCATTTTAAAAATGGGTGCGGACACGCCTACTAATTCTTAATTTAATTTAATGATATTTTACTTATTCGATTGCTACGACATTTACCCAACACATTAGGCTCTCATAACGACACAATGTCGAAGTTAAAAAAAGTGGGCGGAGCCACGCCCGATAAAACTTTATATTAACATTTTTTTTAATACATATATTTATTTATTGTATCTTCAAATATGAACTAACAATAAGTGATCAAATCTTAAAGCTGCACAAAATTCAATTTTTTATTTTCTATTGTGGTCAAAATTTCATATAAATTCATATTCATATCATAAGTTCGCAAAATTTTGTTTCTTGCGGGAATAATAATAATTTTTTCCAGTATTAAAATGTTCTGAAGAAATGTGAACTGTATTATAAGGAATATTTTTTTCTGAAAATTAGGTTACTGAATTTGGCAGCTATAAACCAAAATTTTTTTTTTTTTTAATACATATATTTATTTATTGTATCTTCAAATATGAACTAACAATAAGTGATCAAATCTTAAAGCTAAAATATAATTATTTAGCCCGACCAGTGTCGGCCAAAACTTAGTGATAATTTAAATAATACAAAGTAGTGATAATCAAAAAGGAAAATTAAATGTATTTTCAAGCATTCCCATCTAGAGTGTTGAGTATAAGAGCCCTTGTGTCCCTCTTTTTTGGGCGGATGTGACCATTAAAATTCAAAATATTACGAGCAAGCGGATTAGGATGTGACTCGAGTTTTGTTAAGTATTTTCCTGCGTATCTTGCAATTTCTTCAGTCACTAGTGGCATTCTTAAATCACGATGCAAATTTGAATTCTTAATATACCATGGAGCAGATGTTATTAACCTTAAAATTTTGTTTTGTCTTCGTTGAATTCTCTCTACATTGCAAGCTGAAGCAGTGCCCCATAACTGGATACCGTAACACCATATTGGCTTCAAAAGCGACTTGTATATTAAAAGTTTGCAGTCCAGACTAAGTGTTGAATTTCTGCTAATCAACCAATGAATTTGAGATAACTTAAGTTTCATCTGAGTTAGCTTAAAGTCAATATGATGTTTCGATGTAAGCCTTCGATCTAGGTGTATACCAAGGTATTTCACTTGGGAATGTTGAGGAATATTTTGATTGTTGATTCGAATGGGGGAACAAGTATCTCTTCTTAGGGTAAACTTTGTATGGACCCACTTTTGTTCATTGACTTTAATTCTCCATAAGTTCAACCAGATTTCCAATTGTGTAATATGTTCTTGTAAATATCGGGAAGCCTCGTGAGGGTTTTCATGCATACTAAGGCAGGCTGTATCATCGGCAAACGTAGATGTATGGATATTGCTGCTCAAAGGCATATCACAAGTATAGATCAAATACAAAACTGGGCCCAGTATGCTCCCCTGTGGCACACCGGATGATATAGATTCGGGCACACTCATGAATTCTCCTTCCACAACCGTGAACTTCCGGGTAGTAATGTAACTTTCTAATAAATTAACTAAATTTATTGGTAGATATGATTTTAATTTTAGAATTAGACCTTCATGCCACACTTTATCAAATGCCTGAGAAACGTCAATAAACAGGGCAGAACAATACTTCTTTTCCTCAAATGTTTTTCTTATAAATTGCACCAATCTATGCGTTTGTTCAATGGTGCTATGTTGACTTCTAAAACCAAACTGATGGTCTGGGATGCACCCACTATCAGTTAAAATTGGGGACAATTTTGTCATGAGCAGCTTTTCGAAGAGTTTTGACATTGTTGATAGCAGACTTATTGGCCTGTATGCCTTGGTAAGGTCTTTGCCCGGCTTTGGAATCATTTTGACCTTTGCAAGCTTCCAGCTTTGTGGATAATACTCCAGTCGTAAAATGGCGTTAAAAATTAACAGGATTCTAATTGCAATACGGGGCAAGTTTATCAGCATATTGTTACTTATTCCATCAATACCTGGAGCTTTCTTCGGGTTGAGTTCAGCAATTAGTTTCTGAACATCACGCGTCTTAAATTTTATGGGTCGAGGGGGTAGCGCAACTACACTCGGGAAATCAGCAACACCAGTACATGTATTTGAGGTAAATACGGATTTTAAATGCTCAACAAATATGTTACCTTTTTCAGTATCGCTTCTGGCCCAACCTCCGGTAGAAGTGTGCAGAGGTGGTCTATATTCAACGGGTGTTTTATGCTTTCTAGCAGCTCGCCACAAGGAGTAATTAGATGCAGGTGTGGCATCAAGATTTTCCAGATAATTCTTAAGACATAAAGTTTTTTCATATGCCAGCAGCTCTTGGAGTCGTCTAGTGCACTCTTTAAATCTAATTTTATTTTGGGGTGATCTGTGCTGTTGACATTCCCTTCTAGCTGTCCTTTTTTCACGTAAAAGACGTTCAATGTCTGTAGAATAAATTCTATTAAACCCAGTCTGCGGATGGGAAGTAGTGGCATGTTCAGCAGAATGTTTAATATTTTCGTTAAGATTTTCAATGTTAGATTCAATATCACCTGGTGTTCTTAGGTTAATATTTTCCGTACAATGGCTACTGAGGTATTTTTTGAACCCCAGCCAATTAACACGGTTGATCATCTTTACATATGGCACAGGGAAGTCACTTCTTAGTGGGCTACAAATTGTAACAATCGTGGGAGAGTGATCGGAGGAGAGATCTACAGAAGCTTCAACATGAATTAATTCCCTACCGATATTTTTCATGACTCCAAAATCTATAACATCCGGAATTTTTTGTATGTCCGTAGGCCAGTAAGTGGGCTCCCCACTTGAAATGACGTCCAAGCCCATTTTTGAAATTGTGTTGAACAATGCCCGACCTCTAGGTGTAATAAGACGCGAACCCCAGAACGTATGTTTTGCATTGTAGTCCCCAGCTGCTACAAAACAAGGGCCAAGAGATTTGTAGAATTCCTCGAATTGATCCTCAGTAATTGCGAATCTGGGAGGGGAGTAAATTGATGATATCACGAAATTTGTAACAAAATTTTCGACACAAATATTTGTTGCTTTTAGATGTTCTTCACAAATGTTATCAAGGACATAGTGTTTGAGTCTTGACTTAATTAGAATTGCTGACCCACCGCATGCTCTCCCCCTCGGGTCCTTTGAATCATATAGAGTGTAACCATTTATTTTAAATAAGCTCCTTGAAGTCAAATGAGTCTCAGAGACCAACATTATATCAATATTTTTTTCCATGAGGAAGTGCTCAAGTTCATTTTTATGCTGGCGAATGCCGTTTGCGTTCCAGAAACATATTTTTAACATGTTCATGGTTTGTTAACTAATGCTTGAAGCAGTGTATTCTGCGTTCGCAGCATTTCTTGCATCATGCTAGTCATATTTGTTGTGAAGTTGTTTATAGTTAGCACCAGATTCTCAATAGTAGCTTCAAGGCGACTAAAGTTAAAGCCTGAGTTTGCATTCGCTGAATTATTTTGCGGTGAAACATTTTGTGAGGGACTAGAACTAGCCTTAGCAGCATCGGCATACGATACACGTGAAGTAACTGGTTGACTTACTTGAGCAAAAGAGGCGGAGTACGCGTTTAATGGTTGGGCTGTTTAACAAAAAAATATACAGGGCATCCTCTATAGTTAGCGGTGTGATTACCTCCACAATTACTACATTTTTTTTTCTGCTTGTTCTTTTGGCTTAGTGCAGCTAGCAGTACCATGCAATTCACCGCAGATAACACAAACTGTAGGTAAATTGCAATAAGTTTTTGTATGGCCATATTCTTGGCAATTATGGCACTGTACAGGACCTGAACGCTTACGTGGCTCTTCAACTGTGATTTTTCGGTGTAACAGAAACTTTACGCTATAAATTGGATGGGTTTAATTTTTTTTCAATTGTATGTCATTCGGCTCCAGTTCAATGCGAAATAGGGGTTGGGCGACCTTTTCTCTGTTAATTATATTAGTAACGTTTTTTACCTTAAATCCTTGGTCTAGAAGTGCACATTTTACTTCTTCGGGCTCAACATATGAATCTATGCCCTTTAGTACTATCTGTAGGCCTTTAGCACTCTTAAGTTGGTATGTGTAAAAGTTTGTTTTATTTTTTTCAAAATCATTTACAATTTTTCGAAAATTGTTTTCATCGTATATTTGGATTTTAGTTTCATCAATATTACCTCTTTTAATTGGAATTACGTGAAAAGTATTTTCACCAATGGTCGACAGTAGTTTTTTTTCGAAGCGCGTTAGAATTTTTTTCCCTCACATATATTGGTGGTGGCTTAAAAGACTTCTGAGATGATGAAGCGGTCTTCTCGTTATCGTCTTGCAATAATGAAAAACGATTTTGGCGATTCATGGATGATGCGCTGTTATCCCTAGACATCTTTGGAACAGATGAAATTTTAGAAGAATTCGGGCTTCGCCCACGCTTTACCACGGTTATATATCTGTCCATTCCGACTTGTACCTTTGGTTTTGAGCTACTGTTATCTGTAGTGATAACTTGGTTAGGTGATGAACAGCCCGAAGCGAATGATTTCAATGGCTTAACTGACGAAATACTAGGCAACTGTAATGTTAAAGAATCACTAGTAGGCATTGGACAAAGCGAAGTTGATCACTGTCGAAAAAGTGGATTTGTTGTTAGAAAAAGTGTATTATCAGATTTTTTATTTTTATTAAGAGCTTCCGAACTCACAGTAAGTCTGTCATCAGGTTTTTTATTTTTATTGTTATCATTATGAGCATCAGAACTCACAATAAAATAGGCATTTCTGCCGTTATAACTCACTTCACATTTATTTGTTTTTGAGGTACTCATATAGAGTATTCCTCAAGGGCACTTTTGTTTGTTTGTTTGTTTTTTTTTTTTTTTTGATTACGGTTTTTTTTGTTTTTGTTATTTATGACTATGCAAAAAAATATTAACAAAGCAATTAAAGCTTATTTATCAAAGTTAATAACATGTATTACGAATATTTTCTTTTATATGATTATTTTTGTTAAGTATGTATGTAAAAAAAAACTCCGCTATGACGTTAGTTCACTATGAAGGTACAACGAGAACATAAAAAAATTTTCTGAATTTTGTCGGCGAAGTAAAATATATAATAAAATGGCCGCTGCAACGAGCCTATAAAAATGAACAAAACGCACAATAGAAGAGTTGTAAAAATTAAAAATTAATTAAGCTTCTCTTCTCTTCTCTCTATCTATCTGTCTTTTCACCATATGTACTGCACTTTCCCTTTCCTTTCCCTTTCCTATTCTCAGGTAACACAAAGGGAACTCTCTTCTTAACAACCTGCCAGCCTAAACTCAAGATTGTCATATTTTTTCCGACCTATTTCGCCAAATTGATTTTAAAAGTCCCCAAAACCAATTTTATCCAGTTTTTCTTAATATATATTTAATAATAAATTTGTTTGTATATAACACTTTTTTTAATATAAATTTTTATAAAATAATCGTATAAAAATTTAGCAGAAAATTGTCAAAATTTGAAATAAAATCGGAAAAAATTATTTTTTGTAAATTTGTCTCATCCAAATTCACAACGCATTAATTACTATAATTCTTGCAGACGAGTTTTGGTAGGATTTATAGGCAGATTTTGTCACAAATTTCGTTTCTAAACGTTTCAAATTTGTATAAAAAATAACGAAAATTCGTTTCAAGAAATATTTTTTCCATACAAATTTCAAAACGAAAAAAAAACTACTCCTTCAATAAACTAATTTTCTGAGTTAAAAAAATGTTTAGTCGCACTGTTCGAATGTGGAACCAACTACCTGTGGAGGTCTTTCCTGTCACTACCAGCGTGAGAAAGTGTAAATGAAATGTCCACAGACACTACTCCATCTATCCTCCTCCCCTAGAACCTATTTTCCTAGTTCTAGCACAATGCATTGCATACGTAGGTGTTATTTATTTATAGCCAGAAAAATCGCCATGAGGCCAAATGAAAATGAAATGAAAAATCGTCACGTCGGGCGAGAGATCGCCATATCTGAGAACCCTGCTTAACCTATGATATAATTTTGTAACAAACAATTCGCTTTATCGATGGCCAAAATCTGTCACAGTGAAACCTTAAGAGGCACAAGAGATTCTAAGTACACGTATCATCGAAGTCTCATGGCTTTATACATATGATAATAAGCAGGGAAAAATAAAATAAGCAAAAAAAGCAACAATAGAAAATTAACAAAGAATAACTACCGTATTAAAAAATAATTTGGGTTTGAAGTGTACGTTAAAATGAAATTGTCATAAAATTTTGACTAAAGGAAATAATACAAGGGTTAGCCCCCTGCCTGGGTATTTTCCTAGATAGCAAGCTTTCTTGAAAAAAGAACACGCAGGAAAGGCTAAAGAAAGGACTCAATGCGTACTAAGCGTGCAGGAACTCCACTTGGAAGGAACTGGGGTCTGCAACCGAAGGTAGTAAACTGGATTTACACATCGGTTGCCAGGCCGGTTATTTTCTATGTTTGTGTGGTATGGTGAGAGGCATTGAAGAAGGACAGTTGCATGAGATTACTAGCTAAGGTTCAGATGGACATCACAGGTGCTCAGAGAAGCACACGTCAGACCGCATTGGACGTCATTCTTTATCAACTTCCTATAGAGGACTTTGTGGTGGGAACGGCGACTATAAGTCTACTGAGACTCGTAGAAACAGGTTTGGTGAGGACAGGAACAACAGGTCGCACATCGATCTTAAATGAGATCGTTTTTTGTGATCAGGAATCCGTAAGCCATGGGGTTACGTTCTATAAGGTTGCTGAAATCGATTTAAGTAGAACACGCTTAATAGTGATTTCAGATAGGTACTATTACTATACTACTATACAGTGTTTAACAGGCTGAGATCTTGGCGATCCTCAGGGCCACGGAGCTTGGCCAGAAGTGTAGCTGAAGGTGAGAAGGTAACCTTCTACGTCGACATCCAGGCAGCGCTAAAAGCTTTGAAGGGCACAATGTCATATCGAAACTTGTTAGTGACTGAAGGAAAGCTCTCAGTTTGCTTATGGATAAATATAGTGTCATACTATGTTGGGTTCCTGGCCAAAGCAGTGTTGAGGGAAATGAAATTGCTGATAAACTGGCAAGAATAGGGTCGGCATTAGATGAGGGAATGTCGAACAGATCGATAAAGAAGTCAGTAATTGGGTAGAAAGCAGGACCAACAGTTCATGGCGAAGTAGGGAGGACTGTAGAGTCTCGACGGGTTTTTGACCAAAACTAGACTCAGGAAGATCTAAACTACTACAGGACATGAATAGTAAGGCGATGCGAATCATGATAGACGTGTTGCTCGGTCAGAGCAAGAACCAGCATTTGGGAGACTGGCACTCCAGATTTTTGTAGGATGTGCGGGGATTAAGAGGAACCAGAAACCATTGAACATATTATCTGTCATTCCCGAAGCTACAACGTCATAAGCTTACATGGCTGAGCAGATGCTTCCATGAAAGCGATGGAAAATATGGTCACTTCTGGCTGCAAATGGGAGTGTAAATATTACTTTTTTGTGCAATAGAAGGGAATCACAATGGACCCAATTGCGTCTCCGAGTGGAGGTGCGGTAAAGCACCGCCCTTCCTTACCTAACCTAACCTAAATAATATAAATATGTAAATCATTTTTGGATGCAACCCTAAAAATTTAATTTCAACTTGAAAAGAGATCACGATATCAGATTAAAGCTTTGGAACTGTATTTTAGTTAAATAAGACAAGCGTTTTGTTTATAATTGTTGCTGCAATAAGCAACAAAATATTTACCTAGATTTTCGCATAAAAACCCAGGCAATGGTCCCATCTACATTTACAATGTTTATTCAAGGTCTACACTGATTAAATCGGTGTAAAGCCCCCTAGCAAAAAAGTTTGCCTACTAGAATGCAAAAAAGTGTATGTACTCCCCAGTCGTAAGTACTTACAATTTGACTGAATAACCCATTATTTTTGTTTGAGAAGTTCAAAAAGTATGCGGTACCTTATACTTTTGGCCTACTAACATCCTAAGGGCCATTTTCACAACTTACCTTTAGTTAAAGGTAGGATTTTGTCTGCCGGATAAATGGCTTTGCATTTAAAATCTTGATTTATTATTTTTTTCCATTAAATATTATAACTATTGATAATAATAACAATAAAAAATTTAAGTTGAAATAATGCAAAAATATTTATCGGGCAAACAAAATCCTACCTTTAACTAAAGGCAATTTGTGAAAATGGCATTAAAAGTATTACAAATATAATGGGTTATTTTTTCCATAAATATTTTTTTTTTTTTAATACATGTATTTATTTATTGTATCTTCAAATATGAACTAACAATAAGTATTCAAATCATAAATCTAAAATATAATTATTAGGACCGACCACTGTCGGACATAAACTTGTTAATAGTTATAAATAATACATAAGTAGTGATAATCAAAAAAGAAAAAAATTTATAAAAAAGTATAAAAAAAGTATTTTCAAGAAATCCCATCTGGCGTGTTGAGTAATAGAGCCCTTGTGTCCCTCTTTTTTAAGCGGATGTGTCCAGTAAAGTTCAAAATATTACGAGCAAGCGGATTAGGATGTGACTCGAGTTTTGTTAAATATTTGCCTGCGTATTTTGCAATTTCTTCAATCACTAGTGGCATATTTAAATCACGATGTATATTAGAATTTTTGATGTACCATGGAGCCGATGTTATTAACCGTAAAATTTTGTTTTGCCTTCGTTGGATTCTCTCTACATTGGAAGCTGAAGGAGTGCCCCATAACTGGATACCGTAACACCATATTGGCTTTAAAAGCGACTTGTATAATAAAAGTTTACAGTCCAGGCTAAGTGTTGAAATTCCATAAAAATATGCTAAAAATTTTATATTACTTTTTGTTTAAAATTATTCAAACGTTAATGAGCATTTTTTTCTTTTTGTTGTCTTCGAAGCTCATTTTCACGATAAATTTTTTTGTAGATACACATATTTCGTTATAAACTGGAAAGTACTACAATAAGTACTTTCGCGACATGGTATAAAGAAGTGTTATTTTATTCATTACAGGACAGTCATTATTATACATATAAAATAATTAGATAAATATGTACCACTCATTACTTTGTAAGCCATTAAAGGGTGCTACCCATTACAAAATCTTGAAAATTTTTTGCTGGGCCGTCACAATTAGCAAAACCGTTTTTTTCAAATTAACATCGTAATAATTGCGTAATAAATAAGAAAAATGTATACACTACCTGGCTAGAACATTGAAAATAATATTTAGATGGCGAAAAAATATACAAATTTTGTACCAACAGTTAGATGACTTGTAGCATATTAAAATAAAATAAAAATCTATAAAGTGTAATGTATACCTTGTTTAATAACTTATTATTATTATATACTTTGTTAATTATTTTATATTTTAATTAAGCTTTCTGAGCTTTTGTTTTAGAAAAGCAATATTCCAAAGTACCAAAATATGCCCCAAAGCCGTAAAATATGCTCTAAAAAGTCAAAAAAATGATAAAAATATGCATGTAAGACTCATATATGCAATAATATGCTTTAAAGAGTAAAATATGCAAAAATATGCACTAACAAATCAATGCCAAAATTCATAAAAAGTTCTGAAACGGATGAATATCTTATCTCTGTATTAATACGTTACACAAGAAGAAAAAAACACGCAATTGCATATTTGTGGTTTCCCTGATAATAAGCTTAAAAAATAATTGAGATTTTTTTTTTTTTTTTTTTTTTTTTTTTTTTTAATACATTTATTTATTTATTGTATCTTCAATTATGAACTAACAATAAGTATTCAAATCTTAAATCTAAAATATAAGTATTAGGCCCGACCACTGTCGGACATAAACTTAGTGATAGTTATAAATAATACATAAGTAGTGATAATCAAAAAAAGAGAAAAAAATATATTTTCAAGCAATCCCATCTGGAGTGTTGAGTAAAAGAGCCCTTGTGTCCTTCTTTTTCAAGCGAATGTGGCCAGTAAAATTCAAGATGTTACGAGCAAGCGGATTAGGATGTGACTCGAGTTTTGTTAAATATTTTCCTGCGTATTTTGCTATTTCTTCAATCACTAGTGGCATATTCAAATCACGGTGTATATTTGAGTTTTTTTATGTACCATGGAGCCGATGTAATCAAACGTAAAATTTTATTTTGCCTTCGTTGGATTCTCTCGACGTTAGAAGCTGAAGCAGTGCCCCATAACTGAAATCCGTAGCACCATATTGGCTTCAAGAACGACTTGTATAATAAAAGTTTGCAGTCTAGGCTGAGTGTTGAGTTTCTACCAATCAGCCAATATATCTGAGTTAGTTTAAGTTTCATTTGTACTAGCTTTGAGTCAATATGGTGTTTCCATGTAAGTCGTCGATCAAGGTGTATACCAAGGTATTTTACATGTGAATGCTGAGGAACAACTTGATTGTTGATTCGAATTGGGGAACAAGTATCTCTTCGCAGGGTAAATGTTACCTGAACACACTTTTGCTCGTTTACCTTAATTCTCCATAATTTTAACCATAGTTCCAGTTGTGTTATATGTTCTTGTAGATATCGGGAAGCCTCATGATGGTTTTCGTGCATACTTAGGCAGGCTGTATCATCGGCAAACGTAGATGTATGGATATTGCTGCTCAAAGGCATATCACAAGTATAAATTAAATACAAAACTGGCCCCAGTATGCTCCCCTGTGGCACACCGGATGATATAGATTCGGGCACACTCATGAATTCTCCTTCCACAACCGTGAACTTCCGGGAAGTAATATAACTTTCTAATAAATTCACCAAATTTATTGGTAGATATGATTTTAATTTTAAAATTAGGCCTTCATGCCACACTTTATCAAATGCCTGCGAAATGTCAATAAAGAGTGCAGAACAGTACTTCTTTTCTTCAAATGTTCTTCTTATACATTGAACCAATCTATGCGTTTGTTCAATAGTGCTATGCTGACTTCTAAAACCAAACTGATGGTCTGGGATACACCCACTACCAATTAGAATTGGGGACAATTTTGACATGAACAGTTTTTCGAAAAGTTTTGACATTGTTGATAGCAGACTTATTGGCCTGTATGATTCTGCCTTGGTAAGTTCTTTGCCCGGCTTTGGAATCATTTTAACTTTGGCAAGCTTCCAGCTGTGGGGATAATACTCCAGTCGTAAAATGGCATTAAAAATGAATAACATGATTCTAATTACAATACGAGGCAATTTTATTAGCATTTGGTTACTGATTCCATCAATACCCGGTGCTTTCTTCGGGTTGAGTTCAGCAATTAGATTTTGTACATCACACATTTTAAATTTTATGGGTCGAGGGGGTAGCGCAACTACACTCGGGAAATCAACAACACCAGTACATGTGTTTGGGGTAAATACGGATTTTAAATGCTTTGCAAACAAGTTACCTTTTTCAATATCACTCCTGGCCCAAACTCCGGTGGAAGTGCGCAGAGGTGGTTTAAACTCAACGGGTGTTTTAATTCTTTTCGCAGCGCGCCACAAAGAATAATTAGATGCTGGTGTGACATCGAGATTTTCCAGATAGTTTTTAAGAGATGCAGTTTTTTCATATGCAAGCAGTTCTTGGAGTCTTTTAGTGCATTCTTTTAATCTAATTTTATTTTGGGGTGATCTGTGCTGTTGCCATTCTCTTCTAGCTCTTCTTTTTGCACATACGAGAAGTTCAATATCTGTAGAATATATTCTGTTAAACCCAGTCTGCGGATGGGAGGAAGTGGCATGTTCAGCTGCCTGCTTCATATTTTTGTTAAGATTAGCAATATTAGATTCAATATCGTCATGACTTCTTAGCTTAATGTTTTCAGTACAATGACTACTAAGATATTTCTTGAATCGCAGCCAATTAACACGACTGACCATTTTCACATATGGGTGAGGTAGAGCACTTCTCAGTGGGCTACAGATTGTAACGATCGTGGGAGAGTGATCGGACGATAGATCTAGGGAAGCTTCGACGTGAATTAATTCCCTAGAAATATTTTTCATGACGCCAAAATCTATAATATCCGGAATTTTATGTATGTCAGTAGGCCAGTAAGTGGGCTCCCCACTCGAAATGACGTCCAAGCCCATTTTTGAAATTGTGTTGAACAACGCTCGTCCTCTAGGTGTGATAAGACGCGAACCCCAGAAAGTATGTTTTGCATTATAGTCTCAGCTGCTACGAAACAAGGGCCAAGAGATTTGTAGAAATCCTCGTATTGATCCTCAGTAATTGCGAATCTAGGAGGGGAGTAAATTGATGATATGACAAAATTTGTGCAAAAATTTTCGATACAAATATTCGTTGCTTGTAGATGTTCTTCACAAATGTTGTCAAGAATATAATGCTTGAGTCTTGACTTTATTAAAATTGCTGATCCCCCGCAAGCTCTTCCTCTTGGGTCCTTTGAATCATATAAAATGTAGCCATTAATTTTGAATAGGCTTCTTGAAGTCAAATGAGTCTCAGAAACCAACATTATATCAATATTTTTTTCCGTGAGGAAATGCTCAAGTTCATTTTTATGTTGGCGAATGCCGTTTGCGTTCCAGAAACTTATCTTTAACGTGTTCATGGCTTATTAACTAATGCTTGAAGCAGTGTAGACTGCATTCGTAGCATTTCTTGCATCATGCTAGTCATATTTGTTGTAAAATTATTTATAGTCAGCACTAGATTCTCAATAGTAGCTTCAAGGCGACTAAAATTAAAGTTTGAGTTTGCATTCGTTGAACTATTTTGAGGCGGAATATTTTGTGTGGGAATATAACTAGTCTTAGCTGCATCGGCATACGATACACGTGAAGTGACAGGTTGGCTCATTTGAGCAAAAGTGGCGGAGTAAGCGTTTGCTGTTTGTGCTGGAGCTAATTTAGGTTTTTGCCCCATAGTCTGTTTAACGAAAGAATAGACAGGACATCCTCTATAGTTAGCGGTGTGATTACCTCCACAATTACTACATTTTTTTTCTGCTAGATCTTTAGGCTTAGTACAACCAGCAGTACCGTGCAATTCACCGCAGATAACACAAACTGAAGGTAACTTGCAGTAAGTTTTTGTGTGACCATATTCTTGACAATTATGGCACTGTACGGGTCCAGAACGCTTGTGTGGTTCTTCAACTGTTATTTTTCGATATAAGAGATATTTCAAATTATAAATTGGATGAGTCTCTTTTTTTTCAATTTTATATCGTTTGGCTCAAGTTCGACGCGAAATAGAGGTTGAGGAATCTTCTCCCTATTTATTATGTTAGATACATTTTTTACCCTAAATCCCTGGAGGACGAGTGCATCTTTTATTTCTTCGGGAGCAACATAGGAATCGATGCCCTTCAATACGATCTGCAGGCCTTTAGCACTTTTAAGCTGATATGTGTAGAAACTTTTCTTACTTTTTTCAAATTCAGTAATCAGTTTGCGAAAATCTTTTTCTTCATAAATTTGAATTTTGGTTTCATCAATGTTACCACGTTTTATTGGAACGATGTGAAATTTATTCTCACCAATGACTGAAATTAAATTTTTTATAATAGCGTTTGAATTTTTTTCTCTCAAATAGATTGGAGGCGGCTTGGATATTTTGTTCGTAGATACATCGGGTTCGTTGTTGTCAACTTGTAATATTTGAAAACGATTTTGGCGGTTAATAGAGGATGCGCTGTTATCCCTAGACATTTTTGGAGCAGATGAAATTTTCGAAGACTTTGGGCTTCGTCCGCGCTTTACCACTGTAATATATCTGTCCATTCCCACTTGGACCTTGGGTTTTGGGCTGCTCTTAACTTCAGTAAAAACTTGGTTAAGTGATGACCACGAGCCCGAGGCGGATGATATCGCTGAGTTAAATGTAGAAGTACTAGGCAACGGTAATGTTAACGAATCACTAGTTGGCATTGGACAAAGCGAAGTTGATCGCTGACGAAAAAGTGGTCTCGCCGTTAAAAAAAGTCTACTATCAGATTTCTTATTTAATTTATTATCGTTAAGAGCTTCAGAGCTCTCAGTAAGTCTATCATTAGATTTTTTATTTTTATTATTTTCATTAAGAGCTTCAGAACTCACAGTAAAATAGGCATTTCTGCCATTAGAACTCACTTCACAGTTATTTGTTTTTGAGGTACTCATATAGAGTATTCCTCAAGGGCACTTTTGTTTGTTTGTTTGTTTTTTATTATTACGGTTTTTTTGTTTTTGTTAATTATGACTATGTAAAAAATATTAGCAATGCAAATAAAGCTAACAATAACAATATGTATTCCGAATATTTTTTCGTACAATTTTTTTTTTTGTTTAGTATGAAATAAAAACTCCGCTAAATTGACTGTTCACTATGAATGTACAACGAGAACTCCTGCCTTGGGTACATTTTTATTTTAAAACAATTGAATTTATCATTTTTCTACGCAAAATAAAAACATTTTTTGTTACTATGAGGTAAAATATAAAAAATTCAACTTATCCACTCTGATTTTGTGTAAACAAAAACAAACCTGATTCTCCCCCCGACCCACTCCCTACAATTTACAGCTGTAGAAAAACTGTCTATGCGACTTGTAATAGAGTGCTGGAAAAAATAAAAACATACACACATGAATAATAAATGAGCAAAAATAAAGGAGACATTACAAAAAACTAAAATAAAAACTAATACATACGCAATTACCAACTAAGTTCGAAATGTGTCACATGTCAGAGAGCTGCATCTCATCAACGTCAAACAAACATGAACTGAGCTTATGTTGCCTTACTAACACCTTCAATTGTTTTTTGGCCTCATCGGCATTAGCGCTAACATCCTCGCAAGTCCTGTCACAGTTTCACAAGCAGGCAAATACTTACATTGAAAACCCCCATTGTGACTACAACATTACTTTGGCCTATAATTTCTGTCTATTTTTTCGTTTTTTTTTGGTAGCCATTCGTTTTATTTAGTCAATCTTAAGGAAATAAGACATCCAGTTCTATATACATTCGAGATGGGCGCGTGTCGTGTTTTTTTTTCGTGACACGAACATGCACGACTCAACGCGCAGTGTTCGTGACAGAAAATCTGATTTCGTGCGTGTTCGTGGCGTATCGTGTTTGGGAAAATTGACACGAACACGATAAAACACGAAACGATTTTTGGCGTAAAATATGTATTTACGAATTTTCAGTAAAGAAAAAATTTTATATTTTGTATCTTCAAACATGCAAAATCAGCAAATTTGTTAATGGTGTAGGGGTCCCTAAAAGCTTAAAATTCTGAAATTAAATTAAAATATTTACCTATTTGAATATAAATAAATAAATTCAGTGAAGTGCGACTTTGACCCGCGCACTAAGGGTTCCGTACGGGCACGAGATATGTAATTCAATACAAACAATATAAACTATAGTTTTGTCATTTTTTTCGTTTTTGAGTTTTTTCGGTTTTAAGCGTTTATTTATAGTTTGGGGGTTTTTTGAATTTATTGGCGCTTTCTGAGTTTTGGCACTTTTTTCACGTTTTGGCGATTTTTTTTTTGGTTTTTGAAGTTTTTTTAATTTTGGCAATTTTTATTATTTTGGCGTTTTTTTATCTTGGCGATTTTTTTATTTTAACTATTTTTTTAATTTTGGCGTTTTTTTCATATGAATGATTTTTTTTTGGTTTTGAGGATTTTTTTCGGTTTTTGGCGTTTATTTTAAATTTTGGCGATTTTTTTTCGTTCTGGCGACTTTTTTCTAATTTTGGCGATTTTTTTCACATAAACAATTATTTTGGTTTAGGCGCATTTTTCGCGTTTTGGCGATTTTTTTCGGTTTTTGGCGTTTTTTCTGGTTTTGGCGATTTGTTTCGGTTTGGCGATTTTATAATTTTCGGATTTTTTAGTTTTACCGTTTTTGAAAATTTCAAGAGTTTACCTCTTACGGTCTCCAAGATATAGCAATTTGTCAAAATTACATAGTCAAAATTGCATTAACTGATGGACCACTCTTTAATTTAAATTTTTTAATATTTTAATGTTTATTGTTGTAGTCTATATAAAAATACACTAATTTTACAAATTTCAAGTGTCAATATACATATGTACATACAATTGTATGTATATTACATGATATTTTAACATTTTTCGTCGCTCGTTTTGGAGCACCCTTTAATGTATTTCTCATTAAAGTAATTCTCATGTATTTGTTGTTGTAGTGGCCAAGGTTCTACATACTCTGTCCAAATTTCAGGTCCGTAGCTCTTACGGTTCCTGAGAAAATATCGTGTGACGGACAGACGGACATACGGACAGCGTAGCGAAAACAATAGCCTTCATTTTCTCACCTTTGGTGTACGGAACCCTAAAAATTCTTATATGCTATTCAGTTTTATTTCGAGCGTGTTCTGCAGTTTCGAGTTGGGAACATTTTCGTACGTGTTGGACATCTTAGTATTCGTGTTGGAAAAATTCGACATATATATATATATATATATATATATATATATATATATATATATATATATATATATATATATATATATATATATATATATATATATATATATATATATATATATATATATATATATATATATATATATATATATATATATTAGACCCCGGCACCGGTCGTGGGTTCGGTTCCCGCCATAGACTTAGGGTGTTTTTAAAATGCTTTACTACAGCGAAATCTTCTAATACAAACGCTAAACAACACTGTTGCAATTTACTATTTGAGGCGGTACTCATCGTACCGGTTATCACCAAACAAAGCCAACAGAGTTGAGTTATTTTAATGACGAGTTGCCATTACAATCAAACTTAAGAAAGAACCACTCAGAATTTTTAAACAAAGTAAAATACACCCGTACATAAGTACATCACAAACTGTCAAATGGGACGATACATTCCTTAAATATGCGCTTCACAACAGTGCTGCTTCAAAATATGTGTATAAAATCGTGACAGATAGCGAATCAATGATGTAAGCTTATGAGCGGGAAGGAAAACAGCAATCGACCGTGTGGGTATTCCAAGACGAGCTAAATCCAACAAAAGATGTTCGTGGAACAAGTACAGCAAAGCAAATGGTCGCCTGTTTCTTCGGTCGAATGGGTCATGTGGCCACTGTTCCGCTTAAGTAACATAGAACTGTCAATTCTGAGTGGTACACGACCATTTTTTTGCCGAAAGTCTTCGGATAAATTCGTAAAACTAACCCCGAAGACAATGCGAAATATCACACAGCTCGTCATAAAAGTGAATTTTTGAGCAGTCAAAACATCGAATTGATTACTCATTCTCCGTACAGTCCTGACTTACCACAAAATTACTTCTTGTTTCCGAACATCAAAGGTAAACTGCGTGGTCAACGATTTACGAGCGTCGAAGAATCAGTTGAAGCATTCAAAATCCATGTTTAGGAGGTGTTTCAAGAGTAATATAAAAACTGCTATGACATATGGTTTGAAGGAATGCAAAGGAGAATATTTCGAAAAACAATAATGAAACACAGAAAAAACTAATTTTCCATTTCAAACACAAAATTCTCTGAATCAAATACTAATTTTTTAAATTTACAATGAAATTTGTAAATTCAAATGCAAAATTTCGTAATAATGTGTTTGGAAAAAAACACCGAAACATAAGTAGTAGCCCTCTTATAATTAATAATTACTTTGTATGGGAGACTTTCCCCTGCTTTTACACCACTTTTCTACTGGCTTTCTCTCAAGTTTGTAGACTCCCATTAATGTAATATTATCAATATGCAATAATTAGTGATTATTTTGCATAGGACGGAGCCCGTCCCCTACTCTTACACCATCACTTTTCCGCTGGATTACGCGCATTAACTATAATGTAATTCCCACCAACTTTGAAGCCTCTCAATGCTATAGTATTTCATATATATATATATATATATATATTAGACCCCGGCACCGGTCGTGGGTTCGGTTCCCGCCATATACTTAGGGTGTTTTTAAAATGCTTTACTACAGCGAAATCTTCTAATACAAACGCTAAACAACACTGTTGCAAGGACATTTGTTGCAGTTATTGCAGGTATAGGAGTAGGGAAGAAAATACTTTGTGACGCAAGAATTTGTGATGCTTACTTCTTCATATGGTATGGACACCCCACTACATTTAAAGCTTTGTATGTGTGGCATTGTATTGGTTTGTTTTTTTCTCATTTATTGACATCCGACGCACGTCTGCTTAGTTCGAAATGTTCTGCTAGACTACGCACAATTTCGTTCCTCTGCTTCGTTGGTACAATTGTACATTTTTTGGTAATTTTTAGACTCGGAAAATAGTACGCCAATGACTAATTTAGTACATTTAGGGAAAGTACAATGTTTTAAAGTTGTTGGTACAATTTTAAAATTCTCAATGCCTTTCCGGGTATGTACACATCGTTCGCTCTTTTTTCATTTGCCCATACGGGTTCATACACATGGACGCGTACACAAATGCCATGCATATACATACGCGCACACGTTGCGTGTATGATCTTTTTCTACGCACATACAAACGCACACATGCATAAGACAACAGTTCCAGGCTGTCCAGAGTAGCGCCAGAGTGCCAAACATCAATCGTCTTCTTATACAAATGAATACACATATGCTTATAAATTTCTCTCGGTTCTCTCTCTGTGGGCAGATCTGCATTATTTGTGTGCGCTTGATTTTAAAAAGCACTCTTAAACATACAATACTTTACCATCTCCATCTTACACTCACACTCAAACGTACAATATGCAAAATAACATACATAGGATATATTGTAATAAAATGTTTAAAATTTTAATAGCTTGCGTATCCTACTTTTTAACCGTCTTCAAAAAAGGAGGAGGTTATATCGACGGTTCCATTAGAAAACATGCTAAGTCAACAAAGCTAGTTTTGAGACAAACGCCATCAAATGTTATTAGATATAAACTTGAGATTTTTTGTGATCATATAATAATTTCAACTTTATTAATTTTTTCGTTGATCATAGTTAAAAGTGACTTAAAATCACAAATCTATTACCTAAGGTTCTTTCTCACCTAAAATGGTCATCTAAGTACACTTAGCATCCTTTATTTTGGAGAAAAATTTTAATTATTTATTTTTTGACTACTTAATTCCAAACTAAATGATGATAAGTTTACGCTGAAAGAATTTTTTTCATAAATTCTATGAATTTCGACATTAATCCAATGAAAAAATTCATTAAAATTCAACCAACGTCACACTTCTCGTTGGATTAATGAAACCAGTTTCGTTAAAATTGTCATCAATGCAATGAAAGAACTTCAGCGAAACAACAAAATAATTTCATTAAAACACCGAAATAATTTCATTAAAACCACGAAATAGTTTCATTAAAACAACGAGATAATTTCCAACGAGATAGTTTCCAACGAAATAATTTTATTAAAATAACAAAATAATTTCATTAAAACAATGAAATAACTTCACAAAGGCAATGAAATAACTTTATTATAACAATGAATTAACTTAATTAAAACTGTAAGCATACAAAGAGTACAAGAAAGAACTACTTTTGGTGCAAGCTTTTGGTTGACAACTGTTGAAATAAGTTTAATTTATCAGACTTTCATGACTACAACGAAATTTTCATTGTGACAACGAATACATTTCATAGCTATAATGAAATTCTAGATTGCTGTATATTTTATATATTTTTTTAGTTTTAAAGAATATGCAAAAATATTAACGTATGCTTCAAGTGTGCGTTAAACCGGTTTTTGTATGGAAATTTTTTCTTAACGTACACTTCAAGCACACTTTAATTTTTTTTGCATGTGGGGTTAATCTTTAACTTAATTGCTTTAAGGTATATACTTATCTATATATGTTTATTTCAAGCATTAACATTTACAGGTTTCTTAAATATGTATAATTATGTATAATTATCTTAATAATTAGAAAATATTGTTGTCATAAATCCAATGAAATATTGTTACGAAATTAGAATACCAACGAAGCAATTCCAATAAAATTCTTTCACAATATTCGTGAAAGTTTCATTAGATTTGTGAAAAAAATCAAATGAAATTGTTTCGTGGGAATTATGAAGAAAAATTCTTTCGGTGTACTTAGAACATTTAAGAATGGAGGTTTTTTTTAAAATTGTCAAATAATGCTATGTACATTTTTGCTCATAACTTTTGATATAATAGTCCGATTAGTATCAAAATTTTATAGAATCTAAGTTAATAAACGATAAATTAAGAAATGCTATTCCGAGCATAACATACTATGTCGACTTAGCATGTTTTGGAATGTAACCGTCGATATGTTCGTCATTTATGTATATTTTTTTCTATATTCACCGATTTGTTAAGCAATTTTAAAAGTTCTTTTTCTATATAAAATATTAACTTCTCAGGTGCTTCAATTTTCACCAATATGCGATAGGATCAGGAGGAGAGGTACCTCCATACATGGTAATGATTAATTATGGCATTCATATGTATATGAAATACTATAGCATTGAGAGGCTTCAAAGTTGGTGGGAATTACATTATAGTTAATGCGCGTAATCCAGCGGAAAAGTGATGGTGTAAGAGTAGGGGACGGGCTCCGTCCTATGCAAAATAATCACTAATTATTGCATATTGATAATATTACATTAATGGGAGTCTACAAACTTGAGAGAAAGCCAGTAGAAAAGTGGTGTAAAAGCAGGGGAAAGTCTCCCATACAAAGTAATTATTAATTATAAGAGGGCTACTACTTATGTTTCGGTGTTTTTTTCCAAACACATTATTACGAAATTTTGCATTTGAATTTACAAATTTCATTGTAAATTTAAAAAATTAGTATTTGATTCAGAGAATTTTGTGTTTGAAATGGAAAATTAGTTTTTTCTGTGTTTCATTATTGTTTTTTGAAATATTCTCCTTTGCATTCCTTCAAACCATATGTCATAGCAGTTTTTATATTACTCTTGAAACACCTCCTAAACATGGATTTTGAATGCTTCAACTGATTCTTCGACGCTCGTAAATCGTTGACCACGCAGTTTACCTTTGATGTTCGGAAACAAGAAGAAGTAATTTTGTGCTAAGTCAGGACTGTACGGAGAATGAGTAATCAATTCGATGTTTTGACTGCTCAAAAATTCACTTTTATGACGAGCTGTGTGATATTTTGCATTGTCTTCGGGGTTAGTTTTACGAATTTATCCGAAGACTTTCGGCAAACAAATGGTCGTGTACCACTCAGAATTGACAGTTCTACGTTACTTAAGCGGAACAGTGGCCACATGACCCATTCGACCGAAGAAACAGGCGACCATTTGCTTTGCTGTACTTGTTCCACGAACATCTTTTGTTGGATTTAGCTCGTCTTGGAATACCCACACGGTCGATTGCTGTTTTCCTTCCCGCTCATAAGCTTACATCATTGATTCGCTATCTGTCACGATTTTATACACATATTTTGAAGCAGCACTGTTGTGAAGCGCATATTTAAGGAATGTATCGTCCTATTTGACAGTTTGTGATGTACTTATGTACGGGTGTATTTTACTTTGTTTAAAAATTCTGAGTGGTTCTTTCTTAAGTTTGATTGTAATGGCAACTCGTCATTAAAATAACTCAACTCTGTTGGCTTTGTTTGGTGATAACCGGTACGATGAGTACCGCCTCAAATAGTAATCGCTTTATAATTGAAAAAATTAACTACAGAATCCAGACGAACGCCAAGAAGAAAAGAGTTAAGTAAGTTGCGAAATTTATTGTAAAATTTCATTTCCCAGAATTCTGTATTCCATATATCTCTATTTTGTAAATTTAGATAATAAAACGTGCTAACAATCATATTGTATTGTGTTTTTAATATAACTCTTGCTACTCAGTTGCCGCCGCAACAAGCACGGTTGAACTTTTTAATAATTTCCTTATGCCTCTTGACGCTATCCTTTTTTTGAGTGATTGATAACTTATCCAAAGAGAACAAATTTTTTTTTTCAAAAAAATGTATTCATGCAAAATCTAATTTAAATGGAACAAATGTACAAGGATGAGTCTATCTCACAATATATCACATGACGATCTTGCATTATCAGTTCCGTACTGCATCGATGTTTTGTGGCTCAACAACCCATTTTGGACGACCTTAAGGGAATTCTTCGGCGATGGAACTGCGACCACGATTGCCATACACATAACTGAGTTCACCAACACATTCTTGTTGAGTTAATCCACGTCGAAAGTAGTCCAACTGTAAACGAAACAAATAGCACTTTTACATCAAAACGTTGTGAGTACGTTTATGCTAAAAATGAAAAAATTATAATGGTGTTGACATATTGACATATACCGAAATATAAATAGTAGCCCTCGTAAAAGGTGCTACTATATCTGTATTTAATACAATCCAAATGGGTATGTATGTATACTTTAGCGACGTTGTCTAAGTGTAATTTTTCAGTAGTTTTTATTTTACCAAAAAAGCAAATGTGCAAGGATGAGTCTATCTTTCTAAAGCCTTAATATTTTTTATAAACAAGGTTGTAAATAAAAATTATGAATAAAAGATATGAAATACCTAAAATGTAAGTAGAGTTTTGCGACTAAGTGTACGTATGTACAAAGTTAGTAAATTCTGGTCTTTTTTTTGCAGTAGATTATATGTTGCAAAGTAGAAAAGAAGGAGCGTGTGTTCATTCGTGTAGCGAAGCAGTTTTTCTTTCTATACAATTGAAAATTATTGATTTTCAACTTGTTATATTAATCAGCTGAATTTATCTTTACAAAACATGTTCGTAGTATAAAAAGAGAAATAAATACGCCTCAACTTTCTGAGCTCATTTTTGCAAAGTTGTCATCTTATTTAAATATTCTATTTTTTTAGTTCTTTAGTTTCGTCGGTATTATACTATATTGTCATAGAGTATTATTAAAAAATTCATGACTGCCGTATCGTATACTCACCATTTATTCATCTATTTTGTTCTTTTGTTATAGTGTAGATAAAATTTATCTATACATATATACATACACATATTCACAGTGTCTATTAAAAGTAGTATTTACTAGTTTTATAGGAATAATTTATAATTTTTTTTCCAATTAACAACTTTGTAATGCCCAATAATTGACTTCTCAATTAAATGTTATTTAGCTTAAATTTAAGTTGCACTTAAAGTCATACAATTAAACGCTCTCTTAAATACTATGAAAGTATGGTAGCACTGTCAAATGTCGTTAGTTCTAAAAGAAAACAGATTGTAAATAAGAAAGTTAGGTTATCAATGCGTATAAAATTGAAATTTTATACAAACACATTTTATGAAACAAAAAGAACGCTTAACGATGTTCACACACAAGCACAAAATCATATGATATGCTCTCAAAACTTAAGTGGAATTCAAATACGCAACGTAGGACATATAAGTTTCATTTAAATTTCGCTTAATTTTGTACTGAAAGCATAGAAAAATATAATTTAGTTTGATTGGACTACAAAGGCAACATCAGAATAGACAACAACCTTCCGCCCTGTTGCTTTGCTGTCTTCAAAAGAATCACTCAACGTGAAAGACTACTCTTGGTTATCATAGCGTTGTTTTCTGATAGATACAGTGATAGATGATAGTGATTTTTACCGCTTGTCCGCTTGCGTGAATTTACGTTCCATGGTTCCAAGTTATATCAAAATGAATTTTATGTGCAAAAATCGTGAATAGAATCGAAAATTGCCTACCAGTTTCTCATAAATTGTTGAGAAAGTAATGAAAAATCTATCGCCGACTGCAACCGGAAAGTGGGTACATTTGTAATACTTTTTACTTAGATTTGTTTTTGCAGGTATGTGTGCCTTTAATTCGTATTTATAGGATTGAAAGAAATGTTAAGAACATATAGAATTATTAAGTTATTTCTGGCTATTTTTTCATAAGTGCGACGAAAATATTTGTTATTATCTTAAGTTAAACATGTCATGATCGGATAAATCATTTATGGGATTCTGTTGATTAGTTGATTCAGTAACGCAATTGTGGCACATTTTATTAATTAATCGGCTAAAGCAATTAACCGGACATCAATTGAGGGAAAACTACTGTATGGTTTCAGAAAATTACTCGGATGTAGATTAACTTCCACTTTTTGACCATTGGACTGATACTTTGAAAGAAGTAGAAAGAAACTTCTATTAATTTTTGTTGGCTATATAGACTAGGACTAATCAAGTTATAATCTATGCTAACTATCACGTTTCGCCATCTCTCCGGTAGTTTTATTTTAAATATCGTTTATCGTACTCGTATGTATATTTGCAAACAATGTGTACTTCAGCGTTTCCAAGCAAATTTTTGATGGCTCTGGATATATGAGGTCGGGAGTTATCACGCAAAACAAACACTCTTATTCCAGTTGTCCACGTCGACGTCTCTTTAATACAATACCAAAACTTGGATTATTTAGTCGCTCTCGAGAACAATTTTCTGCTACTGACAATTTATTTCTAGAAAATAGCATAAACCTGGCAACAGGAGTCAATTGTTTTCGGCAACGAGTACACAATCCCCAATTATTTGTGTTTTTTCAAATTGACGTCGATGCCGACAACTGGAATAAGGGAGAATATATTTCTAAAATTTACTACTTTATATATAGAATTTTTTGTTAAATGTATAAGGAACGGCAAACAAAATTAAACAAAATCGGTAACAGCAATGCCCAGTAAAAAAGAGCTGCCAAGGAAGTTAATAACATCCTGAACTGATCCAGAAGTAGCGCAACTTTGGCTAATTTCTAGTGATTTTTACATAGGGATGTCATTCCAAAAAGTTCTCTTTTTAGATCTATATTAGAGGCATGCGTAAACAGTCGTGAAATATAAATACGTCTTGTTGTACGGTTGTATCACCGGGAGCTCTTCCCAAACCTCTCGAAAGAGACTACAAACAAAACTAAAACAAATTCTACTTATTTTCTGGCCAAATTTTGATCAACTGCTCATATTAGCCAACCATAAACCCATTAAATACCAAATATGTAGGCGCAAATGGACCTGGATTTGCCATATATTAAGAAGAACCCCCGATGAGATTGCACGACAAGCGCTCGAGTGGAACCCGCAAGGCCATAGAAATTTTGGCAGGCGTGGAAATACATGGATCATGGATAGTAAAGAACGAATGTGCATTTCGTAACATGACCTGGAACCAAGTAAATATTCCAGCTAACGATCGGGTAAAGTGGAGAGAATTCTTTAACGCCCTTTGTTATTCATGAACATTTACTAAAATTTTCAATATGTAATTTGTATTTTTTTGGTAAATATATAAAGTGATTTCGATGTCGACAACTGTAATAAAGGTGAATATTTTGTTGTATAATTCTTCGTAGTCAGGTATTTTTTCCTGTAAAGGGGCAGAATTATTTTATTTATCCACTGTATTTTAAGAAATAAATTAAAAAATTCGGAAGTATAGTATGGGTCGCTTAGAAATTAATTCCACCGTTTTATATTCTTCTTAAAATTTATTTCTTTGTTTTACTATTTATAATTACTTTTTTGTCTCTTTTAGGTAAGCACCATGGTTTTTTATATGAATTAAGTAGTTATTAGCAGAGTAAGTAAAAAGTTATAAAAATCTATAAAATGATATCCAATATTTTAATTTCCTTTTAAATACGAAAATCAGCATTTTAATACAAAATCAACTACACTTAAATGAAACTTAAATGATCTATCTTGCGTATTTAAACTTAAAATTTAAAGCAGTGGTACCCATTTCATATAAGTACCTCAAGTAATGTTAGTGTATGTGAAAAATATTTCACTCAAGGAAAAAAGTATGCCGACCACTGTTGCACGAAATTTGTACTATGTGTTCATATATGTATGTTTGTTAAATTGTACTTCCATCATACTGGAAGGTTAAATACCTTGCAAATGCATATATTGAACACGAAACACATTATGCAGGTAACTTTTTAACAAAAGGTTTTCTAATAAATATTTAATATAACTCAACCAATTTCAAATGGATTTTTTTTATCACAAACCTGCTTTTTACTCGTAATCAAAGGTTTATAAATAAGGTTATAAATAGTATGGTCCCTGTACAGAATCCAAAGTAGAAAAATTATGGAAATAACCGGAAAAAATAGAGAATAGAAAAGTACTCACATATCTCTGAAATTTACTGAAATAAAATATTCATTGTTCTAAGTCTCTTCTTTCTAAATCCGTTTAAAAATTTAAAATCGGTTAATTAGAGGTTAATTAGAGGTTGATAAGTGCATACGGGTATGAAACACCGGTTTGGAAAATTTTAAAAACAGATTGTTGTTATACTCGATAAGACTATCAGAAAAATAGTAACATATACTACCAGGTATTTCGAATTCGTTAATTTTTCACACACAATAGTGGTATTCACACCGAATTTGTTAATTTGTTACTCCGCAGTTTGTTAATTTGTTAAAGTTACCAACTATGAACGACCCCTTTTTAAAACTTTAAGCTACGGTCACACTTGTCAAATATTTGCCCAAAAAAGCGTAACCAATAAATGCTGATGAAAAATTCTTCAATTCAGACAAAAGTTTGTCAAGTTAAAAAGTAGCCAATAACGTGGATTCTATGACATTATCTATCGATAAACAAGTGTCTGGATGAAAACTTTTTTCATTAGTATTTGTTGGTTTCGCTTTTTTGGGCGAATGTTTGACAAGTGTGACCTTTAGCTTTAGTCTGGTAACTTTCGTAGTAAAACAGCTGATTTATTGTTCTGACACAATTTATTATTTTGAAAATAATAAAACATGCCACGAGAAAGTGTAAAAAACAATTGTACACGAAAATTGCCAAAACACAAATATTTTTTTTAGAAATGTATCACAAATGACTTTTTTTACTATATTTATTTAGAAACTACAACAGCTGATTGTGAGTTATCAACTAACAGCTATTTTATCACGGGTGCCGTGTCGTTAATTTGTTAAATGTTAATCCGGTAGCGAAATGAATATACAAAAACAAAATGCGTGTAAAAAAGTAACGATTAACGACTAACAAACTAACAAGCTCAGTGTGAAAACCCCTACATATAATTAATTTAATAGGGCGTTTACACCTGCATAAAATTTTAATCAAAATCTTTATGCAAAACTGCACCGTTTACACCAACTTTTTTTATAATATAGCAAATGCACACACATTTTTAAGCATACCGCAGCTAATTCACTCTTTTTTTTACAAGCTTTTATTTAGTTTCACCTGTCCCGTTGTCTGTCTGTAATAAAATCTTGCAAATTAAATTAAGGCTCTTAAAATTTAGCCGCCCTAGTCCCTGGCCTACGCGTAAATCCAGCACTTGAAATAGTAACTTATCAAGATTTCGGTTAAGTAATCTTCCCAAATTTTTAATGACTTTCAGAAAATCTGCACGTATATCCGCATTTATGAAAAGGCCTTCTTAAATTTTAGTTAAGAATATTTAAAACTATCTATATAATTCAATATTATAATTGACATTTTAAAAATCTACTGTCACAGTTTTTTATACGCGCTTAAAAATACAAAAAAAATTGGTTCTAAATACATTTTTAATGGATTGCCTTTACCGCTTTGTGGTTAAAAAGTGAATGTGTTGAACAAAGTTTTTCACAGAAATTTAAAATAACGAAGATAGATACCCTTTTCCTGATATTAAAATATTTTTTTGTAATCTAATTTAATTTTTTTTTTTCAAAAATCGAATGTTAACTTTTAACATAAAGTCCAACAATAAACTAAAAAGTTATGGACGAAAATTAAAAAAATTACAAGTCAAAAACTATTTATTTTTTCTTGAGTTAAATATCTTCTAGGGTGATCGATTATTCGATATTTTCCAGAAACCTGTTTCGAATAGGTCGAATATTTGAAATTATGGAAAATTCGGTTTCGGTTTTTTAAATTCAGGAAAAACCGGTGAACCGGTTTTAAAGTGGCAAAATTATTATACAAAAATTTTGATTTTAAATTGCTTTACTAAAAAAAAGAGTTAACAGTTTATGTAAATACTATAAAATAATATAAAAATTAAAGATAAAACAAAAAATAACTTCATATACACACATACACATATATCGTTACCTTAATATAGAAAAGCCCTAACTCATTATTTTTTTGAACTCGGGATTTTTCCCTTTTTAGATACATTAGAAGTTCTTCTATTGAAATATATAAAAAATCACTTTAAAAAAATAATTAGTTAATATGAAAAGTACATATCGCAAAATAAATCATAAACAATCACAACTGAAAATTATCAAAATAGTTTTGTTTTTCCATAAACCAGTTACTGAACAAATGCCTAACGACCGGAAATACGATATCGTTATGCTTGTTTTTGTGTTACATAGTTGCGTCATTTGTACAGTATCAACAGTTTTTTGCCACTTCTGAACATCTGAACACTTTTGATTGACATCCAAGGCAAATTCATATAAGATATACTCAGCTAAATTCGCATTCAGAAATTTACACTTTTAATGTCAGAAAAATATGCTGAAAAATGTATGTATGTTGACATCCAACGTAATCGTATATGGGTAGTTCAAAAGAAAAGTCCACTTTTTGTGACGTTACGTCACCATGCTATTTTGCTGCTAGCTACGATGTTCGATTGCTTTCTAGTTTTTACCGAATTTAGACCTAATTGCGCTCTACACCGACATGCCAAAAAATTATATAAAACATTAGTTTCTCTATGCAAAATAAGATACATCACAAAGTAACGTAACGTGAGAAAAGGTGGACTTTTCTGTCAAAATGCCCATATTCAAATTACAGGCGACGAAAAAGTCACCTGATCCCTCGACCACCTAGTACGGATTCGCCTTGATTAACATCCATTGTACTCAATTCGCCTCTGCTACCACCTTATAAAATCGCTTTAATTTCATGTTGCAGTAAGTGTTGCCATACCCAAAAAAGGTATAGAACTTTTACACTTAAAAAAAATACTTAGGAAAATTAACAAAAAAAAACGTTCGTTTGAGTTTTAATATAGCGAAAACTAATATTATTGCAAAATCTAGGAATCGAAAAGTATTCGACTGAGCCGGTTTTTTAATTATAGAAAAACCGGACTATTCGACATTCGAAAAATCAACATTTTGAAAAACCATCTATCGTATTGTGAAAAAAATCGGTTGAAAAACAGAGTCGATCACCTAATAGTTATGAGAGATATGTAAACATGTCCACGGATATTAATTTTTGAGAATATTTTTTTATTTTTTTTTAATGTGTGTGAAGTTAGCTCCGTCAGTTATCTTCGTTTTTAGCATCCCTGTGTTACTTTACATATATCTCGCTCAAACACTGTGCGTTAAGAAAAACTATCTATATCTATATCAAAAAAAGCTTCCATATACATATGAAAATGCATTATTACACATTTTTCAAAGTCATATTTCTCAAAAGCTGTACTGATTCTGAATATAAGCTATATAGTTCTGAAATATTTGAAGCCTTGGCTTTCGACCCCAATTGGCCGTATTACCCCACCATTTCGATTTTGGCCAAAATTATGACCACCAAAAATAGCTTCCATATACATATGAAAATGCATTATTACACATTTTTCAAAGTCATATTTCTCAAAAGCTTTACTGATTCTGAATATAAGCTATATAGTTCTCAAATATTTGAAGCCTTGGCTTTCGACCCCAATTGGCCGTATAACCCCACCATTTTGATTTTGGCCAAAATTTTGACCACCAAAATAAGTTACAATTTGAACATTAATATTTTTGCTTGAAAATGTTATAAAATATCTGCTCTGTTAAGTTAACAGTGTACAAGTGAGAGATTTTTTCTTACCTCACAGTGTTTGAGCGAGATATATGTAAAGTAATACAGGGATGCTAAAAAGGAAGCTAACTGACGGAGCTAACTTCACACACATTTTTTTTAATACTAGTATTTATTTATTGCATCTCCAAAAATTAATTAACAATAAGTATTAAAATCTTAAATCTAAATAAGAATATTTAGCTCAAAATATTTTATCCGATAACAATTGGGTACTTTCTAAAAAAGTTACAAGCCTCACTCAGGTGGTAGACAACAGCTATGCACTCTCAGATAAACAAAGAATCTCTACAATCGATAAACAAATGACGGAATTGCGAAGTAACACTCATGAAAAACGAATTGAGAACCTCCTCATTTTTTTAAAGTCGAAATTTATTCTTACTAGTACTAATAAAGTGAAACCATTTGAATCGGGAATTTCAAAATGTCTTTATGTATTTGTGGTCTCAACTATGGTATAAGATTATCTCCAACTGCTGCGAATACCATCAGGTACCCTGGCAACACTCAGTTAGTTATACTATACAAATGTTGCCTTTAAGGATTTTTAGTAGGCTCAAGTCAGTTTTACTCACCACTGTATGAAATATTTAATTCTTCTTTGAAAAATAATGCCATAAAAGGACAGAAACTAAAGCGCAGTAGTCGTATGTTAAAAATATAATGAGTATTTTTATTTTTTACGTATTATATTTATTTTAATTTTTAGCAATGAAATCATAGAAAAAACACGAGGCGCATTGATTGCTTCTTCTTCATTCAGATCTACTACGGACTGAATGTCTGTCCGCCTGTCCGTAGGACTGCACAAAAGGAAAATCATGAACTAAATGACAACAACATTGACGTATAGCTGCTGCATACTTTTTAAAGCTGGAAACCTTGAAAAATTATTTTGATTAAAATTACGAGTATTTACTATTGCTCGTACATTAAAAAGTTCAAGTATGGTTGCTAAAGCTGTTGTCGTTTGTTGAATAGGGAGAGTGAAATAAATCTAAGGATCAAGCACTGATTTATGTTCAATAAGTTTTATTTTATTCTATTCAGTTTTCTTATTATTTTACTTTGCCATACTTGAAATTATTTTTCTTTCAATCTCATTCTTTTCTTCGAATTTTTTAAATGAGCTGATATAAAATAAAATAAAAGGAAAACAAGAAATAAAAGAAATCGAAAGGAAACAAAAAGAAATACTTGAATATTAAGAAACTTAAGCTTTTTTTCATGATTGCATTAAAACTTTTTATCTATTTAATCTACCAAAGAAATTGTTTAAGGGATTTATACGATTGGTAACGAGGGGAATGCAATAAGTTTTTTAAAAACTTTTTAAAATTAAGTAGGTTTCTGAAAGAAGTCGTATCGTACAAATCGATTTTAAAGTTTAAAGTTTAAAAGTATTTGATCCAAAGATAAAATTTTTAAGCATCGATTATATGGAGAAACTTAGTTTTTATTAAAAGGTATAGAAAACCTTCATTCCATATACAAAATATGTATATTTTTTTGTTTGTAACGCAATGCCACTTAAGGGACACTCAGACTATAATACAAGTATTAATACTTTTGACGAAAATGCATCCCTGGTCTTGTATTTGTTTCAAAAATTTCAAAAAAACAATAACAACTCAACATGTCAGAGCTGCATTTTCCACAAAAGTATTAATACTTGTATAATAGTCTGAACGGGGCTTTAACGACAAATATCGGTAATGTTAAACGTTGCCACTGTTACAGATCAAGTTTGTCTGATTTTTTCGACCTATTTCGCCAAATTGAGTTTGAGTCGCCAAAACAGTTTTATGTAGTGTCTCTAAATGTATCTAATATAAATTTGAAGATAAATTTTTATAAAACCATTGTATAAAAATTTAGTAGAAAACCGCCAAAAGTAGATATAAAATCGCCAAAAATTATTTATTTGCAAAGTTTTCTCATCCAAATTCAAAGCGCATTAATTACTCTAATTAACCTTTCGTGTAGAAGATAAAAAAAATATTCTCCTAAGCAACGTGGGGTAAATTGAACCTCATGCACATTTTGGTTACTTTTATGGATTTACGAGTACTAAACTAATTTTAAACTTTTTGATTTGCTCGGATAACTTTATTAATATACTATGGAATAAAACTCTTAAGATATGTACAAGATATTGTCAGATTTTTCAAAATTTTCATGAATAAAAAGTTGTAAGCACAAAGTAAGTCTGTTCACAAGGTTGTATCAAATTTGTCGGAAAATCTTACAATTTATTGCCAGACGGTAATCCCGGGATTCGGGATTTGTAAATCCCGATCCCGAAAATCCCGGGATTTTTCGGGATTTTCGAGATTTCGGGATCTACAATTTGTTGGTAAAATAAATTAGTTTTTTTTAATAAATATTACTTTAATAACAAATTTTATGCATTTTAAAAGTTTTTATATTGATAATATATCATAATACAATTGTCTTTAAAGTTAACAATTTTCTAATAGGAGAATAAAATAAAAATCAAAAGAATTTTTCTCATCTATTTTTAAGTTGATTAATCACATTTGATGTTAGAGAATTTATACCGAAAAGCATAACTAAATATGAAAATTTGTTTTTGTTTTCAATATACATATGTACATTTTTTATATAATCTTAACCAACACGAACATACTTGCATATCTATGGACTTTTGAAAGACGAAACGCATTATCCGGTAAATATTTCTTACGTTTACGTTAACCCGACAACAAAAAGTTTGCACTTGCCTTGTATTGTATTCTACTTCAATTGTAAGGAGCTGTCAATAGTACTGAATTGTTACCGAAAAGTAGATAAGTGCTAATTTTTTATAGCGTTGAGGAGTCGACATTCAGTTAGTTATACAATGCAATTATGAATAAATTTCAGCAATAAATTTCTCCCTTCTCCAATTAGATTTTTTTTGTTTTCCCTATTATTTGCTACTGTTTGAAATTATTCCCCGGGCAAAAATTTCTCGTGGAATTTTATTCATAATTGCTCTCATAATATAGAGTAAGACGGAATAAATTTGTAAAACTTATGAATTTTCCAAATGTTATTTCCCTTCCAAAGCTCATATTATTCTTTTTGTTTTCAAAATAATTCTTAGTTGTATATTTTAGCACCTTTGATGAAAATAACCGTGAGAAAGTAGTTAAATAATTTTGCTTATGTTGTTAATTTA
Source organism: Tachina fera (assembly GCA_905220375.1). NCBI lineage: Eukaryota > Metazoa > Arthropoda > Insecta > Diptera > Tachinidae > Tachina > Tachina fera. The sequence continues at coordinate 115,761,303 of LR999964.1, forward strand.
TAAGAAATATGTCACGAATAGTCATTAAATTGTTAAAACTGCACTTATAAAAATGTATGGGACTTTTAAATATTATAAAAAATACCATAAAATTAACGAAAATTTTAATTTATAAATAACTTTTTATAAAAATTGCAATGAAATCCCGAAAAAGAAATCCCGGGATTAAATTTTACAAATCCCGGGATTCGGGATTTGACAAATCCCGGGATTTTCGGGTTCGGGATTACCCGTTTGGCACCCCTAGTTCACACGTTGTTAGAAATTTTTAGTTATAAATAGTTTGTGCTTGTTCGAAATGTAAAAAGTGAACATATAAATTATTATGGATCATAAAGAAGGAGTATATATTCTATCATATTTTTGCAGTTTCCTTTTTATTTAAAACCAACCGTGGCCAGTGTTGCCCATAGAAAGACTATATTAAAATGTCTGACAAATATCTGGCAATAATTTTACAATGTGTTCACACGATTGTAAGATGTCTGACAATTTGTTGTTTGCTGCTAGTCTTGCAATGGACTGACAATGTTTTTTTTGCCATTTGGTTGTGAGAAATTTTTAGCACATTTTGCTGACAATATTGTAAGATCTGACATCCGTCTGTACATAGCTTTAGTGTATAGAATTTAATTTAAAAAAATTCGGTAAGAAATAAAAAGAGCCATAAAAATTTAAAGTAACAAAAAATAATTATAACATGGTTTCAGTTTATTACTTTATTTTATAGATACTTAACAATTATTTCTAGTGTATAAAAAAGTGTATATTAAAATCACTGGGGTCAACATAACCCTATCTCATAAACCGAATGTTAATATTAAAGTCCTGCACAAGTCCACTTACAAGAACTTTTAAGGCGAGGGATTTTTCAAATGCTTTACTGCAGCGAAATGTTCCAAAACAAACGCTAAACAACACTGTTGGCAAGATATTTTTTCAGTTATTGCAGGTATAGGAGTAAATAAGAAAATAGTTCGTGGCACAAAAACTTGTTATGCTTGCTTCTTCATACGCACGTGAAGACGGACAGACACACAGATCTACAGACACACACTACAAACTTATAGCACCTCTTTTTTAGTCAGGGGTTAAAAAACAAAATGCTTTAACTTGAAAAGTTTTACTTAAAAAAAATACAAAATACTTTGACTTGACTCCTCCGACTATAAGACTAGTACACTGCTAACCAGCCAGCAGCAGTTTTTCAGCTGTTTACAAACATCAAAATAAACAACAACAACAATACAAAAATAGCTCGCACAACTAAGCACGTATGAACAAAGCAAATATACACCAACAAACTTAAACAACATATTATTTCTTGTAAATTTAAATCAAAAATTTTGCGTGGTGATTTTACATTGGTATTTTTTTCTGTGTGCTCAAAATGGATTCCCTACAAAATACTAAGATATAAAAAAAATTAAAAAAACATGCGTGGCCATTTTCACTGAGCTGAAATTGTATGTGTTTTGGTTGTTATTGTTAAATTTTAAGGTTTAAACTATTGAATTTAGAAAACTTTTAGTTCCTTGCATTCAGTGCTTCATTAATTTTATTTTAAATAAAATATTTAAAATATTTAATTTTTTTTACAAATATTAAGCATACATTAATTCATTTCCTTGTTTGCCAATTTCACAAAAATGGAGGAAACGGCCCTGTTCTGTAACCGATCGATTTGAAATAGAAATATTTTTTTTAGATTTTTTTGTAATTTTTTTCATTAAATAGATTCTCAAATATCATATCTGAAAGAAAATGATCGTCTATAATTTCAAATACGTCTGCAGGACCATAATTAATTTTTTGAAACGAGAAATTTACTCGGATTCGGTTTACAGAACAGGACCGAATATCAGTAACTTCCTTTAAAGGGAAGTTAATTAAAACTGCATTAAATGAAGATCGTTCGACCAATTAAAACAAAGAAAACTAAACAAAAACGTTATCTTTCGGTGGGGTATCTTTCGGTGGGGTTTTCTAGCGAACTAATTTTATATATAATGAATAGAGTAGTGTTGCCAGACCACTAGTCGCGTTGAGATTCCGGCGTTCTGGATTTCGGGTAGATTTCGCTGTCTTAGGTGGGATATATGCATCCAGTCCAGCTCCTCCATCGGTTGCAGAAACTAATGCCCCTATCTCGGTTCTCAACTAAATTCAGTTTGGTTCGCCTAAAAGTACGGTCACATTGGGGAAACATTTGCATCAAATATGTTTGCCTGTGTTTAACGAAAAAGTTTTCAAATACCTAAAAGTTTTATTTTCTGGTCACACTACGAGCATTTATTCATGCTATTTTATTAGTTCAAACAACAGAAACTATTATTTGAGCAAACAAGTTTTCTCTATGGTTACATTAAATAAACTATTTGCTACTAAAATATATTTGCTCAAACTGTCAAAAAACACAAAATTATTTTCCCGCAAATTATTTAAGAATTAAATGAAAGATATTGAAGTTTTCATTTTATTCGGCTGTGAAGCAGTTTCTATATTGATATTAGAGGAAGAAATGAAAAAGAAAGGACAATGGATGCGAAAGTGGGTTCAACGTCGGAAAAAGTACAGCTGTTGTGCAAAGCTTTTATTGCAGTTAAGAAATGAAACTCCAGCACTTTATAAAAACTTTTTAAGAATGAACGGAAATGATTTCGATAATAGTTCTTATAATTACTTTGCACCTAAACTTAGTGGAACTACTAATAGGAAAATAAAAAACAAATCTTCGTAACTCAATTTCTCCTAGAGAACGTTTAGCAGTTACGCTTCGGTAGCTAGCGACTGGTGAAAGCTTTAGGTTGTTACAGTATATATTTCGTATTCCTCATAACACCATTTCAAAAATCATTCCCAGTGTATGCAAAGCTATTTATAAATTTTTGCAGCCGGAATATTTAAAGGTACAATATAATAAACGTTGATTGATGTTGCTTTTGTGTTTATTGGTCTTATGTACTTTATTCAGATACCATCCACCAAAGAGGAGTGGATGACGTTTTCTGAAGATTTTTTCGACTGTGGAATTTTCTCAATTGCATCGGATCGTTGCATAGCAAACATGTTGTAATGGTGGCGCAAAATTAATTATATTTTTGCAAATCGAAAAAACACAATTTGCGAAAAATTGCAAAATTTTAAAAAAGTCTTAGTATTGATTAAGAATCGATAAAACTGTAAGGAATGAAAAAAATTTGCGAAAGTTGCGGAAATTCGCAAAAAGTTTCTAACAGCAGGATGATGATAAAGTTTAATAAAGTTTTAAAAATCTTCAAAACTGTTAAAATCGCACTTTGCAAAGAATCGCAAGAACTTGCGAAATTCTAAATAAGCCATAATATTGATTAAAAATCGCTAAAACTTTAAGGAATGCAAAAAATTCGGCAAAAATCGCGAAAAGTACGAAAATTTGCAAAAACATATTAACAGCGGGATGGCAACAAAGTCTAATATTGTTTAAAAATCGGATAAACTATTAGGAAACTAAAAGCATGCAAAAAGTCGCTTTTATTGCGAACTTTGCAAAATATCGCGAAAATTTGCAAAATCGGAAGCAAGCGCTAAAATTGATTACATATCGCAAAGGCTATTAAAAATATAAAAAGTTTGGAAAAAGCGCGAAAAAATCGAGAGTTAGCGAAAAATTGCTTAGCGTATTGAATAAATTACAAAATCTGTAAATAGTAAAATTCGCAAAAAAAAATAAAGAAATAAACTGATTTGTGTTTTTATCTTTGAATAAATTTTTTTTTATAAATGTGAAATATTTGAAAGCGGCACCACTGAAATGTATATTTATGGTGCTGCTGCCGTCTTCAAAATGATTAAGTAGCTTTCTGCCAGGGAACATTTGCAGCCAGCGGCACTTGTAGTCGTGTAGCCATGTAGCCTGCTGTGGTCTATGTGTTTAATGCTTAAAGCTACAAACATAAATTTTGACAGCTAATTAAAACACTCGAGCACATACAACACAATCGAATTGAAAGATTTAATAATCAACATGAAAAATCAAAACCTTTCGATTTTTCTTCAACCAACTCGACAACTGCCAAACTAATCAATTGACAAATCCATACACCCTTTGACTTGAAAAACAACCGACTCAATTGAAAATTTAATTGAATCGTGTATGGGGTGCTTTACGAACACATAGTATAGTTTTCATGGGAATCGCTGATGCAACATACAAGTTTTTGTACATTTGTTTGCCATTGTTTGTTCTTACAAAAACTTTGTAAGATCAAATAATTGTCTGCTGAAAAACTACGAAAATATTTGTTATCTTGTGTTCACATTAGACACATTTTTATTTGCCAGCAAACTATTTTGTTTGCAGATAACAGCTGTTTTGTTGTTTGCCGCTAATAATTATTTTATGGTCACATAACAGCAAGCTAATATTTGATGTTTGCTTTCAAATATTTCCCCAATGTGACCGCACCTTAAGAGTAGAGTAGTTAAAATTGTCATTGCCTTGTCAACTTAAAATATCAAGTTTGACAGGAACAAAAATACAAAGTTTTACAAAAATTATTATTTTTAATGATAGTTGAAAGAAATCATAGAAAATGGATACAAATATGTGTAGATTTATTTTATGACGACGAAAACGAAGTCACAATTATAGATTTGCTACGTATCAGGAGAAAAATTCGTGCTGATTCCAAACCTCTTGAACTACCCAATGCAAAGTAGGGAATAACCAAAAAAAGGGAACGAGTTCTTTAAATAAAATTTTTTAAAGGTTTTTTTTAGTTATTTTCGGCAGAACAAAGAAACGTTTTGCTATATTTTGGATCACATAAAACCATACATATGTATTTGTATCTTTGTATGAGCTCGGTATACCGCCGATACTGAAACTGTTAAAAAATTTTGTTACTAAGCATAACAAATATTTCCACTTTTTCTGTCTTTTATATCGCACCAAACTGTAAATAGAAAAACCCAACTACTAAAAAGTACTTGTGTATACTCAACGTTTTCCTCAACCAAACTTACGCAGAGTTGTAAATGACAGTACCAAAACACAACTGAAAAGTCAACTGTTAATTTAGTGGATAATGGCAATGCAACCTTATGAATCCCAACCAAACAATTTTAAAAGTTGAAAACCGTGATAGGGACATAAATAAATCTTCTTATGCAAATAACATACCATTACCATGTCTTTATCCTGACCAGTGTTATGTCAGAAAAACCCTCCCTTTAGAGATCAAAAGATACTTTCGTGCTGCACTGAAATCGTCTGGGATCCTGACAATTTCTTCTTCCTCCCTAATTGCCGGATTTTATAAATGTTATGCCAATATATTTGAAAAACTAAAATTTTCAATAAATAATATAATTCTTTCTGCCACAAAAAAACCGGCTTCAATGCAAAGATCTGATCTGCCCATTTTTTAAATGCAAGTTTGTATGTTTTTCAGAGCTCAGGGTGCGTGTTAAGTCTTGTAAAAGTCGGTAAAATAGAACTACATAAAATAAAATATTAAATTTTATTTCGCGTAACTCCGCCCATTTTTTAAAATGGGGGATTGTGTCTATTTTGCAGCTCAAGCTGTGTGGTAAGTTAGGTAAAAATCGGTTGAGTAGAACCGCATGAAATATAATAAATTTTAATGGGCGTAATCCCGCCCATTTTTTCAACCTTAAAATTGTACAATTACAAGAACCAGAGGCGTTTTATATGTTTCGCAGCAATCAAGTAAGTAGAATATCGTAAAATTATATAAAAAATTGTGGGCGTGCATCTGTCCACTTTTTTACAATGGGACCAATGCGAAAACTTTGTACAATCGGCCTAAAGTGTACTGAGTTATGAAAATACCTAAAAAAATAGAGACGAATTGTAAACCTCCTCCTTTCTTTTGAAGTCGGCTAAAAACGTTAGCATGCATGTATGTTGGTGTAAAGAAAAATTTTACTTTATATATCGTGCCGTAAGCCGCCAAAAAGCTTAAACGACATAAGTTTCGAAATTAATTTTTTGATCAAAACCGATTATTTGCTATAATAAATAATCCAAAAATGTGTCGCTTAAGCTTATTTTAAGGGTTACGGCTTGATATCGCCTCCTTTAAAAAAACTTGAAGAAATTCAAAAATACTTCTTTAGTGAAGTAAAGAATCTAAATAAAATTATTTAGAAAATGTATTTTGCTATAATCTTATGAATACTTGTGGAGTTGCCCTCTTATCAGCGCTTAATAAAAATAAATCTACCACTGTGCTGTTTGGATCAAGGCAGTTAGTTTGGAAAACAACGTTGTCGAACTCTCGGAGGTTTTATTTGAGTGTGTTAAATGAGTTTAAAAATAACAATTTAAATTATCTGTTGTTGCATTGCAAAATTTAGAATAGTTGATTAAGTGTCTTGAGTCAATAACACGAGGCATGGCCATAAAAAAAAATTTCAACTTAAATACATAAATCAATAAGCAGAGTTTTCTTATAATTATTTCAGTTGGTCGCTCGCTTATTCCTGATTACGAAAAATTTGCATGTGTAAGGGAACAAAATGAATTTAAAATTGTTGTTTTGCCTTAAACCAACTTTAGTATTAAAAAAAGTTAAATTTAATTAAACAATTGTTTATTGCATTTAAATAAGATTAAAAGGTTGAGATAAAATGAAATGAGGTGAAAATAAATTTTTTCTTAATTTTACCAGGCGTTGATTTTATTAGAATACGTGAACTCGCACGTGTATTTGTAATTGAAATGGTGCGTTGCATGGGCCCGACTGTTGAGTACAGTACATTACGGTACAATAGGGCGTTTACATCAAAATAAATTTTAAAATTTTTTTATTTGATTTTAAATTTAATTTGAAATTTATTTGCTGATGGTTCAGCCTTGTCTATATGCATTTCATTGTTGATGTAAATGTTTGATTTTAATAAAATATTAAATATGTACTCGTATTACTTTCGCTTAAGCAACGAAATTAGCGCAAATAATTCAAAAGAAGAAAGTTTGCCGTTTTCTGCCAGACATTTGAGAATAGTAGATATGTACATATTAGACTCCTGCAAAAGACAATTTAAAAGAACTTTCAAGACATTTTCAAGACATGAGGGATATTTCAAATACTTTATTGCAGCGAAGTCTTCCAAAACAAACGCTAAACAACACTGTTGGTAAGACATTTGCTTCAGTTATTGCAGCTATAGGAGTAAAGAAGAAAATACTTCGTGACGGAAGAATTGTGATGCTTGCTTCTTCATACGCATGGGCTCATATACAAACGTCATGCATGTACGTACACACACGTGTTGCGTGTATGATCTCTTATTTCTCTGCGCACATACAAACGCACACATGCATTGACATTAGTTGTGTGAGCTTCCCTGAAGGAAATGTCGATGGTGAAAATGTACTGAGTCGCTTTTGACTTTGTCACCAGTACTACTCTACAATTATCCCCCATACAATACTTTGTGCTATTGACATTTAACATGTGCTTGTCATTGAAAATCTACTAGTAACACTAAAGCAATTGACTAGGTAGTGAATTCATAGTTTTTATAAGAACAAGGAGACATACCAACCAGACATTTACTGGTACATTTCTATACCTTACGTACATACAAATTTATATATGTTGGCAAGTTGTTGCAAAATCCACCAGAAATACACCACATCTGTTTTCTCTCTCTCTCTTTTATACTGATGAATAGAAGAGAAATTGTAGACAATGTAACTACTAGTAGAAATTTAGTGTTGACATAAAGACACTTGGCCCCAGTCTGACTGCAGGGTTGCTTTAAAAAATCACCCTTAAACACATACTAGCTTACCATCTACATCTTACACATACACTCAAACGTACAATATGCAAAAAAAGCATACACGCATCAACAGTACTTCTTTTAATCGCTTGTTACGAACGAAAAGTCTTCGCGACATCGCTTTTTAACACTCATATACATTAACATCAATACATCAATCGTGCTTATTAAACGACAGCATTTATTATGTGTTTCGTATAATACATGCAACGAAAATACATTTAAAAAACAAGACCTATTTACCTTTCAAGACTGTTTACGCGTTTAGTACATATGTGCCCTTAATTATGGAAGTGGTCTAAGTCGTGAGCATTTTTGCTTCGGAATATCAAATAAATCTTTGAAAAACCTCAATAAAAATTAAAAAAATATTAAATTAATTTATATAAATCGAGACTAGTAGAACTCAAAATTAAAATGCTGCATAATATAAAAATACTTTTTAGTTTGTTGAAATGTAATCTACCAAATATCTCGAACAAAGAAATACATGACTTAGACCACTTTCATAATTAAGGGCATATCCCAGCAAAAAAGTTTGCCTACTAGAATGCCAAAAAGTGTATGTACTCCCCAGTCGTAAGTACTTACAATTTGACTGATTAACCCATTATTTTTGTTTGAGAAGTTCAAAAAGTATTCGGTACCCTATACTTTTTTGCCTACAAGTATTTAAAATTTAATGGGTTATTTTTTGCTTACAAATATGCAAAATTTTTAAGATTACTTTTTGCATAAAATATGCCAAATAAACCAAAGTTATTTTATCTTATTTTCACGATCAATAAATTTTTCTCTATATATATACATATATACATATTTCATTATTAACTGGAAAGTACTACAATAAGTAATTCCACGTAATTATACAAATAAGTTCTTATTTTATTTATTAGAGGACAGTCATTATTATACGCATAAAATAACTAGATAAATAAGTACCACACATTACTTTGTAAGCCATTAAAATAGTACTACCCATTACAAAATCTTGGGACATTTTTTGCTGGGATATGTCATTTCAAAAGCACAGGGAACATTGGGCGTTTGAAATTAAATGTTATAACTTTTAACTATTGGACATTGATCTAGAGGCGTCCAGGAGTCTCCTCCAATATTCTTTTTTAACCCATCTCCTACAATTAAAAAAAAAATCCAACATAATTTTTCAAATTTAAAGTTTTATTTTTTGAAATCGTGTTGTAATTTTTACAAAAACAGGTTGTTATAACTTTCGACTATTGGAAATTCATCTAGATGTGTCCAGGATTCTACTCCAATATTCTTTTTACCCCAATACTAAAATCCATATTATGACTGTGGGTTAAGATATGGTATTTTTGTGTTGTTGTATGTATGAAATGTTATATCACATATAGATTCTATATAACCAACCATTTACACATGAAACTAATTGCAAGACAGTAGTAATACAATGAAATTTTATTACTATCACACTCACATTGTTTTTAATTTCCAGTCAGCTTTCCACGATTTTTTCAAGAAAGTAAATTTTTGATGTTTTCAGAAAGTAAAATGAAAAATGCTTAACAGTGTTACCCCTTTTAAAGATTTGTACAAATGATTGTGGTAAACAGTTATTATAAATTATGCTTATTTTGTATAAATTTTTAAAGAATTATTATATCGTATCATCAAACATACATGAAGAACATAATACATACTTTTTTAAAACAATAATATTATTAAAATATTAACAATAATACTTATTCCCAACTTATTCCCCTATAAATTTGTGTATGTGAATATTATGGGTAACTCTAATTAAGTACACACAAAAAAGTAAAATGAATGATTTTGTGATATTAATTAAAATATTTGTAGTATCAATTAAAAAATTAATTAAATTTTTACCTATAAACAATTTGATAACATCAATTAAGTTTTTCCACTCAAATTAATTAATACAATTAAAAATTTAATTAATACAATTAAATTTTTAATTGAAAATATTAATTGGTGAATACTTTTCTCTGTGTAGCAAACAAACCAATTTGTTCCAACATTACTTTTCGACGGCATTTTCAAAATGAACTTTCACCTTCCTTTGAAAACGAACAAGAAATTTTAATGAAAATCATTTATTAAATTAGAATTTTTATTCATTTCTGTACACAGAAAAAAGTGTTCAACAATTAATATTTTCAATTAAGAATTTAATTATATTAATTAAATTTTTAATTGTATTAATTAATTGGACTGGAAAAACTTAATTGATATTGTCAAATTGTTTATGGGTGAAAATTTAATTAATTTTTTACTTGATACTACAAATATTTTAATTAATATTACAAAATCATTCATATTACTTTTTTGTTTGTATACGCATACAGAAATTTCAAGATTGTCTAGGGTTATAAATTTTAAAATTTATTTTCACGCACATATAATTTCTGAACCTAAGGGATTATAAATAGAATGTAAATGGCAAAAAATTGTTCTCGAGGGCGAGTAGATAAGTCCAAATTTGTTTGTATTGTATTGACGTGACGGTCGATGTTAAAAACTGGAATAAGGGGGAATATTAAAATAAATACCCTATTATTTCTTAAATTAAACTACGACTTCAATCAAAAATCACCAACAGCTTAAGCGAACAATTATTAAAAAAATCTTGACGTATTTAACACATTCTTTATTTTTTTTAAGAATATATAAATTAATATTCCACGTAGTGGTCTTACATGTCTATTATCTAAGCTGATTTCTTAATATTCTAAATGTTTGGTTTATTTTTACTTATTCATTCTATTTTCTGCAGCAAATAATAAAAGTAGGCAAATGGCTGGCAATGAAGAGTTAAAAGAAAGAAAATGTACGAGTATATTTTGCACAAGAAATCTTTACGAGTAGTGTATAAATAAAATCTACCCGTACATTTAATTAAATTACGGTTTTGCTATATTAGTTTTATGGCATTGCATGCGGTAGAGCCACTAACTAATGCTGGTTGCTGACGTTGATGGTGGTAATAATGATTGACGGTGATGTGGCTGCAAGCACAATGATGATGATGATGATGACGGTGATGACGATGATGTTTGTTCGTACTGCTCAGGAAATTTAAGCATATCTAATGTGTTTGCTTGAATATTTTATTACTGGCATTGTAACCTTCAAGAAATTCCAATAGACCAATATTAAAGCCCACAACTAACTTATTGCAGAATCAAAGAAGACAATTAATAAATGCTTATATTCTGCTTTCCTATGGTTGAGTTAATACATATGTATATACCTTAATATAGAAAGGCCCTAACTCATTATTATTATATATCTTTTTTGGAAATCAAAATTTTTGTATTTTTCAATACATTAGATGTTCCTTAATCGAAATATAAAACAAAAATAGATTAAAATATAAAACTTAAAAAAATTAAACCGACTTAAAAAATAAGCACTAAAAAGCTAAAAAAAATATTGATCTAATTAAATAAAATATTTTTACATATGTTACCTATAGTGTTGTTTGAAGTTGGTGCCAGCAATATTGGTAACTAAGCACATACATACATACATACATATATGTATGTAAAAAGTTATTATGTCTTATGTTTAGTACTTGTATTACTGGCACCAACTTCAAACAACACTAAAGGTAACATGTAAAAATGTTATTATTTTTAGCTTTTTAGTGCTTATTTTTGAAGTCGGTTTAATTTAAAAAAAAGTTATATTCTTAGCTTTTTAGTGAGATATAGTTGTAAATTTCATAGGGCGTGGCTACACCCACTTTTTTTAAAACAAGATTGTGTATTTTTAAGTAAGGTTAAGTACAAGCACGTGAAATATTATACTAAAATTTAATAGGCGTGCCCCGCCCACTTTTTTGAACGCAAGATTGTGCCTTTATTTAAGCTTAGGCTGTGTGCCAAGTTTCATAAAAATCGGTGAAATAGAACCACGTCAAATGTTGTAATACATTTTAATGGGCGTAGTCCGCCCACTTTTTCAAACTTTAAAATTGTGTAATGTCAAGAACCAAAGGTTTCGCAGCAATCAAATAAGTAAAATCGTAAAATCAAGTAAAAAAAATTGTGGGCGTGTCCCTGCCCACTTTTTTTAGAATGGGACCAATGGGAAGCTAAACCCTCTCAGACAACAAAAAAAGTTTTACAATCGGTCTAAAATGCACTGAGTTATAAACCTACACGCCAAAAAAAAATAGAGACGAATTGTTAAACTCTTTCTTTTTTTGAAGTCGGTTAAAAAAAAAACGAGTTAGTGCCATTCTTTATTAAGGTAACGTAACGTAATGTATGTATATATTTTAAAATTCATTAAATATACTCTCGTACTTAGGCAAATGCAGTAAAATTTAAATGTGTACGTCAAATGTTTTTTGAGTTATAATATGAGCAATTATTTAAATATTGACAGAACGAGTGACAGTTCTAGCAACAATATCATCATTATAATCTTTGTCGTCATTGCCACCCTCATTTTTGGCCTTGTTAAAAAGTGTTTTTTTCCCTCTTTGCATGCAGTTTGTTTCTATTTTGCTTGCACATTTACATTTAAACATGAGCTTCTTTTCTAACTATTATTAGCTTTATTTTATTGTATTGTAATTGTGACATTTGTGAGTGTAATTTATAAGGGGTTTCTAGTTTCGTGAATATCGTTTTCTAACATAAAGTTGGGAACACAATCATTTACTTTTTAGGTTTCACTTAAAAATTAGAAAGAAAGAAAGAAGTCTTAAGAAAATTAAATTTTTATTATTTCTTAATAACTTTGTGCAGGCTTTATTATAACTCATATATGGCATTTCCACTGCGTGAACGCAATGCATAGCTGGCGACACTGCATTAACCTTTTTGAAGAGCTGGAACTATGACTGAAAAATTTAATATTCTTTGTTATGCATTACTTTTGACTTCTTCAATATCTACAATAAGTCAAAGAATTTTTACTAACTCAGGTTTAATTTAAACTGAAGAATGAAACAGTATTTATTTTTTGGCAAAACAATAATTTATTTTTCAACATAACAACCTTTTAGCTTAAAGCACTTAGTCCAACGTTTCTCCAGTTTTTGTATCCCTTCCAAAAAATAAGATTTTTCGAGGCCCTTAAAATATGCATTTGTTTGGTCGCTGGACCTAAATCTCTTTCCACTGAGCCATTTCTTTAGGTTTGGAAATAGAAAGTAGTCACTAGGGGCTAAATTCAGAGAATATGGCGGATGGTGTACTAATTCGTAGCCCAATTCACAGAGTTTTGCCATTGAGACTGCACACGTGTGCACACTTGCATTATCTTAATGAAAAGGAACTTTTTTATTGGTCATATGGGGTCGTTATCTAATTAAATCCTTATTAAATTAATTAATCTAATTAATGAGTTGGGATAATATTCGCCGTTTATTGTTTTTGCCTTTTGAAGGTAATCGATGTGGATTATCCCTTGCGCTAGCGGTGGAAAACTATCGATTGCACTATCGATACTATCGATAGTTAATTTTTTTGTGACTATCGATGCTTTAATTCTGCAATCGATTAATTCTTGAAAGCAATCGATATTTTTTAGTCACTAACGATAGTAAATGGTACACCACTAAAGAAAAATTAAAATTAAATATTTTGCTTTTCAAAAACAATAATAACTGGATGACTAAAAATTTCTTCCAATGATCTAACTTATCTTTTATACAATTATTTTAGTTTTGTTATTTATTGAACTGACAAATGAAATTCTGTTTTATTTTGTATTGGTTTGTTTAAATATATTTTGTTTTGAGTTTTTAGTGTAAACAAATATGTACATTACACAAAAACCATGCAACTTCCATAATATCACGATAATATCGTCGATATATCGATAGTTTTTCCAACTTTCAATAGCCCTGAATCGATATATCGATAAAGTTTTTTAAACCATCGAAAAGTTTCGATAGTGACGCTATCGATAGTTTTCCACCTCTACCTTGTGCATCCCAAAAAATTGTTGCTATCACCTTCTTGGCCGACAAACTCACCTTGGCCTTCTTCGGAGCAGGTTTAGACTGCTGCTTCGTCTCCGGAGTACAGTAATGGATCCATGGCATCAACAACCATATCGTGGATTTTTTAGAAATTTTCGTGTGTACGTTCAGCGTCATTTGTACTTGTGTGCGACCACAACGAAAGTCAGTAAACCACTTTTTTACCATTGAAATCGATGGTGCAGAGTCCCCATAGTATTTATCGAGCTTTTCCTTGGTTTGATTGACGGTTTTTTTTTTGCAAAAAATAATGTTTAATGAGCACACGAAATTCACTTTTTTCCATTTTCTTCTCAAAAGGCGAGGTAGTCTGTTAAGGCTTCTAAGCACATACTAAATGACGCAGCTCGTCAAATTTGGACAGGAGTCAACTGACAGTTGCGTCTTGTCAGGAGCAATGTTGCCATTGCAATCAAGAGGTGGGCAATTCAAAAATTCAATTAGTAAATGATCCACCCTCGTAATTGCATAAAACTTAAACCTTTGAACTTAATTATGTTTCTATATATTCATGCGTATCTACAGGGCTAGTTTATCTAAACACATACATAAAACATGTTTCAAACAGCAACACATTAACCCACACATTTTTCATTCCGTTTGATATGCAAAAATACTAAAATAGGCTACAAATAAAAATAAAAAAGATGTGCATTTTGCGTGTCGAGCACATCGACTCTATCTCAATCTCATACTTAAAGCTAGAGTATGTTTATAATTAGGCTATGGATATTTAATCGGACAAAGAATATGCATGATACTCGGGATATTTATGCCCTTAATTATGAAAGTGGTCTAAGTCATATATTTCTCTGTTCGAGATATTTAGTAGATTACATTTGAACAAATTAAAAAGTATTTTTATATTATGCAGCATTTTAATTTTGAGTTGTAGTAGTCTCGATTTATATAAATTTATTTAATATTTATTAAAGTTTTTCAAAGATTTATTTGATATTTCGAAGCAAAAATTCACATGACTTAGACCACTTTCATAATTCAGGGCACACATGTACATATGTATGCATAGGGTGGCGAATGATGAATAAATATCCCGAGTGTAATGCGTATATTCTTTGTCCGATTAAATATCCATAGCCTAAGTATAAAGCTAAGTATAGCTTTAAGTATGAGAGAGAGAGAGAGAGAGAGTCAATGCGTTCGATACGCAAAAGGCACATCTTTTTTATTTTTAGTTGTAACCTATTTCAGTTTTTTTTTGCATAAACGAACTAGAAATGCTCTTGTATGTTGGGCATATTTTTTTAATTATGACACTATTGAAGTTATGACATCCTTTGAAATTTTAAAACCATGATCACTGTGCGAAAATTTCAAACAAAGTCTGACTCCATCATTGGAAAATTTACTGCCAAGAAAACCATCTATGATTATACATAGTTATTTAAATTCAGCTTCAAATCGTTATTCCATATTTTTTCTCTCTCTTACTTGTACAAAGAAAAAAAACGCGATATCTTAAGAAGTATGCGAAAACCCTAGCGTCGTGTGTGATTTTATTTCAAACATGGCTTTAATTATTACCACAAAGGAGTGAGTGCATTCTTCTACCAAATAACATAACTAACACCTTCTTTAACATCTCACTTCCATTCCATAGTGCTTAAGTGACTCTCTGTGTCACAACCAACAAACGCAACCCATTTATTTGATAGTGTGGTTGGTTGGTAGGTGGCGTTGATGGCGTTTTGCAATATTTTTATTTTCTCCCCCAGTATTTCATCTATTTTTTATTTTTATAAACATATGTATGTACGAAAAGTGTGTAGGAATATCAATTCATGCTGCTGCCACACTAATGACTATGATGTATGTTTATTTGTAATTTGTGTATTGTTTGTGTATTTAATGTGTGTTGCACATATTTCTTTAACAATTTTCGAGTCATTCACAGGGCTTCAGTTTCAATTTGACATTCCTTGGTAGTACATGGTGGTTGTATTGCAAATAGCAAAATATTTCTAAGAACCAAAAAAGAAAAACAAAAAAAATTATAAAACCAAAATTTAAATATATGTACATAAATCACTTTCATAAAGAAATAATGCTATAAAAATATATGAGGTTGTTGCCATTTTCGTTAGTTGATTGGCCGCAACACGAAATATTAAGCTAAAAATAGGCTCAAACGTTCACTATGAACTGGGCCATATCGAATTTAACCGGAAGTAATCGCGTTAGTCGCGCCATTTTAGTTCGTTACTCGCAAGTTCCTTTGGCTGAAGCCGAATCAACGCCACAAACTCCTTCAGCGTCTTCCACGGCAACAAATCAAACGTCTTCTTCGTCATCGTCTTCGTTCGCTGCTACATTTTTGCATGCTTCACGTCATGTTCCTGGTCGTGCTGTGCCTCGCAATGCCGCAACTCATAACCATAACTCAACAACAGCAACGACAGCTACTCAAATTTCCTTGCCGTTGGATGTTGAGGAGACGGTAACCTGTTTTTGTAGGTAAATCAAAAATAAAAAAAGAAATTTAAACAGCGGCAATTAAACAAAATTAAAAAAAACTTATAAAGAGGAAGTAAGATTAACTTCCATATAAAATATTTACAATTCTTGTCATGGAAAAAGTGCACAAAATAAGTTGTTTGCTTTTAAAATTTCCTTAATATGTATACATCACCAATTTGAAACTGAGTGTCGCGATTTTTTTAAATCTAATTAGTTACAATATTTGAATCCAATTAAAACACACACACACACACACGACTATAGTGCCATAAGCAATTAAAATGTCCTGCCGTTCAATAGCAGCAGAATAAAATATTCGATTAAATAATTAATTTTCAGACTTGGAGAAAATTTAATAGTAAAAAGTGAAAGAGGAAATCTGTATTTGGCTCAATCTAGCGCAGAATTAAAATTCGCGCATATGTACAGACATTGTTTTAATTTGAGTAACTTTTTACTCACTATCATGCAAGATATCGAAACAAATTTTTTATATATGTATGTTATACATGACCTTTTTGTAAAGATCACGTTCACGCACGCTCCAGTGATTGACAAAAAAATTAATCAAAATTCACGCATATATTAAATACAAGACAGGACCCTGAATACTACTCTGCTTTTGAATATTTATGGGCAGATATGCCTTCAATTTTAAAACTAGGCATTCGTGCCATACTTTATCAAACGACTGAGAAACATCACTAACGAGAGCAGAACAATACTTCTTTTCTTCAAATGTTATTCTTACAACTTGGACCAATCTATGCGTTTGCTCAATGGTGTTATCATGACTTATAAAGCCAAATTGATGGTCCGGGATGCACCCATTATCAGCTAAAATTTTGTACAAGTTAGTCATGAGCAGCTTTTCGAAAAGCTTTGAGATTGTAGATAGTAAACTTATAGGCCTATATGACTCAGCCTTGGTAAGATCTTTGCCCGGCTTCGAAATCATTTTGATTTTGGCAAGTTTCCAGTTATGTGGAAAATACTGCATTCTTAAAATAGCATTAAAATAAATAGCAGGATTCTTATTGCAATATGAGGAAAGTTTATCAGCATTTTGGTACTAATGCCATCAATACCTGGTGCTTTCTACGGGTTGAGTTCAGCAATTACTTTTTGTACTTCACGCATCTTAAACCTTAAGGGACGAGGGTTAGAGATACTACACTCGGTAAATCAGCAGCACCCGTACATGAATTGGGAGTGAATACAGATTTTAAATGCTCAGCCTCCGGTCGAAATGCGTGGTGTGGTGATTTACCTTTTAAGATTTCTAGTAGCTAGCCATAAAGAGTAATTAGATGCTCACTTGAGATCGAGACCTTCTAAATATTTTTCCAGTAAGGCAGTTTTTTTCCGATGATAGCTGCTCTTGGATTCGTTTAGTACATTCTTGAGGTCTAATATTATTTAGGGGTGATCTGTGTTGTTGAGATGCTCTTCTAGCTCTCCTTTTTTTGACATAGCAGGCGTTCAATTTCCCTAGAATAAATTCTATTAAAGCCAGTATACGGACGGGAAGTAGTGGCATGTTCAGCAGCCTGTTTAATATTTTCGTTAATTTTGGCCATGTTGAATTCAATATCATCAGGTGATCTTAGCTGAATGTTTTCAACGCAGTGACTACTAAGATATTTTTTGAATCCTAGCCATCCTAACCCCATTAATCATTTTCCACGTGAATTAAATCCCTATGGATATTTTTCATTACACCAAAATCTATAACATCCGAAATTTTTTGTACGTCAGTAGGCCAGTAAGTAGACGCCCCACTCGAAATGACATCTAAGCCCATTTTTGAAATTGTGTTGAACAACGCCCTACCTCTAGGCGTAATAAGACGCGAAACCCAGAACGTATGCGTATCATTGTAGTCGCCAGCTGCTACGAAACAAGGTCCAAGTGATTTATAGAAATCCTCATATTGATTCTCAGTGATTGAAAATCTGGGAGGGGAGTAAATTGAAGATATTATGAAATTCGTACAAAAATTGTCGACCCAAATATTTGTTGCTTGTAGATGTTCTTCACAAATGTTGTCAAGAATATAGTGCTTGAGTCTTGACTTTATTAGAATTGCTGATCCACCGCATGCTCTCCCTCTAAGGTCCTTTGTATCATATATAGTGTACCCATTCATTTTAAAGTCAAGTGGGTTTCAGAGACCAACATTATGTCAATATTTTTTTCCGTAAGGAAGTGCTCAAGTTTATTTTTATGTTGGCGAATGCCGTTTGCGTTCCAGAAACATATTTTTAACGTGTTCATGGCATGTTAACTAATGCTTGAAGCAGTGTGTTCTGCATTCGTAGAATTTCAAAAACCGATATATCGATATTTCGATATTTTTTAAGAGTTTTATGAATTTTTGCCGTTTTTCAACTATATCCCAGTAAAAAAGAGACTCCAAAAAAGTCATGAAAATGTAGAGTTTGCGATCTGGAAGTAGTGAAAATTTCGATCCGATCTAATGATTTTTACATAGGGTTGTCATTGCAAGAAGTCCTCTTTTTCGGTGCTTGGTCACTGAAATGGAAGCGATATTAAGAAAAATTCACTTTTTTGTGTTTTATAATAATATTTTTATCTAGAAAAAATGGTAAATAGTTGCCTTTTTTAACAATTCGTTTCTTTTTTTACGAATTTAAGCCCGAAACAGTGCTTTCATGTAAATTTAAGCAAATAACTTTTAAATTTTAGACTAAAATTAGTTCATAAATTTCTTTAAAAAAAACAAATTCTTTTTTAATTCTGGTGAGTATATTCTACCACTATGGAGGAGTTACAAGGTTTTGTGTGAATAAAATAAGCTTATAGATGGTTCTTTGCTCACTCTCGGCAAATTAAAAATATCGATTTTTTGGAAGCAATGAAAATGTAGTTCCACTAAAATTATTTCAATTTTTTTCACTGGGGACGATATTGGCATCAATGTGATGCGAAAAAAAAATTCACAATAACAGCTAGGGATGAAACGATACCACTAAGGTATCGATACTTTTACTTGATCGGTTTAGAAGTATCGATACATATTCAGTATCGAATAAAAAGCATCGATACTTACTTGTATCGGTCAAGCTTTTCACATGACTTAAAGTAGTGAAAACAAAATTAATTATCCACCAAACCAAATGCTGCTAATTCGTAAAGAATTCTTAACGACTAGTCGACAAAATTTTCCGATTTTGGAAGCGATTAATATAAGAAAAAACTAATTGCTTAAATTTCTTGCAGACGAGTTTTGGTAGAATTTATTTATGAAAATACTCCTTGAACAAACAAATCCTGAATAACAAAAATTTTAAAGTTCAATTTTGTTAAAAAAAATAGCTATAAAAATTGCCAATAAATTTATTTATCGCCTGCAAAATCGACATTTCACCAAATCAAAAACTTAGACCCCAAACAAAGTGGAAAATTTGCCACGTTTGGGCTGGACTGGAGCATAAGATATAGTCGAGATGACATTTTAAATGTTTGTGGAAATTCGTTTTGTTCCCGCAATAACCCACGCTTTTAAAATAATATTTGCAGCTCGCAATTTTATCGTCTTTTTTTATAAAAAATTTGATTTGGGTGATCCCATTTTCACGAAATTACACTAATATATATTATAGATATAAATTTACATTTAACACGAACAAATAAAATTGTGTTAAACTGGCGTCATCTTCAACTTTTCTATAGCCAATAAGGAATGAGTATATTTTACCGATACGAGTAGTTTTTACCGATACCTACTTGGTACTCAGTAGTAGAGTATCGATACCAAAAGTACTTGGTTTCTTAAATAAAGTATCGAGTATTTACTTGTATTTACTCGTATCGTTTCATCCCTAATAACAGCCAAGTCGCATGTATACGGTGACCCCACTAGGCCAGGTGACTTTTATTTGTTAACTAAGCTAAGTCGTCGTTTGGTTATTGGTTTGCTGCAGACATAATGTATTTTGAATATACTGTGTCGCAAACCAATAACCAACCGGCGAAATGTCGAATTTGGTTTGTATGGTATAAGACTAGTACTATGCTCCTATTATCGTCAACAAGCACTAAAATATTGGGTTTTGTATGGTGTTTGGCATTTCTTATAAGCTGACAAGACAATGTAACGTTGCATTGTAACGTTGAATTCGAAACTTTTTTTGTAACAAGCGGGCGACCTGGTGGGTAAACCTAATTCGCTTAATCCAATGGTGCTAACAATTTTTTTAGGTTAGCTCTTGTTTAAAAAATAATTAAGATTGCAAACTTGGTTAAAAGCACCTAAAATCACAATTTTTCCCAGTTGAAATTTTCAAAATATACCGTCCCAACTTTTTATACGCGCTTAAAGACAAAAAATATTTTTAAAATTTACTATTTTGGAACATTGGTGAATGTAGGATAAATATATATACAAAATACAAAAAATTTACTTTTTATACATTAATGTATAATAATTCTTATTATTATTATTTAGTGCTATGTGATTAAAAAGTGATTGTGTTAAACAAAGTTTTTTACAAAATATAAAATAAAAAAAATTTGATTTCCTAGCCTTTTCCCGATTTAACGAATGCATATATTAATATGTTTTTTCCTATTTTTATTTAGAATTTTTGTTATTTTAATTTAAAGTCCAGCAATAAAGTAAAAATTTATAGATGAAAACTAAAAAAATTCAAGGCAAAAAATTTTTTTTGTCTTTTAAATTATGAGAGACACGGAAACACATGTAAGGAAATTTTTTCTTAAAAATTTAAAGCTAAGGGCAAATTTCTTTCAATTTCTACAATAATTTTGAGCCTGCACATACCGAAGGTGAAGTAGATGTTGTATAAATTATTTAGATATTGTTATCCTTTTTGGTATAATTTTTAGTATTTAATAAATATTTTGCAATAAAGTAATGAAGAATTCTTTATTGCAATAACTTTGTAAGCCAGAGAAATATTTTAGAAATATTGTTTTTAAATTTAAAAATATATTCAAATAAATTTAGGCAATGACAATGTAAGCCAAAACTTTTTATTAAAAATGGTACTTCCAATGGGTTTTAAGCATTCATAGATGAACACATTATAGTGATCCTCCTAAAATGCTTCTCAAGAGTGTTTGAAGAAGAAAATATTAATACCCCGATTTTTTAGATTTATTTTAAAATTAAAAGCCGATTTATTCAATATTTTGTTTTTGTGACTTACAGAGTTATTGCACTACGCGTCTCATTTGCGAAATTTTATTTGATATTATAAACTTTTCTCGGTGGCTTTCTTCAAATTTGATTTTGGCGTCCGTTTATTTAAATAAGTGTGACACATTTGACAGCTAGTTTGATGTGTTATGTTTGCAATAATTGTTAACGAAATTGCGCTGACAATCCAAGATTTAGATCATGCGTTTTAAAATATGGATCCCGCGATCTAGAATTTGGATCACGCGATCTAGGATTTGGATCACGCGATCCCGGAATTGGAACAGTCAATCCAAATATGGACGCGTAATCACACTTTTGGATCAAGTGATCCACGATTTGAACCACGCGATCAAGGACTTGAATCATGCTTTCCAGGATTTGGAATACGCGATCTTGGTTTTGGTTCACGCGATCCAAGATTTAGATCACGCAATCCAACATTTAGATCACGCGATCCAGAATCAAGATCACGCAATCCAAAATTTAGATCACGCGATCCAGAATTAAGATCATGCGATCGATTTGGATCACGTGATCCGGGACTTGGATCACGCAATCCAACATATGGATCACACGATCCAACGTTGGATCAGGTTATCCAAGATTTAGATCACGTGGTCCAAGATTTGGATCAAGTGTTTTAAAATATGGATCACGCCATCCAACATATGGATCATGTGGCGAAATATTTGGCTCACGCGATCTGGGTTTTGGATTACGTGATCCAGCATCTTAATCACGCGATCGAACATTTGGATTACGCAATCTAATATTTGGATCACACGATCTAAAATATGAATCATGCGATCGTGATCAAGTTTATAATTCATCACGCGTGAGTGAGTGAGCGTGACTTAAAAAAATTACTCGTGCGTGATCTTGTGTATTTTTAAGAATCACGCTCGAATTCTCATGCTCTCACTATATATCATTCCCGCATAAGTACATCTGTAACTGTATTGAATCTTGATATAATTTATTAACCCCTCGACCAAAAAAGGGGGTTATAATTTTTTTTTTGATCAGCTCTGTTAAGGTCCCAGTAAAAAAAGAGACTCCAAAAAAGTCATGAAAGTGTAGAGTTTACGATGCGGAAGTAGTGCAAATTTCGATCCGATCTAATGATTTTTACATAGGGTTGTCATAGCAAGAAGTTCTCTTTTTCGATGCGTGGCCACTGAATTGGAAGCGATATTAAGAAAAATTCCCTTTTTTGTGTTCTATGATAATATTTTCATCTAGGAAAAAGGGTAAATAGTGACCTATTTTAACAATTCGTTTCTTTTTATACGAATTTAAGCCCAAAACAGTGTTTTCATGTAAAGTTAAGAAAATAACTTTTAAATTTTAGACTAAAATTAGTTCATAAATTTCTTTAAAAAAATAAATTTTTTTTTAAATTCTGGTGAGTATTTTCTAACACTATGGAGGAGCTACAAAGTTTTGTGTGACTAAAATAAGCTTCTACATGGTTTTTTGCTCACTCTCGGCAAATTAAAAATATCGATTTTTTGGAAGCAATGAAAATGTACTTCCGCTAGAATGACTTCCATTTTTTTTCACTGGGGTGTTAACAGATCTCTGTTAAGCTATAAAAATTCGACTAATGCCTTTCCAAAGGACTTTTCCATTAAATGATTTAACCGGGACGGAAAAAAATAAAACAAATTTATAGATAAGGTCTTCCTTTATGAAAGCCCATGAACCTATTACTGAAAAACATGAATTTGAACCAAATATCGTCAAGTTTTCAACTTGGAATTTTTAAGGGTTACGCACTTTTTTTTGAAATGGAGGCGATGTAGGCGGACAAACAAGGTCACCTCCTATGGACCACATAGTACTCTAAAAACGTGCATACTCAGAATTTCTGAAAGTGGGAGTTTTCAGAAGATTTTCGAAAAACTTTAAATTTTTCCAACTATATTAAAATTTTCCAAGATGTGACCAATTTTTTTTAGAAAGGAGGCGATGTGGGCGGACAAACAAGGTCAGCTCCTATGGACCACATAGTACTCTAAAAACGTGCATACTCAGAGTTTCTGGAAGTGCGAGTTTTCAGAAGATTTTCGAAAAACTTTAAATTTTTCCAACTATATTAAAATTTTCCAAGATGTGACCAATTGTTTTAGAAATTCTGAGTATGCACGTTTTTATAGTACTATGTGGTCCATAGGATGTGACTTTGTTTGTCCGCCCACATCGCCTCCTTTCTAAAAAAAATTGGTCACATATTTGAAAATTTTAATATAGTTGGACAAATTTAAAGTTTTTCGAAAATCTCCTGAAAACTCGAACTTCCAGAAATTCTGAGTATGCACGTTTTTAGAGTACTATGTGGTCCATAGGAAGTGACCTTGTTTGTCTGCCCACATCGCATCCTCCCAAAAAAATTTGATAAAATCTTGGAAAATGTTAAAATAGTTGGACAAATTTAAAGTTTTTTCCTGAAAACTCGAACTTCCACAAATTCTGAGTATGCACGTTTTTTGAGTACTATGTGGTCCATAGGAGCTGACCTTGTTTGTTCGCCCACATCGCATCCTTTCTAAAAAAAATTGGTCACATCTTGGAAAATGTTAAAATAGTTGGACAAATTTAAAGTTTTTTCCTGAAAACTCGAACTTCCACAAATTCTGAGTATGCACGTTTTTTGAGTACTATGTGGTCCATAGGAGGTGACCTTGTTTGTCCGCCCACATCGCCTCCTTTCTAAAAAAAAATTGGTCACATCTTGGAAAATTTTAATATAGTTGGAAAAATTTAAAGTTTTTCGAAAATCTCCTGAAAACTCGCACTTCCAGAAATTCTGAGTATGTACGTTTTTAGAGTACTATGTGGTCCATAGGAGCTGACCCTGTTTGTCCGCCCACATCGCATCCTTTCTAAAAAAAATTGGTCACATCTTAGAAAATTTTAATATAGTTGGACAAATTTAAAGTTTTTCGAAAATCTCCTGAAAACTCGAACTTCCAGAAATTCTGAGTATGCACGTTTTTAGAGTACTACGTGATCCATAGGAGCTGACCTTGTTTGTCAGCCCACATCGCCTCCTTTCTAAAAAAAATTGGTCACATCTTAAAAAATTTTAATATAGTTGGACAAATTTAAAGTTTTTCGAAAATCTCCTGAAAACTCGAGCTTCCAGAAATTCTGAGTATGCACGTTTTTAGAGTACTATGTGTTCCATAGGAGGTGACCTTGTTTGTCCGCCTACATCGCCTCCATTTCAAAAAAAAAGTGCGTAACCCTTAGAAAATTCCAAGTTGAAAACGTGACGATATTTGGTTCAAATTCATGTTTTTCAGTAATAGGTTCATGGGCTTTAATAAAGGAAGACCTTATCTATAAATTTGCTTTATTTTTTCCGTCTCGGTTGAATCATTTAATGGAAAAGTCCTTTGGAAAGGCATTAGTCGAATTTTTATAGCTTAACAGAGCTCTGTTAACACCTTAACAGAGCTCTGTTAAAGTGCAAGGTTTTTGTCAAGGGTTATAAATTTTAAAATTTAACTTCACACACATAAAGAAACTTTAAGCTATAAATTGGATGGGTTTCATTTTTTTTCAATTGTATGTCATACGGCTCCAGTTCAACCTGAAATATAATTTAGAGAATAATTCAACAGGACAAGGTTTCCTTTCTCTTCCTCCTGAAATACTTATCTCGGTTTTTTCTGGCTTTATACTCAATCCTCTCAGCTGAGCTCTGCTTAGCGCTATCGGGAGAGTTATTTCCTACTCCGTGCAAGGTTCGTGAAAGTACTTTCCTCTTAGAAGTGTAGTAACGTCGTCCGCATAGCAGAAAGGTTTGTGAAATTTATTCATCAGGCGGTGTAGAGTGATTATACAAAGATCTTTCATTCGTGGCTCGAACAAAAATAAATGTCTTATTCATGAGCAACAGCAAGTGATTCTCTAACATTGTCTCCCTTACAAAAACGCTTCTGGGAAGCAGTAATTTTTGCTGGGGAAGTGTGCTCCTTGAGGCAAAACTCTTTGCAACCTGTTCCTAACGTTTAAAAGGTACCACGTTTAATGGTAAAACCAACCTAAAAAACGTGGTGTTGGCTGAAGTAGTTAGCACGTTGACTACAAAACCGAAGATCCTGGGTTCAATCCCTATATCCGATAGTCATTAAATAACAACACCATGCATTTTTATGATTTGCATTAGTGTTCCTTTGTATCAGTTGCTGTAGGAAAGTTCAAGTGATGAGGGAATAGTCACTGGTCATTGAACTATACCGACTTCGGCAAATACTAATCCTAATGTAACACCAGAGCGCCCTTCTTCGTCAGTATTGTGTAGCAGAATCATCAGCGAAGTAAAATAACAAATAAAAATGGCTACTAAACACAGCTTCAAAAATTTAATGCACCTCATTGAAGCCAGAGGAGCTGCAACTCTGCATTATAACGTGCAAAGCGTAGAGTTGTAAAAGAAAAAAGAAGGTTTCCTCTATCTCTTCCTTCACCACCTGTCTTCTCTATCACTATCCCTTTCCTAAAGAAGGTAACACCTTTTAGTAGTAGTAGGCATTCATTGCCTGAGTGTTACTTCTCTTTAAAAAAATATAAAAAAATACATTATAGGCTTCAAGGATCGTCCGCGACAAAAAATTCTTAAACGGGGTCCGCGGACAGGAATTTGGTTGGAAACCGTATCCTACATGTTGAAACTTAAAATTTTTTTTTGTTGTTCTAACTAAAAAGAATTTGCTTTTGTATCAATTCAGTAACTATTTTAACTTAGTAATGCTAGCGAAAAAAATTGCTCCCTCACATAAATCACAGCAACAATTTTCCCTAAAAATAAAAAATAAGTGAGATGTCTTAGGAGACCCGGTTAGAGCTAAAGCACATTTCATGAGTTAAATAACAATGCAATCAAATTATTTGTATTAATTTAGTATTCATAAAATTTATTAATATTTTTATTATATATAAAAAAGTTAATTCGCCGCAAATATTTGCATGTGTGGACATCTGTATACGTAAACGTAGACTTAGCACCCCTCTTCTTTTTTAAGTTCTTATTAGTAAGTCATCTGTCATCTGCTTCTTTACGAAACAAACAAAGATAAATTTATAACTGAAACAAACAAAGATAAATTTTTAACTGTAATAGTATCGATTATATATATTTGTTAGTGTTGGTCCGGACTTGTAATTTTTGCTGCAGCAATTTGTTAAGTGCAAAAGAACGAGAGAGGAATACAAGAAGTATATACATATGTACTTCTTTTTCAACACTCTCACACGTATTGAAGAATTACTGCAACAAAAATTGCAAGTCTGGACCGGGACTTACGAAAATCACGTCGTAGCTCCTGTGTCTGATATAAAGAGCATAGCTCTAATAAATACTTTTTTGTTAGGTTAACTAAAGGAAAAGTTTGTTAAAATCCCAAAACAATTTATATGAAATATAAACTTAATAATTTATATTAGTTGGACTGATGGGCAGCTGTACAAGAATTTAAAAATTAAAGGAAAGCGAAAAAATAACTTCGATAACTCTTCCATTTAAATAAATTTTAAAAGGTTAATTTTTCATTTGAAACCGAAAGTTACTTTAATACATCGAAGTTCTGTTAAAACGAACTCTGCATGATTTTGTTCGTTATAGACGAAGTTCGTTATAACCAGAGTGTACATCACCAAAAGACGTACATATGTATTTATGTATGTATGTACATCTATTAACAAAATACAATATGTATGTATGCATATATGTACATACATATGTATGTACATTTATGAGCATTTCCACAGAAAAGTCTATTTCCGTTCATTAAATGTAAATTTTTTAAAAGCATGATTTGAAATTTTCTCTTCAAATAATTATATAACAAGTTGAGGATGAAAAAATGAAAAAATTACCAAACTTTGTGAATTACATATAACAATGAAATTACATACCATGAGAAAGAGAAGGTAAACAGGTACTACAATACATATGCTCGTTCAAATATGTTCTTAAGCAAAATTAAAAAAGAAAGCCAGGCTATAAAACATGATCAATTCGTATGCACCACATACATATACATACATATGTGAAGTTCTTGACAAACTTCCTAACATTCTTATCTCAGACATTATTTCTTTTAGAATTTTTACTTAAATAGAAATGGAAAGTTGAAAACCAAGGAAGTACAAAATTTAATTACGTCCTTTTGTTCTTCATCTTTCGGCATTTGCTATTAAACACACACATACACACACACTACACTCTTTCCGGTGTCGACTGCAATAATACGACAACAACATCAACAACAAATGTTTATAACCAAATGCAATACTGGTGCATCCATTATTCCTTCAACAACAATAAACGTTATTTTGATTCTATCTAAGGAAGTTGAACAAAGTTTTCTTTCATATGGCTTCATAGAAATTGTTGAAACGTATGTATGTATGTATGCATTTATGGATGTATGTATGTATGCTGCTGCTGTTGATTTCTTTTAGTCTTCTTATCATTGTAATAATTTGTAACAGAAACACAGATAGTTTAGCACTTTATGTACGGGAATGTGTGTATGTTAGTGCACTGTACATGAAATAATAAAAAAGGACATTCAAGTGCTGTACGAACACGTTGGGAATTTCCTTGGTCGCCTTTGTTGGCACACCACATGAAATCTATTACTTTTTGCGCAGTGTATAAATTTAATAAACAATATTTGCTAACATACATAGCCACACATATTCATATACATATGAACATATGTATGATGTATTGAATAAGTTTTGTTACCTGCATCAGAATAAAATAATTATTAAATTTTTACAGAAAACTGTTAAAATGTAAACATCTGTTTTACTGTTGCAAAGTAATTATTTAAAATTTCCACTCTCTCACCTTTTACATTACTTTAAGTGTGACCATTGCATTATTTGTTGTGTTTATGTTACACTTGGGCCCATTTTTCAAGTTGGTAATCAAATTGTAATTATTTTTAAGTTCTAATTAAATACGAAACTATGTTTTCGAGTGCATAATTACATAATAAGTAAATGCACAATCTTGTTTAATCAATTGTTATACATATAAGTTTGATGAGTGCATCATATGATTTTATGCGTGTGTGAGTTTATTGAAAATTTTCATAAATATGTAACAAATACAATTCATAGTTTCATATAAAGGCAAAAATAAATAGTAAAATGCATTCTGATGCCCCTTTGGTATCATAAAATTTTTTTTTGCAAATTTAATTTTCTACATGTTGATAACTTAATTTTTTGTTTATTTTATACTGCTGTGCTTTAGAAAGCATTCCATAATATTTGGAAGTTTTTTAGTGCTGCCGTACTTTCAACGTAATTTAATAAGAACTTTAATTAACCACTGAAAAAATTTAATCGTATTTAATTACAACTTAATTTTAAATAAAAACTAGCTAATTACGTACTTAATTATTAAGTAATAAGTAAGTTAAGTAAAAACTAGGTGTAAGAATCCAGCCTAAATTAGAGCGTCAAGCATTTTCAGTATATTCAAATAATATTTTATACGTTTAAATGCACTGGAAATACGTACGCTGTTGCTAACGCAACGCTTGACGCTCAAGTTTAGGCTGGACTGTAAGACCCAATTTTTGGGTTCGAGATTAAACTTACAGCCTTAAGAATTTTTTTGTTTGTTCTTAAAATAAGTCGACATCGGGGCAGACGGTAGGTTTTTTTTCTATAATTAGAGAATCTCTAAATTGACTTAATCTCACATTAATTGAGTTTGATGTTTTTGAGTGTTAGTTTAAATTTCTTTTTATATGTAGTATTTATACCATACTGAGGAACGAAATAGTGGAACGAACGTTTTCTGTGCAGAAGCCATACTCTGGTTTTTGTGGGAAGAAGAAGAAACTGTTTCATTTCATTATTTACAAGTAGAATATTGTGTATGTCAATGTAAAATATAAATATTTATTTATGTGTTTTTTAATTTTTTTATCACGTATATTTTTTTAAAAAGCTATATGTTTCACAAGTGAGTATTAATGTAAAACTAAATCACTACGATTGGCGGCTTTAACTAGCAAGCAAAACCATATAGTCGATTACACAAAAACCACAAACAAATGCCCCGATTACGGTTTACAACACAAAAATTGTGTGTTGTCTCGGCTACAACACAACATTAATAGCATAGACAGACGACAGCGTTAATTTGCATAGCAGCCTTAATTCAATTAACTTGTGAATTATCCCCATCCCAATGCGTATTAGATTTACCGTAAATGCACTAAATGAGAGTGAATAATACTGAATTTAGCTATTTCAATATGGTAACACTGTCAAAAATCAATAAAATGTTGGAAAATTGTTTGCATTTTCAAAATTAAAATGGATTCAAAATTAGGAAATAAAATTTATTTTAGTGTTTTTTTTTATTCGAAATTGTTACAATTTAAGTTTAAAATTTACTAACGCACTAATAATCCCAAATTACTATTTTACTTATTCAGTAAAATAAGTTTTTATTAAAAAAAAGTTTCTTTTACTGAATAAGTAAAATAGTAATTTGGGGTTATTAGTGCGTTAATAAATTTTAAACTTATAAGTTATTTTAATTTAATTAATTGTTTTTAGAAAAAAAAGAGAAATATTGAAATCGAAAAACATATTTTCCATTTTAAGATTTCCAAAGAAAATAATCGAAGTGTGTGGTACAAAAGGGATGCACAGATTTTGCTAGCTGTTTGCTTAATGCAAATTCTTTCGACTGTCAGGGTAAATTTTTAATTCACATTAGTGAACTTTTAATGCAAATTAACGCTGTCGTCTGTCTACGCTATAAGCCTTTTTGCGATTATGGTTTACAACATGTAGGTGTTGTGTATGCCACACAGTTGTATTTTAATTGTAGTAGATGTTTACATAAAAATGCAAAAGTTGCATGTTAAAAGTTATGAAGTTGAAAAAAAACACAATGTGTGTTGCTAAAATAAGGAAAAATCCTGAATGTTAAGGTCGATAATTTTTTTAGTGCTTGCATTTTTAAATAAATAAATTTTTATATATTTTGCTTTGAATTTATGGAAATATGTATATTAATTAAAAATACGAGTACATAAAGAAAAAGGGAGACTTAAAAAAAATGACACAAAAAATTTTCGTGATTAAAATAAATTCTTAATACTTTTTTAGAGATCAGATTTTTTTCTTTCTAATGTGTCCTAATTCTCTTCCTCAGTTTTTAACAATTCTAACAGATTTCAGCTTATTTTTTTATCGTCTGCTAATTCAGCAATCGGTGAATGGTCCCCAGCTTGGAATGTAGCTTCCGCCGCATTGGACTATATTGGGACATTTTCCACAAAAAGCTACTCTAGTGAGTTCAAGCTTATTTCTGTGGATGGACCACCACCAGTAGCTTGAACATTTAATTTTAAACTGATTCTATATGATGTTCAGGAAATAGTTTGATCGCCTCCATTGCAGTTATAAACACTATGCAAAAACATTTGCATATGTATACTTAAACATTTTTCTCCAACCTAATGATATATTTTTCACAGTTCTAACAACATAAAAGAACACATGTTGTAAACCATAATCGGAAGCAGTTCATCAGAGACAACTAAAATGACAACACTCAAATAAGTGTTGTAAACCGTAATCGAAATTCGAAACATACAACACCAAAATAACAAGTGCTGTAAACCATAATAGGGCCCAAAGATTGCGGTTATTTTAATCTCTAATCTTTAACTTAAAAAGTGGATCTTAATGTCTGAGAAGTTATTTTTAGGAACCTTATTATTTTTTCTGCGTTATTGAGGAACAAATGCTTGAGTTGATTTAAGCCCAAATTTATATAACCACTATAATCTTCTAATATAAAATTATATACGGACCAAGTTTTATTTTATGTGTAAAAAATATCAAAAATAAGTTCTGATTTGTCTTATTGAAAAAAAAATTAACGTTTAAATGCCAAAATATGTGTTTTCATCAAAATAACGCAATAACGCTATTAAAAAAATTAAACTATTACTCAAACAACGTCATAACTCAAAAAATAAACTTATGGAGTTAATAATACAGAATACTTCGCCATGACATATTTTGTAAAAAATTCATGAATTCTTGTTGAGTATGTCCTTCTCATTTGATTCGTATAAGAAATCTATGAGAAAAAATTTTAAGATGCAAAACAAAAACTGCACAGTGTGGACACGACTGCAATTTCAAATGGCTCAACTATTGATAGAAGAACACTTTTTAATATATCCACTGAGTTGTGTGTAAATTGAAAACAAAACTAATTTTCTTCAAAACAAGTTTTGTTGGGTTATGACGTTGTTAGAGTAAATGAGCAATATGTACTGAAAACTGAAATTTAACATTCCTTAATTTTAGACTCCAGCCGAAATGAAATGACTTTAACACTAACTGCAAGTTAGATATCTCCTTCTCTGTCATTTCATATTTTAAATTTAAAATCTTAACCAAACATCAACCTTAAAACTCTACAATTAACATCAACTAGAAGTTAGTGTTAAAGTTAGTAATTTTATGTTTTGTGTAGACCGAAATTAAAGGAAATCGATACTATCGATAGTTTTCCAAAAAACTATTGAAAATATCGAATGGTATGACTACAACAACTGATTGGTAAAACATTTGTCCACTCAGAAATACCAAATTTCTCTTTAAAGAAAATTACAAGAAGAAGTACAACAGTATTTATTTTTTTTTTACCAGCAAAATCAAACTAAAAATAAATAATGTTTCTTTTAAACCTTACTTATATGTATGTATGTAATTTTGAAACAGCTGGGGCCAAATCTCGGCATTCGATACGACTCATAATTTAAAAATAATTCCATATAAACTCTATTGAAATATTTTTAAATGAGTCGTATCGGATGCCGTAATTTGCCCCCTGGTCACACTAATGACCTTCTCAATTGTACTAACTCTCTATTTCTCTTTACAACATTTTACTTTGCTGATGAAATCCTTACTGACGACTAACATAAATAGTACTTTTTCAACAATTTTGTAATTTTTATGAAACTTATATCTTATTGAAAAACTAACTGAAAAAAACAAAAAAACGAGTAAATGAAAGTATTTTAAATAAATATTGTTATGCATTAATAAACTCGACACAAAAATAAAAAAATTTAATGTATTTTATGAAAACTACAAATTATTGAAATTTGTGCGATTGGGAAAATTTGCGAGATTGGTTAACTTCAATATAAAAGAAAAAAATTTATTTAATGAAAATAATTTAATGACAAGAAATGTCAGATGAGTATTCATCCTAACTTGTTTCTAAAAATTCCTAAGGGAAACCAAAAAACTGTTGCTCAGATTATTCGTACATGCAAGTTGTTGTTTATAAAATGCACAATTGGGCAGTTTAACTTTGGTCTAACTTAATAGATTTGTGCAAATAAATTTCCATAAAATTATTGAAATTTTATTTATGAGAGTGTAACAATGAACAGTTTGCGAGACTTTTAACCGTTTTCATGACGATCCTTAATGAAATAAATTTTTTCTGTGGCAAGTGATTGTAAACCTTTTTAAAATGAAAATTTAAAAACGGACTCAGAACCAAATGCAGATGCTTTTTGTGTAATGTTTTTATTTGAGGCTTTTTTATTTAATTTATTTGTGATCATAGTTCTCAATAGCATTTAGATCCCCATATTCATAAAATTTAAAATGAGTTTGAAATGTATTTTATTTAAAATTTTTCATGCAAAATTTTCTTGAAATGGATTTCAAACACATTTTTAATTTTTTTATAAATATGGGGGTGAAAGTTTTTCTAACAATATAAGTGATTTGAAACCACAAAAATTTTATACAATTTGGTGATTTCAAACCGTTCAGATAAGTCTCTAATGGTCTCAAATAATTTGGATATTTTTGCAGATAAAATATATGACGAACTTTATAATAAATTACTTATTTAAATAAATTATTTAAAGTGTTCTTCATTTAAAAAAAACTTAAATTTGAAGAAAAATCTAAAGACACCTTATTTGCTGTTATAACTTTGTGATTTCTGGTTTGAAATAAAGAAATGAGCTGTTTTATTGTGTTTTCAACAAGTTAAAGTTTAACTGATAAATAAAAAAGAATGTGATTTACAGAACAGCAAAAAATTCGAATTATGATTTTAAAACTAGATGTAATTTGAAATCACGTGATTTTCGGAACTTACATGTGAATGTTATAAAAAAAGTAAACAAAATTAAAATTTATTACCAGTCAAGATTTCAATTCAGAGCAAAATAGTACAATAGTACTGAAAATAGTACAATATTACCTGATTTTTCCATCACAGCTTTGCATTACTGTTGTGTACACTATGCTGCTGTTAGGTGCTCTGTAGCAGCGCGGTCTTCGTCTTAAAGCACATTGTAATTGTTAGAACAAAACAAAATATTATGAAAGAAAAAACCTATGTATGCTTTGTTTCTGTGCAGTTATTTCTCAGTTGAATAAGTTGGTATACGAAACAGCTGATGTTTGCTTGTATAAAAAATAAAGAACATCTGTTTATGTTTGTGTGACAACTTGCAAAGAATCTGTAAAATATAGAGAAAGGAAAATTAAAAAGAGAGCTTGTTGTATATAGAATATTATTGATTATTAATGAAAGCATTTTACATATTTACATACATACATGTACGTATGTATGAAATAAACACACACATACGCACTTAAAATTTTTCTTTATAATTAAAAAATTTAAATTTGTTCGTTAGTTGTTCCGTTCTGCTAGTGTTTGTTAAAATATTTACAATTAAGTTTGGTGTTATTTGTTCCTGACAAATTATCACATATAATTTGGCTTAAGGCCCAGAAACATAGAAAATCCGTCATACGTTTAACATCGCCTTTTTTAAGTGACATTAACTTAACGACGGAGAAGGTTGACACAATGAGTACTTTATTGACGGAAGCATTTGAACAGCTTCAATAGGTTGGTTCTCCATTTTATTTATTAAATTAAACTTTATTTATTTTTATATATTCCGTATATTTCTTTGGTTTAATTTTATTTTTGCTGCCACAAAACACAATAACTTAAATCAGAACATGCAAAAAAAATTACTAAACGTACGCAAAAAGATGAAAGTTTACCAATCTTTGTGCTTTGCGTTGACGGAATTGACGGACACATACTGAATGTAAAAGACATCATAAGAATCCATGTATTTCAACTTAGCTGACACTTGAAGAAGGCGAATTGTAACGTATGACGGCTTCTCTGTGCCCCGGCCTTTACAGAGCGATATGATGAACTTTAGACTAAAGTTAATTAAGACTCCAATCAAATCGTAAATGTTTTTCTTTATCCCTTCCAAAGTTATGTCCAAAATATTATTTTTTTAACAGAAAGTTTTTAAAAATATCAGTTTAGAACGTACAATTTAAGATTTATTTCTATTTTTTGTAATTTGATCAAGCTAAAGTTCGTATCGTCTTGTAAGCCAAATTCATATGATAATTATTAATGAACAAATCACACCAAAGTTAATTGTAAATATTCTAAAAAACACGCAGTAGAACGGAACAACTAGCTGTTTTTAAACGCCACTCACTATGCCTTCATCATCAGATTTGTTTTTCTTTTTTTAGTTTTGAATCAATACAATATGAAAGTTATATGTTTTAATTTTTCTTCTGAATTCCGACACGTCTGACACTTTTAATAAGAAAACCTTTTAATTAGGATTTCTAAATTCCCGGACTTTTTTAATTCCCGGGAATCAAGAAGTAAATTTTTTTATTCCGGGAATTCCCACACTAAAAGGAAACTTCATTCAGACAATGAAATTCTTCATTGTATTAATGAAAGTTTTCATTAAAAGTCAGCTAATGAAGACCTTCATTGAATCAATGAAGAATGATTCATTGTATATACGAAGTTAATTTTGGCGGCTATGTCATAAATAGAATGAAACCATTTCATTAGTTCAATGAAACTTTTTCATAAATATAATTAATGAAGTTGTTTCATTGATTTAATGAAATTTTTACATACTATTAATGAAGTTTATTCATTAATATAAAGAAAAGTTCATTAAAGTAATGATGAGATTTTCATAAATATAATGAAATATAAGCAGTAAATAATGAAAATTTTCTGTTAAAAACATGAAATCATATCCCTCCCAAACCACCTACTTAATAAAAAATATATAGTTTTTATTTTATTTTATATAATATATACAAGTACATATGTACTTAATATATGTAAATATGTTTGTATTTATTTATCATTACAGTTCAGCCCAAATAATGTTTTAAGTAAGCAGAAAAACTCACATGTTTATAGTAAAACTCTTAAAATGTGGTTTGAGAATTACAATACACAAATATAAGTTTAAAAGAACCAAACAAAAATCTTAACAAAACAAGCATCTTTATTGGATGTTTGGCACAAACTTCTTGTGTTTCTATGGTGGTGAGGCACGTGAATGGATAAAGAAAGAGAAAGAGAGATATCTCTGGCATATAATGAAGAATATTACATTGTATAAATGAAATGATTTCATTGTATTTATGACGACCATACTGCTTTGAAATTAAAAGGGATTAGAAAAGTAAGAAATAGAAAATATTTTTTAATAAAATAACTTTTCATTTATTTATGTTTGCAAACTGTATACAGTAAGTAGATAAAATTTGTGGAGCTTACTTATATTTGTCCCAAATTTGCTAAAAAGAAAATTCGTTTAAACAATGTAACGATTTTCATTAATACAATGAACTATGAAGAACACATGGAGAGCAGATATTGAAAGATTTCATTTATACAATGTAATTGTTTATTGTATTAATGAAAAGTTTCATTAATATAATGCAGAACATTAAATGAAACCGTTTCATTCTCTGAATGAATGATTTTCCTTTCAGAGCAGGAATTTTAAAAATATGAACTTAAATAAATAACCTTAATAAAAAATATAATTTTATTAAAAAAACAAACAACAATTAAATTAATAACAAAAATTAGAAATTTTAAGAACCTCCGACGTACAGACCAAATAATTGGATCAGTAGAACATATTAGATCAAGTCAACTTTCAAACGAAAAAACCAGATTAAAATCGGGTGTCGCTGTTTAGAAGCTACAGTGTCAGAGACACACTGATTCAACAGAATATATCTAGAAAAGATGTGATATATTCTAAGCGGATGGACCGTTTTTCTTAAAACATAGCTAAGAACCAAACTTACAAACTTATAACACCCATTTTTGGTTGTGGGTTAAAAATAAAACAACTTTATTCGTTCATTTCATGAACACCAATATTAAACAAAAACAAAACAATATCAAATAAATTCTTATGCTTTGAGTTATAGCATGGATGGAAATTCCATTCACATCTGTCAATCTAGATAATATTTCCTATGAAAGACCTTTTTGGTTGAAAATATTTCGTAACTCTTGAAGTTGTTGGAGTCACTTCGGAAACCTCTATTAGAAAAACAACGAATAGCAATGTAAAAAAACCAATTAAAAAAATTAAATATTAAATTTCCGTTGAAAATTTCCCGAGATTTGTAAAAAAAAAAATAATTTCCGAGAATTCCCGGGATTTTTTCCCGCGTAGAAACTCTACTTTTAATATTTTTTTATAAAAAAAAAAGTTGAAATGACGCAAAATTATTAGCCAAATAAAATTCTCGTCAATGACTGTCGAATTTTCTTATATTTGTACATACGAAAGTTGTCCGCGAATAACGATATAAGTCACAAATACTAATTTTTCAGGCGAGAAAAAAACGTCTTTTAAAGGCAAGATAACTTTTTTTTGCTAATTATTAATTTTTCCTTTTTGATTATCAATACTTACATATGTATTATTTATAACTATCACTAAGTTTATGTCCGACGCTGATCGGGCCTAATAATTATATTTTTGTTTTAAGATTTGGTTACTTATTGTTAGTTCATATTTGAAGATACAATAAATAAATACATGTATAAAAAAAATTTAGTTTATAAAAAATAATAATAAAATTGTTTATATATATAATACTTTTCTTTTTGTACCCCTGTTACATTTATCAATTACTTTACTTGTTACTTACAAAAATCTTTGTCGGCTTACTGAAATAAAGTCATAAGCAGGGAAACCACAAATATGCAATTGCATGTTTTTTCTCGTGTGATATATTAATGTGGAGGCAAGATATTTATCCGTTTCAGAACTTTTTAAGAATTTTGACATGGATTTGTTAGTGCATATTTTTGCTTATTTTACCCTTTAAAGCATGTTGTTGCATATATCAGTCTTACACGCATAATTTTAGCATATTTTCGAATTTTTACTGCATAATTTACTCTTTTAGGGCATATTTTGATACTTTATCCACTTGGCGCAACCGTTCATTCCGAAAAGATATACAAAGAAAAATTTTTTTGGCGCTATTTGGGTTAAAATCCTAACAAATTAAGAAGTTGGTCAACATTTTATTTTTCGCCATCTAAATCTCTGTACCAATGTTCCATGTAGTGTATAAACTTTTCTTATATATTACTCAAATTTACGGAATTTAGTTCCAATACAACTTCAGTTTTGATATTTGTAATGGACTCTGCCCCTGAAACGACGGTGAAGGAAAATTGTAAATGTATTAAAGTTTATTTAGATGAGACAGAAACGATTTTTATTTGAAATTCTATATCAATATTTTGTTACTTATTGCAATAAAAAATATACATAAAAATCTTGTTCTATTTATCCAAAATACAGTTCCAAAGCATGAATTTTGATATCGTGATCTTTTGAAATTGAAGTTAAATTCTTATGAGAGCATCCACTAAAAATTAATTTGTATTATTTGTCTTATACCTGACTTACATTAAGCATTTTTTCATGAAAGTTCATAAATTTTGTTGCTCGAACTTTTTCTATACAAAAAAGAACGCAATCTCTGATGCACTTTTGACAACTTTTTTAATATAAGTTGCTTTTCCAGGCCTCCTATTGACCAATAATGTAAATCAGTGAAAATTTTTACGAAAATTCAACAATTCGCATAGTTAATATAACAATAACTTTAATTGAAATAATTTTGAAATGTAACATATGTTTAAAAAAATAAACAAATTTCAACAAACTGTTTGTTGATATATTTAATTGAAAATATTTTTCAGATTTTCCCTTAACTTAATTTAATTATATTTGCAAAAGTCGTTGTAAGCTCAAAATCAAATAATTATTTAATTGATACAGCAAAAAATTAATTGTATTTACAAATAATTTTTTTCTGTGTCTCAACTAATTGAAATATACGGACAAACCTCCGCCAAACTGCATTCCCAATAAAGTCATATAGACTTACTGCAAAATTCATTTAGAAATAAGACCATTATTGATTTAATATTGCATTGTGTCGTTAGTGGTATCTCGAAGTTCTTAATAAGCTGTACGTAATAAAATTTATAGTAAGGTTTTAAATAATACGAGATAGTTAATTAATATGTTTAAACGATATTTCATTGAAATGTGGTTTCCCTTAATATCGGTATTGCCAATATAACACTTGCTCGGATAGCCATGGAACTAGAAATGCTCCACGACTCTAACCCTGGGGTGGCCATTGGCGACGTTCTGAAACGATAACATATTGGTTTCGATTTAAACCCGATTTATGTGAGCAGAAGTATCTGAATTTTTTAGTTGAGCCCCATTATGTTTGGATTTAATTACTTTTGAAATGCTTTGCATACATTTATAGTTCGAAAGGTCTTAAAAATAAACCCAAACATCAATTAAAAATGTAGTCAATTAAACTTTTGTTTAAAAATTTAATTAATTACAAGAATTAATGTCCTCCGTTAAATTTTTAATTAATTTTTTGTTTTATTTTTAATTAAAGTTGTTTATTGCAGGTATATTTTCTTCTGTGTACATACATACTATATATCGTGCCATGACTGACTGACTGCCAAAAAAAGCTTAAGCGACATAGTTTTCGAACTTAATTTTTTGACCAAAATTTATTAAATATTTGCGATCGTAAGCATTTTTGTCAACACCACGAAGTTAAAAATATGTGTCGTTTAAGCTTTTTTTAGCGGTTATGGCTCGATATGTATGTATATAAGTATATATGTTCCCGTCGTTTCTCGAAGGAGCATAGGGCCTCAAAAAATATTATTTAATCTTTGAAAAAAATATGTTAAAATTATTCAGCACTTCTTTGTGAATCTACAATTTTAACAAAAAAAAAAAGTGATGTACTAAAACGTGTTATACCGATGTAATTAAAACTTCATTATATAAAAGAAAAACAATTTAATAACTCTATACGTTTCGGTTGCCAACCTTGCATTTTTTATACAAAGTGATACATCTCTCCTTTATTTTTCTTTTTCGCAGTTGCTATTCCCACCAAAGGGTAATGGCGTGATCCAACACTTGAACTAACTCACGTCTCAAGGAAAGGTCAATGTAAAAAGAAAATGAAACAAATGAAACGGAAGATGAAAGCTGTAGAAAAACATTAAGAAATAATAAAAATCAACAGCATCTTTTAACTACATATAGCAGTGTACATATACATATATACATATATCCATACATATACATATATGTGTATATGTACATATGTACAAGTAAACATGCATAATGAATAAAACTGCAACTGCGTCAGCACAAAAAAAAGAAGAAAAATGAAAATTAGTTTTCATTATTGTACGTACTCGCAGTTGAATACTCGTAGTTTACCCAGAACCCATTGAATTTTCATGATATTGTAACATAACCGTAGTTTAGTTGCATTAGAAACGCAACATTAAGATTTCAGTTGGCAACAGTTATGACGAAAACAAGTATCTATTATCTATTTATCTCTTCATAAATATTTAATAGATTGACTAACCGGTTCCTAGTTTTAATCCATAGTTGTTTACTTAATTAAAAAAAAGCATTCAGCCGTTAAGATTCATATTGAATTATTAATTTCTAGACTTTTATTGAGGCATATTTTGCTTGCTACACTTTTGTTTGTTTGTTTTTCTATCTTTCTAATTTGATAATTGTTAATTGTTAATTGTTTTCAAATTGAACATGTAAGGAAAAGCTAAAACTTTCTAATAATTAGAACAACTTTCTGTTTGTGTCGTGGGTGATGGGCATCAAATAAGTGATCAAATTAGTATCACGTATGCTCAGTCAGTTGTAAATTTTTCTTGAGCGTGGTATACCATAGCCCTGCACTGTTGTTAACCGAATCCGAGTAAATTATTTGTTTTCAAAATGAACTAAAATTTGTTGGTATTCTGTAAACCTATGTGAATTCGGTTTTGCTCGTTTTTAAATATTTAAATTAGGAATGTAACTATACGTCGTTTTGGCGATCCGATACCGATACCGATACTCAAAAAGAAATATCGCCGATACCGATACGCATATTGAAACTGAACATAAGTTAAAATTAACAAAACCTTTTATTATACGAAATAATAGTGCAACAGATTATTAATATTTAAAATTGATATTTAAATTCATTCTGAAATTAACAAAAAACAAATTATTATTTTTAAATACATGCATGACTTAAGCATTCAAGAACATTCCACTACTATGCACAGTGTTCGAATTAGGACGACAAAAATAAAAAATAGAGTTAATTAAAAATTAAAAATTTGTAAATTTTAATTGAACTTTTAGTGATTTTTAATCAGAAATAATTTTTAGTCAGGCTTAAGTTCAGTAATTTCAATTCTTATTGAATGAAACATTTTTATTAATTAATGTGAGTTTCTAAAGAAGAGAAGAAAAAAATTAAACTTAGACTTTAAGATGGGGGAAATACCGATACTTAATACCGATACTTTTCTGTGCAGCCACGCACCCTAGTCTATCTACTTGGGCAGAGATTCTTATTAACATCAGATATTTAACTTAAATTTACAATGCAACGGAATATGAGAAACGATTGTTGTGTATACAATTGAGTTACCTTTCGTAAACACATTTATAAGTATCACTATTAATTTTCTGTTTTTCCATTTTTTAATTTTTCTATTTAGGTTAGCACGAAATTATATTACTCTACCTAAGTATGTTTAGTTATTCTTGCTTATCTTTTACGATCATCAAATTAATTATTTTTACTTATTCGATGTACCATCGGTACATGCATGTAAGTATTACTGTAGTGGCTTTATGTTACTAATTAAAAATTTAAATTAACCACACTATTTGCAACCAAAGGCCCAGACAAGCTTAAAAATATATAATTTTTGTATATCTTTCACTTTGTATGCTTAAAACAGTACTCTAAATGACATGATAAAAGAAAAAAGTAAAGACACCAAAGTACTATGCGTATTTCATGCAAATTCAAAAGTAAATAGAAGGCGTTGTAAATGCGTTATTAACTTTTTTTTATTAAATTGTAACTTTTGACTTCTTGTTAACTAACACACAAAAACACATTATTTTCTAATAAATGGTAAGTTTTTAGGCCCAAATTCACAGTCCTTAGTTAACTACTGAGAGTGGTTTAACCAATGAAATTTATAAGAAGAATCGTTAGTTAAACCAGGGATGCTAGTTAACTATAGACTGTGAATTTGGCACTAAGTGGGTTTTTTGTACATTTATTACCGAACAAACTAACTTTGTCAGGCGAAATCTTTTGATATCCACCCGTTTCACCATATCGATAAACGTTTCTCTGTAATCTTTCAACCTTGCTGCTATAGACTTTATATAAAATTCCTGCCCCAAGGTGCCCCATTAATATTTTTTTCAAAAATATAATATGAGCACCAACTCAGAATAAGTTATTATAATTTTTTTATATTATTATTATTTTTGAAATTTCTTTTACTTTTTTTATTGTAAAATATGTGCAAACATAAGTTTAAAGTACATACTTTGTTAATACCCCAAATATATAAATAAATTTAACAAAAAAGAGTTTAATACAAAAAAAAATAACAAAAAAGTTAGAACTCTATTTTAATTATTTAAAAATTTATGATTTTTGTCGTCCTAAATTCTTAAAATGAACACTGTGCTATGGTGCAAAGCAAAACAAAAGAAACGTTTAATTTGTTTGTTTAGACATAAAGTTCTGCTTTTAATATGTTACATAGTTCTCTAAGTTTTTATGCAAAAAAAAAAATCGTTCAAAATTGAATTGTTTGTTCAAACAGATCTAAAAAATTTTAAGAAGTATCGCCGTATCGACAGTAAAAAAATATCGCCGATATCGATATATCGGCAAATCAGAAATATCGCCGATATATCGGAATCGGTATCGGTATTCGTTACATCCCTAATTAATAGACACCCAGCAAAAAATTAGACATTACCATCTGAACTACTGGCCATATAATGACTTGCAGCAACATTTGAAGATGTTATTTTTGGATCATGTTTAACTTTCCGTACGACCATAGCTCGTTCTCTTTCTGCCAATTTGTGCGGACGACCACAGGGACTTAGTTAGATTCCAGCTCACTTGGGTCCAATATGATGATCCCTTTGTGCTGACCATAGCGACTTGCACTATCAAACTTTGTTTCACCTTTGAAGCGATTTACAATGGTCCTAATGCTTTGGTTATGCAAATGTAAAATGATTTTGGGCCCGGAAACAGTTGTTTCACTTCTTTTGGGATAATTATAAAAAGTTAACAAACAAAATAATTATTTCCAAAACTTCTAGCAACTTTGTACGAAACATAAAGGAATATGCTGAATGTAAAAGCATTGCCAGATAATTGAAATTGATGATGAAACAGACGCGTCAAAAATAAGTGTGCCTATATTTTTGTCTATAGAAATCTGCAACTTTTCATGGTTTTCATCTTTCGTATCAATGTTTTATAATATACGTAAGCATAAATTAAATAAATAGTACTATCAGCATAAGAAATTAACATTATGCTTTTTATATAAGTTGTAATAGCTAAACAGCTGTTGTGCCTGTACTTAAGTCCACCACTGTATTAAAGTACATATGTATATAAAAAAACTAATTTTAAAAACACTCCAGATTTAGTTTACAGCTCTAAGTATGATACATATTTAAATTTAATTGAAATATAATGAATTTTAATCAGGACTAATTTCCTTATCAAGTATTTTCAATTGTTATAAAATAAAATATTTATATTAATTAATGTTATTTTCTAACAAGAACTGTATTAAATATATTTATAGTGTGGTTTCGTGATTTACAAATTTTTTCGCAGACTAATTATTAGACTAGCACACTACCAACGTGTCGACTGACATTGGAACCGAAATTAAAATTACAAAAAGAAATTATTTATAAAATGTTTTTATTTTAAAAGGTTTTTGTTCGAAATTGTGTTTTCAAATTATTATTTATTATAATTATTTCTTTAATACAAAATTTGTGTTTATTCTTACATTTTTTTGAACGGGAAGTTTGTGTTGCTCACTAATATATATTTTATATTCATGTAAGCTTTTCCTTTTAAACTTTTCTTCGTGAGCATATATGACACACGATATCATCTCTAGCACACGATATCATCTAGTAAGTTGCCTGTTTTAAATTGTTTTTTTTTTAATAAAACAGTATCAACAATGACTATTAATGAATTGTTGCTTTTTGCCTGGTTCAATATAATTAGGAGTATTTTCCAATCGTTATTTT
Source organism: Tachina fera (assembly GCA_905220375.1). Taxonomy (NCBI): domain Eukaryota; kingdom Metazoa; phylum Arthropoda; class Insecta; order Diptera; family Tachinidae; genus Tachina; species Tachina fera. The sequence continues at coordinate 115,805,419 of LR999964.1, forward strand.
AATAATACCATTTTTTTAATAAAGCACTCAGTAAATTATGAGGAAGCAAATAAATATTGAATTGTTTTAAAAAAATATATAAATATAAAGGCGTTTAAATTAAAATTTTTTTGGTAAGCAAATTATATTCTAAGAAATAAATACATGCATTCATATTGATATTTCATTCATGTAAGGACCGTCGCAAGTCCGAATAGGGACAACCCAACAAAATATTTTTGTTGTCATTACTAGGGATGCAAATGCAACAGCCTTCGCATTCGCAAATTATTCGCTTACTTTTGCTATTTGCACTAGCTTTTGCATTCGCTTAAATGTATTCGAATATTTCAAGCAAATACTAAAGACAACAAAATTTCTACTTCTCTTGGGAAAATAATTTACGATTATAAATAAAGCTTTAAAATTTTAGAGGAAAACTTTTCTATAAATAAGTTGGCATAAGTATCAGAATGAAACCAAAATCCAGCTGTGTTTGGAAATCTTTATCAGTTTTTGATAAAGACTTAAGAGTAGTCTGTTCAAACTTTTGAAAAATATTGAGCACCAATCATTACTTCGTACAGAAAATTCTAAATGCAAATAATTTTATCTAACCCTTATTTGTTGTAAATTCTATGCGAAACAAATGCCACGCATGTTATTTCGCATGAAAACTTAAAATTTTAAAGACTTAACTGAGGACTTGAGCCTGATCGATCTAATGAGTTACTTTTTTAACCGACTTCAAAAAAAGGAGGAGGTTATAAACTCGTCTCTTTTTTCTTTTTGGCGGTGTATCTTCATAACTCGGTTCATATTAGACCGATTGTAAAAATTTTTCCCTTGGATCTTCTAATTACACAATTTTAAAGCTGATAACATGGGTGGAGCTACGCCCATTAAAATTTATTCTTATATATCACGTGATTCTACTTAACCGTTCTTTACAAAACTAACCACACACCTTGAGCTCAAAAATAGACACAATTTTTCATTTGAAAAAAATGGGCGGAGTTACGCCCGTTAAAATGTAATATTTTTTTAAGTGGTTCTACTGTACCAATTTTTGTTTTTTTGTGAAAAACACACAATCTTGCTTTTTAAAAATGTTCGGAGATACGCCCATTAAAACTTAATCTAATATCCCCTAAATTTGTTTCGAAAATGGCCTTTCATATATTTGCTTTAAAGTTCGTTTTTTGTTGCAGAATTATTTTAGATGAAAAGAAGTCTAAAATTAAATTGTATAAACTCAATTTTGTTTATCAATTTCCTTATATGATTTAGCACTAGAACTCCTGTTCGCATACTCAGAAATGTCGTGATTCTGCAGAAATATTTTTTTGTTTAGGAAGTCTGGTCCAAGAATTTTTTAAATGCTTTTTTCCTAGTTTTCTATCATTTAGTAACCTTTATGTCGATATATATCTCCTGAAAAGACATGTTTTGATGAATTTGCGTCCTGAGAAAACTTTTTGGAAAAAAAATTCAATAATAGTAGAAAACTGGGAAAAATTGCAGTAACCAAGTTTTCAATATGAATTGTTTTTTTTATTTGAGAGCTAACCTAAAAAATGTTTAGCACCATTGGATTCAGCGTACTCGAATTAGGTTTACCCACCAGGTCTCCCGCTTGTTAGATTTTTGAACTATCACAGTGTAATTATTTGTTTTTATTATTATATTCTTCTATTAATGTTGTTTTGTGCAATATTTTCCATTTATTGATTTTATTGGCAAACATTTGTAAGCGTGGCAACCTCAAGCATTTTATTAGCATTATATGGCAACAATTTACAGTTTTACTTGCAAATAAATCGTGCGTATAAACGTAGTAAAAGTTTCCTTCAAGATAAACCGATTCTTTCTACTTAGTGGACCGTTTGCAACTAAATGTGGATAAATTTTAAATTTCTTGAGATTAAAATCGAATATCAGTTTATAATTTTTGTACAAACACCCACATCTACTGACTGGCTTATAATAAATAATCTACTCTTACTTTAAGTTGGTTTACATAATTTTATTTTATACATGTTTTTCTCTTTATTTGTGCTTTTTATTTCCATGGATACGATCCGTCAAAAAGTATATTAAGGGCAATGATCTTAAATATTAAACAAAAAACACTTAAGGGCAAGATTATATTACTTAAGTACATAAAAGAAACCAAAGTCGGAAGTGTATTTGTGTGTGTTAGAGCGGCTTTGTGTGTGTGCTTGTGTGTATGTATTGAAGTAGTTTAAATTATGTTGTTTTTATAAAATTTATATTTCCTCTTTAAACACGCATACACAAACGTACGCTTTGCCTTGGTCTTACTTCCTCCCTCATTTATTCCTGCTGGCAAATTGTTTCGTTTCCTACTCGTATCATCTATAAATTTTTTTTGTTTTATAATTTACAAACAGATTTTTTTTGTTGTCCAAAGGGTTGTTTAACATCTACCGCTGCAGGTGTCCTATAATTAAGGATAAAATTCCGGTTTTAATTTTGTTATGCTTTTCTGCTGCAATTAATTTATGAAACCAGCAGGTTCCTTTTTGATTTCTTTATTCTATTGTTTAAATATATTTTCTTCTTGTTTTCATATTTTAAATTTTATGCTCTTTTTGCATAATTTATGCTTTTTTCCCCTGCAAAAAAAAACTAACAATGATGCCGTTTCTTCCTGTCCATTGTTTCATAACGTCATTGAGAGCCATCAGTTAAACAACAAGCATTAGCAATAATAAAAATAAGAAGACGAATTAACACATTGTTTTAAAGTTGTGCACTTGTGATCAATGTCGGCAGTGGATGTGGCACCACTCCCTCATTTTATTTAATGTATGAATAATTAATCTAAACTTTTTTTTGTTGTTTGACATTAAACTGTTTTTCAAATTCAAATTTAAAATGCATTTAACGAGGGCGGAATTAATACAGAAATTTATTATAATGAAATTTTTTTGTCCAAAATTTGGATAATTGCAACATCATACAGACATGCACTTCACTTTAAATTTGGGAATGTGTTAAACTCTTGGCTCGCAATATGCTTACAAGCAAAAACAGGTTACTTTTGCGCGACCTTGTTAAGAAATTATGTTCATTCATGCTTGCATGATAAAAAAAAATATTTGACTATGCCGTGATGAGGATACGTAGGTAGAAATAAATAAAATATTCAAATTTCGTGAAAATGAAATTAAATTTAAAAATCTTAAATTTATTTGATTGCAACTGTTATTTTCGCTGTTATTTATTAGTTTACAATTCAGTTCCAATTTTCAATAATGCATTTTATGTTATTTTGCGCCGCTTAAGCCCCGTTCAGACTATTATACAAGTATTAATACTTTTGCGGAAAATGCAGCTCTGACATGTTAAGTTGTTATTGTTTGTTTTGAAATTTTTTAACAATTATAAGACCAGGGATGCATTTTCCTCAAAAGTAGTAATACTTTTATTATAGTCTGAATGGGCCCTTTAATAGGGATGTTACGATTGTCAGTTTAGCGAATGTGAAAGCGAATAATAAGTATTAATTTTTTGCAATTAATTTGCCAACTAACATTCCTATCAACTTATGTTTATGACATTATAAGGATTTTTCTGCACCATAAACTATTTCTTTGAAAATAGGAGCTCTTGTTACCTGTTCCAGTTCCAGAAAATATGTTTATGGTCATTATTAAATTTCTCAATGCTCTTTTTGTCGCCTTCAAATTTTTTTTACGATTCAAGAAATTTAATGGCATTTTATTTTCTGGAAAAAAAATGTTACACTTATTACACTTTTCAATGAAAATTCGCAATAAAATGATTTTCTGAAACATACATTTTATTAGAAATTAATGTATTATCCCTTTGCGAGCTTAAATTTTTTCTTTAAACGAACGCTAAATTTTTTGAATAAAAAGTTGAAAAATGTTACACTTTTGCCATAAAAAAGAAACTTATGCAATTTATTTATGAATTAATAATTGATATTTGTACTTAAATACATTTTTAATTAATTAATACATTTAAATTAATATTAATTTATCCTATTAAAATTTATCTTTTGAAATTAGTTATTTTTTTTAGCTTTTTTTATACGCCAGCATTTGCATGTTATTCTACACCAATGCACGTTTTATAAATTAATAATTACACTGTGGAACATTTTTGGGATTATTGTCTGGGGGGTGAGAAATTCCAAGTCATGGTGATGGTAATAGGTCAGTGTAGTAAAACCCTCAAAGGGTTTGGCGTTCGTATGTGTCAGTTTTTTTTATGACCTTTAAAATTTTTTCCTTATCTTGATGTTTTTTCGCTTAGTTAACACTTTGGCAAAAACGTAGTTTAACATAACTCGAGAACCACTTGTCCGATTTTTATGAAACAAATTTAGAAAATTTAAGAATTACAATTTCTCTAATCTGTTTCTATACCGTTTTCCTATATGTGCCTATATGTCCTATATATGGTATCACACTGACTTGGAATTTCTCACCCCCCAGATTGGCTGTTGTACAGTGTTATAAATGAAATATATATAATTAAATAATATATAATTTTTTTTCCATAATAGGTATCTACTGAATTTCAAATTAAACAATATTTGTAATACAATTACAAAATACAAATATTTTTTGTAGCTCAAAATTAATGTTTAATTAAATTGGCGATATTTGGCGATATTCGACAAGATATGTATTTGGCCTTAAATTTGACAATACTGCCTCTCTCTCTCTATCTCAAAAATAAGCTCAAAAGCTGCGCAACAAAAATTGCGTTGTGTGAACAGAGTCCCAGCCAGTGTTGTCATATATGTACATATCTTGCTAAACGTGGCGACAAAAATTTGTTTTTGGCGATGAAATTTTCGACGATTGGCTATATTTTTACGATTTCAATAAAACCAAACAATGTTAAAAAGATAAAATTTTTTATGTAAGGATTTTTTTTCTTCAACATAAAATATTTCGTGCAAAAGATTTTAACTGCCTGTCAACGATATCTTAAGAAAATCAAAGCGATCGAAAGCCAGTTGCTCGATTTCGAATCAATTTGGATTCAACGATGTTTATAGTGGTCGTTTGCATGTATTTACGTTCGTCAGTTGATGTTTTTTATGTGATTATTAATCAAAACATTGCCAGATAGGAATTTTTATTAACACCCTGTTATTATATTTTTCTTTGAGAACTACATTCGTTTTGTTTAAAATGTGCGCGTACTTTGTATAATGAATATGAAACAATAATCAAAACAAAAGTGTTCAATAATATTTTAATGCATATTTTGTGTCTATTGTACACAAATAAAAAATAGATTAAAAATAAAATTATAAAGTGATAAAAAAACTTGCAAACTTTATTGGTTTGTAGTGTATACATTGTATACACTACAGGTTTCTTGGAGATGAATTGTATCAGTCGAAGGCAAAATAGGAAGTGAGTGGTTTTGACGTTTGAGTTCGTATTGTTAACAGTCGTTTCGAAGTAGCTGAAATGTAAGTACATTTTCTTTTGACTTGCTGTTTGAATAAATGTTCGTTGTTGATGAACCCAAATCAATTTTAATTCGCTTAGGTCGCGCAAGGACGCCTAGTTTCGGTATCGTTAAACAGGCTGCAAGTGTTCTGAAATTTAAAAAGTTAAAAAAAAATATGAACCTCAAAATCTCATTTGCTGTTAAAGGCCGTGATACACTATCCTACAAAGTCGTGCGATCTACGAAAAAGTACATCCCTGGTATGATGGTGTTTATGTAAATTTTCAAAAGACAAAAACAATTCATCACACCAGGGTTGTAGTTTTTTGTAGATCGCACGACTTTGTATGATAGTGTATCACGGTCTTTATGAAACACAGTGGAAAAACTCTGCACGAGTTTTTTCCTAAAATTTATTATTACGACGATGCTGCTGCTACTTACCACCTCAAGGATACGATATGTGTACTTAAATACTTATTTAAGTAAACGTTAATTCAATTTTATTACAAGATTTAAATAATAGTGCCCATTTGTATCAGCTGTTGTAGGAAAGTTCAAGTGATTCAAGACTGAATTCTAATTCTAATGTAAGATCAGAGCGCCCTTTTCGTCGTTATTGTGTAGCAGAATCATCGGCGAAGTAAAATAACCAATAAAATGACTACTAAACACAGCTTCAAAATTTAATACCAGAGGCTCTGAAACACTGCATTATTAAAAAAACGTGAAAAAAGCAAAGTTGCAAAGAATGAAGGTTTCCTCTATCTCTTACTTCACCACGTGTGTTCTCTATTACAGTCGACTCCGCTATACTGGAAATAACCAAAACCCAATGTTTTTTTCAGTTATCCGATTTTTTCTCTAAATCGTAGTTCGGATTACTGAAATTTGTTACAGTCAAGCGTACTGCTCAAAATCAGTACAATATAATAGAAAAATACAATAAAGCAGCCTTAAGTTATGCAATCGATTTCTAATAATTTGTCATTGTTTATTTTTTCACTAAAGCGCAGTAAGTTTAATACAAAACGTCGTTGTGGGCTTGCTTTTGGTTTTCAGTAATACGATATTTTTAGTAAAGCGATGTTTCGCTAAAGCGAAGTGAATAAGACTAGCTGCGTTTAAAATCAGTGGGGGGATTTGTATCGCTTTCAATAATCTGATTTTTTCAGTAAATCGTGTTGCGCTAAAGCGGATTCGACTGTACTATCCCTTTCCTAAAGAAGGTAACACCTGGTAAAAAAAATATTTACTCGTGGCGTAAATAAAAGTAAAAATAATTGCTTATGTACTTCGACACCTTCTCACAAATTGTTTTTTTATATTTCATAGTATTTTTTTGTTCCACCTTTAATATTTTTTTCTTACTCCTTAACTCCTCAGACACTCAAAATTACATATTTTATTTTTGTTTGATTTCAATTTCCTTGGGATATTTTTATCTACGTTAGGATGATATTACGAGTAGTAATGGCTCTCTGAGCCGAGTTATTTTTATACAAATCTTTTGAGATTTCTTAAAATCAATAAAATTTAACCTGAAGCTGTTTACATATTTACGTGTCTACATATAAACATGTATGTTTGTACGACTAGTTTAGCTTTTATCTGCTGCATTTTGGAAGTCTATATTCTTATTCATTTTGGTTTTTCTAATTTTATTTTGAATTTAAGTTCTTAAATAATTTTTGTTTATTTTGTATTCTCTCTCTTGTGCTTAACTAACACTTTATTTACTTTTGAATACACATTGCATACAATATTCTATTTCGTGTGCGTCAATTAATTTGTCCTTTACGCAGAAAAAACATATACACTTACTAGAAAAAGTATTCATTCATTTAACTAATAAAAACTTTGGAAATTATAGCAATTACTCGAAAAAAAATTTGCTAATATCTTTAATATTCAATTATTAGAGTATTCTCTTTTATTTATCAGTGCAATATCTTCCTTATTTATTGGACACCACTCTTCCGTGATGAAAATTTTTACCATATTTTTTTACCATGCTTTGTAGAATTTTTATGCTCCAGTAAGTCGCAGATATGCTGAATGGGGATTAGACCCAGTTCTTGTTATAAAACAATCAATGTTTTACATTAAGGGCTGTAGGCTGAGGATCATTGTCCCGTTGGAATCTCACAATGTCTCATAGATCTAGTTGATCCAAACATTCAAATCAATTTTATTTTCGAATATTTAAGTATATAATGTCCATTTATTTAAAACTCAATAAACACAAGGTTTCCAGGCCCACTGATAGCTATGCAAACCCACACCATAAAGCCACCTCCATAATGCTTCATTGTTTAAAAAAATGTTTTTTATTTAACGCAGTACCTGGAAATTTCGTCAAAAAATAAAACACAACACCGCCGTCTTTGCACAAACAATAACCACCTTTATCAATTACTCGTTGCTTTTGTGCTTCAAACGACGAATTTACTCAGCGAATTCTTGTCGACGAATTCGTTGCCGTGGACGAAATTCGTCGTTCCTACCAATATGCACATGCTTTTCTACGCACTACAGGGCCGTTAACGTCAGCATGTTTTTAATATTTTTCGAACTGTATCTTCATAGATGTCGTTCTCGAAAAATTATTTGATAGTATTGCAAACTTGAAAAGCGATAATTCTAGGAATATATAGGAATAATTTTGCGGTTTTCGCAATTATTTCTCAAAAAAAAAATTAAATAAAATCTTGTAGATGCGATACAGGAGCAATAATTTAAGCTTTTGTACAAAGTACCGTTATGTGTAAAAGTCGCCAGAGTACTTAGTAATACTTATTTTTCGGCGTAATACTGGTATTAACATACTGCACGTTTCGCATAATAAGAATCACATATAATGCACTAAACTTTCGTATACAACTTAAAAGAAAAGTTAAGATCTCAATACATACATATTTTACGGATATCTATTCCAGCAAGTGTATATATTTCGTTCTTCTAGGCTTAATTGTTGCAACAAAAAAAAACTGGAATCACTATTAATATAAATTTCTTATAAAAAACAGTAGTTTGTTTTTATTTAGATAATTTTCTATGTATACTTATACCTCTCAGTATATGTATCAGTGATCGGCAATGAATCGTGTTTTTACTATTCATGCTGACTGATGAAATTTTAAATATAAATGCGTTGACATCGTTTAAACTCAACTACTCTGATGTACGCACTCGCAATGACATTGATTCATAAATAAGTTGAAATAAATATGAATGTCATTCATATTCATACCACACTCGCACTTACAAAGCACCTCAGTTTGTTTTCTAATTTCAGGAAAGTACTTATACTACTCACATTGATTCACCTCATTTAACTCATGTATGTATGTATGTTTACTTAAAAGTATAGTCAGTAAACAGTAGTATACAATAGTAGTAAATAGGGTTTTTTTCAAGTGCAGCAAAAAAACAAAACTAAGCAACAGAGAAACAAACACATAACCTCATAATGATAACTTTAATGTTCGTATGCGATGCTCGCATTGTGAATCATACTTATTTATTTTGCATCGTCCATAGGCATTGAGTTAAGGAGAGTCGAAATCAACAACGTCATAAATGTTTCCATGTATGAGTTCGATGCGCCCTTCAAACTTTCGAGTGAATATGAATGTGTAAATGCATAAAATTGTAAGTCACGATTTAACTCTATTCCCTTTTTACTACTCATTGCTCTTCTCTGATATGTATATTACACCCAGTGTTGCCATACACGTTTAAGAAAAAACTGCCTATATCGAACAAAAAACTTTTTTTGCAGAAGGAACTCAAACTTCTAACAGTAATTTATTTGCTATTAAAACTTAAATATTCCATAATATCATTGCGTTAATGTTTTAGAATGCGCGGCATTATATCAACTACTGTGCGTAATGCTTTTAACTCTAACTTACAAATTCAGTATCACTTTTTTTGAGACACGGTTTCATTGTTGCTTGCTTCTCTCAACATTTTTTTGTTAAATGTTGGTTTCCGTTTTGGAATTTTACTAGGGGGTTGTTAATTTGTTATACGGATCCCATACATGTTCAAAATTATAATGGGTGGGCCATCTATCGTCTTGAATTCGAACCAGCGGTTATTTCTAATCTGACAATACTTATGATAATCTATTCTCACAAAATTCAGTATATTATCTCCACTGAACGAAATGAATAGATTTACGCTTGAGCAACTTTGCTATTTATTGGAAACTTATTTTCAACACAAAGACCATTTGTTGTACAAAATTTGGTCGCAGAAAAGGACCAACACTGCTTGCCACTAAGGTTGGCATTGGCTGAAGTGTTAGCACGTTGACTACAATACTGAAAGTCTTGGATTCGAGCGCGGCCTCGGACAGTCATTAAATAACAGCACCACTCATTTTTTCTAATGTGCATTAATGCTAATTTGTATCAGTTGTTGTAGGAAAGTTCAAATGATGAAGGCATAGGCACTGGTCACTGAACTACACCGGCTTCAGCGGATGCTACTCCTAATGTGTAGCAGAATCATCGGTGAAGTGAAATACTCGTAACCAATAAAATGGCTACTAAACACAGCCTAAAAAAATGTAATACTCTTCATTAACACCAGAGGCGCTGCAACGCTGCATTATTAAAAACGTGCAAAAAAACGCAGAAGTTATAAAAAATCAAACTTTCCTCTCTCTCTTCTACTTCACCACCTGTCTTCTCTATCACTATCTCTCTCCTGAAGAAGGTAACACCTAGCAATAGCAGTAGGAATTCATTTCCTAAATTCTTTTAAAAATAAATAAAAATACATTGCCCGGTATACGCAAGTTTTTTGCTAAAGCTCGTGAAACTGGTTTCATTGCTGATGCACCAAGACTATGCACCCATTACGACTGTTTGGTGCGGTTTGTCGAACGGAGGCATTATTGGCCATTATGGTCAATGGAGACACCTATCACCATGATAACCGATTTTTGTGCCCGCTCTTCATTGTATTAATTTGAGCGATAGTGCGACTTACCACACATCTCAATCCACAATCGATTTATTGCGTTAAACGTTTGATGACCGTTTAATTAGTCAAAATGGTGATATCAATTGGCAGCCAAGAAGCTGCAATTTGACACCGTTGGACTATTTTCTGTGGGACACCGTTAAGTACAGTGAAAACCAGAGACAGGACCCCATAAAATTTTTTCTAAAATTGGTTCGGTCGAATGGAGTCTTTGGTGGGTATCGAACCCACGACTCCGCACTGATAGCCTAGCACACTACCCACTAAGCTACCGGGCACCCACATAGAAATTCAGACCTTGCTTTTCTTTATTAATTATGCAAACGTGTACGAAAAACAGGAGAAAAATAATTAATACTTGTGATTTTTTTTCCATATATGTGCCCTTAATTATGAATTATGAAAATCTTCAATAAATATTTCATAAATGTTAAATAAATTTATATTAATCGAGACTAGTACAACTCTATATTAAAATGTTGCATAGTATAAAAATAGTTTTTGATTTGTTCAAATGTAATTTACTAAATATCTCGACCAAAGAAATATATGACTTAGACAGACCACTTTCATAATTAAGGGCACATATATTTTTCTTTGATGAGGTGATTTACACGATTAGAACTGGTAAGAGCGTGTGTCTAATATTGTCACTGATATTAACGTGTGTCAGCCGGAAAAAAAAGTACGTAGTATGTTTGAAATAAATAACAAAAATTAAAAATTTTATAAACCTCCGAATATATCTAGAGAAGATTTGATATCTTTTAAACGGCTTGACCAATTTTCTTAAAACTTAGCTAAGAACCCTCTCGATCAAGTCTCCTTTCAAACAGAAAAAACTAAATCAAAATCGGTCCAGCCGTTTCGTCCCTACGTGGATACGGATAAACACACATATACACAGAACACACTACAAAAAGATACACAAAAACACACACTACAAACTATAACACCCATTTTTATGGTCGGGGGTTAAAAAGTAAAAAGAGGAAAAGTGTAAACTGGTAGAAACTGATCATTTTTAAGAAAAAATTATTTTATAAACAAACAACTGCACCAATGCCCAACAGTTAAAAAAACTGTGAAAAAACGGACAAATCTGCACATTTGGCAACGCTGACTGCACCTCTCAATTTCTCTATTTCTCTCATGTCTCATGCATTCTGTTTCCGTTTCTCGTTGTTTCGACAAACTGTTATTCGGCTTGTCTGCAGGTGTTTTTGATTTTATTTTCTAGCTTCAATTATGCGTACGTTATTTCTTGATATTTTCACATCTTGTATGAAATTATATGCGGGCTGGCCGAAAAGTAACTTGTGCTTTTAGTTCATCAGGAGTTGGGTTAATTTTTAAAATTAATGGCAATATGATGGTTGATATTTACAACTATATTTTAGAGACACATTTGGACAGCGTCTACATGGTAAAATTTATCATTACCTGGGATATTTCAAAAACACTGCTCAAAAACTGTATAAATGAAAACAAAATAAAAATTTTTGGTTGGTCGGCACATAGACTTATACCCGATAGCAAATCTATAAATAGATATTTATAAAAGAGCAGTGTCTAGTCGAAAACCTAAAAACAAGTTTACATTATGGAAAATAATACAGACAGAATGTTACAAAATATGTACCCCACCAATTTGAAGCATTATTCCAAACAATTTTGAAATTTACTGGACACATCCGCTTAAAAAAGAGGGACACAAGGGCTCTATTACTCAACACGCCAGATGGGATTTCTTGAAAATACTTTTTTTATACTTTTTTATAAATTTTTTTTTTCTTTTTTGATTATCACTACTTATGTATTATTTATAACTAATATTAACAAGTTTATGTCCGACAGTGGTCGGTCCTAATACTTATATTTTTAGATTTAAGATTTGAATACTTATTGTTAGTTCATATTTGAAGATACAATAAATAAGTACATGTATTTTAAAAAAAAAAAAAATTCTAAACAATGCCAAAGCTATTTGCTGAAGTGCTCCGAAATAAAGTATTCCCAATTAAATACTGGCATTACATGAAAACCCCATTTTCTTTAATAAACTAACTTTTCTCAAATTTCTTAATTGTAGGAGGACAAAATAGAACTGAAAACAAATTAAATAAAAAATTTTTTTCTTAAAATTAAGTTTTATTGGACAAAAGTCTTTAGTTTTGAACTAAATATAAATTTCTTCAATTTTGTAAATACTCATTTTGGTTGCCCTGAATTGAATTTTTGTTTTGAACAAACTGTCAATATGTCACAAGTGTACATATGTGACAGCGCATAGAGAAAGGGACCTAAGGGTAAAAAAATAAATTTTCACTTTTTTTTTGATGCTGGCAACATCTGAGCATCGAATGACAATGATAACATGCCCCAAAAGTTTTTCTCACCAAGAGATACGTGCGTTTTATGAAGTGATGGTACACCAAAGATACACGTATTTAAATCTTTAAAATGGTTCTCCTTAACAAAACCAGTTTTTACCCTTAGATCCCTTTCTCTATGCGCTGTCACATATGTATGTATATTTGACAGACAGAGTAGTTGGTTTTCAATTTCCCTCCTTTAAAAGAGGTTCGGCAAATATAATTTATATGAATCATAAAATAGTTTGATCTTGACAATAACAAAAAAAAATGAACTGTTTTTATGACTTTGCTAAAACTTTGCTAACTTTTTCGATTGCCCTCGTGATAATGGTTATTATTTCTTTATATACTAATTGCTTAACTGCTTATCTTTTTTTACTCTTTTTTTATCCATTATCTTCCCAATGACCTGCCATATATAGTGTACCCCACTTCTAACACTCCATGCAAGTAGAGAACAATCCAACAGCCATCGATGACCACCACCAGTGTCGATTTTTTGTTTATGTATGTATGTAGTTGCTTGAATATTTCTGTATTTGATGTTGGGTCTATTTGCTGGTACTTCTTTGTTTCATTGAAACAGACCGTGACCAGTTTGATTTTATGTTTGTCCATTTATCCATATACCGAGTATTGTTCTTCAGCTTTAACTTCTCTTCTGCTCGTTCACAGTTTAGTGTAATTTTTTTTTCATTATTTTTTTTTATAGAGATTTCCACTGAGTTGCATGGCTGGCTACTTTTTGTCTATGATTTTTGCTTATTTGCAACAACTATCAGTAGGCCTGAACTTTAGTGCAGTTGTGTTTTTTCTTTCTTCTCTTATTATTTTCCTTCATGATTTTTTTTTTTCATTTACGAGCAAATGTTTTAATGATTATTGTAATTTTCATGAAATGATTTATGAAGAGGAGTTACAAACAATTTAAGTTCTTGTTGTTGTTTTTACAGATAGAAAAAATAGTCTTTTGTAGATCTGTTATAATTGCCCGACAAATGCAATAGATTGCTATAGTAGTAGATTTTTCTTTGATGTTTAATTGTACTAAACAGATATTAGATGTTAAACTGTAACAATTAAAGTTAATATTTCTTCGCCTTGTGAGTTAATAATGATTGAGTGAAAAGTCTTGACACTTGGGATGCACTTCGAGTTTAAGGTTGGGGAAAAATACAAAAGCTGTTAATGAGAATCTCTAGGAAGACTAAGTCTTAATTTACACTATGCAAGTTTTATTACTAAGCTGCTTACTTTGTTAGGAGAGATAGGGGGAGAGAGAGAGAGACGAGGGGAAAAGAAACGGTTCGGCAATAAGACTTGCATAGTGTAAATACTTTCCGATTGTTCGTTTTAATACTAATATAATTTTGGTTATTTAATTCACGTTGCTTTTAGTCTGCTTTCAAAAATAAAGTAACACTTTTCGTTGAAGAATTGATTGATTTTAAGGCAAGACTAAAAAGCTCAAAACTGAAATAAGAAGTTTTATTTTGATATGTAAAATAACCCAGAAATATGTGAATTTATTAAATTGTAAAATAAGAGGGTTTATCATTAATAATGGATAACAATATCAGCCAAATTTTCACCACGAATTCTTAAATTTGTGGCTGTATATGGGCCATAGGCATAGACCTCCATAAGTTTAAAGGTGTAAATCACATGATATCGGTGGCTAAAAATCGATAAAACTGCGTTGCGTAAAATGTATGTAAACGGCCTTTTAAACTTACACAGAAAAAATCATTGTTGAATTTTTTTCAATTAAGTGATTGCTCAGGAAAAATTGTATATTTGATTAATATTTTAATTGAATTTTCTACTTTATTTAAAGAGTGCTAGCAACACAGCTTAAATCAGAATACTATGAACTGGTTAACAATGTATGTAATTAATTGTTGGTTAATTGTATGTAAATAATGTAACTTTTGTTTTTATGTATGAAAAACGAGCTGTTTTTTATAGTATGCCACATTCTTTTGAACAAATATTTTCAATTAAAATACCCAATTAATCTTTTAATTGGTTTTGATATTTTATATGGGAGTAAAAAAACTACTCAGCTTAATTTTTTTTGATTCATAGCAATTTTGACATTCGTGGAATAAAAAAAAAATATTAAAATAAAAAAAAACAGAAATTCATTTTCTTCCTTTTTGTTGAGAAATAATAAGAAGAAATAAAAGCTAATAGAGCAAATATGGATGGGAAAGTTCGTACATTGGCGGTATTTCGTGTTGGATGTAAATGGTCTTGCGTAAGTACATATGTAAAATATCGTAGACTTTCTTTAAAATCGAATCACAAAATACTCAAGCAATTCAAAGAAAAGCTGCGATATTCTGCATTAACACTTACGGAAGACTATCAAACACCAAATACTGCCATTGTACGTACTTTGTGCATCATTCGAACTTTGAAAACCATGATATGCATGGGTTAGGTTTATGGTACAATGTATAAACGTTCCCATTTTTGGAAATTATTTATACACACATACACACATTTGTATGTATGTATGTATATACATAACATAATTTTTAGGCTACTAAATTTTTGTATATTTCAATTGCCATTTTAATTGAATCTTTACATATTTTAATTGGTTTTTTAATTATGCTGAAGAATGTTTAAAGTGGCGCCTCAAATTATTTGAAGTATTTGTGGCAAAATCTTTTTCTCAAAAGTAAAATTTTAATTCTGTTACTGTCATACCTATTCTGCTTTAAAAAAAATACTTTGATTTAATTATAGCACACGCATATAACCATATAATTATTTACATATTGTTACCTAAAATCCAAAAGGCCGTAACAACCAAAAAACTCAAAATAGACTTTTTGTTTATTTATGATGTGATTAACCAAAATACATCTTTCCTTAAAATTTTATTCACATATGTTCAAAAATATTGATTATATTAATTTTTTAATTTGGCACCTAACAAATAAATAGTCTTAAATTTATGGGTCTCATTTTTTTAATAAGTACTGATTAAGAGTCTGAACACAATGCAACTATTTTTTATTGCGGTGCGGATTTCCATACGATTTTGAAGTAAAAATCCGCAGTGCGGGACGGAATAAAATTAAATTATATTTTATTTTCTTTGCGGAGTTTCTTATTCTCTCAATATTTGATACTCTTTCTCTTGCTGACGTTGCCGTAGTTTTTGAATAATTGGCTGTGTTCACAACATTTTTGTAAAAAAAACGTGAATTTGAAGTTCAAACATTTTTGTCATAGATTATAAAAGTTTAAAAAATATATCAAATATATCTACGACTGTATAAAATGTTAATAATTTTTTTGTTTTTAGTTATAGAAATGTGTGCACAAAAAAATTAACGAAAATTTAAACAAACAATGACAATTATTAACGGCGCCGTCTTCCCTTGTATTACGTTTATTTTTCTCTCCTGCAACGAGAAATCGCATCGCACCGCACCGCAAACATTGTGTTTAGACTCTAAAGCTCAAGTAAAACTTAAATTATATCTACGTACATATGTATTTATAATATAAATATATAATAAATTTTATATAAATAATTTTATTCGTTTTAGTGATAGTTAAGTATGAGTCATATTCGAATAAAAATTAATCAAAACTCAAGAATGACCTACAAAAGTAAAGGAAGGACATTAGCATTAATGATATATTTACATATTTTCCGCATCTCTTACCTTCCGTTTTAACTACACATGAACAAAGTCTAAATATTACTAGCGTTTGTCATTAACCTAAATTAGTGACAAATATGTAAAAGAAAAAGCAAACAAAAATTCACTAAAATCCATCTACATCGTGTTGTAATTAATCTCTCTTTGAGTTTGTAGCTTGACTCACAAAGAATATAAAGAATATAAAGAATATAATTCAAGGTAGCAACAGCAAAATGTCTTTGTCTTAAATTTATTAAAAGAAGACAAAAATTATATGTATATAATAACATTTAAGGATGATTGTGGGCATGTAGTACATTTGCTCAAAATTTAATCTGTCTTCTTAAATTTGGCAGATTGCTATCTTCCTTTTTTATATTTTATTATTAATATTATTAATAATTTTTTTCTTTGCTTCTCTGTGTTTGGAAAAGCCATACATATTATAATCGAATTATATTTTGTATTTAAGAGGCTGTGACACATCTGTCACTACTACGAGTACCACAAATCAATGATATGAAAGAAAAGAGCAGCTCCTTTATAATACGAAGTATGCGGCCACTTGAGTGCTCTGTCGACCGCAATTTGAATCTTTGAGCGTTTTACTCACTTGAATTTACAATTAGCACGAGTGCGGCCAGACAACAAAAGATTTTGATTTTTTTTTATACACAATTGTTTTATTTTTTAATTATTTAAATTTTTTTCTTTAATTTCGGGCGTTTTACTTCCTTATATTTCTTTATAAGTTTCTTAAAGTGAAGTAAAGGATGTTTTTTAATTCATGTAACTGGTTTTTTTTAAATAAAACACAACAAATTCATTGGATTGACCAAAATGTTGGCTTTATTAAAAGGATTCTGGTCTTATTTCGCGAATAGTGCGACGAATGTTGTCTTCTAAGTGATCAGTTGGTTGGTCTAAGTGGTGTTGGTTTATCAGTATTGACCATAGATTGGAAGTACCCCCGCAAAAGGTAGTCCAAAAATGTGAAATCACTCGAACGAAGTGTCCAATTTACAGAACCATTTCTTGAGATAATTCGGTCACCAAAAGTTTGGCTCGACAAAGTGATGTCTGGCATGTTGTGCCGTTTAGTTGGAACCATTTCTTCTCCAAATTTTATGCAATGACATGAAGAATACAAAAATCACGAATGCCTGTAGCATGACACCTTCGGCATATAAACCGCACCAAACAGCGATTTTTTCGAAAAGTAGGGGAATCTCAAGAGTTCCATAATGATTGTTTTCTCTCTCTCTCTCTCTCTCTCTCTCTCTATCTCCCCAAAAAGGACAATTCTACTTTTTTACATCATAGCCAGCGGCAGGGTAACCGATGACATTTTCCAAAAACTGGCACCAAAAGGGGATTTATAAAAAAAAGGGGCAAAATTAAAAAAATACACTAAACTTTTTCAGCCTTATTTATAAAAATAAAAAAGGCTTTTTAAGAAAAAATTTTTATGGAAATTTGTTTTAAAAAATCTTTATAAAGACTTATTAAGTTTTATAAATAAGGCCGTTTATTTTTTTTAATGTATTTTTATATAATTTACTCTAAAAATTGGGGGACAAAAAGTAGCATAGGAGTCGAAAAAGTGCCAATTTGCCACTTTAGTTGGTCAGACGGTCACACTGGCCAGCGTTGCCATAATATTTTTTTGGAAAACTGAAAATTTAGAAGAAAAAATCTGATTTTCAGATGAAAGAACTGCTCATAAAAAATTCTTTAGTATTTCTTATATGAGCCGGAGGAGGGGTTAACCCACATATATACATGATATATTTTTAACAAGACTTGATAATGTATCTCAAGTTGTTATGTCATCAGTTAAGAAAAATATGGCTCATATAATATATAATAATATGGTGTTTGAGTTGCACTATGGGATATTTCGCACAGGAATATTTTTTCCGATTTTGTTTTATTTAAAGTGCACAATGATTTATTTAATTAATACATTTGCTTAGCCAAAATAAATTGTTTTTTATGTGAATTACCTAAATTTCGCTAGGAGAGCTCTGAAAAAATTTGTACGGCCTCAAATTCTATGGGATCTACCCTTTATTTTTTGTATATATTTAGTTGTGTTTTTTTCTAATTCTATAAGAGATCGAATTATTTCAATGAAGAAAGAGTGAAACTCATCTTTTAAACAATAACACCAAATTCCATATTGAAAAGTACAACTTTCGCGTGAATTTATTGTTGCTGTTTAAAAAAAAATACCAATAAACTTCACTACCTTCATTGTTATATTAACCGAAATGGGTAAAACTATAGCTTCAGATATGGAAATTAAAATAACAAAATTAGGATAGAGTAAAAATTAAAAACTGCACAAATTATAGAAAAACTTATTTTTTAAGCAAAGAACTGCAAAACTGATCTATTCTTAAAAAACTGCTAAAATCACGGAAACTGCAGATTTGGCAACGCTGGTCATAGCTGGCCAAAGTGGCAACAGAGTGCCGAAATTTAATCATTCGACAGGTGTTTTAAAATCATCTTTAGGTTTCTCTTATGATTTTTCATTTCGAATGATCATTTAGGATATTTAACGGTTCAAAGTTGGTCGCAGTCGGTTTTTTTTATTTTTTTTTAATTACTGTGTGTTTCTTTTTAAACTCTTAGTAAAAGGACTTTTTAATTGTTTCTCTTTTAAAGTTAATTTTTGCATATCTTTTTACTAAATATACTTTTTGGGCTAATTATTAGAAATAAAACTGAAACTGGTACTGTTTTTCAGCGATAACGTACTTTATTATTTTAAGAACATAATAATTTAAATTTTATTCAATTATAAAAAGAATTAAGAGTGGGTTATCGTTTTGTGCTACTCCAAGATTACCCCTTCGCTGTAGACCCTCTATCTTTTAATTTAGTTTGTGTTATTTTTTTCATATTTTATTAAATAAATCGTCCTTCATAAAATTATATTTTTTCTGTTGCTAAAAACAACAGCAACAGAAATGAAGAAGAATAATGAAAATTCAGCCACAACTAAGTATAATATACGCGACTATAAAATCAAAAGAAAAACAAAAGCAACTATCAAATTGTGTGAAACCTTCAGTTATAAAAAAAACAAAAACATCATGGTGTGCAAGTAGATCCACACATATTTATAAACATACATACATGCACACATACATATGTATTTTATAATGTATGTGTGTATATTAAAAATATTGCCCGATAACCAGTAGCCTCGTTTGTCTGTAACATGGCCCGAGTTATTTTTAATGAAAATGACACAAAAAGAGAGTTCATACATACGTAGTTTTAGGCTGTTTTTTTTTGTAAAAGGTTTTTCTAAAAATTCAATAAAGACAAAAACTAACAAGACCTGCCTCTAAAAAATGTGGTTGCAAACTTGAAATTTGTTTTGGCTCAAAATTGAATTTGAGTTTGTTGTGTGTGGTTACCATCATACCCTACAGAGTAGGAGAAAGTGATTTTGGTTTGGTTTGAAATTTGTGCCAAATAAATACCTCGCACACTAAATAATAAACAGTCACAAAACAAAATTATGAAAATGGCTGTTCGTGTTCCCCTTCTAATGAAGGGGTGCAAGTGTCTTAGAATTGTCATTGACAGTTCCGAAAAACATCTGAAGTACCTGTTGCACAAAGATCGAAAGCAGATGTTTTGCAGTATAAGACAAGGCCCAGAAGCTGTGTTATTGTCTACTCTTCCTCTTTATACAGTAATCCAGTATTTTGGCAAAGGTAGTGAAGGTGCAGTCCCCCTTAATCGTAACCACGAAGTCCAGCTTTAGTGAAAAACTAAGAAGTTGCAGCATTTAGCTTATATTGATGTAAACCAGTAGTCTTATTTTGGATAAAGAGACAGTCGACCATTTCCTCTCTCCTAGATATGTTTCCAGCGGAATGAGAGCTGAATGTTGCACAATGTCTCGATATTCACAGCATAGCATATTTTCCTCCCCTCGCTTTCCAAGTCTTCTGCAAAAAAATGTTCGGTCCTTGCTGCTAATTTAAGGTGATGTTGAAATAATCCGCCATCTTATCTAGAGATGAGGGATATTCACGTACGAGTCTTTATAAGGTGAACACATCAGCAAGATAACTCACATTCTTCTTTAGTGCAGAATACTAAAGGAGCCGCGCAAAAAGGTCGACTAAGATACTTATTTCTTTCACTTGCTAGGATATTTACAAAAAGTACGATCGATCACTTCATCTCTCACCTTTTTTGTGTAGTAGATGAATGCTTTTGCCCATTGGCAGTCTGTTCAATCTAATTTAAAATTTCAGCAAATGATATGATATAATGCAATATTCTTATCAAATATTTTTAACAGAGAACTCTGGCAATTCAAATGGCAAAGCGAAAATAATTTTAGCTTAGATATTTATCTATGTATATGTTTTTATATATTGGTATTTAATTTATGGTACATTTCGTTCGTTTTCACCCTACATAATATATTTGAAAGTGTTTGGTTTTTCTGTCCCCCTCTCTCTCTCACTCTGCAAATATATGCATGTGACTTCAACCAATTGTTTGATTTGTTGATATAATCTTCGTAAAAGAACAAGTATTTCTGTCATTGCTGTCATCAGCGGTGCCAACTACTTACAACCCAAACGCGCTATTGCCCTTCTCAAAACGCGCTAGAACGCGCTAAGTTACAACATTGTCAACTATTTATAGCCAAAACGCGCTATTTTCTAGCGCGCTAAATTAAATGTTAATAAATGTCGATGTATTTATGTATCATCAGTAAAAAAAAATTTTTTAGTAACCCTTTTTTACATTTTTCAATATTGCTTCTTCGAAATTAAATACATACTACCTTATTCAGAAAAAATAATTTACGTTTAAAAAAAGGTTTACAAAATAAATTTTGAATAGAAATTTGTTTGTTAATCGTTTTGTAAACCTATATTATTTTTTTCTTAATAAAGCCTTAAATAACTAAAATCATTTAATACGGAATAAAAATCGCCTTCCAAATAATCGTATATATATAAAGTTTTTATTTAAATTTTAATTGCCAAACTCTGTAACAACATATACATAATTTGTCGAATAGTTGCGATTCAAATGCTTTTTGTACTTTAGCTAGAATAGATGCTTAATAAGTTATGTAAACTTCTTGGTTCATTAATACATATTTTTAGTTGTGAAATTTCAAAAAAATTATTAAAATGAGTTTTTAATTCTAACTACAGTCAAGGTAATTTTATTTGCGACAGCTGAATCAATAACAAACTTGAAAATTTTTATCAGAGTTTCAGATACTAGCAAATTGTTAAACTATAAGTTTAACAATTTAAAATTAAGAAAAATATTGAACTGAAATGACGTTATCGACTTTATAAAAGCTTTTATAAAAAGCGCTAAGACGAAAAAAAGCGCGTTTGGCATAGTTAAAACGCGCTAAATCTAGCACGAAACGCGCTAAATTGGCATCGCTGGCTGTCATTGTCACAACATCGCCGAGATCACGTCATAGTGATACGGACTTCTTGTCCGTTTGTGTGTCTGTCTTTCGTTTACGCTAAACATCTTGTTTTCATTAATCTATTTATTATTTCTGAATTTAAATTCGCTTAGATATTACATGATCTTGTTTTGTTTTGTTATTAATTGGTTTCATAAACCAGTGTTGCCAAAGGTTAGAGTTTTTATTGAAATAAATAAGATAATATATGTATGTATATTAGAGCGGGTCAATTTGTATGTCTGTGTTCACACCAGAACATTCTTATTTTTAAGTTTGTTAGTTTATAGGAGAGAGGGGCGAGTAGTAAAGAAACGCGTACACTCTGTCCTGTACTGTCGATACGCTTTACTTTCTCATTCGTAATTTTCATCGAAAAAATTTTTTTTGACATTCTCTTTTATTTTCATTTCTTTATATTTTGTTATACACATCTTAGTTTTGTTCTGAAGTGATAAAGTGCCTTCTGATAAATTTTTTAAAATAAAGTTTATAAAATATATGCATACTTATATAAAAATAAAATTTATAAATATCAAAAAGAAAAACATATTTCACAAAAAAAATATAAAAAATGGCTTTGAAGTGGAAGAGAGATGAAGTAGAAAAACTTATTTATGCCATCCAACAACACCCTTGCCTATTTAATATAAAATCGGCAGAATATTTAGATAGGACAAAAAAAGCGCAGGCTTTCAATGAAGTACTAAATTATATCAACACATTCATCCCCAATGTTAAATTAGAAGACATTAAACTAAAATGGAAGAATGTCCGATCGCAATATTCCCAAGAACTCCGAATGATGAATTATTCCAAAAAGTCTGGGTCTGGTGTGTCTGACATATATGTTCCCAAACTTTGGTGCTTCGACCAGCTTGAATTTTTAAAAAACAACACCAGAATTAGAATGAGCGGAGATAATGTGGAGGTAAATTACTATGTACATAGTACCTGCAATAGGTAATAATAAAACTAAACATTTTATTTTAGAAGAATGAGTTAGAAAACGAAGAAAATGTCCCAGAAATTTTAACAGTGGAGGAAAGTTATTCTGAAGAGCCACCCAAGAAAAAAACCAAGGTATTAAAATTGTACATTTAAAATAATGTATATATGTATGTAACAAGTCTTTCTTCAGCGTTTTACAGATATAAATTCACTAAGAAAAGATTTAAATAGCTTTAGAAGTGAAGTAACTGCAAGGAAAAAAGAAAAGAAATTTGCGTGGTTGGGTACTTTAGTAGCAAATGTTATGGAAGAAATCGAACCTGACGAGCAAGATGATGCAGCTTGGGAAGTGCAGTGCCTAATGCGCAGGCTTTCGAAAAAAAGGGTTAAAAGGGAAAGCTTGTCGACATCCTCCAGTAATTCTACAAAAAACATTTTAGAATTATCAATGGATGGAGTGTTTGATGAAGACGATTTCATATAGCCATTCAATTACTATTAAGAAAGAAATTTTTGAAAACTGAATAATTACAAGAATTACAACTACTATCTCTTTTACAGATTTATGTGATCTCCAGTGCAACATAAACAAAAGTACAAATAGAATTAGTATGTATAATAATATGTGATTTGTTTATTTATGTAAAACATAAAAAGACTGCCTTTTCCTTTAATATTTACAAGAAAATGAATATTTGATATATCATTTAATTTCATTGAATTTTAATTTACTTTTTTTAATAAAAACAAAGTTAAAAGAAATTTAAAGAATATTTTGCTTTATTTCGTTTTAACAATAGAAATGTAGGGTTCACATCCAGTCCAGTTTCCCTTCGTTGTTAAAATATGACATAAATTGTTGCCGGATAGCTTCTGCCTCGCCCTTTCGCGGATTATAAGGATTTTCACCTTTTCTTTCTTGAGGTATGGGATGCTGTGTGGTACTTATATATGACTCATCTGTTTGCATCAAAAAGTTGTGCAGCGCGATACAGGCAAAAGTAATTTTTTCAACTGTTTCCACTTTGAGGTCAATGTGGGTTAAAAAAATACGAAACCGATTGGCCAGTATCCCAAAAGCGTGCTCAACAACGTTACGGGCTCGAGAAATTCTTGCATTAAACATTTGCTTTTCTGGGGAATTGGTTTGATATGGGTATGGCTTCATTAAATATATTTGCATAGGAAATGCATCATCTCCAATAATTACATGTGGAAGACATCTTCCATTACCAACAGCTGCACTTGGAGGTATTTCTTTGCCTTCTTCTAGAATTTTCCTTAGCTTACTTTGCAAAAATACCCCAGCATCATTATTACGGCCATTGCAACCAATATCAACATAAACAAATTTGCAATTGGCATCTACTAGGGCTAATAAGATGATACTATTTGTGCCCTTGTAGTTATGGTAAAATGCACCGTCACTTCGCCGTGATCTGAAGTTTATATGCTTCCCATCTATAGCCCCTATGCAGTTAGGAAATTGCCATTTTAAAGCAAATTCCTTGGCAATAGACTCCCACTGCAAGTGGTTGCTGGGGAACTATTAAAAAAAAACTGTATAGAAACAATTAAAGTAAGCGAAATCGTTCTTACCTTTACATATTTTGATTTTAATTTATTCCAAATTGCTTCCGTGACCTCAGGTATAATTCCAGAAATAGATGCCTTTGAAATTCGGGTTTGGTAGTCTAGGCTTTGGTATGTTTCTCCTGCAGTATTAAATGAAATCGCAAATAAAAAGTATTCTTTCTGCAAATGATATAATCAATATTTTACTAACTTACCGGTGGCCAGAAAACGAAGGGTTAATGCTAGCTTTTCAGCAGCTGATATTGATTCCCTCATTACAGTATTGGAACGCTCTATATCCCCCTGAATTAAATCTAGCAGAGTTTGGAACTGCCATTTCGTCATTCGTAGGTAGTTCTTATACGAAGACTCGTCATTTAGGAGTAACTCATTTGTCAGAAAAGCAAACGATCCGCGTTCCTTTTTCGCTTTTCTCCAAGGTTTAACCCATTTTCTTTTACGTCCTTTGGTTGGAAGATATGTGGCTTTCTCGCATAAATCAAGCACTCCTAATATATTCATTAATCACAGACATTTTAGGTATTTACATACAACAAACACTAGTAATATAGAACTTACCAATGAGAATGTCCTCCTTTTCACTGTCGTCCGAGTCTAATTCTACAGCTTCTCCAATACAATCAACAATATCTTTAATTAATAAATATTTTGCTTCATCCATTTCAAATTTTATAAAATATAACACAAAATGTAACCAAAATTTAAATAAAAACACTTGAATTTTAATTTTTTACTTAAAGAATTTACATCAAAAAAAGAAATGTCAAAAACACACACAAGTATACACACAAATATATAAAAAATATATGTGTCATAAATAAGAATCGTATCGTGTGAACGCCGAAGATAGTTCAAAGAGGAATAATCCAAAATCTTAAAAATAAGAATGTTCTGGTGTGAACACAGACTATGGGACGGAAAAAATGAAAAAATCGCATATGCGGGAAGTAATCTACGAACAATTCTAAGAAAATTTGCCTAAGAAACTATCTGTGTAAAATCGATTCGGATGCCGCGATTTTTAAAGGGAAGTTTCATATTCAGGTTATAGAAAATTTTGTTAGAAAAACTTAAACAGATAGCTTATTTATGAGTGTGAGGGTAAAAAAACGCTAAGTTTTCTTCTAAACCCTTTGTTTTTACTTCTTATTTTTAAAGTACACTTATCCCTCGATTTACACAATACTTTTTTTAAGGTGTTAATCGAGGGAAAGGTATACTTTTGTTTGTTGACCATATATTGAAATAAAACTAAAATTATCCTTTAAGTTTTCTACGATTTATTGTTTTATTTGCAGTTATTAATTTAGCAATAAAATCAGAAAGAATAAAATAAATTTTAAGTGTATTGTTATTAATACAAAGTTAGTTTCTAGATTTGAAAAAAGAACTAAATAACTAAGTTTTTAAGTCCTGCCTGCTTTCCAAGCGTGGATTTTTTTTTCGACTAACATCAGTCACAGCCATAATACTTTCACGATTTTTTTCCGTTACGCGCCGAGAAACACTGGTTAAAAGTTTAACGCATCGTTCAGTTCCTTGAATGTGGCATGGAACTTGTGGGTCAGGAAGTGGTGGATCTTGAAATTCTAAATATTCCTTCAAATGGTCATACGGAATATCTCTTGTAATTGGTGGTTCTGATAAAATACTGTCATCATCTAAATCTATCATATTGAAATAATTGCAGCAGTCAAAATTAATGTTACATTTTTTGTACTCTCTAAGCTTTTCTGCATCGCAAAGTTTGTTACGGTAGTACAAAATTTTTTGTATTGCCTGGTCGCGTATTGATTTACGATCATCGTAAAGCATTGAAAGCATAACATTTTCTGGATGAGCAAAGTATGAGTTATTTTGAACTACAGAGTAAACAATTTGCCGCACATTCAAGGGAAGAAACTGTGTGAGGCGAATAAACTTAAATAAAAGCGTACTGCCGTAAATAACAGAATTGTAGTATTTGATGTTAAAGTACATGGGAACATAAACTCTTATTACGTACTCTGCTAGAGTTTTTAAGTAACTAGTGGGTGAACTTGTTGCGACGTACAATCGTAAAATTCTGCTGGCCTTGGTTAACCAACGGGAGTGCGCTACAGGTCCAGGCTTTATGTTAGCTAAGTCAACAGAAATAAAACCATTCGATATTGCTGAAGCCATTTGAAGCAAATACTTTACGTCATTAGATAAATCAAGCTTCCATTCGTCTGATGAAGAAGGTGGCATGTTCTCTAGCGGAATGGCTGTAAATTCAACAACCCTCTGAAAAAATTTTAAACTTTTTTTAATAAATGTTAAAAAAAATATTCTGGAAAAATTATTTTCCCACCATTTTCTCACAGCACGTAATTTGTTTACTAATTAAGCCGCTGGCAGTTCTTGGTCCGCTCGTTTTCGAATTATCCAGAAATTCGAATAGGTGACGAAAAGGCAATTCATTAAAATGTAGGAGACATATAAACCAATGCAATGGTCTTCCCAATGCGATCTCGAAACGCCGTATTATGCCATTTGAAACGCCTGTGTTAGTGTTTTCTCCATCACTACAAATACCAATTAAATTATTTAAACTGAAACCTTTTTTGCTGAAAAACTCGCTAAGCTGCCTTTGCTTTGTTAAAGCATCTTCAGCTTGAACTGTAACATATCCTAATAGTTTCGAGTTCGGCTCTTTAAGGACGACTAAATGTGCTTCTTTAACCATGCTTTGGTGGTATTTGCCGTCAATTTTTTCCATTGTTAATGCGTCATCTTTTCTGCCATCAAATGAAAAGTAGCATAGGTTGGTGTCTCCTGCTTGACTCTTGCGTACTGCTTCCCGTCCCTTCATCTTTTCTCTGGCGACTTTATTTTTATCCATAATTATTAGGTCTCCAGTTTCATCTCTATAGTCAATATCCTTAAATAGAGCTGTCGCTAAACCTGAAGCTACTCTGTCAGATATGCCGAATCTGTCGCACATCATCGCGAAATTTAAAGCCGAGTACCTTTTGGTATAAGCTCGTGGTTTCGGTGAAATTAATACATCCTCAGATGGTGCACTTAGCTCTATAAGCTCCTCCACCTCCATGTTTAACTGGCTTGGTTGATATGTCGAATCATGACTCACTGGTAGGAAGGTTGTTATTGTTATTGTTGATACTTGGTCAGAATGATTCTCTGGAATAGTCAGTTTTCTATCATTGTGTTGATCTAGCATAAAAAATGTCAACCTTTTTGGAATTTCTCCACATTTGCATTCATGTACTTTTAAATTACATTTGCATTTTCCAATGAAAAACAAATCATCAATCGATTCCACAAAACGATTTAATTTACTTTTAGTTTTTATTTCTCTTTGGTACTTTTCAATAAACTGGTTTAGTTTTAGTAAAATGCTTTTTTCATTCATAAGATTAATAAAAAGTCGATTCCATATTTCAGTTAATTTATTTAACACGTCATCAGTGAAGTTCTTGTAAGCACACTTTTTTCCTTCTTTTTTTGCCTGGTAACCCAAGAAGAAATAATACTTTAATACATCACGCTTGCTAGGTAAGTTAAGGCCACTAAAATCTTCTGGTGGTCCAAAAATGGAAATATCTGGGGAAGCCATATGAGATATGGTAGATTCAGATGAAGAAGATGGAAAATTATTTTCCATTTTACTAGATTATAAATTTAAAATGCAAAATCGAATAGCCAATAAAAAAGCCGAACGTTTTATTTTTTCACTCGCGTAGTTGAACTTAAATCACACAAATCTTAGTACTTATCACAATGTTTTGTTTTCCTTTTATTGAATATAAATTTAAAGATTCAAACGTTTATTGATTATAAAAACTTATTTATGAATTTAAAAATTTACTGAATAAAAATTAAAAAATTTTATCAACGAAAACTAGACTGTTAGAAAAAAATTGCAACTGCACTGTTTTTAATAAAAATAAAAACGTTAAAAAGGCACCACTTGTTCAAGCGATTTTTTAATTTAACGAACGAGCCTATCTTTTAACACTTTTTTCTTAAATTTTTTTCTACTCTGGTCTTACTTTTCGTTAACGCTGGAAGCGATTTTTTTTTTAAAACTTCAGAATAGTTTTCAAAAAAGTTTTTCAATTCCTTTAAAGAAAAAACATGTGTAAAATTTTATTTCAAAATAAAAGTACTCTTAAAGTTTGCGAATTGATAAATATTACATTTTTGCGTTTTCAAATGCGAAAATTTCATTAATTTAATATACAGAGGAAATTTTTTTTTTTGCACTCTTCAAGGTTTTTACTCGCTGATTGCACGGATGTTACGATCGTAAAAATCGAATGTGTTATATCGTTCGTAATACCGGGAAACCACTGTACCACTTTTCAAAAAATTAAACCTTCCAATTATTGTCAAAAAGCTAAAAATATAAGTTTTGTACATGTAATTTACTTCTATGTAAACATATTTGATACAATTTTTTATACTACCTAAAACTAAATTTCCCCTTAAAAATCGCGGCATCCAAATCGGTTTTAGACCCATACTTTCTTAAGCAAAGTTTCTCAAAATGATCCGTAGAACATTTTCCGCATATGCGATTTTTCGAAAAAAAAATCGACCCGCTCTAATGTATATGTATATATGTTAGAGTGGCCGTTAATTGTATGGAGACTTTTTGGTTTTTGATTTCTTCTACTCTCACCCCCCAAATCAGTTCAGTTTTATGTAAAAAAATACAAAAAAATTACATACCCATGAGTTGCGTTTTAGGGGTGTGCGAACGGCCCTTAAAGTTGGCCTTCAAGCCCATGTTTCAATGTAATTTTTTGTATATGACTATCTTTTTAAAACATAATTTTACCAGAATATGACATACGGCAATATTTTAGCTCTTTAAGTCAACAACATTAGTCTCACAGAAAGTTTTTTGCTGAAATTAATATTTTAGAAAATAATGAGGAAAATAACCAACAAAATACCACCAATTTAATGAAACTAAATTATATTTATGTCTATGGAAATTTTTTATTTTAATCATGTACAGTGTTGTCAACTTTGCCAGTGTTGTAAACTTTGAAATTTCAAGACGCACCAAAATGGAGAAAAAAAGCGCGCCATTTACAAAAAAACGCACCAAGGTTAGAATTTCTTTTTTTTAATTTTAAAACGTTTATTGAATTAATAATTTTCATATTGCCTTATTCATAAAAAATATTTCAGGTTTATTAAATGCTTATTTGACATATTTGTATGGAAAATTTGTCAAATAAGGGTGTAATAAACCTATAATATTTTTTATGAATTAGACCGATAAAAAGTATAATATTATTTTTTTGTAAATGAAAATTTTTTTTGGATTAATGGAACTGTCGGGAAAAATAAAAAATATTTTTGGATTTGTTCATATGTAAAGTACTGAATATCTCGACCAAAGAAATATATGACTTATACAAGTTTCATAATTAAGGACACACACATTAATTTGTAAAAAATTATAAATTTTTGTACATTCGTTTTATAAATTCTGCTTAAAACTTTTAAAAAAGATCAAAAATTAATTATTCCAAATTAATAAAGCAAACATTTTCATCATTATTTTTATCATAGGGCCAAAGAAAAAGATTTCATTTCAAATTGTGTGTTATGTAAACATCATTACTATTAATATGGTAATTAACAATATTAGGAAGTTGGTAAAAGTTTCACAACAAAAATTTTCCAGTTTTAACCCACTGTCGTGTTCAATTTGCGTTGGTGCCACCAAAAATTTAAAAACGCACCAAAACTTAAAAAAAACGCACCACGCACCAACTAAGGAATTTTTCGCACAAAAAATTTCAAAAAGCACCCAAAATGGTGCGAAACGCACCAAGTTGACAACGCTGATAAAAGCTTACATATATTAAATTATTTCATACATATACAGTATATATAGTCAAAATAAATCTAAAACAAAAAAAAAATTACATTGAATATATGGACTTGAGGGCTGGACGCACCCCCTAAAACACAACTTATCGGTATGAAATTTTTTTGTATATTTTTTTTACATAAAACAACCGATTTGAGGGGTGAGAGCAGAAGAAATAAAAAAAAAGTAAAATAACGCCCACCCTAATGTATATATGTACAATGTACATACGAGTATATACATTTAATTTGATTATACCAACAACTACCCAGAATTATTCTGTTCTATAAAATTTATGCAAAAACAGCTAAAAAATCTCGGGGCTTTGTTCTTTTAAGGCAAATCATAGCAAAATGAAAAATATTGGCCAACAATAAATTTTTGCACTAATAATAATAATATGTCGGCAAAATCTTCCGATTCCTGAACGGAAATATTATTCAAATCGTTAAAATTTTTATATATTATATGTTGTTGTGAAATCGATACGATAGCTCGGCACGATTTTGTAACGACATGTATTTACGATATATTTTTCTATGTTCAGCAGAGTAAGTGGTACTCTCACCGTTATGTTGCTGCTTTTGTCGAAATAATTTGCACATACATACTTACGTTTTTACCCCACTGCAAAACGCAAAGAAGGGTATTGTGTTTATCAGTCTATGTATGGATGTATGTATATATATATGTATGTATGTGTGTTCCTTTGCGGCACTATATAAACCGAACGCGAGGACCGATTTTGATAATTCTTAAGTCAATCAATTTGTCTTAATCCCGGGAGTGTAATTTGTCAAAATTCAATATGGCGGCCAATAGACGCCATTTTGTAAATACGAAAAAATAAAAAGTCGGCGAACTATATCAAACTGGGTATCATGCAACAGGTATTTTAAAATCATCTCTAGAGTTCTTTTATGATTTTTCATTTTGAATGACCATTTAGGACATTTAACGGTTCAAAGTTTAAGTATAAATACTCACAGAAAAAAGTATTCACCAATTATTATTTTTAATTAAGAATTTAATTGTATTAATTAAATTTTTAATTGTATTAATTAATTTGAGTGAAAAAACTCAATTGATATTATAAAATTGTTTATAGGGGAAAATTTAATTAATTTTTTAATTGATACTGCAAATATTTTATTTAATATTACAAAATCATTCATATTACTTTTTTGTGTGCTTGTTTAAAGGACCTAATTACGAGTGTCATATTTCGACTACAGCTACGAAGATTTGGTACTAGATTAAGGAAAAATGTTGCAATGCTCTTTAGTCTTCAACAAAATCGTCGTACACAGAAAAAAAGATTTGTAAATACAAATAATTTATTTGTGAATACAGTTAAAATATTATTTAAAAAGGCACCTACAACGATTTTTGTAAATACAAACACACATTTGTAACATAAGAAAACAAAATCAAATCAATTATTTCCAATTAAAATTATTGTGTAATTAACAATTGAGTTGTTAACAGAAAAATTTTTTTTAATGAATTTGATTTTCAAATTATAATGTGTTGTTTCTTTGTTTGTGTTGTTTTATATTTTTTTAGAATTTTGTTTTTTATTAAATTTTAAAGATGTTTGGATGAGTCGAACTGGCAATCTCTTGATTAATAGTCTAATGTACTTACCACTCAGCTAAAGAGCAAATCGTTATTAGATAAGCAAATAATGAATACACACAAAATGCGAGTTCTTCTGTTTCTTTTACATGTGCGTATTCCGTTATGATATAATTTAACAAATAATTTTGTTGAGTAATTTAATTGACTAGAAAAATATTAATTTGTTAAATCAACAATGAGTTTTTTGAGTTTTTGCGCCATGTATAACACAAAATTTGGTAAGTTCAGTTTATTGAAAAAAATTTCTGTGTTCGTCATATCAACAACTTAATTTTTTATATTAACTAAATATATATTTCAATTTAAATTAACTATTAACAATTTGTTTTGTTGGTTGCATTTTGATGATATTTTTTTCTGTGTAGAAAAAGTCGTAATACGACACAATACTTTTTTATTTGTTATTCATATTTATTTAAAGCAAACATTTTTACTGACTTTTGCTTATGTACTTAAAAATCAAAATTTTTAAAATTGTTATTAAAAAAATTCTTCAGAGAAACTACCAAAATGTCTTAACGAATTCGCTACGAAAAGTCTTAAGGTCACACTTGCCAAACATTTGCTCAAAAAAGCGTAACCACTCAATGTTTTTGAAAAACCATTTTATAGAGACACGTGTTTCTTTAGTAAACCAGTTTCATAACCAACTAATAGACAACGTCATTGATTCCAACATTATTGGAAACTATTTAACTTAACAAACAGGTATCTGTTGTGGTTACGTTTTTTGGGCAAATATTTGCCCAAGTGTGATCAGCCCCCTAGGTTCAGACAAACTACCGAAATGTCTAAACGAATTCGGTACGACAAGTCTGACTTAAGAAAAAGTCGAAACATTTGGCTTGAACTCATTTATTTTATACATACACATTTTATTTATATTTCCCTTAAAAATAATCGTTAAGTCTTGTTAATTAATAAAAAGAAGAGACTTGCTGCTTAGCTGTATAAAATAAATTTCATGTGTTAAATAACAATGACAATAAAATTATTTGTATTTTTAAAACTATTTATTTAATATTCATAAAATTTATTTATTTTAGATATTATTATTTATAAAATAAAATAAACTCATCGCAAATATTTGCATGTGTGGACATTTAGCATTTATAAACGCAAACTTAGCAGATCTTTTTTTCAAGTTCTTATTAATAAGTCATCTGGCAGCTCCTTCTTTACGAACAGATAAAAAAGCGAAAACAGAAAAGTGCAAACAAAGAAATTAAAACGAGAATAAATTTATAACTGTAATAGTGTCAATTAATTTTTTTACGAAAATCACGTTCTAGCTCCTGTGTCTGACATAAAGAGCATAGCTCTAAACACATGTGCCTCGTTTCGTAACTTGGGATTGAGCTATTTTACACAAAGTTATTCATATAAATCTTAAATAAAATATGGACAAATAAATATATATATATATATATATATATATATATATATATATATATATATTTATATGTATATATATTTTTTCTTACTCACCCTGCGTTTCAAAGGATGATAACAATTTTTTCGACTTGAAAAATTCCAAACCAAGCACTGGCAACACTGTTTACATTCAAACTCAACTGAAACAATTAACTTCTATTTTTTCAGCAAATAAATTTTTTTATATTTTATTTTTACTTAGTAACGACCAATTTAACACAAAAAACTTGTTACCAAATTAGTTCACGTCAGTCATTGAGTTGCTTTAGCCTCTTTCTATTTTGACACTTTTTCGTTGATATTATCTTGTAAAAATCTTTTTTAATTATTATTGAGTTTGTGGGTGGTAAGAAGATACATACATAAGTGTTTTATCCCGTGGATTATTTATAATTGAAAAACTATATTATACACATACCGACTGTTTTTAGGGGCCAGCAATTATACACATTTGAGTTCACACACAGAGAACTTTTTCCTAATAAAATACATACTAAAAATTTCCATATTGAATTGAATAAATTAAATTTCATTTATATGTAAATTGAATGAGACGTTATGTGTTCCACATGTGCCAAATAAATTAAAGAAATTATAATTTTCTAGTTTAATAAATGAAATTGCTGTAAGAAATGATTTTACCTTGAACTTCTATATGAAAAGCTAACAAAACGGGTTCACACAATCACTTGGACGTTGTCACAATTAATTGTAGCAGTCATGTGGTGTCAACAGCTTAAGAATATATATTTAAATTCAGGGGATTTCGATTATGACACTTTTTTATATTATTATACATATTCATATGCAAATATATTCAATATATTATTTTGACTGTCGTGTGCAAGTCTATTTTTAAGTTCTCTGTTAAACTGGCTTTGTGTTCCCACAGCGAAAGTTTGTTTGAACAAATTTTGCTTTCGTGAGCGTCGCTTTTCTATTATAACACAAAATTTAAAATGTTAGTGTGCAGTTTCAAGTGAAATCTTAGGAATTATTTCATATCGTTTTAAGCACTTTTACCTGGAGAGCCTTAGGTCCTAAAAAAATTGCATTTCTATGATTAAATTGTTAAAATCCTCAAGCTTTTTCTTAGTGGCTTATTACGTCTTCTATACAGGCATCTTACTGTATGTCGCTGTAGTCACGTAAAATGACACATAATATGCTCTACACTGTAGAGTCTACAATAATAAGCTCGTGTCTGAGAATCAAAAGGTGGTTTATTAGTATTTAGTGTTTATTACGGGTACATGTTTCACATGAAATCACTTGAGAAAATTTTAGTAACTAAATACAAAAACAACAATCAGCCGTGATATCTTTCGCTCTATTATTCTATTCTTTACATTTAATGTGAGTCTGTTAACTTGTTAATTGAAACGCTTTGAGTTTTAGGCGTCTATACTCGTAGATTGAAACTCTACATAAATTTCTTAAGTTATAAAAATGACGCCAACATAAAAGATATTTTAATTTTTTTCTCGTTTTAATTATTTAACACAATTAGTCGTGTAGATAATTTAGGTATTTGGTACGATCCCTTAATAATCCTTTAACAAAAGATTCCACTACCTGCCTGTTTCTTTCTTATTTTTTATTTATTGAAATTGTAAATGTCCAAATTATGACACAAATAAACCAGCATGCTGCAGCAAATTAAAATTGCAGCAAAAAAAGTTAAAAAAGCGGTATAAATTCAAAGTACTTATGTGCCTACTTTTTTTTGCTAAATATTAAATAGTACTTATTAAAGTTTTCAGAAATTTCACTTTTTCACAAAATTTTTTTAAAAAAGTTGTAATGCGGCTTGTCACATTGCTGTTTAATTGACCCTGTGCGACAGATATGTTTGTGCATATGGTCCTTCTCTCTCTTTCTTGTTTCTTCTTTTTTTTCTCTCAATAAACCCCATTAGGGTTTCAAATAAATATTCTCTTATTTTAAACAAATATTTGGAATATCACCTTGTGTTAAAATTGTATTAAAAGCAAGAAAAAAACAAAGTAATCAGACCATTAAAGACAACAACAATAACAAAAACAAAAATATAACCAGCAGAATAATTTAGAGCTGAAACACACATTTGAGTAGATACATATGTATACATATACAGGGTCCGTCATTGAGGCATTCCGATCTTCAAATTTAAATAAAACAACGTATGTGAAATGTCTTCGAATATGAAGTCCGCAGCGGCTTTGTTCGGTGGCGCGTATCCAAAATGTTCACACATCATCTTCACGTGAAATGACCAGGCCCTAAAATCGCTCGTGCAGAATGCCCGCCCAATCTGGCATTAGATGCGTGACACTTTGCGTCGGTTTGTTGAAATTACATATCGTAGGGGTCCATATCAAACAATTTTGGGCCAGAAAAAATTGGTAATCATCGACATATAACTCTCGCGACCTAATATGGGCGAACCTACGAATTGTGGCATGAATAGAAAACCCATTTTGATACAATAATTTTATAATTTGTACGTGTTGGTGCACGCTACCCTGCAAATAAAACTTGGACTACTTGGTCCAATTTAGATGAAACATCATGGTCCCACGTAATGCAGTCATGGATTATGTCGTTTTAACACAAGCATTCAATGCTGCACGATAAGTGTTCGTGCTTAAACAATTATGATCGTTGTTCTTACGCGCTTACAAATTGTATGCGAGTAGTCAATAATAGCCTATTTCTGATTTAAGAAAGAACACTTTCATTCGCTTTCTATGAGAAAGAACATTGATTTTGATTTCTCTACGCACGTTCTAAGCGAACAGTGACTCGAACAAGAACTCGAATGAAAACGTAAGTACTTTCATATAAAATCCGATTTCTCTGCTAAGAACGTGTTGTCAACACTGAGAATGAAATGTCAAAATCTCTCACTTTTGGTTTTGCTTTCGTAAAAGAATTTTCATTTATGTGTATACCAATAAATAAAAATAGATAAATAATAAATAAATAAAAGTACATAAAAATAAAAAACATTTTATAAAAAAATATATACAAATGGAAAACAAGTGGTAAGTATAAATTATGCATATGATAAACATAAGTATGTACGTAGGTTTTTAACAACTTTTTTATCTTAAAGAAATCAACAATGCAGCAACTAAAGACATTAGTGCTGTTTATGGAAGAAAATCCTGAGTTAGCAAGGGGTACTCCAATCTTTGGTGCCAATAAGTTTCAGGTAGACGAGGACTGGAAAAAGCTCTGCAGCAATTTAAATGCGCTTGGACCTCCTTCACGTACTATTGGCGAATGGAAAAAGGTTAGTAATTTTTTTGCATGTTAGAAACGAAAACCAATTAAATATTTATGGTTTTATAGACCTGGGCAGATTTGAAATCCAGAACAAAAAAGAAAATTGGGGAAAACCAAAAGAGCCTTAGAGAGACGGGGGGTGGCTTATACCGCTACAACAACTTAACAGAGCTAGAGGTTATTATAGACAGGACGCTGTTTGTATCATCTGCTGTAGCACCCGGAGGTAAAGTGTTTGGTGCAGAAGACCAATCTATTGATGATTGTTTTGTTGCGCTGGTGGAGTCACCAGGCAGGTGCAGCAAATCTGTTGCAGTGGTTACTCCATCTAGGAGCTCGGAAACTTCCCAGCAAACAAAGAAAACGTCTACCAATCAACAAAAATCACCCCGAAATGTCCACCAAAGCTCTAAGGAACAGCAACAAAACACCACCGCTGTTACTGCTGCTACAAAACGCCAGGAAAGTTGCTTCAGCGACGGTGAAAATTATCCAGTAGCCCCCCATTCGGCAAAAAAGGGAAAATTTGTTACTGAAGAGATTAATCTTATCCGCCGACAGCTAAGAATAGCTGAGGGAAATGCTGCAACAGCTGCTGAACAAGCCAATTCTATGAAAAGAATGGCTGATGCTGCTGAGGTGCAAGCTGAAGCAGCAAAGAGAATGGCTATTGCCGCTGAAACAACAGCAGCTGGTATAGCGGAGCTAGTTAAAGCCACAATAAGGATCGAAAATATGTTATAAAAACATTTTTCTAAAAGTTAACGATTAAATTATTGTGGCTTTTTCGTCTTATTTTTATTGCTATAAATTTATTTTTTTAATTATGTGAAAAATTAATGCAAAATGCATTAATTTTAAATAATGAATTGTGATTTTTTTTTAACCAAAAATAGTTTTTTGTTAGTTTATAATTTTAATTTTTAAATTAACTTTTGAAAAATGTTAAATTTATTATTAAATTAAATTGTTATGCAAAATATATATATATATATATATATATATATATATATATATTAAAATTAAATTAATTTTCTTTAATTTTTAATGTTTTAGTACAATTACAGTTTTACAAATTTATTGCAATATTTCTTCTTATGGCACTTGCGCCTATTTCCTCTTCTTCCAACACATCTAGAACTTCACTACTCGTTTCGTCTTCCACTTCAATTGTTGGCAATGGGCACTTGTAGGCTATGCACATGTTATGCAGAGCACAACATGCATTGAATATTTGGGTAGTCTTGCTTGGAGAGTAATGCAGTCCTCTGGAACCTATTATAGAGCGGAATCTGTTCTTTAGTACTCCAAAGCAACGCTCAACAACGTTGCGTGCACTAGCATGTTTTTTGTTGTACTTTCTTTCTTCAGTACTCTGTGGATTTCTGAATGGCGTCATTAGATATGGTTTTAGTTTGTAACCAGCATCGCCTAGATAAATGTTAGCAAATTACATACATATATCAAAAATGAAATCACCAGATAAATTCAAAATATAAGTATACTATGACTACAAAAACTTACCAAGAATCCATGTATTTCTTTGACCATTTTCATACGCATTTCGTAGTTTTTGGTCAATAAGACTTTGTTCCCATACAAATGCGTCATGGTTGGCCCCAGGATGTCTGGCATCAACATATGTTATATATGTTTTGTTGTCACATATCTAAAAATGTGGAAATAAAATTTAAAGTATATTTAATAGCAAAACATTTTGTTTAGCTTACCACCATGACATTTACACTGTAATAGCCTTTTCTATTGTAGTAAAGATGTTTCAGATGATCTCCTGGTGATTTTATTCTCACATGGGTTCCATCAACGCAGCCAATTATGCCGGGAAAGCCAGTGGATTGAAAAAAATCCCTTTTGTTTTCGTCTTCAGAGCGAACCATTTTTATCCAATCTGCACATATGAAGTTTTCAAAAAAATCAAGGAACTCTTTTACGATTCGGCATACAGTTGCTGTGGATGTTGACGAAAACATTTCATTGCCAACTGTTTGCTGATAGCTCCCAGTGGCTACAAAACGTAAAAATGTTGCCAGTTTAATGTCCTGGCGAATATTTGTGCATTTTATAGATTTAACTTCTTGATTTTTAAGTTTCTCCAAAAGAAAAAGAAAAACTTCTTTGGAAACGCGAAAGTTTGCAATAAATCTATAAACATAATTTTTTCCGTTATTTGATTTGAATGATATTATATGTATGTATGTACTTACTGGTTGGTAGGCAGCTCCAGAACATTAAACCTATCTCTTAACTCTCTGCGATTTACTTGAACAGTTTCATCGTCGTTATCTATTTCATTTAAAAAGTAAACAGCCACCGATAAATCCATCTTTTCTTTTATAAAATCAAAACAAGAAACACACAAAAAAATTACAAATATTTTTTTAAATTTTCTCCCTTTTTATTAATTGACACTTTGCACCAGCTGATCACACTTACACGCAGTTGTATTCGCTTTATAATATTTTCGTAGTATTTTTCGATACTTTTACCAGAAATATCAAAATTTATGATATGGCATTGCTTCTACTTTTAACAACGTAAGATACCAAAATTGACATACGTAAGCGAGTGCGAAAGAAAGTGAGTGCTAATGAGAAATCCAAATTGACTCGAATTCGAGCGAGTGCTTTTCGTTCGCTTGAGTTTTCTTTCTTAAATCAGAAATAGGCTATAAGTATTTCATATGGAATAGTTTTAGGGTTAGGCCGATGTAATGCAAAATTTTACCATGTGGTCCAACCCTAGGATATCGCAATGCTAAATCGACCATATCCATATCCATACATTTGGACTAGTTTTGGACTAGTTCTGGTCCTTTATGCAGTAGTCCTTACATACATATTGTGATTTGACAAAACAGACAGAATAAATGGCAGCCAATTCGACAGCTGTAGCTTCAACGATATGGTCGCTATAGACTGGCAAATTTATGAAACCCTTATTGGAAGAACCTTTATGATTTCATTTATGTTTAAGGTGACCGGCGCAAATAAAAACCATTATAATCATTCACAGCGTTGTCAACTCGGTGCTTTTCGCACCGTTTTTAGTGCTTTTTGAAATTTTCGACGCGAAAATTTTTGAAGTTAGTGCTCAGTGCTTTTTTAAATTCATTTCGGTGCTTTTTGTTTCGAGTCGGTGGTACTAAACCAAAAATTCGAAGAAAAATTTCCTCACCTATTTTTTCTTTCGAGGAAATGTACATATATATAAAAAAATAAGCTCTGAACTTAATAGGAGCATTTAAAAAAATTTTACCAAGTTTGTACAAGGCTTGGTGGAAGAAATAAGCGCCATTTTTCCCTTAAACTTTAACATTTAAATCATAATTAATATAAAAAATGTTTTGGCACGCAACAAAGAAGACATAATAGAAGTATTTACCCAAGTATAGTTTAATATCGAAATTTTGTCTAGTCTAGGGAAAATATACCTAGTCCACTATCGAGTTTTCAGTTGAGAATTATCGGATATTTATAATTTGATTGAATTCGAAAAATACGTTTATTTTCTGACGAAAAATGATTAAACATAAAATTTTTTTATAATAACTACAAAAGGCTTCGTCAAACTGATTTGAGAATTCACTGATTCTTATACAATTAAAATGTGTATCGGATGCCTCAAATTTATATTTTTTTAAATGCATTGCAAGGTCAACCGATTATTATATTTTTTATATGCATATTTGTGTATAACAATTTTTTTAAATATATCATAATAATTACAAATTTAGTTTCAGTGCTTTTTCAAATTTAAAAGTTGATAACGCTGATCATTCAAATTAGTGATGAGCGATAACGCGATTTTTTAATAATGTTGCTCCTTGTGAATGTGATTTCTAAATCGCTGTTCTTTTAAACTGTGACTGTGATCACAGTTTAGCAGTATTTTGTTTGTAGCAGTTCGGTTATTTTGAGAACATCTAATAAGAAGAGCAGCAGTGAAATTAAACTGTGACTGTGATCACGGTTTAACTAATTTGAGCTCTTGTGCTTTAAAAGTTTTTATTAGTATTGGTATTTTGATAAATACTAATAAGAAGAGCGACAAGAAAAAACAATTAGCAATCAACCCCGTCCAAATATTGCGATTTTCGTATAAAAGGCAGAGAGTCAAAAATTGCAAATATGAACATGTTAGATGTACATAGTTGCCAGAAAAGACGATTTGACGATTTTTTTTATCGACAAAAGCTGAAGGTATAAAAAAATTCATGTGGTAGCCTTATCTAATGTTAAGTAAGCATATAAGAACAATCACAGTTTGCATAAAAGAACTATATTTCCAAAACCTGTTACTTGATAAATTCAGTCACAGTTGTGATTAGTGATTTTTCAATCACTGTGAAAAAAGAACAGGTTTAAAAATATCGCTCAACTCTAATTCAAATACATATAGCGATTTTCAGAATTGGACGTTTTTACTCTATTCGCTGAAAACTCTTAATTTAATTACAGAATATCATCATACTCATATCGCTCATTTACTCAAAGAACGTCATAACTGGAAAAAATGGAATTTTTGAGTAAGTGATGCAGACTTACTTACTTACTTCGATATACTTAAAGATTCTTGTGTATTATTCAATAATGGATATTGCAGGAGCAGCTATATGTAAATACAAATAGAAAACATAAATTTTTTAAGTTGAGTTCTTGCGTGAAAGGCGGTTGATTACTCGGTTTGTTAACAAAATAATAAAATCCAACACCAACAAAACAAAAAGAATGTATTTTATAAACAAGTTCGCTATTGATAGAACAAGTTTATAGTACCTAGCAATTCTCACTTGGTTTATCTTATCTAGTATATTTAGGGTAAAGAATCAAAATTTTGTTAGAAACAGGAAACTAAGTTCAATACGAATCTCTTCCTGTAATAGGTGCATGTACTTATTGTATTATTGAACTGGAGTCAGTCGAAGGATATCTGAGGCATTTAGTAGTATTTAGTCTATGAGGTCCGAAGAATTTTAGCTCGCCTCTCGTATCTGGCCGTGGTCTTATATTACCTTATCGAAAATACCCAGCTTGCCTACGAAATCTATAGTAGCAACCAGGATTGTCAGATTTATTTTGACCCATTTCGCCCAATCGAATGTCAAAAATTGCGAAAATATATATTTTCTTCGTTTTTGTTTTATGTATATATGTATACTAGCTTAACCAGGTGTGCTTTGCTACCCCTCCCCACCCATAAAAAAACATTCAATATGAAAATTGGATTTTGCCACGCCCCTCCGTCCGCAGACCGAAAATAAAAAATCAGACTTCACAGTGTCACCCGCCTGATTATTCTGAAGATTCCCTGAAAATATCATCAAAATCGGCCCAACCGTTTTTGAGTCCATACGTTACAACATAAATATATTTTATTATTATATTATTTATACATACACTGGTGCATATTCCTATACGCGCATGCATTTATTATTTTCTTTGTGTTCCATATTCGTAATTTTTAACCATAAATAAAGTTGACGGACTGCAGTATGTCGATATGTATAACGGAATTGTGTTTAAATAAGTACTTTTTTTATTTTTTAATATACTGTTTGCTTTTTTAGGAATCATAAAATATTAGTTCTTAGTTCAGTGGAAGATTTCTATGAGCGCAGGCAGGAAAATTAGCTTAAGAACTTATTAAAAGCAAAATATAATATATTGTAAGATTTTTTAACTAAATGTAAGTTTTTGACGCCATTATATCCGTTTGAGCAAATTTTTTTGTTATAATTAAAATATTTAATAGTATCGAAGAATGCCAAAAGGAAAATTTCTAAATGTTCAAAAAAAAAATTCAAATTAAATTTTTTGCGATCAATGATGCTCTAAGAGTGAAATTGCGCGAAAAACTGAACGATCGGTATGCGTTATTTGTAACTTTCTGAAGAAATGACAGAAATATGGAGTGCGGAAGCCTACAAAGGTAAACACAAAGTTAACTAAACGAGAAATTAATATGGTTAAACATGAAGCTACTCGCAATAAGTTCAATGCCACACAAATTAAAACTAAACTTGACCTTTCTCTTACTTCCAAATACGTTCAACACATTTTGCGAACAGATGGTAATATAAAATGGAAGAAACTCAAATGTAAGTCAATGCTAAAACAATGTCATAAAGAAAATCGTTTAAAATTTTCACACAGATACATTAAATGGACTGATGAGTGGAAGAAAGTAGTTTTCTCAGATGAAAACAAATTCAATATGTTCGGTCCAGATTCGTATTCGTGCTATTGACACCTTTTTAGGTCGAATGATAATCGAATGTCAAAACGTAATTTCGGTGGAGGAAGTGTTATGATGTGGGCAGCTTTTTTCGCAGTTGGAAAAGCAAGTATTTGTTTTGTTCCAACAAAAATTAAGAGCACAAGCTATACCGAACTCTTAGAAGATGCTCTTATCTCATTTATGGAGGAAGAAATGTTGCATATTTAATTGTATATTTCAGCAAGACAATGCACCCATACACGTTTCAAAAGAGTCCAAGTCCTGGTTCCACCAACACAGTATTTCCCTGTTAGACTGGCCAGGATTTCCATGGAAAACTTGTGGGGGTACACAGCGCATAAAATTTACGCAAACAATGCTCAAAATCAAAACATTATAACAGTAACAGATCTAAAACTAAGAATTAAACAAGTGTGAAATGAAATCGATCGCGATTTATTAATTAAAAATTAATAAAATCAATGCCTGACCGTATCTTCGAAGTAATTAAAAACAACGGATCATCTACTCACTATTAATAAAGACAAAATGTATTATTACTTTAAGCGCGTTTATAGAAAAATGCCCATCAAAGTTGCATTAAGCCATTAAAAGAACAAAATAAAATTTAATAAGCTTATATTTAATCTTTTTGTTTTAAGTATTGAAAGTTAAGTTAATAAATATTTGTTAAATGAATTTATAGCCCCTTAAGTATATTTTAGTTGAATTTTTTTATAGTTGTGTCAAAACAAGTAATGTGCGTTTATAGGAATATGCACCAGTGTATGTCTTCCTTGCACTCTTTGAGGGAGTTTTTGTTTTAAATTAATAAAAATATTTTAATAAATCATAAAAAAGTGTAATCTAAGCCGCTAAGATTTGCTAAAAAATAGAATAATGGGAATAAAATTTTTTCGATTTTTTTAGAAGGTACAAAACAGGACAGCATCTGCTATTCGTATTTATTAACTTTATACCACAGCTGGCTTAAGAGACGCCGCCAGAGTAGCAAGCCGGGCAAAAAATTTCGGTGGCGGCTGAAAGACAAATATTTTCGGCGGCGGCGGCTGTACGGCTTAACGCCGATTTGCTTAAAGCATTTGAAAAAAAGTTTTAACCCAGTCTGTTTTTAGAAAAATTCGTGAATTATTGAATCACCATGTTGTAACATTATTTATTTTTCAATAGTTTGAATATTGCAGTAATTGATGTCCTAAAAAATAGCTTCGTAAATTATTTGTTAAA
This sequence comes from Tachina fera, assembly GCA_905220375.1. Classification (NCBI taxonomy): domain Eukaryota; kingdom Metazoa; phylum Arthropoda; class Insecta; order Diptera; family Tachinidae; genus Tachina; species Tachina fera. The sequence continues at coordinate 115,849,639 of LR999964.1, forward strand.
CCATAGAAACATATTCTAGACTATCAGGGCAATTATGAATAAAATTACGCGAGAAATTTCTCATTTTTCTTATTAGAATTTTTTTCCCTATTACTTGCTATTAGTTGGAGTTTTTCCCCGGGAAAAATTTCTCGCGGAATTTTATTCATGATTGCCTTCTACATAAATTTTATTTAAGCTTTCCGATTGAATTAAAAATTAATTACTTTATTGGAACACTGCTGCGGATCAACAAACAAAAAGCTTTGAACAATTAATTATCAAAAAGTCGCCTGACTGCTTAAACAAAAAAGTCTATGTAAACGTGAATGTATTTTAGAAGGGACTCCAAAAGAGAACGTAAGTGTTGTCGCAGCTTCGTTACCGTTAACATAAACATTTTCTTTTTATGTGGAAGCAAAAATAACTATCTTTCTGGGACGATCGCTATCATATTAAATACGAAATTTGAAAAATTATAAAAAATAAAAAACAAAATAACGGCTGAGTACTAAGCCGCCGGTAAGCCGAGTGGTTCGGCGTTTAGCATAAAAATGGCTAGATATTTGGCGATAAAATGTACTCAATCAGTTGCATCTTTTAATATTGAACTTGTTTATCACAAAATTATACATTATATCATCTTTTTTATATGTTTTTTAAACACATTTTTATGTAACATTTTTCAAACACAAATTTTTCTGTTTTCAAAATATAATAAAATAAAATACAGCGTTTCATTTTTTTTGGAAATTAGACAAATTTAATCACCCGACGACTTTCGTATTCTGTACCAATATACTTTAGACCTTATAAATATACGTTGTTATGTACAAAACAAAATGAACGGCTGTCAGTCGGCTCAAATCGACTATGAGTCGCTGCGGAGTATTTTTTTCACAAGCCGCCGCTGCCGACTTTTTTTAGACGGCTTCTTCCTCTGCTTTATACATGAGAAACACATTTTTCGAAGATTTTCAATAGCTCGATCACTCATTTCAATTTTAATTAATTCAGTTTCAAATCTTGAACCATTTATTGAAGGAAATCTGTTTGGTACATCAATAGCTATAATAATAAATAACATTGCTTATAAATGTTTTTGTTTCATTCAAAATTTATGGGTTGAAAAGCATCATCTTTTCTGATTCAATATTAATTGTAAAAGCAATATTAATTGTGATATCATTAGATCACTCCTGACTCGATTGGAATTATTACGTCAGTGTCAAATGTTCAAATATTGTCAAGGCATTGACAAAAGAATAAAAATAATAAACGAATGTGAGCATTCATAAGACGTAGCTGTTGAGCTCAACAGTTGTGAATTTGTTGGCAACTGTTGGCACCAACAGTTACGTCTTACAAACGGCTTGATGGATATAATTTAATTTTATATATTTATTTCATTACTTTATCGAATTTGTAATGTAAACTTCAACAAATATTTGCTCCTGCCACCTAACAAAGCATATAAAAGGCATAGCACTATAGCACTCCATCAGCTGTATTTTGACTATATGTAGCGAAAAAATTTTGTGATGAACAATTACTCAACTGTTGAGTGGAGCGGAACTACTCAACTATGCGTTTCTAAGACAAACAAGTTTTTCTTTTCATTGACAAGGGTTTGATGGTATTTATTATTTTGCTTTTACAATTTTTGAAAATTAGAAAATTTTGCCCATGTTTTTTTCTAAATAATTCCTATGCTAAGTACACATCCGGCATTTCTTGTGTTGTCATTTTCAAATAGTGTGCAACGCCGCTAACATTAAATGTTTTATATGGAAATCGATGTCACACATCGAAAAATATCGATAATGACAAAAGTTGCCACTAGTACACATTATTGCAATAACACAAATGCCATAGTTTTTGATCGGAACTAGTTGGCGTTTTCAAATCATATATAATTTTATATTTAACATATCAAATTTCATAACCACAAAACTGATCATTAACTTGTAGCATATTTTATATGTATCCATCCCATAGTGCAGTGTTTCAATCAAATAAACAGTTAGTGATTACCCCCCATTTTTATAAAGGGATTTACACAATAAGATTAATATCCTTTGGCAATTAATGTCACATATTGATTTTATTTCTCTATAATAAACACGGCTTTTTATATTAATTACTTTTATTCTTTATCTATTTATTTTCAGGTAAGTCAAACAAAATGGAGTAAATAAATAAATTGAAGGTGTTCGAAAAGCGTGGCAGTTGAAGTAAAAGAAGCATAAGTTCGTTAACCCATTAAATTAAAAAAATTTTGCTTTTAACTTAATGTTTACAATACAAAAAAGTAATGTGAGTAGTGAAAAATTATTTTTAATATGAATTTGGTACAAAAGTTGGTAAATTGCAATTAAATATAATTAGGAGAACAAACAAAAATTTTTAAATAATTTAATATCAGAATTATAGATATTTGTTAAATAAAATTGGAAATTGAAATAGATTTTTATTTTTGTATGTATGAATGAAATTGTTTATCTAATTTTTCGACCTTTTGTATATATTTAATGAAACAATTTTTTTAAGCTTTAGGTCAATTTAATATATATTGTTTTTTATTTATCGATATTTCGTCAACCTTTGACTAACTTCTTCAGGATATTTCTTTCTTTTATATGAAGTTTTTGATATTTTGTTTTAAATTGTTTTTGAATGGATTTTTTCGTTTTCAATGACAATATATAAAATAATTTTTGTCATTGAAAACAAAAAAATCCATTCAAAAACAATTTAAAACAAAATATCAAAAACTTCCTGAAGAAGTTAGCCAAAGGTTAACGAAATATCGATAAATAAAAAACAATATATACTAAATTGACCTAAAGCTTAAAAAAATAGTTTCATTAAAGGCCAAATTTTGTAAATAGAAACGTTTTTTTCGTTTTGAAATTTGTATGGAAAAAATATTTTTGAAACGAATTTTCGTTATTTTTCATTCAAATTTGAAACGTTTAGAAACGAAATTTTTTACAAAATCTGCCTCTAAATGTATGAATGAAAATTAATTTTTTTTGTATGTGTTTTCAATTTATACTTGAATAATTTCTTTCAAAACTATGTATTTATTGTTTGTCATATCACATTTTTATTGAAAAGAAGTGGTGATATCAAGTCACATTATTACTTTGTTCGTGGGATGTTGGAAAATACAGTGTAAATCGGGCGTTGACATCTGCTGGAGATTAAAATTACATCTAGTGTGAATTCTCCTTTGACGATATATTGGGTTTAATAACGAGTGTCGTATTTCGATTACGACGACGACGACAATTTTGTACTACATTAAAGAAAAATATTGCAATGTTCGTTAGTCTAGAACAAAATCGACGTAGTCGAAGTCGAAATACGACACTAGTAATAAGGTCAATTGAAAATAAAATATGTGCGTTTTTTTTTTGAATATAAAATAAATATCTAAATGAGATTGACGACGAACTACCTATTCGTATCTTTACGGATAGTAGTAAAGTTATGGAAACCTTAAGAAATCATAAAGTTCAATCTCTAAGCGTCCTTCAATGCAAAAATCTAGAGAAATCTAGAAAATATGGATTCCACGACATCAGGGTGTCTTTGAAAACGAAGAAGCGGGTAGACTTGCACAGATTGGATCATTACTGAATAACATGACACTAGAAAACTCCAAACCTTTATAAGAATTTAAAAATAAACTTAAAAATGGGCTATAGAACCATACACGAGAGACTGGCAGAGTTCTAGTGTTGGAAGAGTAACCGAAATTCTCTGGGGAAATCCAAATAGTGAAAAGACGATAAAGATTCTAAGTTTCAAAAAGACAACACTTCGGAATTTGGTTAGCATAATAACTGGACATACAGAGTTATAAAGTCACTCTCGAGCAATACTTATGTCACTGTGTAGCATTCAGTCAATTTAGAAGACAAATTTTCCATCTAGAAAATATAGCAGATATGGAATATCTTAGGGATTCAGACTGGAAAATCCTAAAACAATATATTGAGGAGACTAGGTTGCTAATCTGATTAAGTTTAATATGGTTGTTATTGGGTATCTCGCCAATATCTCTTATCAATAGCGCTCAACATGCTATAATAGCATAGGTGTAGTCCGAAACGGATTAGGTCAATTATTACTGCCCCTCTCTCAACCTAACCTAACATATGCTAACTAAACGCACTCACGAAAATTTTAGCATACGAACGGCCACCCGAAGCTAATTTGTCATTTCAAGACCATAGTTGGATGCTGTGCAATCACTTTCATGAGAAGTTCTCGCATCGCATTAAATAATTATATTGGTTGTCCTATTTTATACAGGGCGGCTCTTATAAAAACTTACAAAAAATATCAATAAATACAGCTTTTTTCTTACTCGCCCTGCCCTGTGTTTCACAGGCTGGTAAGAATTTTTTCGACTCGAAAAGCTCTGACATTCCTTACAGAAACAAGGCACTGGTGTCAAAGTTAGCAGCGAATTATTATCGGGAAAATGTTTTGGAAGCTGCTTTAGAGCCATTTTGTTTAGTTTTTCATTTTTCTTTTTTAAATTATTTTATTGTAGTTTAATGCGGCAATGAGTTGTTAAATTGCAAAATCGAATAAAATTTTTTTTGTGACGATTTTTGTTTGAGGCTTTTAAACTAACTATGTTTGTATGCTGTGATTCTCAATAACGTATTAAGACTCTTAGTATAAACATACGAAATTTATGTTTGCATATTTAAAAAAAATTATTGAATTTTCGGCATTTTTTTAGTTTAATTTTATTTTTTAATTTAATTAAAAATGCACAAGGAATTTTGCAAAATTCCATAAAAAGTGTTTTAATACAACTTTGAATAGGACTAATAAAGATATGTATTTTACGAATATAACTTTCGTATGCATTCTCATGTAACTTTGCACGTATACACTTCAAAAGGTTTTTGGTTGTTTTTAATCAACGCTGGTAGAAACAGAATATGAACTCTTATTAAAATAATATTTAAGTTAGTAATTATTAATTAAAGATGAAAGAAGTAAAAAAAGAAATAATAATTTTTAATTAAAAGCTGTAGATGTTAAACTTACGTATACTTTAGTAACTGTGTATATCAAATTTTTTTTCCAAAAGATTCTGGCAACGCTGAACAAGCTGACTAAATGCACAGTTTTTCGTGCAGCAGCATTTCTGTTTCAGCAAAAATAAAACTTATATTTTAGAGGCATAAATTTATTTTTACGTTTTTTTGGTTTATTAATATCCTTTTGGTTAAATTTTTTTGTATCATAATCTGAAAGCACAAGTACTTCTAATTTTACAAGTTGCTGTTGTTATCATGTATGTACAGGGTGGCCCAGAAAGACCGAAGTGGTGTGAATTCCTTATAACTTTTTATTTAAGACATATTTTTTTAATTTTTTGTTTTTTAAATGCAGTAAATTTATAGGGAATATTTTTAAATTAGTTATTAAAAATGATATCCCGCAAGTGGTGGACATTTTCTGCTTCGCACAAATGTGTTCTTTCCATTTCCATTATTCATAACTTAGTTATGAGTGACGAAGCCTCGTTAACAAACAAAACTTTAGGATATGGGATATTGAAAACCCGAGAGTACTTCATCAACGACAATTACACCCAGTTAAGTATACTGTTTGATGCGGTGTTTCTTCAGAAAGGATCATTGGCCCATATTTTTTTGAAAATGAACGAGGTGTCGCCATTTCCATCAATGGTGATCGATATCAGGCCATGTTGGAAAATTTGGTAAAGCCAACCGTGGAAAACCGTCCGCAAATATGGTTCCAACAGGATGGACCCACAGCGCACACTTCCAGGGCCACAATGGCTCTTTTACACGACATCTTTGGTGAAAAAATAATTTCGCGTAGAAGCAATTTTAATTGGCCTCCGCGTTCCCCGGATTTAACTGCTCCAGACTGTTTCCTTTGGAGTTATTTAAAAGGGAAAGTTTATCTTAATAAGCCTAGGACTATTGAGGAATTAAAAACCAATATTCGAGACGAAATTAACAACATAACAACGGAAGTTTTGCGAAAGGTCATTGAAAATGTGTTGGAAAGAGCACATTTGTGCGAAGCAGAAAATGGCCACCACTTGCGGGATATAATTTTTAATAACTAATCTTAAAATATTCCCTATAAATTTAATGTATTTAAAAAACAAAAAACTAAAAAAATATGTCTTAAATAAAAAGTTATAAGGATTTCACACCACTTCGGTCTTTCTGGGCCACCCTGTATATTACATTTTTCTTGGTCGACTTTTACGTGCAATTTTCTCTTATTTTATATGAAATACAATAACTAAACAAAATTGTTTATCTGGTTAAAATGTTTGATATGTATTAAATATGACAATGATGTTGTTTGCAAATTTTCCCCTATTTCTAAACTTTTATATATAGATATGTGTATATGTATGTATGTGCATACATATTTATTTAGTATATAAGTACATACGTATGTATATAATATGTAGGAATGTATGCATGGATATGATATCATCAGTTATGCGAAATTCAGTGCAATTGTACTTGATATTATAAAAAATATTCACATTGAATATCCTACTATGCTTGTAGAAACAAAAAACTCAAAAGCCTTGGGTGTATTAAGTCTAGTTTTTCAATTCTTAGGGAATCGCTATGTATCATAAGTTTTAAACATATCATGCAAATACTTATAAATACCTTGTAGGAAGTGGCAGTGGTAAGACAGCAGTGATTCATTGAATTATACCCTAGATAATGCTTTTTTCTATAGACATTTAACATATGCGTGTAATTGAAAATCTACGACTGACGTTAGTGGTACTATTGAGCAGGTAGTCCTTTTGGGAAAAATACTCTTTTTTTATTGAAAAGAAGTGGAGATATCAAGACAATTTTTGTCATAAAATACAGTGAAAATCCCGTCTTGACATCGAAGGGGAAATAAAATTACATCTAGTGTGAATTCTCCTTTGACGATATATTGCAAATAAAATATATGTGTGTCCTTGATAAAAATATATCAAGTAGAGATGTAGGATATTTCTCAGTTCAATAAATAGCAAAACTGAAATAGTTTTATGAAATATAAGTGAAGTGAAGAGATTTTAAGTAATCCAGTTATTTTGGTTTATGAAAAGCAACATATTTACAAATTTTGATTTTAGTGGTGTATCATTTACTATCGATAATTCTAGTTTACACTATGCAAGTCTTATTGCTAAGCTAATTAGTTTTTTTGGTGAGAGACGAGGGGAAAAGAAACGTTTCTGTTCCCCACCACTCTGTCTCTCTCTCACTCCTAACAAAGTAATCAGCTTAGCAATAAGACTAACGTAGTGCAAACTAGGACATCGTGTCTAAAAAATATCGATTGTTTTTAAGTATTAATCTATATAACTATCGGTGGAATTGATAGTTCCATCGATAGTTTTTCAACTCTAATGCAAAAGCCTTTTAAACTTTCTCAGAGCAATCATGAATAAAATTCCGCATGAAATTTTTCCTGGGGAACAATTCCAACTAATAGCAAGTAATAGAGAAAACAAAAAATTCTAATTGGAAAAGGGAGACATTTCACGCGGAATTTTATTCATGTTTGCCCGGACTATGTTTGTATATTGTGGTTCTCAATAACGTATTAAGATTTTACTATAAAAATTTTTTAAGTAATCCAGAAGGAATATGACGTCGAGTGTTTATCTGACAAAATATTTTCTCCTCTCATCAAAAGCAAATATTAATATATATGCGCTCCATTGACAAGTTCGCCAAAAAGCCACCAAAAGAGTCGACAAGAATGTTGACTTCTATAAACTTAACCCCAAACTTCCTACAGGGTATATACAGGGTGTTTTTTAGAGGTATAGAACTTCGAATTGAAATAAAACACAAGAAAATCGTTTTAATGTCCATCAATTTGGCTTTATTGGAAGGATAATTTTATGGCATTAATGTTTAAATATGATTTCGGGCATGTGGCCGCCGCGGCTGGCTCGAATAAAGCCAATTCTACAGGTCCAATTTTCAACCACTTTTTCGAGCATATGGGGCCGTATGTTGGCAATAACGCCACGAATGTTGGCTTCCAAGTCCCCTAACGTTTCTGGTTTGTTGGCGTAGACGAGCGACTTCACATATCCGAAAAGAAAATAATCCAATGGTGTCAAATCACACGATCTTGGTGGCCAATTGACAGGTCCATTCCGCGAAATTATGCGCTCATCGAATGTTTCCTTCAATAAATCGATTGTGACGTGCGCTGTGTGGCATGTAGCGCCGTCTTGTTGAAACCACAACTCATCCACATTCATGCCATCCAATTCGGGAACAAAAGTTGATGGACAAAGCTCCAATTGCTGTGCACGGTGGCGAATCGATTCATTCGGGTCCTCTTCAACACTTTGCTCTACAGCGGCAATTGTTTCTTCGGTGCGCACTGTTCGACGTCTCTGCGGATGCGTATTATCACATAGAGTAAACGTAGTGCGAAAACGATCCATGGTTAACCGAATTAATTGATCTGATGGACGATTATGTCGACCATAAAATGGACGGAGCTTGCGGTAAACTTCGCGAACTGAACCATTATTTTCGAAATAAATTTGCACGATTTGCAAGCGTTGTTCTTTTGTCAACCTGTTCATGATGAAATGGCAAACCAAACTAAATATTAATCACTTGACAGCTGACAAAATGGCCGCCAGTTAAAAAAGTGATGCCAACTTAAAGTTCTATACCTCAATAAAAAACACCCAATACCATGTACACACATATGTATGTTTGTACATGTGTCCATCAAATATAACAAAGAAAAAAAATTTGCCAAATCCTGTTTCATTTGAGACCTAAAAAAATTTACTTTTTGCGTCGCATCCCTGGCGCGAAAGAATCTATTTTCAACATACTCATCAAAATGAATGAGTAACAAGTAAAGAGGTCTTTAATTCACAAACGTTACTAACATTTTAAAGGGAATTTATTGCTTGGTGAAGGAAGAACAAGTAGTGTTTCTTTTTTCCCTCAATATTCGTTCGATAGTGGACCATTTTATAAATGCCAGACACGTAATGCAACAAACTAATAGAAGGAAAAAAAATTAGATAAAAGAAAAAATTAAAGAAAGAAAAACCTTTAACAACTTGAGCTGAAGTTTAGAATTATGATAATAAGACTCGAAAGACTATTGACTTTTTATGTGAATTTAGTTAAAAACAATAATGCAACACAATCCACATTAAATAAAACGTAGGTAGATTTATAAGTGAACAAGGTACATATGTATTGGTTATTAACAAAGGAACCGGAAACCACATATGCATATTTATACATACATAATTGGGGACAATGTTTTTGCAATAATACTAAAGTAGGTTAGATTAGATTAGCATGGAAATGAGCATAGATATATAACATCTACTTACGCTTATTGTTTGCTCTTCGTGTTTTTTAGGAATATTCTCAATATTCTGAAATATTGAAAATTTAAAGCAAAAATTTATTTTAACATCTTTACAATTCTATCACGTATAATGTGCATTGCATTTATTTGAAATAAAAACGAACAAATATAATGTACTCCATAACTATAAATAAAAGAGATGTAGAAAAACATGTATAGAGAGTGACTGTGTGAAAAAGTTGAAGCAGAGTCCGGCAGAACATCACAGGTTGTTGTTAAAGTTGCCAGACTTGGCAGCTTGTCGTCATATCTCGATGACTTTAAATGTTAATGATTTAAAATTGGATAATTTTTTAAATTAAAAGTTGAAAAAACATATGTATGTTCATATGCATGCTATGTATTGATTTTTCTTATATTCTGAATATTACAAATACCTATCTATGTAGTGAAGTACAAAAATTGTTTTGAACGTAAATCAAGCATTTTATCGAAACCGAAATGTTTTAAAACCAATCTTTTTTTTTTTTTTTTGAAAATGAATTACGAAAGATTTCTGGCATCAGGTTTGAGTCCATTGACTTTCAAACAGACAACTAGAAGACGAAATACAAATAATGTACAACAATTTTGAAAATAAATTAAAAAAAATTATTAAATTATTAAAAAGCTGTTAAGAAATTATTATAAAAAATAATTAAACCCGAAATAATAAGTATGATTTTTTCTATTTAAACCAATTCGTTTTCAAAAATCGATTCCCGTCACACACCTTAAATATTATTTTTTTAAGAATTGAACTGAAACTGCATTTTATACGTTCTAAATATAAATGCAATTGATTCTACACTGAACAAAATTCGTTTTATAATTTATGTGGAAGGGAAACATTTATGAAATAAGAAAATAAAATGCCTGTGCTAGTTAAAAAATTCAACAATCGGGGGACCTGATGGGTAAACCTAATTCGAGTATGCTGAATCCAGTGCTGCTAAACTAGATTAGCTCCTGTTGAGATTGAAAAGTTGGTTTTTACATCGATTAAAAGAACATAATGGCGGTATTCGATGTTTGATGCAAACGGTAATGCGTAACTGCAAATGCAAAATATCGTAGCTTTTCTTTGGATTCTGTGTGTATCTGTTGTTGGATTTTAAAGAAAAGGTACGATATTTTGCATTTACACTTGTGCTAGACCATTTTGCATTAAACATCGAATACCGCCATTATGAATGAACATGCGTCGTAAAGAAATTTAAAATATAACATTTAAGAAATTTATTATTCGACATATTGTCATAATTATATTTTAATTTGAAATTTATTTGCTGGTGGTTCAGCTTGGTCTATATGCATTTCATTGTTGCTGTAACAAATCATCAGTAGACTTCAACCACACATTTTGAATAGTCACAAACCTCTTATCTTATGCATAGACTTTCAAGAAGTATTTGAGAATTCACAAATAATAATATTTTTGAAAATCCCAAAAGAAAAATAAGCATAATAAGCGAAAAATAAAATAGATTCATATCGAATATAAATTATTTGCTGGGTTTTGTATGAGTTTCTAAGCCTACTATGCTTATTTTTCTTTTGTGATTTTCAAAAATATTATTATTTGTGAATTCTCAAATAGTTCTTGAAAGTCTATGCATAAGATAAGAGGTTTGTGACTATTCAAAATGTGTGGTTGAAGTCTACTGATGATTTGTTACAGCAACAATGAAATGCATATAGACCAAGCTGAACCACCAGCAAATAAATTTCAAATTGAAATTTAAAATATGCAAAAAAATAAAAAATTTACCAAATTTAAAAAAAAACAATATTTTGAAGAAAAATAATTTTTTTAAAAAAATTTCCGTAGGATACATATTCATCAATACATGCTTTTTCAATCGAATTTTTTATTTATTTTAAATTGATTTATAAAAATTAAAAATACCTGTAATACGAGTATATATGCTACCACTTAATTGTTAATAAATTCAGAAGTAATGGAAAGATTTTTAAAAAATTTGGCTCATTTTATTTATAACATATGAAGGTGTGACAGTTAATAATAAAATATAAAATTTTCTTCAGTTTTAAATTTTAATGAGCCTTTTAAGAAAAGATTTTCTAAATATTTAAAAAAAATTAATTTTTTTGTATAAAACTTTCTGAATATCTCCGAAATTATAAGACTGTTAACGAATTAATTCGGACGTTATTTAAAGGTCAATTTGTTTTTATTTAATGGAAGAACTGGTTCTTGAGTAAATGCAAATTATGTGATGCAGCGTCCTCATTTTCTTTGATAACGGAAAATCTCGAGAAACAAAGTCAATTCAAAAAACTGGTTTATAGGGATTGACACTCAATACTTAGTGTATACAAATTGACTGCGAAACCTTTGACCTCACATAATAAGGTTGGTTTTAATAAAAAGTTGATTTGGTCATTCCATTTTTTTTCGTTTTAATTATAAAATTATATTGGCTAAATGGTGACCGCGATTCGCTATGCAATTTTCGGTTTTTAAGGCATTTTTCATGTCATTCTGCAACATCTAAGGGTGAATACTGTCTTTAAGATGTTGATTCGTTTGGGGCTTATTCACATAAACTTTTGACTTAAAAAAAAACCCCATAAGAAAATGTCGGGTGCTGTTAAATCCGGTGATCGCTGAGTGTCAATAATGGAACGATTATTTTCAATAAATACTTTCACTATTTCTGCTCGTTCTTGTGGCGTAAATTTATCCATAATAAAATTTGGATGTCTACACAAAACAATGGTTAAAACTAAACTAAGTTAAACGTCACATAACCAAGATGGCGCAATTCAAAATGGTAGCGGAACTTTTGCCCCACCTTGTATATTGTTAAACTATACAACCAAAACTGTAAAATATGAATTAAAACAAGTGAAATTATTGGAAATAATATTTTTTTTTTGCAAATTATAAAGTAATTTAAGATTTTTGAACAAATAAAATTTGTTGAAAGAAAAACTTAAATACTAAATTATTTGCTGATGTTTTCGATGAACCGCTACCAGTTTCTTTTGCACAAATAACGATTTCACCTACCAATTTGTCTGGCAACTTTTGTTATTGGTTACAGAAAATTCTCAATTGATTATTGTTTTGCTCATGTTTACAGCTCTCTGTTTTTGTTTTAAAAAGCAGGGTTGGCAAAATTGGTACAATTGTACTTTTTTTGGTACTATTAAAACTTGAAAAGTACAATGGTACAACAATGGCTAATTTAGTACAATTAAGGAATCTCGCCAGTTTTAGTAATTTTACTATGTCTGTTTTCATCGAAATAAGTAATTCAATTGAAATTGACAAATTCGTAAATCACATTTTTTGTACGAGCTCCAGTCGACATGAAGATTTCAATAAATTCCAACAGTATTTTTGATTTTGAAATATTTAAGTACAATATGGTCACGCCAATAATAATTTGAATGTATAGTGGAACGGTGGAAATTATTACAGTATTATTTTATTTAAATAATTTTGAAACGGAATTTAAAAATTTTATATTATATTTCTAAAATTACGTTTCTAAAAGTTATCAACTTAATTGCTTCCGACATAGTTTTCGATTTTTTTCAACAGCTGATTTGTGCAGCTTTTGCATAAATTAAGCTTGCTCTCGGTTTCAAAATAGCATGCTGCCGCGGCAAAATTTTTTGTTTTCACCCTAAAAGAGTTCAGCCGTTTTAAAATTTTTTTTTTTAAATTCGAACATACCATTTTTGCATATAATATTTACATTGTATGTACACTAGACCACTCAATTACAATCCGCTTTGATTATTTTATAAGGTAAGATCTATAGATTATATAGCCCCATCACATTTGAATAATATATTAACTATAGCTGGATAATGTTTCCGTCAGTAGTGGAAGACGCTGCCTGTTTCTTGACTGCACATATGTATGTCTGGTGGCAATTTATTGATGATGTCAGAAATAAAGTTTTTCAGAAGAAAATAGAGCATATTCTAATCGCAATTTTTTACTTTTACACAGGCAATTTTTTAAAGGTAACAGACGACACGTATTACGCAGTGGACAATTTGACATGTCAGATGTAAGAAACATGTCGTGTATGACAGTCAGTACAATTAAGCTAAAAAAAGTAGGATTTTTTAAAATTGTTGGTACAATTTAAAAATTTTCGACACCATCCCTGTTACAAACTCTCGCAAATTTTTAATTTCTCACTGCGTTTCCCGAGAGAAATGATTCATGTTAAAAACAAAAAAAAGAGTCTCATGAGTCAGACATAAATTGCCATATAAATCTTATATACCTACTACTACCGTTTTGTTGAATATTAGTTTGTTGATTTCGTTTAAACTTGTTAGTATTCTTTTACTTTGTTTTGTTTTTGTAGCTTCAGTGGACGTTTTTATGGCAACACCAGGCCAAACCACCAAGTACCAATTTCTGCCGCAGATACAACAGCTGCAGTATTTTGTATTGTGGTAGTAAGGCCAAGTAAGTAAGCAAGCGAAAAAACAAGTCGTCATTATCGCTCGTAGTCATAGTCGTCGTCGTCGTTGTAGCATACGGCGAAACAACAGATGACAGACAAAAACAAAAACAAAAAAAAGAAGCACACAACTAACAGGCAGAACTAGTCGAGAGTAACTTCAGTATGAAATCTTCTTTTGACACGATTAGATCATAGCGGTAACACTGGTCTTGTACACGAACATATAACGTGACGTGTACGTGCACGTTTGCAAACGTTTCGTTATTGAAGTTATAATACACATTAGTAACTATTTTTCATGGAGACTTAATTTTGTTGAAAGAGTTTAATTAAAGCTTTTATTTGTTATAAAAATTTTTAAATTGTATGTATATATTTCGTTAAACAAATACATAAATTGTGTTTAATTTGAAATTATTAACAGCAAATGGAGTTGATTTGAAAAAAATTTAAAAAAATGTTTTCTTGTTCTAAAGTTACAACGAAATTGAAACAAAAGCAACTTACAAAATATTAAATATAATAAAGTGGTAATAAAAAAAATTAAAACTTATTGAGTATAATTTAAAATAAGCAAAAAATCCATTAAAAACTACTTGTGTTTGCAAAGTCATAAAAATCAAATTTAAAAGTTTTATGACACATCCAGTTTTAATTTAAAAGAATAAAGCAAAAGAAAAATTAATTGTGAAAAAAAAATGTTGTTGAAATATAAATTTAATTAAAAATTCTTTCAAAATGCTTTGCGTGCTGTTTAGCCATGCAAAAATTTTGGAACAAAAAATTTAAAGAAAATCATCATCATCATAATAATGATTGTTGCTGAAATTTTACAACAAACATCGCCATAAACGTTAGTTTTTTATGATTTTTCTCTTTATTTTTTAAATAAATTTTTATTTTGCTGCCACTCCAACTCACTCAGCAAAACATTTTTTTAATTTTTTTTTGCTTGTACAGTGATGCCAACTGCTAATGCAACCAAGCGCAACATATCGCCAATGTCTGACTGCATATCGTTGCAGGTTATACATACATACATACATATGTATTATTATTTAGTTTCTTTAAACAGAGTTTGTGTATTGCTTATTTTAAAAAAAGTAAGTTTGACAAAAATTCCATTTATTCAAAGTCTGGAATTAACTTTTTCGAAAAATATGTAAAAAATTTTAGTTTGATATAATTCTAATGATCTGAAAGGGTAGAAAGAAAATCTACATACAATACATATACATACATACTCACTAAATAATATGAAAGTCAAAATTTAAATTTAAATTTATTTAACATGTTGGATTTACTACAAACACATTTTTTTTTGTTAAAAAAAAAAACAAAATAAAATATTTTTGAAAAAACAAGTGATGACTGGAATAATATAAGACGATTAATTATTTTCGATGTTGTTGTGTGTTTCCTTGGGTAGCTGCATTTTTAAATATTTTTTTTTATTGAAATAATAAAGCAATTTTGATGACGTCATATGAAAATAAAAGCATATTGTTGCTGCTTAGTTACGGAGTTATGTGGTTCAAAGTTACTAATGCATTTTCGTATGTTAATATGATAATATGAAAATTTTGTTGAAATTTATTGTATTAATATTGTATATAAACCAGAGGATTTTTTTAGTTGGAAGATTTGGATTACGATATTCGATACAATAGATTTTTAGTCTACGATATTTTCGCAATCCATAAACGCTGCATTTTTTAACATATGTATTAATTTTGTGGAATAGGGACAATGTATGAAAATTCGTACATATATATATACTTATATCGCACTTGTTCCTCCAAAAGGGGCCAACAGAAAGTTTTGCTAGAAAACGATATACAAAATTATTTTTTTTTATTTATTACGATTCACTACATCATATAACATATGTGTCCAAAATTCTACAAGTCTTATATAAAAAATTCAAAAGTTATAAGCAAAGTTCAAAATAACGTATCATCAAGTGCATGATTTTCTTAAACAGTATAAAGTATCATCCATCACTCATACGAATTTAAAAAACTACAGAACATTTATTTTCTTGTTTTTAATGGAAGTAAGCATTGACTTTTTAATTATGTATGTATGTATGTATGTATATTCAATTTAATTTCATCTTAGTTTTAGCACAAAGTTTTATCATTCTGAAAATTTTTTCAAAACCGAAAAGAAAAGCAAAAAAAAAATTGTTGTGAAATGAATAAAATGTGTACGCTTTGGCGTACGATTCAACGGGAGTCATATTTTTACAAAACCAATATTAAGGATGACTATCAGCTTCATACACAAAGAACTACCAGAAATTCTGGAAGTCAGCCAATTAAGCGATTGCATTCGCAAAGGCTTACCATAGCCAAAAAGAAATGGCAAAATATGAAAGATCTTAAATCTTTACTTTTAATTTAAAACTGACTTTTTTCGATTAACGGTTAAACCAGTTAAATTCAGTAGATTAAGCGATTAACCGACGTAAATTTTTTCATAGTTTGTAGTATTACAACTTTTTTTTACGTGAATAATTATTTGTTTCGTCTCATTTACAAAAAAGGTGAGTGTTTAGAAATTATTATTCATACAAACAAAGAAGTATGTTCAGTGATCCTAAATTAATTAAAACTTCAAAGTCTTTGGACAAGGCTATAAAGAAGTTAACTATAGATTCTAGAGGCAATTATTAAGTTTATATTTAATACGTAATTCAATATATGTAAGCCAATAGTACTGAGAGACAGTACAAAAACGAAAGCTAAGAAATTCAGAAATTAAGTTTTTTTGCAGAATATTCGTCGCTGAGCTCTGTCATTATGAGTCAGATGATGATCCGCCATCAGAAGAAACTATCGATAGTAAAACAATAAATGTTTTAACAAAATTAACCGAATAATTTTAAGAATTATTATGTGTATTTTTGGTTTTACTAATAAAATCAAATTAATAAATAGTTCATGCAATTTTATTTATAGAAAACACTTGATTATGGAAAAACTTTATTAATCGGTTAACCGGTTAATACCGAAATTAACCAATTAAGCAAAAACCCCGATTAATTAATTGAGCGATTAACCGATTAAAGCAAAACCCCGATTAATTGAATACCCTAGTAACTAGTAAATTAAAAGCTGATTATCTTATTTTTGTTATCATCTTATACTGTCTTAATAAATTAATATTCTTATTTTCTTGTTGTCCTTATAAAAGTTAAAGAAGTTTTTTAATCAGTTTTGTCCACACAATATGCAAAGTTAGAAATTTATAATTTTATTTTAGCTTTAATGTTTTTTGATGTAGTTTAATGCTTCATTAGTCTTTACTTTCTGTTGCTGTTCTGTGCCGTTCTTTTCCGTATAAAATATTTTGCAATTACTTTTTCTGTGAAAAAAAAAATCAGCTGGCAACCTATAGAATTGATTACACTTATACAAAAAGTATCACAACACACTAATACATACACACTTTCGACTGTCACTTAACGTTGAATTCTATTTTCTACAGATATGTCCGCAACAGAACAGAAACAGCGTTGTCAACTCGGTGCTTTTCGCACCGTTTTTAGTGCTTTTTGAAATTTTCGACGCGGAAAATTTTGTAGTTAGTGCTCAGTGCTTTTTTAAATTCATTTTCGGTGCTTTTTGTTTCGAGGCGGTGACACTAAACCAAAAATTCAAAGAGAAATTTCCTAACCTATAATTTAAAAAGCATAAGCGCTTAAGTTAACTGGAGCATTTCAAAAAATTCTACTAAGATTGTACAAGGCTTGGTTGAAAAATTACGTGACATATAACCCTTAAAATTGAACATATAAACGCAGAAGTTGATCGCGTTTTGCTTTACATAAAAAATTTTCCAGAAAATTGTGTTGTGAATATAGCTGCCGTTTTTGGTTATTTGTAACCAAAACTGATTCTTATATGTATACATAATTAACATGTGTATCGCATGCCTCAAATTTTAAATTTTAGGAATGGAATGCAAGATCAACAGTTTCGTATATTTCTTATATACATACATAAAAACATATTTATGAATAACAATTTTATTAATATAATTGTTTTTTATTTAGAGCTTTTTTACTTAAATTACGCACTTTTTTCCTGGTTTCAGTGCTTTTTGAAATTTAAAAGTTGACAACGCTGAACAGAAAGATAAAGAAAAAACTAACCACACATACAGATTTTCAACTAAACAGAAACAAAACAGCTGATTCAGAACAGAGCAGCACGTACAAACTAATTCTGCCTTTAGAAAGTTGATGATACGTTATTTTGTTTCAGAAAACCACAATTCAAAATAACGTAAGACACATAACACTAAGTTTACTTTAATAAACGGATAATTTTATCCAAAATGGATTTCTTGTTTTATTTAAACCATGATTTAAAATTTTTGACTTAATATCTAATTTCTAAACTTATGAAAAGTTATGTTACGTTATTTTGCATTTTAGGTTACGATATGGAAATAAATTTTTTTTAGAAGAACAAATCGCAGGAAGAAATTTCCATCATGAAAGAGTCTACTGAGAATCTCAAGAAGAACGTTTTTCATCGTCGACGAGGGCATTATTGAAATCGAAGAAAATTCATCTCACTTTAAAAACTATTACAAGAGCTGAGATTCTTCTATATTAATGTTAGAGAGAATCGTTTGAGATGTTTGTAGAGATTATCTCACAAGTCCGTCATAAATCTTGTCAAGAATCGTATGAAACTCGTGCAAGAATTGTCTTGCAATTTGTTAAATTATCAGGCGTTTAATGCTTAGAGAGTCCCAAAAGGCAAAGGC